>CM061147.1:17254519-17854519 GCA_030710495.1 Labroides dimidiatus
TACAAACTAGTAATCACATCACTAATGCCTGCAGAAATCTGATGGAGATGCAACAAGCAGCAGCTATTTATGTACCAAGGTCTCCATCAAACACTCTCGGCTCAGGGATTAATCTACTATCTGTGAAGAATCTTAACAGGGTGTGACCTGCACTGTGGAGACGATCTGTTATTGTTTACATTGAAGTTAAGAGTTAGACACCCACTACCCTTTTATAGCTGTAATTATAGATGACGATAGATGATGTCCTATGTTGAAGCTAGAAAGGCTCCAGATTAGATGACATCCCACTCATGACCACAGCAAGGAGGACTAATGATGAGCACGTTGTGGGGATTATATTTATTCAATATGTTAATGGAGACACAGATGAGTGGAATGGATGAATGACGATGGAGACCAGATGCTTCACAACTCACAGTGTTTATTGACTGACACAAACATTTTCAAATACAGGACAACAGTGAAACATTTCTGGAGCTTCAAGAAATGAACACATTTAGGATTTCATTTCATGTTGCTACTCACCAGCTCCCTTTTCTTCATGCACTCCATGACCATAAGCAGGATCTGTTGCGATTGGCTTTTGCTATAATTGAAAGTCTTCTGTATAGTCACCATAAGTTGCTCTCTTACATCATCGCTAACCAGGCTGGAAGATGAGATCAAAATATGACACTTTAGCTTCTTATCACAGGTCCTAAGAGTCTGAGTACAGCGACAGAGAAACCCTGTAAAATCTCACCCTCCGTCCTCAGAGAACTTGTGGGCAAAGGAAATGATGTCAGAGGCTCGGCCGCTGCCGTCGCACACCACCACAGGGATAGGTGGCTCGTCCCTCAGACTTTCAAGTACAATGGAGATCACATTGGGACCTCCCTCCACTATCAGACACACCAGAGGAACCCCCTGACCCAAACCTGGAACACAAAGACAAGCAATCAGATCTCTTTACCTCCAAAGTATCGACTCTCACTTTAAGATGAATTACTTGAAGCAGTACAAGATGTACAAGATGTGATGTTCAAAGTGTCAAACCAATGGAAGGATGAAGTGAAGTCAGTGGTGACAGCTGGGCATCCCTTTGCTGTCCCTGCCTTATTTGAGCCCCAGGCATAGGATGACAAAGGGAAGCCCACGGGTCACAGAGGAGCTCTCCATCCATGTCTCCATGAAGATTCTCAATCCCACACACTATCTCTAAAGTTTATGGTGTCTGCAGAAAACTTTGGAACTTACGTGTGTTGATTTTCTGCAGCGAGATGTGCTTCTCCAGCAGCCGACGGAATTTCACTTCTGAGCCGTACTTCCCACAGGTGCCATTGTCAGTCAGGATAAAATGGGAGTGACTGTTGTTGAGCACAGCTAGCTTGCTCAGTGGGTTTGCCATTGTCTGATAGGGCCTGGTGACCTGGAAAATGAAGATGAAATAAGGTTAACATACTGTACTTGAAAAGTCTTTGTTCAGAAAATAAGCACATCAGCAAATCTCACATCTTTTCCAATGAGATCCTCTTTGTTTTCCAGAATCCCCCACGGAGCAATTCCAATTGCGCACACCTTCCCACGTGATTTGGAAGAATGGTCTTTTAAGGCATCTCCAACATGACGGATCACCCCTAAGGTGTGAGGAGAAAAGTAAATGAAGCAGCACAACTCATAACTTTGTCTTCCTAATGGGGTCACGATATTGGACACACTGAAGCTACGACACGCAATCTCCACACAGATTGTCATTTGTGATGAATTTCCCTCAAAAGCTTTAATTACAGTGCTTAAACCTGTGACAATGGGTTGGTCAAATCTCCCTTCAGGAAATTGCAAAACTCATATTATGTAATATCATCTGAGAGCAAAGGTAATCTTCTAATGTCAGAAATTGTTTTAAGTGAAAATTAAATCCAATTTTCACTGAACTGAATGTCCTACCTGTGTTGACTCCACCCGTAAAGATCCACGCTCCAGTGGTGACAGCAGCTTTGATCAAGCCCTTTCCAAACACTTGCTTAAGTTTGGGCTGGAGATCGAAGTTTTGGAGACCTCCGTGTACAGAGATGAGCAAGGTGGGCAACTCCAACTGCCAGTCTTTCACCATCAAATGGAGGAGGTTGTCAGGCTTGGTGTCATGGCTAACTCGAATATACTTGATAAGAAAGAGAAGAAGAATTGCACTGGATTGAACTTTTACATTCTTTCAACAGTGGGTGAGATGGAAACAAGCAGCCACATGACATCCACTCATCCTCCTCATGTTTTGTAACTCCAGACATAAATCAGCTCTGTGAACACACAAGTCATTTTTCAGAGCCTGACACTCACCATGGCCTTGTTGATGAACCCCCCTCCTTGGAACTCGATTACGCCAAAAGCATCTGTTGGGTAGGTCCTGGTGTGCTTGACCACGCTCCATTTCTCCTTTGGGGTGTCGATCTGCACCAGTTGGTGCGTTTCCTCGACTGAGTTGGCACCAGGAGGGATGGCCACGTGCTGTGTTGTCAGCTGACCACACGCACATCTAGATCGACCATAGAGCAAAAATCAGTCACTTCCAAACTTTAATAACCAAGAAAGAAATCTCTAAGCTATAACTGTGCTGAAGAGGATAGGTAACACGTGGACTAAACAGTGCAGATCAAAGACTTTTGTTTCTGACTGCACCCATTTCTAGAAATTCATGCCCATGTGAACAAAATGCTGCAGTGCCTGTTGCCTGTTGTACCTGTATAGTAACTATTCCTGACATTACACACAGACAAAGCTGCTGTAATCCTGAGTTCCTTCTGATTAACTGTCATGAGTTTGACATATTTCTCAAGCACCCAATCAACATAAGAGTTCTTGTTATAATAATAAAGCAACCTAATTTGTGTGGAAAATTATATTAAAAAATAGTAATTTGAAGACAGTTATTACCTGGTTGGGTCCTTGGTTGGGAATATGTGAATACATTCTCTTTTTAGAAAATTCCTCTCAATCCAAAGTTTTTGTGCCTATAAAGGGAGAGATTGAAAAGAAAAGAGACAGTCAGTATGCTGTTTACCATAGCTACAGAAAGATCAGCCTTGTGAACATCCTTTATTTCAGTTTCACTATTAGACTGTAATTTGGGTGAGAGGATGCAGCAAAAAAACTCCAAGAGCAGGATGAAAATACTACACACTATGAAAGGGAATGTGTTTCCCTAAAATGTCTCATGAAAAGGCAAAAATATTGTAAATAGTATTGTAAATTATACTCTGTTAATGCTGTGATTATTAGAGCTTATGTCCCGGCAGAATTAGACACCTTACATTTGCCACTGAAGCTTCATAATTCAGTCCAGCTCTGATTAGTGTCTGATGTTTTCCAGTGCTGAGCCAAAGTGACCTGAGTTCAAAGCAGATTTTGTCTGTGGGTCATTGTTGACAGAAATGGCCCAATTAAAAGTGAAGCTTTGGAAGCAAGCCTTTTCAAAAAAAAGAAAAAGACTCAGCGTGTAAGATAAACATTTTGATGTTTAACAGAATCAGTAGCTTTAAATAAAAAAATATAAAATCCATTAAGTGAAAACAGAGCAGTTACTGTTCTCCCGCTCTCTGATTTGCGCTGCACCTCAGCTGTTCTGCTCACCGGCTAAAACACAAATCATCCAGAACTATATGTTGTGTACTGTTTGAAGCAAATCATAAAAACCTGTTTAGGTTCTTGTATGTTCTCAAGAAATGCTTAGTTAATATCTATTTTTTAAAGTGTATACACCACGGTCTTTGCACGTGGCTTTTAACATGTTACTGACTTAATCAAACATTCATTAGTTTTTGGCCCTACTGAGTTGAGCGTCTACAGTTCTTTCTCTTTAATGGATATTTTTCATCCTTCCCCTTGTGAATATTTAAATAAATTGCTGCTGACCTGATTTTTTTTTCCAGACTCCCTAAAACATCAGCTTATTTTGCTGAAAGCTAAAGCAATGATATTGCTATGAATTGGTTGAAAAGATAAAATTAGTAAATAATGCATTACTAAATCAGTCAGTCAGACCTACAAGATGTACATGGCACACGTGGAATAAAGGTAATTAAATAACAATTGTATTATTATTTTGGAGTTTGTAATTATAAAGACAAGTTTTTGGTAAAGTTGGTATATTTAAATTCCAAATACTTTCTCTATGGTAACATTTTGCAGGAGTTTTACCATCTTCTGTATTACATAGAAAATTAAACTTTTGCCTGTTTACTTTATGCAGTTTTCCATCTCGGTGTTATCGTGCATCATCCAGTACTCTTAAAGTACTGCCTCTTCACATCTTGCATCTCTAAATTGTCTTTCTAAGATTAAGATCTATATTTCCTGGCTACAGGAAAATTACATTACATCAAAATAGTTGTCACAAAAGCTACTAAATTAAAAGACAGGTCTGCCGTCACAAAATGTAAATACACTTACAATCTTCTCTGTGTGCCGCAGAGTCCTGTCTGAAATGCTGTCGCAGTTTAAACCTAGAAAGCAGAGAGGATGTCTCCACTCCGCTGCCTTTCAACCAGACCTCTCTCCTGGTGCTGCTCTCCCGCTCGAGTGCTCTCATTGAATCCCACAGGACATGAAACTTCTTCACTTTATGAGGGCCCGTTAATATGATAAGCATGTGAGCAGGGTCTTTGTTCGTCAAAGTCTCATGACTCCAGTTCAAGGTAATCCTTTTGGGAGTCCCATGACTCCCTCACCATGCCCACTGGGTATTTTCATCCTTCGCTTGAACAACGCACAATAAATCTACTTTGATAAGCGGCCCCTAATCTCCCAATTTGTTGAAAACGCCTTTGTATTCACTTCTCAGTGTGGAAGATCTTAGCTTGTGTGAGAAGCTGGAGCAGAGCTGCTACACTAAAAGCAGCGCGGACTCGATCAGAGGCTCCCCAACTTTTCATTTGAAAAAAATTCACCCCCTCCAACTACTTTGATTTTAACCACATTTGCATAATTGAGAGAATTGGATGCAGGCATTCTCCTGGAAGGTGCCTTGTTAAGACATGACTGGTCTCCAGTATGGGGCAAGGTCGGTCAATGCTAATTGCAGTTAATCTCCGTTTCAACCTACCATGTTTTTGTGGAGCAAAGAAAACTCAGCAGACCAGCTTTTCAGGATTCTTTCAGTCCTGCTTTTTCAGTTTGGACATGTTCAGTGGATTTACCTTTTAAGACTGCAAACTGTGTTTTTGTATAAGCATCTGTCTAGCAGAATTAAAGGGGAAGTAACAATGTGAAAAATGTAATCATATGTACTGACTGCCTCTCCTTTAATTTAAATTGTAGGTCAGAGGGTAATATGAATATCTGAACGCTAATGTCCGGTAGGGGAACTTCAAATCTGACTTGTTTAGTTAAAACTGATTTTTTTTTTTTCTCTTTTACGTGAATGGTTTTTGTTAATATTTAAAGTAACTAAGCACTTTTTAAGCAATTAGTTGGAGAATTTTAGTGTATGGGCTCGGAGCTGAGATGGAGCTAACAAGGACAAAGATATAGAGACACATTTCAAACCTTCCTCATGAAAAAAGGCTTGATGAGCTGTCCTTTTATGGTTGAAGTGAGCAGTTTGAGCCTGACTGTAACTCAGAGAAAAAGACAAGAGAGATTGGTGGTTGATGACTCAGAAAGACAGAAAGAAAGAGAGGCCAAACACCCCCCTGCCCATGCCCAGCTTCCCCCTTTTTAGCCCTGCTACAGCGAAAAACGCACGTGGGCCGCTGTTAATTATAGCTGAAGAAAACAAAGTGCATTTCCAGAAGGGGTTTGGTGAGTTATGACGCAGTTATTTCAGCGTACTTAAACTCATTAACCACAACAATTAAAACCAAAATCCAGTCAGCAAGCAGCTGCCTCGTTAAGGCTGCTTTTGAGCACTTAACAACAGAAAAAACCTTGAAGAATTAAATACTGCGAGATCAGATTGGGTCACACCGAGCAAATTAATGAGATTTAAGACAAGCCCCAGAACAAATAACAACATTCTTTCCAAAGTGCAGAATTTGAGGTGATGAAACAAAAGACAATTGTGTTCGGCAGAAATAACATTTACATTTACATAGCTGAAGAGGGCAAAGTTTATTTAAACTCTTTCTTTGTGTGTGAATGCTTTTCTTCCCCAGTTGGATTTTGAGTGACTTCATAACAAAATTAATTGGTGCATACTTTCTATCAGAATAAGCCTCTAAGACTTTTAGAATGCAGTAGTTAAATTATATACATTATTTTACACATGCTGCTTTCTATATCTTCATTCTTTCCTGCTCTGGATCACATGCTCCTGGTCTCCTGACCCGTAGCTTTCTTAGGTAGATCACAGCAAATTCCTTCCAGTGCTGTAACTTACACAGACTATTCAGCAACAGCACAAATGAGGAGAAAGTAAAGATGTCAGATTTTTGTACTTTGTCTTCTGAGTTTCTTTTCATAATAGTTAACAGTGGGGGTCTATAAAGTAAGGTTAAAAAGAGGGTCATTTATTCTTAATATTGAACTAACAAATGGATTCACACAACAAAGGCCTCATCAGCACAAGTGAGATGGATCAGAAAGGATTTGGGGGTCCTAATGGAATGTGATGGACTGTGTTGTCACCAGCCTTGAAGATAAAAGCAACTAATTGCTCGAATGGCCGTGCAGTTAGAGCTTCATGCAATGTGACAGGGAGAAAGCCCATGTAGATTCCTTTACTGTTTAAAAGAAGTATTCAGTCCCATGTGCACTGAATAAAAAGTGGACTGTTACAAATTTCCACTTTAGGGAAAAAGATATTTCAGACAGTGACACACTCAAGTTATAGACCCCGGAAAGGCAAATTTGTATGGACTGTGAAGCTAAGTGTTTTCCTTCAGCCCTGTTTGTAAATGCTCTCATTGTGTGCCTGGGTTTGAAAATCCATTTAGCCATCACATGAGTCCAACATGTCACTAATTATCCCCAAGAGTTGGAGCAGTCATAAGATGGGTTTTAGCTGCTGTTTTTCTGTGTTTTCACCCCCAAAGAAAGTCCTGCTGAAAAGGGAATTAAATCTGTTTGTTGTGTTGTAGAAAAAAAGGCAATTCTTATAGCTAAATAGTTGTAGATCTCACAGAAATATATGGCATAAAAGAGGGTCTACTTTTTTTGTTGAAGTAGCAAGAAACAATTTAGCTTTCTGTTAAAATGCTGAAACATTTCAAGAGATCTTTTTACTTTAACTTAAACTGACTCCACTAGTAGAAGTGTTCACCTGGTTCATCACCATGCTGCTCCCAGACCTCAGTGCTTGATCCTGACCTGAGCCTGATGATCACTCAGTCACAAGATCTTAAAAAACCCTGATCATAAAATAATCTAGTTACATTTGCAATATTTAAAGGAGTGATTTATGATATTTGTCACAGGTCACAGATGTTTCAGGCAGATTCCGTCCTAAGTACTGAGCAGTAAGCCATTAATTCTTAGAGGAAGAGGTAAAAGGTCAGGGAAGGCAGCTTGTTTGCTGATGAGCAGTGCCCACAGATATACAGGAATTCTCTTGTTTAATTCAATCTAAAGAGGTAATACTATGTGGAAAATATCCAACTGAATGTGTTCTCTGTCAGAGGATTTTCAGTCCTTTTTCTTCACCAACCCAGAGTGTGCGCTGAAGAAATTCTGCCTTGTAATTTAGACAAGACAATTAGACCATCATAACGATGGTGAACATACTATTTGAATAGCTCAGATAAATCCATGATTTATGATTGTAACAAAAAATCATGAACAGAAAAACGAAAACAAGTGTAGCGTTGTCTCCCCGCAATCTGCTCAGTGCAGCCAATGAGTTTATATTTAGCAACATATTCGATCTCATTAAAAGTGTGGTGGTGTTCAGCAGAGAGCTGTATGAACATGGCTGATTGCTTCAGCGAGTAAAAGCTCATATAAAAAAAGCGGTGGATTATACCAAGAATATTAATCTGATTTAATAATGCCTGCTGTAATTTACAGAAAGCATCACTCTGAGGTCTTTTAATGGCTCTAATGTCAGATATACTGTTGGTTTATACTTCAGGAGCCAGGGGATTAGACAACACTGTGAAATAAAATCATTCTATTAAAAAAAAAAAAAACATTACTGGAACATTTTGTTGCTGGTAGCAGATATATAATCTTCTAAATAAATCTGAAGCACATAAGTCAACTTTAACTGTCTGTCTTTATCCTTTATTACAAACTCGTTTGATATCCCCTTCTCCTCTTTGCCCTTCTTAAGATTTAAGCAGTTTTTGTCACTTGACCCATAAAAGCAGCACAATCATAGCAGTTATAGCATGTGCACGCCAATCCCAGCACTCATTGCCCAAGCAGACACATGCACATATAAAAAAATGACAATCTCTATCTCTCAAGGACATGTTATAAGGAGTGTTAATCACATGAAAGCAGACTTTGGAAACATATATATGTCCATAATCTGTCACGGCCATGCTGGTCCATTCTGAGCCATTATGAAGGATTAAACTGCTTCAGACATCACTTAACAGTAAGTTACAGATCCGTGAGTGCAGGCCATGTGCTTGACCGGTATACATCCAGCAGCCATGAATGGTGCATGTCATTATGCTGGACAAAGGGACTCTGAAATGATTGGTTAGGAGCTAATGTGGACTTTAACCAGCTCATAGTAATGGTTCCATGTGACTGGCTGTGCAATGCAACACAAGTCAGCATCAGAGCAGTCATTCAGTGTATGAACAGAGGAAGTTCCAAATTGAGAAAGTAACTGAAATAATGTTTTCATTAAATTACAGGAAAGCTCTCAGTTGACAAAAATATACTCTTAGATTAATTTCTTAACATTATTCTAAAGGGAATTCAAGACATTTTATCACTTTTACCTCAAGTGTCATCCCTGAATTTTAGATTCAGCTCAGTTACCTGTTGCATGTGACTGAACAGGCATGGTCTTACCTTTTGTGAGCCCGACACGCTGCGTTTGAGGGACGATCGTTTAAAGTTGCTGCCTGGGCCTTTGGGGTCCATGCTGAAGATTTTGAGTTGAAGTCAAACTGACTCAGAAAAGGATCCTTCAAGACTGGCAACAGGTCAGGTTTCAGCAGCAGCATTAAGATTAAAAACAGATAGAAACCCAAGATTCCCACTGCAAAACCACAGTATGACAGCTACCATGATTCGCACTGTTAAAGAGAACCAAAAGTTTCTCATCAAGTTAAGTTCTCAGCGCTTCTCTTCCCTCTCTGCAGCTTTCACCCAACTGACAAGACAGAGATCTGCACCAGGGATATAAATCACTCGATGACACACTTGACACATAGACCCTTTTCCTCTGCCGGGCATCCCATAATCAGGCTTAATGCAGCCGGCTCTTACGAAGCCTCAAAGTCTAATGGATAGAGATTTAATAAATGGTTATTGAAGGTAAATCTACTCTGGCACACCACAACCCCCCCCCCCCCCCCCCCCCCCCCCCCCAAAAAAAAAAAAAAAAAAAAAGAGCTTAGAGAGACCAGACAAGCTGTGAGGCCAAAGTCAGTCGAGGGAAAGCCAAAGGTTGTCTCACCAGATGAGGCTCATTGTGTCTGACAGGAAAGACTAGGGAGTCTCAACAGGGTGCAACAGAGAGGTATGCAGACATACACAGAGGGATGCACAGAGAAATGCAGCGAACACTAATCTGACTCTGTTACAGCTAGGTCTGTAAGTAGATGCAGGCCAGAAATATTTTGGACTGATATTAAAAACTGCTAATTTTCTCCCTACCTCTGCTGTCAGGATAATTCAAAATGAACTCTATGCATTGCCAGCAAACCTGTTACAGATGAACTAATAATGTTTGGCACCACTTTATACTTCATCTACACTTTTAAGCCAGGGAAATATTTGTTTTCCTATACAGTAATATAATTTGTAATATATCAATTAATATTATCGAACTGTGTTACTGCGATGCTTATTTTACCACTTTCAAGTCATCACGTCTCATTATTTTGATTACTTTGTTATGTCAAAGTGAAACTGTGATGATTGAGTGACTTTAAAATCTAATGTAGAACATTATCTATATGCTGCCTCAGCACATATTTATAATGTGATGTATAGATGGAAAAAAAAAAGTGAATGAGAATTCTTTTTTTCCAAATCAAACATTAGAATCTGAGCTGCAGATGAAAAAGTTTCATGTTTAGAAATTTCATCCAACAGCTCCCTCTACTGGACATTTACAATAATGGTTTTGGGGGAGAGAAAAAATGTGTTTGATTGCCAAACCAACTGTCCCATTTAAAGTGATATATGTGCTGATAACATAACATTGTTTTACATTAGAATAAATATATAATTTGTTATTTTAAGTTTGTCATTGATGTGAGCAAATCCTATCTTTACTCTTGATGATTTATAGTAGTTAATACAGCTCATCATTTAGACAGCAGTTTATAAAGTCTATGACTGACATAAACGCACCGCACAGACTTTAATATTTCTACCAAAGGGCAATATTTTATATGTCTTTGTCTCAATTTTGGCCATTTGCCCCACTTAAGTTTGACCTGTTTCCTATCTTCATTCACTTCTGGATATCCACCAGATTTGTAAATGCAGTTGTTTTCATCTTGTCCCATCAGTCAAAGTCAGGGTACATGACAGCGAATACAACACATCAGTAATGTCACAGAGACACCTTGTACTGACCAAAAGTTAGAGCAAAATGGGGTGCCATTTCAGGTTACTTAGCAGTTTCACTCAGCAAGTTTATGCTGCATTGTATCCGACCTGAGCATGAAGTTACACTCTTACCTCTTGTAAACAGAGAAGATGGTTGGATGATTTCTGCAGGCTTTCAAACTTTGCAGAGTCTTGAAAACAACAAATGCTAAAAAAAAGTTTGTGATTGTGTTTTAGAGGAGTTTCCTCTCATACTCTATTCCGTTCATGCGTCTCTGTGTTGTCTGTGGCTAAGAATGGATAATGCATAATTTCTCGTAGTAAGCAGACACAAATGAGCTTTATTATCTGCAGTTGGCTTTGCATGTGACAGTGAGGAGATTATTTACCTCTAGAAGAAAGCAGCTAACTAAATGGAGAAGACAATGAACACGGCTGATTTCAAAGTGGTCGTTGTGTGGGACATGGAATTCTATTTATAGAGCATATTTTTGCATCCTGCGTGCTGCTTTAGCAGATCAATAGATTTTTTGCTTTCATTAATTCAGACAGCTAATCAGAAACAAGCAATGTAAGAGTAGAGATCAGGGCAAATCATGCAGCAGAGGACTGTATCCAGGTTTCAAACCAGTTGCTGTCACCTCAACACAGGGAGCACGAACAAAAACAAAACAAAAACAAAACTGGGCCAACCGATGCCCCTGTGTGTTCAAAAAGTTCCTTTGATGCATACCATTCAGTCATTCAATCTAAGTATAAACTAGTTTAAGCTAACATTTTATCTGTTGTGTCTCTGCATCACTATGTAACTTACTGCAAAGTTTACAGTTATAAACTTGAAGCAATAGTTAAGCAACTTGCTGTAGAATCACAGTACTCAGCACCATGCACAAACTAGTATTACTGTGGATCTATGGGCGGTGTTAGCAGTCAACTGTTCTGCTGACTTTATTGTTTTTGAATGTCATTGTATCAGCTACTGTTCTCATAATTAGATATTTATTGTTGAAATTCTAATTTCCCTGTCTTTCTCTTACTGTTTTTAAGGTACACTACCCTAATTTTTTATTTAAATGGTCTTTGAAGATAAATTTTCATTGTTACCATAAATGCAAAACGGCACAGTGGATTATCTTTTGGTCACTTGTCAAAAAATTAGATTATAAGCAAGCTTTCCAAGAATAGGTCAATATTCACGTGACTACTTTCTGTAATCTAAGCCCAGTCTCTGCAAGGATGACTCAAATATCAGTGTATACTCTGCTTCAGAACACCATGTACTGCTGTACAAAGCCCTGAAGACACAGGTGTTTAGTGGGCAGACGTTTTCTAATATCAGCCACAAGAGGTCACTCTGATCTCTTAAATGACCGTGTCCTTAACTGCAGGGTCATATAGTACACTCAAAAAAAAAGAAAAGAAAGAAAAAAAGGAAATCTAAGCAAGTGTTTTTGTCTTATTTTTAGTAAAAAAATAAATAAATAAATTTTTTTTAGACTTAATGAGCCACATTCACCAGATCAGTCCAGAAAAATGTTTGATTTCAAGATATTAAAAGACAAAAATGAGGTCTGAATTTCTTGTAACAAATAAAAAAAAATCTGCCAATGCGGTAAGAGAATAATTTCTTGTATTAAGACATTCTAATCTCAATTTTTAACTTGACAATTAAGTTTATTATCCCATCAACAGACATTTTTTTTACTTGTTACAAGCAATTCAGACCTCATTTTGTTTTTTAATATCTTGAAATAAGACGTGTTTATGGACTTGTCAGTTGAATGCAGCCCATATCAGATAAAAAAAGGACAATTTTTAAATCAAAAATAAGACAACAAAAACCCCCACTTCCTTAGATTTCAGTTTTTGCAGTGTAGTTCCCCTCTAACACTTTTCAGAGTTTACCTGTCCGTCATGTCCGTCAGTCAGAGCAGAATCTACACCCTAAACACAAACAGAAAAATGTGCTCTTTCTTTTCACTTCACTTTTAATTTGATTCTCCTGCTCTGCATCAAGCTCAGTTTACCTTCCCTTGTTTTGCATGGTAATTTGTAAATGTCTTGTGAGGCTAATATCTTCAGTTAAGCCAGATGTGAGAGAGCCAACAGCTGGAAAGCAGGTTAGAGTGAAACGACTTCCACATGTGATACTCTGGGAAGGAGACACCATTCAAGGAAGAAGATGTTTCACTTTGAGCACTCAGCTGTGCTGTTCAAGTCCTCCTTTGTTAAGTAATTGCACCACCTGAAAACCTAAGTAGTCAAATTTAGAGAAACAAACAGCAACTATGTTTTCCTTTGCATGTGTGTGCTGTGAGCTGGACAGGTTACCGTTGTCTCCCTGGTTGCTAGGAGAAATAGACTACGCCCTCACCTGAGATCTCGGTGCTTCCCTCAGTGCAGAGGAGGCAAACACACTCAAACGAATAATAACCTGCACACAGTTTAACAAATAGGCTACAAAAACCACAGCCTGAGTCGTACAAAGAGAGTGAACATCACAAAAAGATGACGTGTCAGTGCTGACATTTCATCTCCAACTCACTGCCTGAAGTTAAGGGCAGGAAATGGTCTTTAGTGGTTTGTTATGAGTGGGTCATGTTAGGACATGTTCTCTCTTCATGTCCATGACGGGACCTTCAGCTCCACTCATAATAACACCTCATGAGACATGACACTTGAAAAACCTTTTCTTTTTTTCTGAAAGCAAACAAAAGGATTTATTAAAAAGATGTGGATGGAGTCGTGGACATCAATGAAAACTCTGAATTATGAGCTACTGATCTTGTTCTGTCAGGCTCTTTTTAAGCTGTGGTTGCTGGAAAGGAACATAAAGAAGTTCACTTAGTGCGGCATAAATTGAGGAGAAAGTTAAAGGTCAGGACTTGATGTAGCTTAAACACCTCAACGAGCACTAACAAGGCTTGAAAGTTGAGGTCTTGGGCCTTGCTGTGTAGCCTTGTATTCATGTAAGCATCTGGCTGTCATGAGCACAACTGTAGTTTCTGTTCAGTTATTATTTCTTTGCAGTTCTTTTTGATTACAAACGTTATTGTACTTTATATCAAAAACAATCTCATCTAGCTGTCTACTGTCAAGAAGTAGAAGTAGTCTCAGTGATATTACGGGTTGTTTCTTGAAGTAAAGTGTTGAAGCAAATCGGCCGGCGTGGCCATATTGGAAATGAGGCAGGCTTTGAGTCTCCACAGTAACAGCCATAGGGCGCCCGTCAGTCACATGAGCTGAGCTGTGCCTCTGATTGGATAAACTAGCATCTTAATATCTTCTAAACTGCTGAGTTAGAACCCAGAGACATATTTTGTACCAGGCTGTAAACATGTCTATTTTGGCTGTGAAAACTTTTAGCCTTTTATTTGGCTTGGTGTGTTTGTGACTTCTGGTACTTCCGGAGCCAGCCTCAAGGGGACACTTGACGAACTGCAGATTTCAGCACTTCACTTCCGCATTGTATCATATTTTCAGACCAGAGGTTACCACTTGGTTGGAACCTATCATCAGCAGATGACATCTTAAAATTTGTTCAAATAGTTTTCTTTTTTTCTGATGTAAATATTTGCTTTTTGATTGGGTGTTTGGGGAGCTATTACAGCCAGCCTCAAGTGGACACGTAAGAAACTGCAGTTTTAGCGTTTCCACAATGGCTTCGTTTCCTGAGTCCAGAGATTGCAGCTTGTCTGCCACCAATCCAAGGTCAGCTAAAGACACTAAAAGCTACAGTATATAAATTATCACTCTTTGTTGGAGTCTCTTTTGGTTTGTCCATCATCATAAAGCATCATATTAAGTTCAGTTTGTTTTGCAGCTTAAAGTTACCAACAGGAGCTTTAATATGCCTGATAAAAAGTTATCAAAGTGACATGAACACTCCATGTATCTATCTTTGAATGCTCTATATGTTTTAGTTCAGTACTGCATTCTCTACCTGATATGAAAAAGTAATCATCAAATCCTGAGAGAACATGACAACCTGACAGCCCACAGAAGTTTACAGTAATGTATTTGGTGTCAGATGGATCAGACATGCTTAAAAAGTTCTGAGCTATCTAATCTTGCAGCTGAAGGTGAAAAGATGAAGGCTGATAGCTGGCTCTGGAAATAACCATGAGCAGAAAACTGTTGCTGAGTCCACATATGCCAGAAAGAGGATGTTTACAGTGTCAGGGGCTTGAAGGGGGCCTCAGTGTTGTCAAGGGTAAAAGTGCAGAGGCAGAAGTGTTGAGCCATACATCTTCCTGAATGATGAGAACACAATGAAGATTTATTTACACGTTTCTAGGAGTGGTCTCTGTTTTTGCTGTCTGCACAGTTTTTTTAAGGAAGTAGACAGAAAGAGGGCGTGGTGGACTGTGGGTTTGCATGCGGCTAAAAACTTAGCTGGTGAACACCGGGGCACGCTCAGGCTCCGTCAGCTGTCTGCTTCTGCTGCTGGAGTGCTCATTGCACTCCATTAGAGTAAAACTGTTCCTGGAAACCCGTCCCCTGGGAGAAACGCATTCCATGAAACCCCTGCTCGGTGCAGCTAAGACGGCGGCCTGCATACATATATCTATTCTTCTCATCAGTCGTTGCATGCGAGCATTAAGTCCTTTCTGAGCTTGACCTGGGGCCCACACAGAGGTTAACAGGGAATCCATATGCTGCAGAGGGGCTGTAAAACAGCAGCTCTCTTGACCTCGAGGAAGTCTCTCCAGCTATTTTCTCTTTTTCACAATATGTCAAACCGAACTCAACAGTGGCTCCTTCCTTTCATCGGCTGAGTTTCATAAGCCTCCATGTTTGTGATTGCAGTGTCTGTTGTGTCAGAGGGGGAGGCACGTAAGCCGTTCCCAGGCAGCAGTGAAGCAGATCTCTTTCACTGAAGGAAGGGGGGGGGGGTTGGAGCCCTGCACTCAGCTGCGTAAACTTCCAGAATCAACTTCACGTCCAACATCCAAACAACCAGATGTGGGATTCACATTCAAAGCCCTATTTCCTTTTAACACGCACACACACACTTTCCCTGACCTTTAAAGGGACCGCCATGAATCTGATCAAAGAAACATCTGAGTTGCCTTGCAGTAACACTCTGGAGGACCGAGACAGGATCAGACAGCTAGACAGACACAAAAGCTCAGAAGTGCTGATCAACACTTTTGCACCAGGAACTGGAGCCACATGATCCTGTTGTCTTTGAGTCAGACTCGACCGCAGTTTAAAAGACGTAAATGAATGTCAGAATCACATGTAAACAACGAAAATCAATAGTCATTGCTTTTCTTGTTTGATTACCTCTGCGGCCGGAGAGCTGCTGTGAGCGGGATTACTGAGCATTACAGGCCAAAAGCAGTCAATATTTTCTGGACTTCATCCCGGCTTCAGGCTGCTGTTGATGCCATGCAAGCTCAGTATAATCCGGAGATGTTTCTATGGCTGGATCATACATAAAACACAGAACAGTCTGTCATAAGAAAGTCATGAGCTGTGACACTTGTGTTTCAGTCTCAGCTGGGAATCAGGATCTGAACTGGTGCAGACCTAAAATGCTTGAAATTACACAAACATCTGAGGGTCAGGTGACCATGCTATGTTGGTGTGAAGGCACAGAATCCAATAACTTTTAAAGAGTAATCTGAAAAAAAAAAAATAGCTCAACAGCTTCATTAGTCATGATATGCAAAATGAAGCCCACCACACAAAAGAACATACATGTTTTTAGTATGTGACTTGTCGCTCTAGATGTGATGTTTTGATGTGCTTTTCTACGAACAGGACTAAAAAGAAAGGATGGTGCCTGAAGAGTCAAAATCTCGCATCTACAGGAATTATTATAATGTGATTTTGTTATTGTTATTTATATTTCTGACAACACAACTTTGTTGATGTAGCTTTAATTCGGTTAACAAGCCAACACAATCTGACACAGCAGGTGTAAAATAATTTACTGATCACAAAAATATACACTGATGTTGCACATCATATTAAACAGCAGAACCCGGGCTACACAACTATATAAACTTTTTTTATGCCACAAACACAACTATAACAACTTAATGAATCGCGATACATCAAACTCCATGTGTCAACCCACTCGCCACATTTTCACCAACACAAAAAGTGCTTCATTGGAAGGAAGTGGTAAAACTTCTCTGAATATATTGTGTATAATTTTCCAAAAATGCCTAAAAACCGTAGTATTTGGATGTATTGATCACTTTTAGTGGTAGACAAATGAAATATAAAGTTTTGTATGGGAGAAAATCCAAACGACCCAGATGGAGTGAATCAGTGCCAAGGAGACCTCGCCTGAACTCTCTGCACTAAAACTTCTCTAATTTTGTTCTACTTCACTTTATCAGTCAACCTTCGCAGAGATGATGCTCATATGTTGTACTGTGGTCTGATAAAGTTGTAGAACTACAGCTGCATTATTTTCAAAGAGATATTCATCTTCATTTTTGTTTTGTTTCTTCAGGGGAACCTACTTTTTTTTTTTTTTTTTTTTTGCTGGTTGCAATCGTCATTTACTCTTCACCAGTATCACATATACTCATATTAACACATCTCAACAAATCTCACAACTTTTCCCTTTACTATGACTTTGTGGTTGCAGAGATATACCCATTTTATTATCGATATTCAATTTTCAAGAAGAGACCTGAAAAATCAGCTCAGGGTTCAAAGTGTAAACATGATTAACGGCTCAAAATAATATTAAAAAATAAAAATTCTCTATCTGATGTTTGACAAAACCATTATTTCCTGAAATGCTTCATTTCAGCAGCTGTATCTTTAGGGCTCCCCACTCCACAAACCCCCCTTCTTTCTGATTGGCCAGCCATGAGCAGACCATGGGGTTTTAGGCCCACCCCTCTAACGACCAGTTAGGAGATCCTTGTGCAATGACCTCATCATTTCAGCGAGCCTCATGAAGATCTGGTGAAGATCTCATTTAGAGTGTAGAATAGACTGTTTGGAACAGTTTACAGATTCAGGGATTTCTTTGACATTAAATATGTAGTAATTTGATTATCTGCACAAATTTAGTATGAACCTCCAGCAATGATACTTATACCCATTATTAAATCATGTGAAAGCGTGATATCCCTTTTTTATGCAGCTGATTTTCAGTTCTCAGTTCTGACTCACACACCCTCCTACTGATTCCCACTTTCACCCCCACAAGGAAAAGAAAAGTTGTGCTTCATTAATCCAAAGTCTTGTTTCACAAATCCAGCGTATGTGAAATTTACTTTATGTGTTCATACTCCCATCAGACTCGTTCACCTGAGAAACAAACTTTTACTTATGGATCCACACAAAAAGGAATCATGGACGACTCGCATGAAGCATTTTATTTTGGTGTTGAAGATTTGTAGTTTAATAAAATCACGCCACAACACAAACCATCATTTCTGTGTTCAGTGTGTCTATTTTAGAACTTTTTTTTACTTCTGTGATAATTGGTTGTTTGTCAAAGGACATATTATTGTAATTTTATATAAGCAGGAGACAAAGAATTGTTGAGGCTATCAGGTCTTCATTGATTGTCCGGGCTGTGTTTCAGGCCATAAAAGCTCCAGCAGACAAGCACCTGTCTAATCCTGCTGATCATAGCAGCATTGTCATTATCTATGGGCTCTTGCCTGTGACTGTAATTACAACAGGCCTGGATGATCTGAAACACAGATGGTGGTGTGAGACTAAGCAAATGGCAGGCAG
The DNA here is from genome assembly GCA_030710495.1 of Labroides dimidiatus. Taxonomy (NCBI): domain Eukaryota; kingdom Metazoa; phylum Chordata; class Actinopteri; order Labriformes; family Labridae; genus Labroides; species Labroides dimidiatus. Next base: position 17,272,895 of record CM061147.1, read on the forward strand.
GAAGGTAATCGTTTAGGGGTGCAGGAGCAGACAAATCTTTAAAGACCTGAGCTGAGGTTAAACACTTTGGCTGTTCAGTTTGTGCAGAACAAGACAGTCTGCAGACATTTAAGTGAATTGATTTCTGTATTTGACAATAGCCTGATGGATATAAAATGAAATTTTAAGGGTTTGAAATGAAGATAATCGAATAAAGCTGGTGTAGTCATAAATAAGTGTAGATTTTGGAAGCTCTGTTGTACTGTATTTAAAGTGTATCATTCAGGAAGATTTCAAGTCTTCAGATCTGTATGTTTCTGCTGAGGTTTTGTTGTCTATGACGTTATTTCTTCTACATTCAAACCATTTCCTCACATTCACAGGAAACAGGGTTTGGCTGACACAAGGCTCACGTAACAGACGGCATGTACCACGCTCACAAGGTCTTCATTTGCTGATCTAGTTTGTTTTCATTACCCAGCTTAAGAACAAACTGAACTTGGAAAGTTCAGCATGAAGAAATAATTCAGAGTTTCACTGTGTACTTTTTAATTTCATTACACACTCAGTCAACTGATGAGGACTGTCAAACATTATTTCTTTACTCAGAACGTCTGCAACAACTTTTCACATCAACATCATTTTAATGCTTCCACATTATATATTTTGCTAGGCATTTGAACACATGCATTATGCAGGGGCGGGTGTCTAGTGAATAAAGGTGTAGATGAGCAGATGAGCTCCACAGTCCCAGGATGGAAAGGATGAAATGTCAGGATAAAAAGGAGTGACACCCATGTGACAGGGTGCACAGGCAAAATGTTCCTCAGAGTTCCAGTAATGTGAAAAGTTTATTTTATAGTACAGGTATAACATGACAACACGTTTCACCCAATGTGCTTTGAGGGCCGCTCAAGTTTTTTTTTTTTTCATAGTTGCTGACCTACATACATGATTGCAATGTCAGCCCTAAAAACCAGCCTGCCCATAGATCCTCCAGACAGGAGACTCCCAGAGAACATAGCAACAGAAACTCTCCTCCCACCTCTCTCCCCTCCCTCTCTCTGGAGCTATGCAGGCCAGGCTCTGTACCTCCAGCCCCACTTGGCTCCAGGATTGGGGGAAGGGACTGAGTTAACATATGGCTTATTGTGCATTGTAGGCTACGCTTTCAGCTCTTAAACAACATTGGCTCGTCTCCTGTGTTGGATTGTTGGGCTGGAAAATTGCACTGGTGACTTTTGTGCAGTGTACATCTTTGTTTGTTTTCCGATTGACTCATCTTGTGTTTGTGCATAAACCCAAATAATCCCCATTTTTCTTTTGTGCAGTGGACTCCACAAAGTGCACTTGCAGAGTTAGAGTCATAGAGACTTCACTGCGCTCTCACCACCTTAATAACAGCGTGTGTAACACTTACAATGGGCTAATCACATTGGCTGTGACAGCCGCAGACAGCTGGTGGAGAGTGATGACTACCTGTTTTATAACCGTGTTTGCTTTGGAGGAGAATGTGTTGCTGGCACAGTCTGTGGCTCCGTTGCGTGTCTAGCGAAGAGGTCCGCCACAGTTTGGTGACGCAAGGGGAGCTATTAATATTACAGGAACGGGATGTTCTCGCTTCAGCATTGGGGTCATTCGAGGATAAACAAACGTGCGTACCCTCGTAGACGGTGCGCGACGTAACAACGTAAGCGGAGGAGTGTTTTTTATTTTAAGGGAGACGCTGCAACTTTTCACATTTCATCTCGTTGCCCCCCTCGCGCCCGGCGCATCCCTGTGGTCAGTTCATGCACCGAGCAGAGGTTGTGCACCGCCTCAGTCTGCGTGGAGCCGCGCCCACTCGTGAACCCGGTGACTTTTTAGAGAGCAGTGTGACCGAGGCGGCGAAAAACAGCCGTGTGATGTAACAAGACCTCTTTTGAAAGCGTATGTTTTGAAATTCAACCACACAGTTTTCTCTTTCAACTCCCTTCACACTATAGAATTTAAATGGGCAGAGTACTGTCACGTCTTTCCAAATTACAGGCTGATCATGATGGAGCGTCTTAAAAGCACACATTTGTTAACGCATCAAAATCTGCATTTTACGACCAAAATCCAATCTTACGACCATGAAAAGATGTTGAATTTTCAGGATTTAAATAAAAATTCAGAAAACGACCAAACAAGTCTAAATAAACTTTTAAAGTTGCATTGAGGGCAAAGTATATTATAGTATATTTATTTATAGTAGCCTGTGGTCTAAAAAGGCGTGTAAAGTACAGACGGACTCATATAAAAGCGTTTAGCCATAAAACCAGAAGATTTTGGAGATTCAAAACTGTATTTGTCTGAAAAAGTAAATATGCACAGCTGAAGTAATTTTCAAATTTCTGTTTGTGGTGCAAACAAATAACTAGGTCAGACTGTGTGTGTGTGTGTGTGTGTGTGTGTGTGTGTGTGTGTGTTTCAATGGGCGTGTAGAGGCTTTGAATCTATACATTGGTCAACTTGGTTATGGTGTTTGATTTTGATTACATGATTCGTAGAGTTGGTAGTTGTTAGCTGGCTAGCTTGTGAGCTGGCAGTTATAGCAAAACTGAAACATTCATTGTCATTTTTCATGCAACAAATTAAAGTATTGGCAGGTTCAAGTCTCACTGATGTAAGAGTTTGCAACTTTTTTTTTACACCGAGTATTAAAATAGGAATTTTATCACAGGGTCTGGAAAAGTGTAATAGAATTTTATACTTTGCAAAAGTTCCAGAAAATTCTCTACAGTTGTATTATATTAATAGTGAGACTTAACCAGTTTCTTCAGTGTATTTTCTCATTGTATTGTTGCACTTCTCTGCACACTCAAGCATGGTGCAGGTTTACTGCATGCCATATAAGTGCCTCTATTGAATAGCCTCAGAAAAGAGACCCTCATCACCACTACGAGTTAATGCAGCGCCTGCAGACTGCAGCACCCAGCTGAATAGAGTATTTCATGGTCAGGTCCTCTTCACTCATGGCCACAAGGCACATCCCTCCCCAGCCACTGCACTGATCAATGCTCTGTGAATAGAGCCACTACTACCAGCAAATGGGTGCAAAAACAAAACTGTATCCACTCCACTTTGCTCTTTTGAGCTGTATTGTGTGGAGAGGACAAAGCCTCCACGCTGTGATGTGATGGAACAATGATGGCAGTAGCTACATAGTCATGGCTCAGCCTGGGGTCAAGAGAGTGACGTCGACCTCAGCTTCTGGGTATGAACTCGATTCTGCATGCATGATCGTCGTCACTTTTACGTCACAGGATAGAGTCGATGTGTTGTGAAGGCTGTTCACTTTTCGAATAATGCAACATGAAATTCAACATGTTCCATCAATGAGTGTGGGGAGACTCTCTCTTCTGTGGTGGTGTGTTGAGAGCCTGCACAGTAGCGGGGGATGCAGGCAGGATTAACATACTGGTGAAAAAGGCACCCTCTGTTGTGGGGTTGAACATGGACAGCCTGGAGGCACAGGCAGAGGGAGGATGATGACCAAATTGAATTCCATCTGAAACAACACCTCCCACCCATGTGTGAACTGATGCAGTGACCCTTTTTTTCCTGCAAGGTGCCTCACACAGCACTTTAAGGGCCACCAGGCTTTACAGTGCTCCCACCATTTATTCAAACTCTGCTGTAATGACTTCATCTGCATGTCATAAAAACTTTGCTTATCTATAAATGTTCGTTGACACGTCTTTATGAACCACATTTATTTTGAGCATGTTCGTATTTATGAGAGTATTTTTAGATTATCTCATGAATTGAGGCCCAAAATCCATAGTTTGAGGAAACTTTTGGAAATAAGTTTGTACTCATTTGTTTCCAACCTGCTTTTTTTTTCAAAAAAAAAAAACAAAAAAAACAAAAAAACCCATGAAAACAATTGCCATTGAGTGCTGGTACAGTGTAATTATGCTGTGTGCCCCATGAGGTTAGGCCTCAAGCCTTTATCTCATGTTTGAATCCAACATGTGAACCCCTTCCCACATCACACTCCACACTCTCACCCTGTTTCCTGCTCTATCCACTGTCCTGTCCTCTCTGAATAAAGGCATATAAATAAATAAAAAAAAAAGTCACTTGGAAGTGACATCCATATGCAGCTAGCAAACGGCATAGCTGAGCATAAATCGAAAGCTAGCATACAGTTTGCCTGGCTCTGCCAAAAGGATCTATAAAACCACCTTCCTGCCTCTGAAGTGCTTGAATACACTCATTGTAATGTTTGTCCTGTCCCTGTAAACTTGTCACTTTCTGGTTTTATTGGGAGTAAGGTTCCAAGTGATTTCCTGGTGGTTGTATTCATTATTATGTAACCTGTTAATGTGAAAGTTTTCATTGTGCTTTTCCATTTCGATAATCTTTTGACAGGGCCAGACAGGCAGACTCCTCCTATTTCCATATTTGTAAACTTCATGAGCTAAGCCAAGCAACCGAATGCTGACTGTGTCCTTCCAATTAAAATACAAACATACAAATTGTACTTCTCTTACTCATGACGTAGATGGCAGAAAGTGTATTTCATAAGCTGTCAAACTTCTTTTTCATTCAGTTCCACTGAGTACACTTCTAACTGGCTTAAAAAAAACATAGAATTAATCAATTAGCAAGCATCTTTTGGAAGTAGAAATTATAATAGAGGTTTGTGTCCATCACATATTTTAAACTGTGGGAAATGGAGTGATTTACCCTAAAAGGAGACCAGCCAAATATCAGCTTTTTAACAAATCTGACCAACTTAAAACTTAATCTTAATCAGACTAGTTTGATACAGGAGCAGACATGTGCTCTTCCTTGCACGTGTGAGATAATTGTGTTGTCATTATTGTTTCAAACAGGCCTTTGTTCAAGCCTGCCTCTGCACTGTGTGTGAGGGAAATGTTTTGATGGTTAAACCTAGATAAGAACCACATAACACCTCAACAAGTATATCCTGATCAACAGCAGTCACGTCAGACGTTGTTACAATAACATATAGTTTGAACTTGTTTACTCGCCTCAGCTACACCTTGCTGACTCATTTCAGCTCACATGAATATGCCATTCAAACCTGCTATACCCGATCTTTTATGTGTTTGTCTCCTAAGTCAAAAGAACAAAGAGCAACATTTCACCTTTTCACCTACCTCATGAACTACATTGAAAAAGAGAGGTTTAGAAGATTGGTGTTTGATTTAGTGCTTGCTGTTGACTTGCATGATCATGTTTACTCTGTAACACCTGTGCAACGTGCCGTCTGACTAATCCTCTTTTCTTCTACACAGGTAAAATTGCTGCCTGTTTTGTCATCATGAGTCATAGGGCCCAACTGTTGGTGTATCACTAAGGATGACCGGGTTTGAGCAACAACAAAAGTAGAGAGGTGCTAATAATTAACCAAACATTATCAACTCATATATTGGTATCAGTTTTCACCACTGAAATAACATGATTGTTTCTGTGGTTTATTATCTCTCATTTACTGTAAATCAGAAGTTGAGTTCATCTTAATTCAACAACAGATTAGACATATGCTGTCTCCAGACAGAGAGTCTCTGTGAGTACTAAACAGCCACGAGGCTTTATTGCCTTTTCTGTTCTGATAAGGGTTCAGCTTCGCTTCAGGGAAGTTTGACAGGTTGTATTACCCTTGCAGAAGGAAGTGCTTTGTCAAACTTAAAAATTAAGTTTTAGTTGAGTGAACTAACATAAGAATGCATTTTTGTTGCTTTGCTTTCAATCTGGAGATATCAAAAGAGGATGACAATTTGTCAAGTACTTTTGCTTATGACCAAATACTTGCAGAACTAATAACAATCCCATGAACCTTGTTTTAGAATTTATTCGCTAATTAAGCAGATTATAAATTGAACTATGCTGGTTAACATTTTAAACTAAGTATTGCATGCTAGAAATCAGCATATTAGTGTAGTTTCTGTGGCCTTGCTACATGCTGTTAGCATAAAGCTTGAAACACCACTGTGCCAAATTTGATATTTAGGGGAGTACATCTATCCACTGAAGGGCAGAAAAAAAAGACTGGACAAATGATGAAATTTCCAGTCTGTATTGGGATTTAAGAGAGCTGTAAATACTGCAAATAAATCGCCACTGACAAGCACACGGGATAGCTAATGGTTATTGTTTTCTTTGGGTCGGAACAACATTTTTTAAAGTCTGTAAGCTAACAGTTACACTAATGGCTAACTTTTATCTTACACCACTGTTGGACAGTTTTACAAAATCTAATCAAAGGTCGAAGCTTATGACAACGTTAACACAGTTAACATTGCCAAAGATAGCTGTTATACACAATTGCTACTTGACAAACAATGAAAGTTAGCAAAAATTGGCATTAAATTTATATCTTCCTTCTGTTTGTATTACATAAAACCTTTGTAGCTAGGAATAGGTGGCTGCTGACATTTGCTGTTGTTTTTCCAGATATCGGTGTTTAGCATGCTAATATGTAGGGTTAAGGTGCTGATTATAGTGAACTTATCTATAATAAAATTTGTACTGTTAGCATCTCAATGCATCACTGTATCAAGCCCCAGAAAAATTAGCATTTTTTTATCTTGCAAAAGTACATTTTTTTGTTCTTATTCATCTAATTTTCCTTTTGTATGAAAAAAGTCAATTCTGTGAGTCTATTCACTGGTTAGCATAAACAAAAACAACACTACGCTGCTCTCCCTGCAGTTAAAAACAACTTAGTGTCTGACTCAGTGTTTCACCAAAATGGGGTGATCAACCTCGGGTCATGGGCCAGAGGTCAGCACCCTCCAAAAGAAGAAAAAAACTCTGCCAGGGGTTCAGATCCACTTGTGGTGTTTCATGCTTTTTTAGTTCTTTGTTTCTTTCTTGAGAGCCTGGCCTTGACATGACAGCCCTGCCAGATTGTTGCTGCGGTCAGACTGTCTCGTGCTTAAAGAGAATCTCTCCCATTACAAACAGAAGTGAAGAGGCCAATCAAAGTGCTGTTCCTGCCTGAGAACTTTGTGTCGGTGCAAGACACTGCGTATGGCAGTTTTGTATTGGGAATCTGAAGAGGTCTCTTGAATCATAGTATTGTTGCAACCACAGAGAGACATTTCATATTTGTTTTCTTCTGGACAGATTTTTATTTTTTAAGTAATCTGCTGCATGTTACCTTTGGAGAGGTTTGGTTGTATAATCTGCAGCTGATTTCCTCAACGTCTCTTTTGGCCTTCTTGTGCTTGACACCCGGTGGGAGTTGATAAACACTTGCAGTTTCCACACAGCTCTGGGAAATATCACTGTGAAAGAGGAACTGTGTGCTCTTGACGTGCCCTTGTTAGAAGAAATCGCTAAGGCACGACATGAAACACAAGAAGACCCCGTTTTTGTGGTGAAAGAATATGTAAAGTAATACAGCCAGATGGCCTTCTGAATACCACATCGCCTTGCTCAGCGAACACTGGGAACTTTCTAGTGTGGGCTTTTGTGTGCAGTGCTGAAAAGTGTGCATTCATTCTCACAGGAGAGCATCAGCTGCTGCAGGAAAGCAGGTCTAATTCTGTATTGGTGTGGTGAAATATTAATTCTGTGCCTCATAATTTGCTTGAAAAACTATCTTTGCTCACATAAGCTCAATAAAGAATAGCTGCAATGTAGCAGAAAAGATAAGGTGTAGTTAACTGTTGTTCTGGTTCTAATCTGAGACGAATGCATCCATAAAACCTCTCCAATAAGAGGTTAATGCGGGTTCACAGGGTTAACAGGGATATTCAAGCTTGTCCCTGCTGCTAATCAATAGCATCAATTGGTTGTTGTCAGGACTTTGTTGCCCATGATGACTTGTTGTTTCCACTCCAACTAGTTTCTATGTTAGAAGTCTTCAATTAAGCTATGCTGTGTTTTGTTTTTTAAATAGTTCTTGTTTGGAGATATGTTCAAACACAGCGGATGTAGAACTAGTGCTGTGAAATAAATAACTGTTTGAGGCTAACGAAAACTTAAATTGCACAGCACTGAGTCTGTGTCCCCTGTCTTTTGCTGGAGGATAAATTAAAGATTTTTTTTTCTTTTTCTTGTTGGCTGGTTGGATTTAAATTGCCAGATGGTTGCTATGAAGAAGGGTTTGAGGTAAACTGTGAGTTATAAAGGCAGCTGCATCTTGTAAAAGCTAACAAACAAACAGAGTATAACTGAGAATATTTAACATAAAAGTGGGTCAAAATAAGAATACACACACACCCTTGCATACTAATTTTAAGCTGCTATCACAGCAGAGAAAACATGATGCAACATTTCAGCTTCTGTCCTCAGATTTGTTTGGACTTTCAAAATAAGTGTGCGTTACAAAAGAAAACTACTTACTATAGCTGCACCACAGGGTAGATAATAGTTTTAACATTTATAACCTGACACGTGTACACCACTGTTCCTCCTTTGACTAGGGTATAATTAAAAGACTTTGAGAGACTGTGAAGAAGGATTCTGTCTGTGTGGAATCTGAGCAGGCTGAGCCAATAATTTGGCTGTATGAAGTGTTTGAGCTGTCTGTCTGCTGGCGCACTGTCTGATTGGCCAGAAGCCTCTGAATGCGTTGATGCTCCAAGAAGGTGACAAAATAATATTCAAAGTCTCAGGGTCATCTTGCTGGTGATGAAGTGGAGCCCAGTGCAGAAGAGACAACCCACACAGTCCTATTGAAAAGTTATTTTTGTGACGTGTGTGCTTTATCATTTCCTCATTTTTGGCTGTTGCAGCGAAAGAGGGCGGTTTTACGACAAAGATACTTCAAACTGCTGTAAAACAGTAAAATAAAAATAAAAACCTTAAGGCTCAGGCAAGGGAATATTTAACATTTTCATGTTAACATAGCTTAAATTAGCTCAAAATCGTCACAATAACAGAAAGAAGCAAATATCTGCTCATACATGCAGGTTGTTCTGGAATCTACAGTACAAGATGTTCCTCCACTATACCATCCGTCCCCATAATGTGTCGTATGTGAGATACATCATCTGAATGCATGAAGGCAACCTGTGGTGAAACTTCCAAGTAACTCGCCTTGCCGGGTGCATTAGAGGACACGCAGCACCCAATGAATGAGCGGCTGCGCTTACGATGCTTCCGAGCGCTGCCGGTCGACACGCCCCCAGCATGGATACAACCAGCAGGAACAGGCGCTCAGGAGACACACTCACTATGCTGGAGAGTGTTTGGAGCCGCGATGGGAGTTAACACATCCAAGTTTGTAGAGGTCCTGTTACCAGCGTCGTTGCACTAAACAAAGACATTGGGTTTGTTTTGCTATTTGCCTCGCTCTGTGTGTCTGAGGGGGCTTGTTTGCGTTTTTGTCCGAGGCGTTTCTCTCACAGGATGTTGATGATATTGGAAAGCCGGGTAAGATCATAAAGTCAGTTCTCTCTGATGAGAACCACCTCCTCCTCTCCTCACCACACAAAGGGAACCACGGAACAACTACTTTTTTTTTTCCTCACACGCCATCATTTGATTTTTTCTGAATGTCATTAAGGAGCAGAGGGGGCTGTTTCAAAGACAAAATGGATCACTTTGCAGCAGAGTGCCTTGTTTCAATGTCCAGTCGTGCAATTGTTCACGCGCCTAAAGGGAATAGGGAGATTAAACCAGAAACCCCGTCTTCCCCCAAGACCGGAGAGGAAATAAAAGAGCCTTTGGTGAAAGATAACTCCTCTCTTTTTGTGGTGGCACGGATTCTGGCGGATTTTAACCAGCAGACTCCCAACAATGTTGCCGAGCAGACAAAAATAAAGGATGAGAGCGTGCCGGACCTCATAGATGATGGAAACTCTGCCACACCTACCACCATCTCCGATCCTTCGCTCAAACAAAGAGGCAAAAGATCGCGAGGTCGAACTGAGCAAGAATCACCACAGAAAAAGCACAAATGCCACTATTCAGGTTGTGAAAAAGTTTATGGCAAATCATCCCACCTCAAAGCCCACCTAAGGACACACACAGGTCAGTTTCACTGGATGCAAATGTTTGTTGCTTTGAACATGACTTAATCTAGCCGTTGTAACAACGCCTCGGATTATTAAAACTGAGAACACTCACAAGAAGTGCGTTTTTTTCAGAATGATTTATAGGAAGGGAATGACTGGTCTTCTGTTTCATCGAGTTATGGGTATGAATAATCACGGATCCTCCCTAAATGGAAATATTTGGCGCATAAAGTGCAGTTAAGGTCAGATTTGGTGCATTGTTTAATTATTTTACTCTTCCTGCAAGTTCTGTGAACTTTGCGAGATGTCCTTATAATTTCGGGGGAGGGAGGGAGTCGAAAATAGTGCCACTCCCACTCAAGTCCGCGAGCTTTGTCGCTGCTTTCCTCTTACTCCCCCCTCGTCTGTGTGTGTGGGCCTACCGGTCGAAACTGCTGTAAAATACAACACAAATACACTCAAACTAGACTTACACTTGCTTTTTTGTTGATCGCGATAATTAAAACCAAGTTCAGATTATTTCACGTCGACATAGAAAACAACAGGACCGTCCCACACGCGTTAAGTGCGCATTGTGAGACAAGTCAAGAATGCACTAACACGGACATTCAAAAAGTTTTGTTGATCGCTTCGGTAAGCTCCGTGTGCCATGACACTGACAGCAGGGAGAAACGCTTTCAAACGTGCCCCCACATCAGCGCCGCGTTTCGTTTGTCTCTCCTTACGCGCCATACCTCCATGTTTGCTCTTAGCATTCCGCAGGATGGTTTACAGAAAAGAGGGGGAAACGATGTCGGCTAGATCGACTCAAATTGGGGGGTTGATAAGAGACGTGCAGTCCCTTGTCTGCCCAAAGCCCTTTGTTATGATGTGCCACACCCCCGCTAGACAGACTGCCAGCTGATCTGGCCAGCAACAGACTCAGCTAGCTGAGCCTAGACCGAGGAGCTTCTCCTCCCCTCTCTGCTCTGTAGACTGCAGCTCATGCACACCCCCTCTCCCTACAGAATATATTCTGCTTTCTTCACTCTCATGCACACAGCAGCAACTAAACACATCTACCAGGATCATATGACGAACATCTCATGTTGACTCTGCACACAGAAATGCAATACTTCAGACATGCATGGAAGAAGTCCACATGTGTGGAATACTGACTTGACATTGAGCACCCCCCACACAATTTAGGCTAATATCCAAACAAGAGACTTCATCTGACCTGATATAATTTCTTGCCTGTCTTTTTTGTATTACCACCTCTATGCTTCTTCAAATTATTTACTGTATCATTCTGTCTGGGAACTTCATGTGTATGCCATGTATGATCAGAAATATGGGCACAATAAGCTGTTTCATAGTAGTTTCTTTTGTAGATGATTTGGATCTGGAATTATTAAACTGCACATTACAGTGTATAAATTATTATTAAGGACATTTGCACTGTTTCCCTGTTAGCTGCAGCTTTGTGCTTTGCTGCAGGCTTTGTCAAAAACAAGCTTTAACACTCAGACTGTTCAGACATTTGGATAAAGCCTCATAACTCTCCTTGATCTTTATTCAGATAAGTTCCTTAAAGGAATCGTGTGTTTTTGTGCAGTTTTATTTTGTAGGTATCAGCCCTGCCTTTGTCTCTGCCTGCAGCCCTTTCTTCCTTTTGGGAAATATTCTGTTTGTCTGGCTTTCTGATTGGTTTGTGTCCTCTAATTTCTGATAAAGAGGGCATTTTCTGCTTATTTCATTGGTTAGTCATGAAGCATGAGTCATCTCAGTCCAGCTGCCTTGTCTCAGCCAAACTTGCAGCAGCACCCTCGGAGAGCACAGAGTGTGCTTCCCTTTAGCCTCAGCTGTGTGTTTTTAGTGTACTGTTACTGCTCCGTATTAGCCCTGCCCTTGTCTCTTTGCCTATTAAGCATTTCCCTTTGCCTGCCTTTCTGTTTGGCTATGCCCCTGTATCTGGCTTCACGATTGGTTTGTGTCCCATAAATTCTGATAATAATGGCCCACTCTGCTTATTTGATTGGATAGTCCCAGAATGTGGGTCATCTGAGTTCACCCTGGCTGTCTCAGCCAACCATGCAGTGCTTTCATAGAGCCAGACTCTCACAGTGTGCTTCCCCTCAGCCCCTACTAGCAGAGTCAGGAGAGAATGGATTCCAGCCCAGTCAGTCCCAGCCAAACACCGCTATCTAATTGAGGGGGGGAACACTGTTATAGACACCAAACAAAGAGCCAGGGACTCGGTGTCCTTACTTGACTTCTGTAACGCCCATGCGTCATCATCCCAGATTCTGCAATGTGTGTGTGTGCGAGAGATTTTTTCAGTGCAGAAGAGCTGAAACACGAGCCATGTTGTATTTTTATGCCATGTCTGCAGCAGTGAAAATCAAACCTATAAATTGGTTTACATAAACTTCATCTGGTGATAATTTATGAAGAGAGCCATCGGTTCATGTGTAAAGGCATGCAAGAATTTGGTTTGAAGACATTTTTTCTGTATTCTATTATGACATTAGATGTTCATTTTTTCATTTCATTTTATGTGTTTTGGAATGAGTATATTGTAATTCTGCCTTTTTAAACTCCTGAAAGATTGCAAGGGTTCAATAATTTACTTAACTACTATTCTTTATAAAGATTTCTAAAGATTTAAAGGAAATGGTTTTTATAATCTCTGTTATCATTTGATGCTCTTTCCTTAAATTCTGTAAATTCAAGTTTACATACAGTGCAGAGAAATATACTCAGCAGCTTTTTGATTTTCTGCCAACATTTATATCACTACTCACACGCTTCACTGTGAACACTTTTCATCAGGCATTATGTAATCTCTAAAAATAGATATCTGCATACATGTACAGAATCTGTTGGCAAGTATCTGAACGCTAGCGTTTCTGCAGGTGTTACCCAGAGAGCAAAAGAGGCAGAATGCACCTGCCTTGATATGGTATAGTTTCAAAACTCGTATGCCAACATTTGAAGAAGATTATACTTTTCTTGAATCTCTAAAACGGCATGTTAGATGAGGCTGAAGCTAACGGTCCTATTGTTAACACCGGCTGCAAAACTATCTCAGTTAATAATTCTTCAGGTTGCAAGTTAGATGGAAGACAATGGCCAGTGCATGGGAAAGGAACATTTTCTTTTAGAATTATTAGAAACTTACTGCAAGCTAACCGGAATTGTAAAGTCATCATTAAATGCTCTGCGAGACACATTTGTCCAGGCCTATTCAGTACACATTTAATGTTTTTTATGTGTGTGTGTGTGTGTGTGTGTGTGTGTGTGTGTGTGTGTGTGTGTTGTTATTCGCAAAATGTTCAAAATCTACCACCAGATCCACTTCATCCATATCCCATCCCAACTTTCCCTACCACCATGTATAAGGGGAAGTATCAAATCATTGTGTCAAACTTGCAGTAGCACAATGTCTGGTCCAGGGAGGCAACCGAAGACTGCACGATTGGGTATTACATCACCATGCCAAGTTACTATTGTATCTGACACAAACAGACATAAGCATTGCAGTGCATCAACAGAACAACAGGTCATCCCTTGATGTGCCACTGTGGACTTGATGCACAAAATCACTTCTAAATATTTCATCATTTGGAACAAAGTCTCTAGCCATGCCAGAATCATTACTCTTTATTCTTTTAAGATATATTTTACAGACATTTATGCCTTCGTCTGGAGAGGAAGGGACAGTGGACAAAACAGGAAATCAGGAGAGAGTGGGGAGTGACATACGGGAAAAGGGCTGCCATTTAGAATCAAACCTGGAACACCCACTTGAAGGCACAATGTCACTCCTTAGGTGTTTATTAAAATGCAGATCTTTTGGGATGTACCTACAAGAGACACAACCCATTTTATTTGAGAATATGGTCATTAGCAAAAGGACTTTGGTATAATTGACATGTAGGCAGAGGTTAAGTGAGAGGTTACAGTTGTCTGTTTATCCCGTTGATGCAGACATGGTTTTACATGTTGAACTGAGTTTGATGGTCAGGATTCCACCATAGTTTCAAGAGTCTTACGTGCCGTTTACATCATAGTTTTAGGATGAAACACAAAAGTGTTGTTGCACTTCAGCCTCTCGTTTACATGGAAACAGTGTTTTAGCCAACCTAAAATGCAATTTTTAAAACAGCCTCCAGAGGGGAATTTTTCTGATACGCTGCAGCCACCATTGGCGTGTAAATAGCAAGCCAGAGTTTTCAGTGGAAACGCGTACGTCATGCTCTGCTTTGCGCGTATGTTGTACTTTCGTTGCGGGACCTTTTAATTACCATGCGTGAACCAGACAACAACGACAGTTCAATGGTGGACTACCGTGTTGTGCTTGTGCTCCTGAATGTGCTGACTGCCTTTCTATAAAACGTGTGTCCGTTGCCCCACATCTGCACTCAAATGAGACGCATTCAATATATACCCCCGATGATCAGCTCATCTCTTCTTCGGCGGAGAGCTACCAAAAGACGCTACAGTTATATCGCCATCTACAGGCCTGGTATGCATACAACAGCTGTTTCCGTGTAAACGCAGATTTTTATCCTCCGTGTTTTTTTTTTGCATTTTTCGAGTGAAATGCTGTGAAACGTTACATAAAAAAGGCCTAAGGTTACCAAGCAGCTTTGTATGATCTCTTGGTGTTGAGGTGGGGCTCTGAAGGGGCACATATACATACTCTGTAGTGCGGAAAATTCAGTCATGTAACACAAATGTGCAGATAACCTCAGTCATAAATGGAACATATGAAGGACAGACCCCCCTCCCCCCATTCATTCCTTTCAAAATCTTTGTCTTAAGAGGCACAACATAATGTTCAACAATGAGGACCCACTTTTCTGAGAGGTGTCCTGTGTTCGAAAGAGTACATGGTGTCCTCTGTGAAGCCTCATTACTCTGCTCTGGTCATGTCATGCACACTGCCATATCCAGAGGAGAGATGGCCCCTGACAAGCTCATTACAAGTCATGTCTTCTGCAGAAAGAACAGCCTGGGCCGTCTGTGCCCCCCACAGCTGGGCCTCACAAAAGGCCATCTTGTCAGTATGCAAGACCTATTTGAAACCATTTTGAATCACAGGGAGGAACCGGGTCAATGTATCTCACAGACAAAGAGCCTAATAACATATTTTACAGTTGGGTTGAGGTTTTGTTTGGACCTCCTTTGTGTTCTGCTGGGGGTACCTCAAATACTGTGAGATGGTCCCAAATCCTTGTCCTGAAAATAACTGGCCCCACCTGGCAGCACAACCGACCATCATACAGACCCAGTTACTCATGCAAGCCTTCTATTTTCAGCCAAATAACTGCAGTTAATGGCCTTTTTTTCAAATGTGAAATTATCCCAAATTCCACGTGGAAAAAGAAACATTACTCACCTTTTATATATACAATGTGTCTGCCAGTGGTTTTATATTTGGCTGTGCTGCTACACAGAGTGCCCAGTGTTCCCGTGTGGCTGATGGCAGTGATGAGGTAGCAGGGAGGAGATGGGGTTTCCTGCTCCTGCTTGAATCAGACCATGGCACAGCAGTGGATAAAAGTTGTACTGGGGCACAAAAGTTCACTCTGTCTATCTGCCACGTGGCAGGATTTCCAATCCCCACCCAGTCAAGCTGTATTTCTTCTGATGTTTCATAAAACTAACAATGACGTTCCCATTTGACCCCATTCAGTGACATGAAAAATGAAATATGTTAGTCACGTTAGTGGTTTGTCTGTTGGACAGTCCAACACTTTGGTGCGGAAAATATTTCCACAGTTACAAGATGGGTTTGCTAGAAAAAAGTATAATCCAAAGAGGGTGCATCTCTGTGACTCTCAGACCAACCAGAAGAGATTTTTTAAAAATTTCTTTTTAAAATGTACAATATCTACTTGATGCATGGTCAACAAAAGCTCTTCTTAGGATTCATGATTTCCAGGCGTCTTTGTTTCGAGATTCGTGACTCAGTGATGGTGATAATCCTGTTACTATAAGGTAACATCTTCACAACTAACTGATGCATGGTTACATTTTAAACGATATATTTTTTAAATCTTTTTTTCTCTCTGTAAGAATAGACTTTTAGCTACGCTAAGCTATGAAATGGCTGACAGCACATTTGACTGTTGGGGAATCCTGTCTAAAAATCATGAAACCAGTCAATCAATAAGCTAAAGTAACACCAGCTAGGTGTTTCTCTGCTAACATAATGTAACCAAAGAATTATTGCATCTGCCCTAGCTACTGTATAATGGTAGCTAAATGATTATCAAAGTGTTGTTGGTCCTACACCTGTTTTAGGATTTACCCCAGCTGAGCATGTGACTTTTGTAAGTGTGAACACATTAGTATGCTAATGTTAGCACATATATAGGTGTATGTCAGGACTGATAGAGCCATTATGAACGTGTTATGTTGTTAGTCTTGCTTTAAACATTCAGATCAACATTTTAAGTTGTTTTTTGTTGTTGGGGGGCATTTGCCTAAAAGCACCCCTTCTAAATAATTCCCGGCTGGCCTGTGAAGGCCATTTATAGCAGTTTGGTATGCCTCCATTGAAAACGGTGTATTACATAAATCCACTTGATCCGCAGGATGTAAATAAAACCCAAGTGGGGCCTCCATCTTGTCTTCTGTAATCCTCTGATGCAGGGTTACTGTTGTATAAAAGGCATCTCTGAGGCATGTGATGACACACATGCTGCCCATATGCTATGCTATGACATGTAAAGTTGACACTAATAGAGGTTCTTCCTGATGTTGGGATACAAACAAGATTTAACTGTGAATATGCAGCCAAGCATGCATGGTGGATACTGAGAAGTTCTGACAGCCAGTTCCCTGTCTGTGTAGCTTTCGGTGGACCACAGGGCTCATGTATTCTTTGGAGTAGTCCTTTAAACGCTGCTTTGTCCCTAGCAGCCTCTCCCACCAGTCTTCAGCTGGCAAAGCAAAGTAGGTGCTTGAGCGTGTTGTGTTGCGAGGCTGAGACCTGGCCATGGCTTGAGGTGTGGTGTTGATTACCGGCAGCAGGAAGAGAGGGATACAGACCTGAACAGTGAGTGTTTTTCAC
Source organism: Labroides dimidiatus (assembly GCA_030710495.1). Lineage (NCBI taxonomy): Eukaryota > Metazoa > Chordata > Actinopteri > Labriformes > Labridae > Labroides > Labroides dimidiatus. The sequence continues at coordinate 17,289,905 of CM061147.1, forward strand.
CCCCACTGTTCAGAAACCACCAACCACATCTCGCATGCAAGGGAGGGATCTGCAGCACAAAGACGGAGAATATACAGTGCAGCAGGGTGGGGGTTGGGTCGGATACCAGGATATTCACTGTCAATGCCCTCCATTGATGTAGGTCATTTATTCAGCTACATCTGCAGCTAATCTGATTAACGTTTAAAGGGCTGTGACCTCTGTAGCAGAGAGCACCCCTGTCAGTCAAGACTCATCAGTTCCCATCCTAGAGGTAGACTCTGACTTTTCTTGACTGAAAGAGGAATGGCTGAAAATTGCTGTGAAGCTAATGTCAGAGGGAATGTTTCGTCTCCAGCTTAGCTGTTTATGTTCTCCCCAGTGCAAGGTGTGTCCCCTCTCCCTGAATGATAAATCAGACTGTGGTAGACCACAACACTCTGGGGTGTGGCCTTCAGAAACAAGATGAGCATTTTGTATAGTCTTTGGGGGAAGGGTAGCATGATGATTTTGCGTGACACATGAAACATTTCTCTCTCACACACATCAAAGTATCAGGTATTACATGGCTGGCACTATCTGCTGCCTGTATCTCTTATCTCAGTGTAGTGAGACCTGACAGGAACCAGGAGGGCTATGGGTCTTTTTTGGCACTGGGTTGTAGGCATATCTATCTCATATGAGCTATAGTGTCAGACTCCATCAGTGGATGAGCTGGCATTGTACTGCGTGAGTGAGAGTTGTGGATCAAGAGGCATTAGTCAGTATGTTTATATGAACGCAGCAGTCCGACTAAGGTCATAGCTTGATCACAAAGTCACAGCAGGGGATCTAGTCTTGTATATACATGCAGAAAAAAGTGGGACTCCTGGCTGAGAATGCCTCACTCCGCTTCGATAGGCGATGCTGTGCCTTTTTGGATAATTGAAGCTGTGTGAGTATCAGACTAGTTTTGGTTCACCCAAAGAGAAAGCAACATGCAAATGAAAATGGCTGGGATGGATGCAGCTGTAGCTGTTTATGTTTTTATTTATGTATGTGCCATGGTGTTTGTCTGCTTTGTTGGAGCGATAGACTGTATGAGCGCAGTGACCCTATTTATCATGGTCATCTACTTCTTCTTCTGGCTGATGCCGAGGAATACCGAGACCCGCCAAATCCTGCCAAATCCAATCGCAGCTCGATTGCAACTGCTTATTTAGGTGTGTCAGTCGAGCTACGCGGAGCTCGTATTCAGCCCGGCTGAGCTGTTTACATGCATTTTAATAGCCCAATCTCGCTCTGACTAAGCTCATAGTCAAATTTCTGAAACTGCATGTAAACGCACTGACTGTGTGGAATTACTTTTCTAAGCATGGTTTTGATGAGTTTTGGCTCTGCTGTCTACTTTTAACAGTAAAATTTGAGAAGGACACCCAAAAGCATATTGTCAAAAGACGAACATGGATTTCTGTTGCTCTCTTTTATAGATATCCTACTTAAATTCAAACAAATAAAGAATCCACTCACATGACTAAGGCTGACTGTTCCCACTTGCTTTTTGTAGACCAACTGTGAAGAGCTCACCCATTAAGAGCTGCAGCTGTTAGCATGTCTTTAGTTAACCAGACTCTAAGAGATCAGGAGACTGCCTGCAACACATCAAGTCTATAGGTTGTTTTAGCATGCACTCAAGGTTGAAGCAGAGTGCCCACTTTGGCTAATTGAGCAAAATTTGATGAGCTGGTAAATGCAGACGAGCTATCCCTGCCTTCCCCTTAAAGACTTAAGGAGATGGAGTAATGTATGGCTAAGTGTGTGCAGGAATCAGACAGTCACACTCAACCCTGCTGCACAGCTCTGGGTGAATGTCAATAGCTCTTTGCTGTACAGACTAAGGGGAGTGAGTTACAGTTAGAACATGCAGCCTGTCTGGTTGAAATGCATTACAGAAGGGCCTCTCCTGCTGGGAGTGAAGGTGCTGCTATGGTTCACAACATGACAGCTGAATGCTAGCATAAGCTACAGTCTAAGCAGAAGGTTAACGTATTCTAAAAGAAGATCCCTCTAGATGTTTGTCCTCTATTGCCATTTCAGCAGCTGATCAATCTTGAAACTGTGACCATATAACAGTTGTTTCAACATCCATTCAGCTGAAAATCTGGGGCACAGCAGTACAACACAACAACAACAACATCCGAGCCTCTGTTCCTGAGTGAGACATCATAGGAAAATAGCCACCATGTGGTAAACAGAGCTTTTGAGAGAAATGTTTTCATGGTTTCTCCTCTCGTTCAGACTTAGATCATTTTTTATGTGGACAAATAGCCACGTAAGCAGTTCCTCTGATCTCAAGCTTTGACTTTTGCTATTCTCGAAGAGACCGCAGAACTTCGTAAGCCTTTGTTGTTATTTTTGCATATACCACTCTGAGGACAACCAAAAGTGGAGCAGCCTCAGTTAGTGTTTATATTCTCTTGGTACGATGTGATCTTGCGTGTAGAAGTAGGGTCTGGGTATGGTTGGATATGGCCTGATGAGCAGCTCCACAGTCATTTTAGTATTATCTAAAATCCCATGAATGGTTGTCTGCTTGCTCCTAGTTGGTAGCAGGTCAAAGTCTATTGTAAACATGAGCCCAAATTACAGGCCTGTTCTGAACCCTGCCACTGGAGTTGGTGGTGCCACGCTTATTTCATGTTGCCAAGCTGACTGTGACTTTAAGCAAGCGCTAAAGTGAGGTATAGCTCTGACTTTAATGAGCTGTGATCTGCAGTGCCACTTTTGTGTTACTGAACTGTGTGCTTGTAAATTTTCCATGCATGGTAAGTGTGTATTTTGTTTTTGTTCTGATCTTTGCAAATCTTCTGTTTCCTGTTCTGGTTCTCATTGTGCAGGCGCAGTAAAGCGAACTTAGAGGAGACCTTGGATGCACTCACAGGAGCTTGATTTTGTCACCCTTCCTCACCCTAAAGAGCTATTTACTCTAGCTCTCTCTTGGCACACTCACATGCAGCTTTCAGCAGTACATGGAGTGAGTTTGGCCTTTGCTTGAGGACACACCAGGAATGTTATCTACTCTTGTTTGAAATGCTGCTATCTAGAGCAGGTGACTGAGTCGAGCTCCTGTGCCGCAGCTCATGTCAAAAATGAGATTCGATCTCGCCATCACAGGCAGCATCTTCTGCAGGAGAGCAACTCAGACCCCATTTCTCTGAACAATTCCTGCAGAAACCCAGGAGCCAAACTTCTTAGATATGAATGAGCAAAGGATGAGTGAGAAAAGCAGAGATGAGCTGTTTATTTACTGACCCAGTGGCCTCAGAGAGAACAGTTATATAACAGGAGTACCTGTGACATAATCACATTTCCTTGGAGGGGGAACACTAGCGCTTAGTAGAGGTACAGTTTGTGTGCATGATGTAACTCACTTAACGGGTAACTGGGTCACTGTGTTCGTTAGGGGAAAAGCTTCCCTTATTACCCGTCCCCCCCACTCGCCCGATGCAGCTGACACATTCTGAGAAAGACAAACCACACCTTCGATCTGGACGCTGCCAGAGACAGGAGAGCCAATCGGAGTCGCCTGGCATCACGAGCGGCACTGTTCCCCTGCTGTGACAGAAGTGGAGCTGGATTGGACTGAGAGCAGAGTAAAGGGAGTAGCTTGCAGCATTCCTCTTTCAGCAGAGATGCTGAGTAATAGCTGCAGTCTCCTGAAATATCTTTTAGAGTGACATCCTCCTACCATCCAGGGTGATAGCCCCTCTGTTTACAGAAATTGTTTTTCTCCCTGCAACCACAAGCAGCAAATGATAAAATGGGGCACTGCATTTTTTTTATGAATCTTTAAAATCTGACATTAAAGCAGCAGGGTTTAAATCCATATTCATATTGTTGACCTAAATGCCAAAGCAGTTTAGCAGGAGGTGAAAACAGGCAGTGTACCACTTAATTCTGCATTTCTAAGAAGTCACAGAGTTCTAAATAATTTGCTGCATCCCAGTGAGTTGCTGTTGGATACCTGATGCTTCCACTATGACTGCATTACTGTATCAGCACAGTCAGACTTGATATCTCAGCCCGGCTCTCTGGTGTCTGGTTAAATATTAATGTTGTTGGATCCGTTACACTAGTTTTTGAGCGTTAAGCAGCCGCAGAGCTAAGCTCTAGTTTTCAGTGAATAACTCATTTTGCAGTGCCAGGAGGCAGCACAGGCTGCTTCTCTCCCTACCATGAAGTATAAAATTAGATTATCAGGAGACTTTTTAATGATTTTATGGACTTTTCAAAGAGTTCACTGCCTCAGAGGTTGAACTGCCTTTTCTCCAGGGTGAAATCCAGGATGTAAACAGGGTTAAACAACCACAGCCTGCTCATTTTTTATGAATTGAACACCTTGCAGGACAGGTGGTTTGCTTCTTTGTGCACTAGTTTTAGAAGCAGTGTGTGAATGAGTGTGTGGATGCTTTTGGAAAGGGGACTCTGGGCATGAATGCAAATGATTACATGTCAGTTACAGAGTTTACATATGCTGAGCCCTGCATGGGCCTGCAGGAGCCATTGAGGGCAGGGCAGACTTAGTTTGTCTGGAGCTGAGGTGAGGCATCAGAGGCAGGAACACAGACCGGGCTGTCTAGACTTGCTCTGTCTGTCTGCATGTTTTGTAACCATGCAGTATATGAGGGGGGTGGGGGATGCAGACTAGTAGTGCACTGAGTTCTTGTTTTTTTGAGACTCACTGGCATCAGGTAACATGTGATGTTTCATGAGCGGCACTGTTTCTGTTGTGGCCCCAAGGGAAAACACAGAACAAAGACTGCATTTCCTGGTCTATTCTCACTTGTCATGCCACCCATAAACACTCACACATCTTCTGATCCTTTTTATATCCCAAATCCTCCTCCTCATTCACGCTGATAGATTATTCATTTTCCAAAGAAAGAAGTACAGCATTTAAAGAATCAGTCCTGTCCTTCTGTATAGCACTGCAATGTCACACTGGTAAAATTAGAAGCTGGATGTGGCTATTGTCAGGCAGAAACTCACTGAAATGGAAGTAAATGGAATACAGTAATAGACATAGAGGCCAGGGGATGCAGAAAGCAGCGTTCAGGCTCTATGCACACTGTTTCCACATCAGAATAGAGGGAAACCACAAGATATATAGAACCATCTGGCTTTGAGGAGATTTGTGTCAAAGCCCACTTTTATTGCCTGATGGAAGGGGGAAGGGTGTAATTTTCCCATGTGTCGAGTCACAGATAGTTGCACGTTGGAAAATGGGCTGGGTAACCATTGTGAGTGTGATTAGCATCTGGAGCTAAGATAATTAAGCTGTGTGTGCGTATTCAGCCCAGCACTCATTTTTAGAAGATTTACCACAAGTCCCGTGGCTCACCTACCCCGCCTTTTTCTGACTTTTTGTTTTGGAGATGTCCCCTGCGGTTTTGATATCCTTCCCCATACTGACCCATAAGACTTTACAGTAACGTGATTAATTTTCCTAGATGACTCAGAGTCTACCAACTGCACACGCTTGTTCAGCAGGTCTACTTTTTGTCTTCAAAAATGTTGGAGTCGTGCATGGCAGTCCTCACAACTTGTCAACCTGTAAACACCTGACAATGATGACTCATACCTTTCACTGTGGAGAGCTTTTCGGTGCGTGGTGAGTGCAGGACTGGGCACACGCCTTAGTTTGTTAATGCTACTTTTATGACTGACAGGGCTTACAGCTAACAGGCCAATACATTAAAGTCTCAGGGAACCTTCATGAAAGTCATGCAATTACCTCTACTGGATCTCTCTCTCTCTCTCTCTGGAGTCCCTGTTTAGTATGATAGGCATGCTTTCCCTAATAAACATTAAATCACATGTGCTTAATATTGGTTCCTACCATTTTTTTAAAGTTAATTTTGAGCTTTCATGCCTCTATTCAGAGGATACACACATGAGCCAGCTAAAATACTTAACACTTCCTAAAAAGCCCCTAAAAACAAGGAGAGACAGGCCATTCAATGACAAGCAAGGTCCCTTTCAATTAAGACGAATCGTCAGAAAGATGATAGTACATCAGAAGAGTCCTGCTTTTTTAGAGCTTGTTATCAGCTCAAGCTTGTGCTTGTCAAGAGCAACTGACCCAAACATCTTCAGGATTGATAGGCAACAACAGTCACTCCAAAATAAGTTCAAATTTGGAAAAGCAGTCAACTTTAAAGTTACCTGAGAAACTTTTAACTTAAACAGCTAATATTAGCATTCAGCCACTCGGGGTACTAGCAACTTAAGCTGTAAGCAAGAGAATTGTGAAAAGCTAATACTACTTAGAGGTGCTGCAAAATCTGATTGAAAACTTTAAGATTGTTTTTCTTATTAAGTATTGAACAATGATATTGAAAAATTAAAATTGATTATTTTCAGTGAAATACAGAATAAATGTGAGTATTGAGTCATTTTTTAACAGGGACCCACTAATGTAGTTTGTGCTTTTTATTAAAAGACATAATTTTTGTTGCCATGTTTTGTGTCTATATAAAGCCGGCACATTTGACAGTTCTTCAGAGACAAAAATGGCTAGAACAGGAACCTGATGCAGGAAACACGCCTCAAGGTACAGATTCTCAGCCAGGAAGTGCACAGCTGCCACCAAGAAGCAGGGAAGAGCAGATGCAATCCTTTAGCAGTTAGATACAATCTGCAGAATTACAACTCCTATTCCAATGAAGTTGGGATATTTTGAAAAAACGTAAATAAAAACAGCAATGATTTGCAAATCCTTTTTAACCAATATTCAATTGAAAACACTACAAACATATTTATTGTTCAAACTGATAAATGATTATGATTTTTGCAAATATTTACTCATTTTGAATTTGATGCCTGCACCATGTTCCAAAAAAGCTGGGACAGCTTTGTCTTCCTCTTGCTAATGTGAGGGTACACAGATGTGATGTACATGATTCAACGCATACCAAACTGTACTGATCCATAAAGGACCTCTTGGTGGAAACAGGGCTTTGGAGGCACTTTAAAAACATCGGCTGAAACAGTTGAAAAAATTATGTCAGCTAATCTCATTTTATCTTGAAGTGCTTTGAAAAAGGCCCAAGTGAACAGGATTACATGAGCAAAATGAAAATTGGGCAAATTGAGCAAAAATGTTTGGCCAGTTTGGAAGTCGCCAAGGGCGAACATTTGAGCCCCCCTTAACAGCCTTAAACATCCTGAATCATTTTATCCTTAAACTGCATTTGATTAAGATACTGATCCACTTAGTTCCTCCTCTACAGCAGCACTTTCTGTTGTGCTGACTGGGTATGATCAACATTTGTGCATTTTTTCCAGCATTTTATGTTTTGCCTTAGTCTGCATTTTGTTAAATAAGTTATAAAAACAGGATTTTTTTTGTTCACTGTTCTTTTGGTTAAACATCTCACACTCCCTCTGTGTTTTACAGGAGAACGGCCTTTCCCGTGCACCTGGCCTGACTGCAGTAAGAAGTTTGCTCGCTCTGATGAGCTGGCTCGCCACTACCGCACCCACACGGGCGAGAAGAAGTTTGGGTGCCCGCTTTGTGACAAGCGCTTTATGCGAAGTGACCACCTGATGAAACACGCTCGGCGCCACTCAGATTTCCAGCCTGGCATGCTGAAGAGGCCTCACGGCTGCAGCGGCAGCAGCAGCAGCACCACACGTCCCAGCTCCCTCAGCGACTACAGCCGCTCGGATGCCTCCAGCCCAACCCTCAGCCCCACCCTCAGCCCCGCCAACTCGCCTTAAACTGAAACCCAGTCGCACTTTCTGCCTCTGACCTGGGAGGCCTGTGTTTTTGTCATAACACTTGTGTTGCACAGTTGTCAGCAGCCCCCTCCTTTTGCTATTCCTGCGCTTGCTGTGGTGTACCATACTGTACATAACTGCTTATTGTAGTGCAATTACTTGTGCGATCCTAAAAGAAGGTAATGCCTTTCCCAGATGGCAATATTACATTCTGTACCATAAGTCTGTATTTTTTTAGCTTCTGATCATGGCTAGTTGTCCAATGTATGTTTTGCAGTCAGCTAAAGTTTGGAAGAAAAAAAACAGACACCCTGACAAGTCTTATCAAAACAGATTTCTTTTTAATTTTTATTTTCTTTGTTTATTTCTTCCTGTTTGAACGGGTGAGGAGAAGGGGTACACACACACACACCTCAGGATTGAAGACAATTACTATTTCTGTTATACCACAGTACTTTAACAGTACTCACATTGACTGCACAATATACTCATCACTTTACTCTGAAATTCAACAGGGGTTGAATTTTAAGCCCTTCTCAGGGATGGCCTTGTTAGCTTGAAAGAATGAACATGGAGAAGAGAAACATACAGTACATATATAACAGCCTTACACTCAACACAATTTGCACTCTTTTTTTTGTTGGTTTTCATGTCAAGGAAACTTATCCTTCACTCTTACGGTCAATCAAACATAACGCATGTTTTGTGTTTTTTCTTTCATGTTTTTGGGGGTCCTAATGTGATACACTTGCTGTTCATTAAGAAACTGATCCCCAAATATCCACCTCCAGAAGGCAAGCTGTTAAAGCTCACTTTAAGAGCACTGTATCATCAGCCAATGTCTCACTCACAATGGACACAAAGGGACTTTAGTTGAAACAAGGTTTATCCATCTCTGAAGCACATAGGAAAAAGAACCAAAGACAGAAGTGAATGAAAGCCTTCTATTCAGTGTTTTAAGCCGCCCTTCACTGAGGCCTGAGGCTGCTGGTTGGCAGTGTCACAGGTAGAGCCAGACAGCCTGCTTACTTCCTGCCCTCCTGCCTTTTGTGGCCTCCCTGGAGGAAACAGCTGCATCCCACAAGAAGCCATTCACAGCCCGCAGGAGTACTAACATGCCATTCCCGGGGAAGTCCTCCCTGCCCACCCCCTCAGCCAGATTTACCTGTCCTGCCAGAGAGCAACAGCGCCAGCTAACTTGCATAAGGTTGCCTAACTTGTGGGTCAAATGTAGGCCAGAGTGCTTGGTGGAGCTGGGCTTGGCCAAAGCAGACAGAGAACAAAGCTGCTATCTGCAAGAGACAGGCAAGAGAGGGCAGGTCTCGATAAAAGAGGAGAGGTTTATCATGAGCCGAGCAGCACAGAGGAGGAGACACCCAGCCACAGACATACTCATCTTCTCCTTTTCCCACCCTCAAACTGTAGAAACTGAGCAGAAAAATGTCTGTAATTAGCAGGTCGCTCCAACCTGCAAGGTTAAGACAAGAGTATGAACAACAGTACTACCTAGACAAGGCTAGCGGTGTGGGTGGGACTTATCTGACTCCATCCTAAGCACAGGGAGAAATCTTCCACTTCTGCTGAAGAGTCAAAATTCACAATGCCAAGGATATTACTGCTTCAAATTCACATCCATATACTGTCAAGCAGCTGCTTTCAAACTACTCTCTTGCAACAAGGGGGAGGCTTTTGAACTGTTGTAAAAACATGTGAACCAAACAAACATATCAGCAAAGAGCAGTGCTCACCAGCCTCATGTCCTCCTGCCTGTGAAGCTCAGATGTCCCGTGAGAAAGCTCACTTGTGTGTTCTAGACGGACATGCCTCAATAAGTCAGGCAAAAGGCACAGTAAACCTTCCAATGGAAACGGGCACCGCTATCAAAACTGCTGCAGCCCCGCCGGTCTGTGTTATGCCTACATTTTCTCTTAATGCTTCAGCACTGTGGTCAGAAATAGTTTCACCCATGTACTGTTGGTCCGGTAAACCCCTCCACACGGTTGTCATCATGCTACCTTAATGCTACCACCAATTCAACCTCCTCTTGCCCCTGCAGTCCCGTGCTTCACACTACATGCATGTTAACAAGTTCGCCTTGGAAGTGCTGAGGCTGTTCAAGGCGGTCTGGCAGGTGTAAGTTCATGAATGGGGGGCCTTGTTCCTCGTTCTCCACCGCGGCCATCTCTCTTTAAAGCCGTGAAGAATCAGCTCTGTCACAAACATCCTCCAGAAAGAAAACATCCCTTATTTAGATCCAATGCAGTAGTTTCCTCAAAACACAGCAAGATGTTAAACTAGTTTCCAGGCTGCAGGGTGACACTTTGAATGTCGCTGATCAGCAGCGCTTAGTGAAGGAAGCACTGAGAGGGTTTTACATTTACCATGTCTGAAAGAAAAGAGACAAACTTCCTCAAACTGCTTTGGAGCAGCTTTTTATGTTTTTTTTTTTCAGTGTATTTTCACCTCCGTTCGTAATTTTCTCTCACAATTTTAGAAAACATCTTAGTAGCTCGCCAAGCAGGTTTCATTGAACACTTCCTGATCCATATTCTGCACATTTACCTCAGGGTCAACATCCGCAAAGCAAAGCAGATACAGGACAGTTTGTGGACTTTATGTAACATCAGTTAATGCACAGCAATGTCTGCCAGCCCTTTCTCCACCCTCAGTGTTCCTGGGTGCTCACTGCTGGTCAGTGTCCCGCCACACTGGAAACACAGGAACACCTCCTCTGAAGGGGCCTAGCTCTGAGGGGCCTGTAATGTCTTTACAACATCCCGCAGTCCTGCTTTAAGCACTGGGCACTGTGGAGCTGTTCTAATGTAATGCCCCCTTTAAACACCGTCTGACTTATAGTGTCAGTCGACTTACAGCAGGCGACAGGAAGCTCCTACTGTCTGAAATCAAATAGACTGTGACTGTACAAACAACCAACCGAGTCTACCCATACATCCAGACTGCAGCAGTGACATAAAGACCTCCACAGGCAGAGTATCTCATTACTTTTACTCTCACTGTACCAAATCTACTTGAAAAATCCAACACAAAAGGCCATTGAACACAGTTTTGTACGTGTCCATTTTTACTGAATATGCTTTTATTGTCAAATGATTATTAACCTCTAAGGAAAAGGGTCTTTTTTATAATTTTCCATTGTCTTCAGGTCATTTCAGAAAAATCGTTTGGACTCATCACAGCATTATGGTTGACTGTTTTTGGCAGGCTGTTTGAAGGCACCACATATTGTTAAAAGAAACGCCCCGCTGATGGGGTTAACCCCTTTAACCAGAAACACTTTACACTCTGTTGATGTCAGGATGCAGGTTACTTCACTTTGCCTGTTATCCAAAAATCAGAAGAAGAAGAAAGAATTGGGTTTTTGTTTGTTTGAGGGTATTGGGGAAAATATTAAGAAAAGGAAACTTCCTGACCTCTATGTACAAATATTTCAGATGGTTTGACTCGTTTTCTTTATTATTTAGATTCTTTAAAAAGTTTTCCATAAGAATAGAGACCACAGCATTGTGAGTTAGCAATGTAGTCATGATAATTTTTACTGTTGCTTTTATTTGTCTCATGAAATGTTAAGGTTTGTACAATTTTTTTTTCAAAAATCATACCTCTGGAAATATTTGACTTTCGTTGTACCATCATATCTTTTCAGAACATCCATCATGTAGCTTTTGTTTGCTTAATCAGTAGCACAAATAGGTGGTTTTTGTTTGTTCCTACTTGAATGAAGAAGGAAGGAAGAGAAGAAAGATTTATCTCTCTCTTTTTTTGTGTTTGTGTAAAAAAAAAAGCAAGGAAAAAAAAAAACACTGGGCTACATTTTATATAATTAACCCATGTTGTCAGGGTCCTGCACATCCTTGTAAATTCAAAAAGTAGTCTTTCCAGGAAATATTCAGACTTTTTTTAAAAAAAGATATATTATGAGTATATTTAACCAAACCTTACTGAGCTCCACACTTTGTCTTAGTTTAAATGTTTTCTATGCGTGGAATGATGTCAGCTGTAAAATATAAAGAAACTCCTCGTCAGCATTTTTTAATCCAATTCTAGGCCTGTAATCTCAGTAAGATTACTGACCGAGACATCAGTTAGAGGAAAAAATACTTTAAACAATGACAGAATGGAAAAGCTAGGTTTGTAGAAAATGTAAACAGTGTACCAGTTACTGTCTTTTTCTGCTAAGTGTAAAAGTACTTAAAGGTGAACTGATAGTTGCTGAATATGGAAGAACTAACATTTGATGTGTTTAAAAAAAGTCATAGTAGTTACGTACATGAATATATCACTGATCCAACCGTCTTAACTGAACTCTTCATGACTGATCTCAATCAAACGAGCATGTTTGATGCAATGATGTGCCAAAAGTGTAAGAGAAACTTCATAAAGATGATACAAATGTGGGTAAAAAAAAAAAAAAAACACTTAGCTTCTATCAGACATTTAACAAACTTGTACAGATTTATAAAGTGTGACATGTTTTTATGTAATGTACAGTAATATTTTTTTCTGCTTTATGTAAACATTTTGATTGTGTAGCTTTGTTTTCATTTGGTTCCTATTATTTAATTTTTTCTTTCTTTTTTTTCGCTGTACAATACTAAAGTAATGTATGATGGCTTATTACAGGTATTTTTTGACATAAACAATCTTAATGATAACAAACACCCAACCATTCCAAAGGATTGAAAACTGCATTTGCTATATTTGTGCTGCTTATATCGACCCAATGCATTTTTGTAGGTTATGGATAGAAGTCTGTCTTAACTGTAAGGTTTTTACACATTGTGAGTTGCGCACACGGTACGTTTCTCATTGTCAACATTTCCCGGGTGTAATCTCTCTGTACTGCTCATCAAGCTCTTTTTGGAGGCTACGGGAATGAACATACATCCAATGTTTATTTGCTGATATGAAATGGTTGAAAAGGCAAAGAGAGCATGTTTCCCAAGCCTTTGGCTTTCTATGGCTTGGATAAAGTTTGAGAGGCAGCCATGATAGGAGAGACTGATTGTTAAGCAGTGAGATGGAGCTCTTTAGAAGCCCCACAGTTAAAAGTTGTTACCAAAGGCTTTGAAGGGAAAGATGAATGTTGCAGTAAATCTTGAACCTAGCCGAATTTGGGTTTAACTTTACATGCTGTTGATCGATGGATGTTGTGCTTAAAATGGACCTTTTTCTACATCACAATTAAGTAACTTTTGTTATTTTAAAAGAATAACGTCAATGAACAAAACCCATTCAATTGTGCAAGTTAGTATCATGTGGAAGAAAAGAAGAGAATAAAAAGGCAAACAGTAGACCATATCTGTCACTTACCAAATGGTCCTGCTTGTACTGCATCTTTTTACTAGAGAAATGCACAATGACAAAAGTTTTTTGCTCAAGCAACTGAATTTTTTTTTTTCCATTTAAGGCTTTCTTTGTCTGTTTCAGTTTATTGAATGGCCTCCCTTTGATGATAGAGAGCCTCTCACCAGCCTCTTGGTTCTGTTTCTTGTACCTGTTTTGTCCTCAGTGTACCTCCTCAGTGTAATGTCGCTCTTTGGATACCTCTGTGCGTTTCCTCTCTGCCCATCACCATCAGTTGCCTGTTGTAGTGACTCCATGGTGCTGCCTCCCCTCTCAGCACCAGTATAATCTAATCTGTAAATAACTCTCGACTCAGCTATGGCCAGTACATCTAATGACCTCACTCTAACCCTTCAGGTGTCATTTTTTTCTCCCTCTCTCAGCAAACCAAAATCACTACATTCAAGTATTACAGTTGTACAGTTCCTCGGACTCTACACACATTCAATGTGCTGGTCTTAGCTGCTCTGCTGTACCTTTTTATGGCATTATTTTTTACATGTTAGACAATATATTGTGACCATGTCCTATGCAAATATGAAAAATAACAGATTGTTGAATAATGTATGTTGTCATAACTTGTATGCATGAAATAGTGAAGTTTACATTTGGAAATAAATTCATAAAATAATCATCTACAAATTCTTAAGTGCTTGTTTTCTTTGCTGCAAATGTGAAACTGTGTGTTCTTTGTCATGGTTAATAGGGTTTAACACACTTTTGGTTTGACCCACTGACGAATGCTAAAAAAGGCTGAAAATGAAGGTATGAGAAGACAGAAATGGAAACAGCATCTTTCTGAATCACCATATTAATTGGTGAACAAGCTGTAGTGGTAGCTAGCTGTTTACTCATGATGCCAGTTTTTATGCTTCGCTAAGCTTACTGAATTAAAGGCAGTGTTTGTAATCAGATTTAGATACACTTTTTGTTATTCTAGTTAAAATGACGTTTTTGTCCCAATGGCAATCAATGTGTGATAATGTGTTCTTAAAATAGAGCGAAAAATATCTGCTGTCTACAGCAGGAGTAAACCTGGGAAAACACCAACCAATCCTAGGATCCAATTTATTAAACCAATCAAATCTTGTCTTTCCGCTCTGCTCACCTCCTGTGCACAGTGTTCACTAGCCCTGATTCAATACCAATAACCAGGAGGGATCCAAGTACGCTGGAGAATAGCAGAAATACCACCCATACAGTCGTGCAAACGAAAACAATATTCTGAGGACTGGTTTGGATCAGTCATGATCATATGGCCCTGAGAGCTTACAGCACTGCAACGTAAGAAAGCACATGCAAAAAGACAAAACACAAGCAAATTAAGAAAACATCTTCATCAATTTGACAACACCTGTGCAGCATTTAGAAAACACGCTGCAAATACACTCCAACACAATGGAAAACTTTCCAGAAGACACTTAAAAGTGACATTTACAGCATGTTTTTATAATGTGTTGTGCTGTGAGCTCATAGGGCCACCATACTATCCTAATGCTAAGCTGGTTATTAAAGTCCTACGGTTATTCTATGCACCAATCTGCTCATCAGCTCTCAGCAAGAAAAAGAGTTGCACATTATCAAACTGTCTTTTATTTACTTAAACTGACTACTGTCAGTCAGCTGTAGCCATCATTCTTTAGTCAAACTACGTGAAGTGGAAGAGGCTAAACAACTGAGCAAATTGAAAGGAATAATGTTGTGGCTTAGTACTTATTTAGTACTTCGTACTAGAATAATGTTGGGAGCGACCTGTTTTCCCTCATGTCATCATTCTTAATGCTAAGCCAAGGGAACAAGCTGCTTGTTGTAGCTCTTCGTCATATGTATGTCTTCTTGTCAAATTCTCAGTAAGAAAGTCAATAACAGAGTGTCAAAGTCTTCTTACTTTACCGCACTGTCAGTCAGCCACCCTAAGCAAGTAGTCACACCAAGAGAAGCTGTGGAAACAACACAGCTCAGTGAATTAAAATGACCATGGCTGTTAATACCTTTTAACAAATCTTAGTTTTAAGAGGACTAATATGTTTCATTCATTCATTCATCTTTTATATCGCATTCATTCATTCATCTTTTATATCGCTTATCCTGTTCAGGGTTGCAGGTGGCTGGAGCCTATCCCAGCTGTCTCAGGGTGAGAGGCGGGGTACACCCTGGACTGGTCGCCACTCAATCACAGGGCTGACACATAGAGACAGACAACACACTTACAGGCAATTCAGAATCATGCAAACAGAAAGGCACACCGTGCCCAAACCAGGATTCAAACCAGTGACTTTTTCGGTAAAGCAACATCACTAACAGCTGCGCCACCATGCAACCCTGATATGTTTCCTTTATTCAGAATAACCCAGCCCCTCTTCATTGTCACTGAGTCCTGTTTGTAACATTGATGTATTTTTAACCAAAGCAGCAGAAGATATTTCTAATTCACGCAGCCTTTCTCACAAGCTTGGAGTGTTTTTGAGTATTATTCTTGTAACCGGAAGTGCACCTTGTTCTCTGCATGCAAATATTTACAGTAACTGCTGGGGTATACAGTAGGTGGGGCACTGAAAGCTGGGAACTCCTTCCTTCCTTTTTTGTAAGTCAGGCCAAACAGACTGGCGGTTTTTCTATAACTAGTACACTTGCATCCCTAGAAGAATGGATGATTCATTATATCCAGCTTCCCCTGTGAAAAGTGTACTCTTAACCCACAAAACAGTTTCTAGTTGGCAGTGCACCACTGCCAGCGTGCTTTTATCCTTCTACTTCTAAGCCGAGTGTGCCCACCAACACCAGCAGAGATCACAGGTGTGGCCTTTCCTGCTTGCATAAAGTCATGCGATGTGGAGAGGAACTAGAGAGAGAAAAAAAATGGAGGTATTAAAATTTTTGATGAGAAGCCTGGTGTTCTCCCTGCTCAATCTGCACACCTCCTGTCTCTGAGCAGGTTGGATCTACCAGCACACCACGCTACACGAACAGACAAGCTGCCACCCCTGGCACAGCCACACATTTTGGTGTGCCATTGCAACCAGCATGTTCCCAGAGCTTGTTTTTCATATTTTTGTGGCATCATAAGGGACTTCTGCATGATTAGCTTCGATGTGCTTGTATTTAATTGCATTTTTTAAGTGCTTTTCAGCTTTGAGTGTGAGCAGAGAGCTGTTATCAAAGGAAATTTGCACCTAAAAATAAAAATCCTCAGGTCAAACAACAGAAGAGTCCCTCTGTAGACCACTATCTGGGCTAATTCACACATTTTTGGTTGCATTACCAGAGCGTTCTCAGGTTCTGCTGGTTGTGTGGGTGAGGTACACACACTCACGTCTTTCAGTCACGTGCTTAATCTTGAGATGACACATTTTCCTCTCTGTAGTGAGTTTTACTGCTGCAGATGCGGGGCAAAGTACAGACAGCTCTACTCTCTGCTAGCATCACCACGAAGACAGGATGTGGAGGTGGAGGAGGTGGTTTCAGTTTGAGTGATTTATCTCTTTACAGTCACGCCTTTTCTCCAGATTATCAGCTGCAGAGCATCCAGTCTTCAGGTGAAGTTTGTACACAGAATAAACTCATATAAGAGTTATTTTAAATGCACTTTCTGAGGAAAAGTACAGTGCTGTGTGTGAGTGAGGTGGAGGATGAGGATGAAGGGGCTGGGTGGGTGGTGTAACCCATCACTGATGGGTGCACCCAACCTTAGACACACTCTAAGTCTACAGCGTGGGCGGCCTGGTGGGATGGAAAGGGTCTGTACTCCACTGAGGTGTGTGGGCATCACTGACTTTAAGACTCAGTGGAATAATTCACAGAAAACTAGGGGAGGGAGATGTGGTCAGCAGCGGCAGCAGTGGTCCTAATCACACAGAGAACTGTGTGTGTGTGCGTGAGTGGAGTGTGTGTGTGTGTGTCCATCCCTCTTCCTCCATGCCAAGCCCCAGAAGGCAGGCTGAAGGGCCATGTGATGCCACCCACTCTTGAGTGCAGTGCATGGCAGGGCTGGCGCTAGATCCTGCAGAGCGGGTGGGATGAGCTCAGATATTGGAGGCTGGCACTGGCTGAGAACAAGGCTTAGCTTTTTTTTTTTTTTTTTTTTTTTTGGGGGGGGGGGGGGCTAGTTTACCACACACTGTAGCAGAGACATCAAAGCCAGAAACAGGTAGAACGCCTTTAAAAGTTGATGTTAGAATTTAGAGAGAGGAGAGATGATCTTAATATGTAGTTTATTTGGCCATGGATATGAGTAATCATTTTATGTTTTAATTTCATCTCTTAATGAGACAGCTGCTTACCATAAAATCAATATTTATGAACTATTGTGTTGCCTGTAATTTGTTCTAGTTATATGAGGGAGGGGACAGATGCATCCGACTTGAAATAAAAGGCAGTTCAGCTTTTGTGTACCCTTGGGTTTTTTTTTTTTTTGTATGAATCTGAATTTGAAAAGGGCTGAGTGAATTTGACAACATGGAGGCTGTTTTTTGCTGTTTGAGAGGATGAGAGGCCTGCCAAGCAATGCTTCATAGAGCTCTTTGTTGCGATGAAAAGCAAAGGGAGGTCCCTCATGCAAATTAAAAGGAAATTCTAAGAAAAAGGGATCCAAGAAAAAAGACAATGCACGCTCTCTCATTCAGTGCTTGTTATGGAGGATGCAGGAAACCAGAGCTTGGGATAGTATTGCTCTGGAGAAAAGAAGCCCTCATGTGCCATTGTGTGACTAACATAAGACATCACGTGGAGAGGTAATTCATCTTAACAAGTCACTCCATATTATTAGCAGCCGCAGTCCACCATAGTGACCTGGTGCAGAAGTTTGTGTGTAGCCCACAGCGTTTTCTCTGGCAGCTCAGTCACGAGACTGTACACTCAGTCAGAAGTATGCGATTCATCCCACACACAACAGGCTGCTGCCCACTAAGCAACCTTCTCCTCACTCACAATCCACCGACTCAGTCAGCTGCTGCTGTACAGACTGAGCATTCTTGAAAAAGCAAAAGGCTAATTTTACATAATGGACTGCTCGGTGACAAATACTTGAAGAAATCCTCTGAGCCTGCCGTCTCTGTGGAATTCAAGAGTTGCATTGTGTTCGACAAAAAGGACAGTCAGAATTTGATTTGTGCTTTTGTTTCCTTTTACAACACACTGCTGTTTCTCTGCTTGCTTTGAAAATCTGTTTCATAGTTGAAGAGAACGACTTTAAAAACACCTCTTTCACATTTCTGTAGCACTAGCGCTGCTCTGGGCTCAGTGTCTAAAGCTGAGACACTGGATCTGTTCACCCTCTTCTATTTTTGAGCACGATTAGCATTCAAAGTGTTTAATAAACTGAAATCAGAGGCACCCATTGCTCTATGAGGCGGCACTTTGGTGGCAGCATCACTGGTTCACTAACTTTGGCCATAAGATGCTACAAATGTTGAACCTGTTTTATAATGTTAGCATGCTTAATGGAATAAAGTAAAATGCTGTTTGCGTTTGTTAAGTTTTTTACACAAGAATTAAGATATAATTTTAAGTCTGAGTAACATTTAAATCCACTCCCAGTTAAGATATTTGACACACCAGGCTACAATTTGTGTTTGAAGTGTTGGTGTTAATTTGAGAGGCTGTTTTATGCTTTTTGTGCTTCTTAGAGCAGTTCTGATCTAATTTGTTGGCATGTGTCTCAAAATCTTTACTGTTTAATTTAAGTGTCATTTTGGGTTCTCCGTTGGCTGTAGATTTCTTGAAGCCTGTGTCTAAAAGGGTGCTAAAAAAGTATGAACTCACCTTAAATACAGGGTGCATCCTCTGAGAGCCAGAATTTTTCATTCTCACCCATTATTTCAGCAGAAATGAAATCTAGACCAGATGGTAAAGCTAGATAAGGAGTCAATGAATCTCCTCGATCATCAAGATTCATTCTGTGGGGACTACGAATCGCGAAAAGAGGCTTCACTCGAAAGCAAGGCTGCCTCTAACAATGGTGAGGAGAAGCTTTCAGATTTTGGCTTCCTAAAATTTATCTTTCCTTTCTTTCCTGCTCTCCTGAGCTGCTTCTCTCTGCACATGATTCATCCATTATGGTGTATTAAAGAGGACATCCTGAGAGTTCTGCAGGATGTTTGTTACCACTCGTCACATGTTTCTTGTCCTCACGTGCAGAGCTCTGATCAGATTTAACCATGAAAGAGAAGGAGAACTCTTCACATTTGCAGATTTTCTGCTGCTCCTCCAAGACTTGTTTTGCTGTGTGGCGTCGATCCTCCTGCAATGTAGGAGTGTCTCTGGAGGGATGAGGCAGAGTTACAGCTCTCGGTCTGGAATGCTGCCCTACTTGGCGGATCACTCCCAAGAATCTAAACTCTGTTACTTCAGAGCAACTTTGGCAGATGATTTTACTTCGTCTTGTTTTGAATCATTCTAATGCCAAATACTAAATTGATAAGCTTTTTTCCATCAATTGAGACAAGGTAACCTTGTGTTTTCTTTAAAAAAAATGTTGTTTAAAAGCCAGTTTAAACAACCATTTCATAACTTTATGACCTCAAAAGGCTCTGAAGAAGTTCAAGTGAGTCCAGCACTGATATGATGTGATAGGGCTGTCTCAGCTACAGCTTGAGGGATCTAAAATTAAGAAATTCTGCTTTAATATAGGTCATCTGACTTGGAAATAGAAGAACTATGGATGAAATTCACTGTGAAATATTTGCATTGCGATGAAGGAATCCCAAGATTCAACCCATGGATGGTCTACAATTTGCAACAAAAAGTCAAAAATATTTTGGTTTCTTCCAATTTTTTTTTTTTGACTCTTACTGATTTAATCTCACTTTTGTAAGTTCACAAACATTTTGCCATCAGAGAAGTGCAATTATTACGTGCTGAAAACCTCATTTTGTAACCTCCCTTGTTTCTTTGGTGATCAAAAACTCCATTAGGTCTAAAATGAAATCCACAGTATCTCGAGTTAAAATGACCTCCTTAAAAAAATAGTAAAAAAGACAGACACAGCATGTTTGTAACAATAAACTATTTTTTTTTCTCATATTTACATCTGTACCTAATGTGCAAATTAATAATTTAAAGTAGTGTAAAACTCTTAAAGGAATACAAAATCATATCTTACAGTCCTAACATGGTGAGAGTCCATGAACTGGTCACATAGAAACGAAGAGGAGCAACACTGCAGTGTGTACAGGAGACAGAGAGAGAGAGAGAGAGAGAGAGAGAGAGAGAGAGACAGAGAGACAGAGAGACAGAGAGACAGAAGCAAACCCGGGGAGCAGTGGACATCCTTGGCCAGGACACACTTAATTAAGGACAGCATGGTACATTATCCAAGCATCACCAGAACAAACAGCAACACAAACACTGCGTCGTTACAGTAGTCATGTCGAATGAGCAGTAAGCACTTGGAGGCCTGGGGTTTTACAAACCCACTGATTGGTTAAAGCACTGATGATCACAAAGGCTTGAGGTGCTCTTAGCAGCAGGTGCTTCATTTAACGGCCTCTAAATATGAAGGGACAGACAATCTCACACTGGACCGGTGACATATCTATACTGCAGGTCACCACACAGTGCTAATAGCATGGTTGCAAATTGTGTTTTGTGTAAAGAGGGGAGGAGACACGTAATCACACGTCGGACAAATACGCAACAGCCTGCTCTTACTTTCCACGCTTCTTCTCATCTAACAAACTGACCAAATGCAGTAATTTACAGGCGACTCTGAGAAACACACCATAAACACTGCATATTTGAGAAGCAATTCGTTCTATGCACATCGTTTGGTGTTAGCCACATAAAACATTTTAAAAATTTGAACTGTAAATCTTTCAAGGAGCCGGTTTGGCAATAGGTGTGGTCATTAAGAGGTCGACTACACGTAAAATCAAAAACGAAATTTTACATAATATTTGAGTCCAATTCTGACACAGCAAACCTTTGCACCGTGGTTGGAAACAAAAGTACACTTAACAGATGAGATAGTTTTACATTTTATCCTAATCCAACGTTACAATCTATAATGCTTACACGTTTGAATTCCTGTTGCTGAAATTTGTTTACAAAAGCACACCGTGACAATCCTTTACAATTT
Source organism: Labroides dimidiatus (assembly GCA_030710495.1). Lineage (NCBI taxonomy): Eukaryota > Metazoa > Chordata > Actinopteri > Labriformes > Labridae > Labroides > Labroides dimidiatus. The sequence goes on from CM061147.1 coordinate 17,311,083, forward strand.
ACAAGACACAGTTAACCTACAGTAACTATATTATTGGTGCATAGACAAAATTGGGAGAGGGTGTAGCAAAAATCACCAATTTATTGCTTTAAGTCTAATATTGGTCTCCCGTTAAATTTCTTTTTGATTGCAAACTACAAATTTTCCACACAGATTTTGAAGAACCAAGCAGAGGTATTGCATTCAAACTGATTTAAGAGCTAAAATGTTCCCTCCTGATGAGATGCAAATAATTTGCACTTTAAAAAATAAAGACCTTTTCCTCACATACAGAGAGTTACATCACAAAGAAATGACTTTTACTCTAAAACAAGTAAAAGACTATAGACAAGGAAAGATAAACAAACAAAGTAGCACAACTTCTGGCCAAAGCTGCTCACTGTTTCAAGTTCTGCTTCCCCCATCATTAACTAACAAGGGAAGGGTGACAGGAATACAAGAGCATTCTTCAACAAAATAGGAAAATGTTGCCACCATGTTATTGGAAATGCAGAGTGCAGATGGTGTAGTTTCCTCCAGTCTCCTGCGACCTTGCTGACAAGTGGCTGAAGTGGCTGTGATGGCTATGCGGGCCTCTGCACTTTGCTCTCCCTCTCCCTGCGTTTCAGCTCCTCTCTGTAGCAGTAGGAGCAGTAGTTGTCTGTCTCTGGCCGGCCATAGAAGGAGCAGTGCTCCCTCTTGCAGCGGCGCTGCTGAAAGCAGTACAAAGGGCTTCCAGAGCTCCGCCCTTTGGTTTTGTCTTGGTTGAGCCAGGTGTGAGATGAGTTGTCCTCATCAGCAAACTCCAGGCAGTCCTGAATGTCTCCCGCGTGGAACCCGTTGGTGTAGGTATGGGACTTGTGTTCGCCAGGCATGTTGTAAGAGAGGGTCTCTATGGTGTTAACAGTGCGAACCCCCGACAGGCGAGCAGGGCTGTAACTCTGGGATGAGAGTGTGCGGTTCTGCTGGGGGTAAGTGGCGCATGTCTTTAGGGTGCCCACCACAGGCTTATTGTAGGGGTCGTCCTGGAAGATGGAAGATTGCATGTTGACATCTTGTAAGTGAATCACACTGTGCCGCTGGATGGGCGGTGTATGGCTGTAGTGGGCAGACACAGGTACGGGCCCAGGTCTCTTAGCACCAATACTGGGTGAGGAGTAAGGCGCAGGGGCTGGGGCTGGGTGGGAGACATGGTGGGAGACTGTTGGTGGGGTGACTGGAGGGGCTGGGGAGGAAACAAGAGGGGCAGCAGGAGTGGGACTGTTCCTGCCCTGCATCTTGAGTTGTGAGTTGTGGTTGTAGGTGTGGGTGTGATGGGGCAGGACGGGAGAGCAGCTCTCTGGCGGCGAGCTGTCCGACCTCTCCCTCTGGAAGACACTTTCATGCTCAGGTTTCTTCCCGACTACCTCGTTAGTGACAGCGGGCTTCTTCTCGGCTTCTTTCCTCTTCTGCTCCTGCTCCTGGCTGAAGCGCTCTTGGGCATTGGTCAGATAGTAGCTGATCATTTCCTCGTGGAACTGGTGTCGATGGCTGGTGAGGAGGAGGCCTGCAAAGATGAACTTGCGCTCCCCCTGCATGGCTGCACGCAGGATGTTAAGGCTGAGCTTGACATCCGTGCTGTATTTCCAGTTTTCCAGGCTCTTGTCCCCTGAGACTCTCCCTGCACTGTCTTGTCTCTCTGTGGGAGAAGAGCTAGAGGGTCTATCTGTAGGGGAGGGGCTTGTAGCCTTCTCAGAGGAGGTGGAGCTGGCTGATTGGCCCGACTCCTCCTTACTTCCCTTGGTTGTTTTAGACTCCTTCTTCTTTGTCTTTTCCCCTCCATTCTCCCCGTTACGACCTGAGCCAGAGTTAGATTTGTTCATTTTGCCGTGCACGAGGCCACCAAGACCTCCCATGTTCTTCTTCAGCTTGATTCCCAAGGTTTTGCTGAAGCTACCAAGTTTGTTGGCTACAGAATCAGCCCGGCTCTTGTCTTTGTCCTTGCGCTGCTTCTCCTTGTCCTTCTCCTTGCTGGGCTTGCCATTGTTGACATTGGAGTTGCTGCCCACAGACTCGCGATCAGAGTCCATGGACTCAGCCAGAGACTGGACGTCCTCACCTGCAGAGGCTGTGGGAGACTCTGGCTGAGCCAGGGGAGCCTGCGCAGAGAAAAAAAAGCAATAAAAAAATACATGTAGCAGTCAAACAGTTTGGCTGACTTTGCAGTTCAGCGCACACTGAGGAAACTCAACATATTCCACACACATTCAGCCCCGAAGCATTAAAAAGAAAACAGTAAAACTGGTTTCTGATGATTTATAATGGGAAAAAAAAACACACGAATGCCTGAAATTTTTGCATCTGATGGTAAATAAAATTGATTGATTGGACTCTGAGGTTTCCAGAACATCTGGAAAAGAGGAGTGATTGCAGTGCTAAATGAAGTGTGACAAACAAACAGCACATGTGTGAAAAAAAGTTACCCTTGTTTCAGAAGGAATTCGGATCCATGTTACATTCATGTAGTTGTGCAGCAGGTTGAGTTTGGCCTCCAGAGACAAGATGAGACTGGAGGAAACATGAACAAGCAATTAACAACAAGCTGTGTTGTTACAAAGATGACATTTAAAATCATTTGTTACTAAAACTTTTTGCTTTTTTGCATATTATTGAGTCTGAAGATGACATTTTTATATCAATATAAGGAGGTGGTGTTAAAAAGTGGTTTGAGCACCTTTTCTGAGTATATCTGTTATGTTCATTTGGCAGCTTATTAGAGGATAGGCTGACCCCTGACTGGCAGGAATGTGAAACAGAAACCCTTACATAAACTCTTTGCTAAACTCAGAGAGGGTGTTGCTGCTTTAGTGAGGCCATTCCTGGGAAACTCTATAGATGACTGACGTGACTCACAATTTGTTCTCTCTATGCTCATTCTTTGAAGTGACCTGAACCTCGACTCCATAATCAGAGTTAAATCCCACACACACAGCCTTGTGGGTAGACTCACAGATCTGCCTCCACCTGCAGATTTTCTCCCTCTCACCTTTCATGGGGCTGCTTTCAAAGTTGGCGACTTCTGCATATGTTGTTGATAAGCATCAAAACAATGTGATATTCTACTCAACTTACTTGGCTAGCTTGGTATTATCATTGTCGTCCCTCCCCCACTCCCAGTCCCTGCCAGGGTCAACGGCAAAATGGAGTGCCAACAGCTTGTGCTCCGAGTCAGTCAGAGGGATAACAGCTGGAAGAGATGAGATTAATAGAATGTTAGTTTGGTCTAGTTTCATCACAGGACAGGAGATTGCACGCAAACCAACAAAGCCAGTGCAGAGTAAGATAATGTGACACCATAATGACACGCGAGAATAACACCACCTTGATTATCCCAGATGCCTGTCAGTGTGGGGTAAAGTAGACTGTGGGAGTAATCTTCCTGCCATCCATTTTTTAAGATGTGACTGTGACCAGCGAGTGTCACTCACACTGACTCACCCAGACGGAGACAGACCTCAGTCAGCTGTGGCTCCTCTCATAACACAGATGGGTCCCTATTCTGCTTTTCAGAGCTGCTGTGTGATGCTTTTTATGAGGGGGAATTATCAGTTCATTACAATGTAGGGGATTATCTGTAAGTCATAGCTGTTATGAAGCTTTTATTTCATAAGTTATGGAACAATGCAAAGCTCCAAATCAGACATCTGACTCAAAAATAATGATAAATATGTACATCCTTTAACTTACTGAAAACCTACCTAGGAACAGCAGCGGAAAAATAGCCATTTCCATACCTCTAAAAACATGTGCATAACTTTGAAAAAATATAAAAAAGAACCCTAAAAGTAATCACTTAAGTTGTGACTGAAACAACACAATAGAATAAATTCAAATAAATGAATGAAAATAAGTGGAGTGAGTGCTTCGATTGGGACAAAAATATTTTCTAGAGCAGTGATTCTCAATTGGTTTAGCCCATACGCTGTATAAAACTTGAATGTAGTATCTGTGAAGTCACACATCCATTTCGGATAAAGAGTTTGAAGTAATTCGGCAGCCATACTGGAAACAAAGCAGACTTTGAACCTCCTCACTTACAGCTATAGGGGGCCTGCCTTTCAGTCAGCTGAGCGGTGTCTCTAGTTGGGCAAACTCTTGATTGTAATATCTTCTAAACTGTTGAGTTTAGAAGATATTACAAATGTGGGCCATGAGAGAAATCAAAGTCATTTTTTGTACCAGGCTGTGAGAATGCTTATTATTGCTGTAAACATCAGGGTTTTTCTTGGCTTGGTTTATCCATTCTTCTTCTTTACCTCTTATCCTGTTCAGGGTCGTGGGTGGCTGGAGCCTATCCCAGCTGAGAGGCAGGGTACACCCTGGACTGGTCACCAGTCAATCACAGGGCTGACACACAGAGACTGACAACCATTCACCCACACACTCACACACCTACAGGCAATTTAGAATTACCAGTTAACCTGATGAGCATGTTTTTAAACTGTGGGAGGAAGCCGGAGTACCCGCAGAGAACCAACACATGCACGGAACACTTATCCTGGGCTACTGACTCATTTTCAAAGCCATATTTTCTGACAGATATGGTAACACTTTTCCGACAACCACATCAACTGAGATCTGTTAACATTTTGAATAAGGGTTAGGGTTCTGCTCGAGCAAACATGCACATTATAAATGTGCAAACATGGCTGGAGGAAAGACGTGGTCAGTTGGTGAAACAGAGAAATGTCAATAAGTGTTAAAAATATGGGTCATAACATCTGATATTGTGTAAAAAGTTACAATTAATATGATTTAGCTGTCTACTACACTGTCAAATGAAATTTTAAATTGTTTGAAATCAACTGACCTAAAAATAGAGAGAAAACATACTGACATACTGACTTGCTCAGTACAATAAAACCCTTGTTATCAAGTTTTAAAATGAAATATTTCAAATATACTTTAAAATGGTTTTTCATAACAAATAACTTATTTCATCAGTATTGTTGCATAACTTCTGGGAATGTGAATTGTTTAACGCTTGTCATGCTTTTGTGGTTACACCATTTGACATTTTAATAAGACTGATTTTTTTATTGGTTAAAAATGTAAAATGTCATGTAACACTATGAAATCAACAAAAATGCAAACTACACATTGAAACAAAGATCTAACATGTTGTTTTAACAAGTTTAAAACATATTTTTGATCCTGGCTACAGTTTAGACTGACTACTTCTGCTAGTTCATTTAAGGTAAATCTAAAGTTATTTCACTTGTATTGTTAATTATTATCCCACACTGCACAGACAAACAAAGCAGGTACGACAACAGGAAGTGCCAAAGGTGAATAAGGAAGTCAGCCTACAACTGCTGAGCCGAGTTATAACTTTACTGAATACATTTCATTAATCTGGGGCTCTGTTTTAAAGTTGTCTGATTTTCTGACTGCTCCTGTTTCTGTCTGTTTTGTCCCTGACCTTGTCCTACAACTTATACTGGAGGACATATTGTATAGTTGGTACTTGACTTCTGCTTAAACTTACTTTGAAATGTGTGAAAGAGTGCAAACAGATAGCAATGCAGAACAACTTCAGGAGTGCAGAAATGATTTTATCCATACTCTGTTGATATGATCAGCAACTTAGAAGCAGGAAGAGGTTTCAACACAAATCACAGGACAGAGAACATAAAACAGACACCCACCCGAGCTTCCTCTCGTGGGAGGCGTGCTTACAGTACGAGCACAGCGCGGGCGTATTTGTGTGCGAGTACATGGCTGCCTTTCAACAACAGGAGCGAGAAGAGGACTAGCTTCAGACCCCACTGGCCCACATGACAGCTCTCCTCGGGCTACCTAGTGTGTGGAGGCTGTTGTCCACAAGACGGCAGAGCAAGGCAGGCTGTTCAGGACGAGGACATTCCAGCCTTCACTGTCAGACCCAGATGGTGGATTTGGTCTCCCCTCTGCTTTATCAAGCCTTCGTCTGCCAGTTGTCTTCATAAAGACAGAAAATGGCAGCAGCAGCTTCTCGAAATAAAATTGCTTGTTGAAACTCACCCTTTGCCACTTCTGTTTTTATTTGAGCATCTCTGCATAGGTGCAAAGTACACTAATACACATGCTAAGTGTAAAAATACCGATGGCACATGCAGGGTGATGTTGCCTCAAGTTCTTGAAGCTAATTTAGCGCAGGAATGGCTAAGAGAGCACATTTAACAACTCCAACATGATTCCTTGTTTGTATCTGATACCATTAGTTGCTAAGCTAACAAATCCCTTCAGATTGAGTAACTGTATCAATTATAGCACTAGAATCATAGAGTATCACTATTCTCCTTTACATTTTGCACTGCACTTGCAGCTTATGTACACACTGAGATGTCTTTTACCCAATAAGGGGCATGACTTAATCTGTGTTGCCATTGGGGATAAGCGTTAGTGGCATATTACCGTAAAAAATTAGGGGGAAAACAGTAAAGTTTCCTCAGAAAGGGTTTTTTTCTTTGAGAACTCTTGTACAGAAAAAAAAAATCGGTCATAATAACAAACACACACAGACAGAAGACAGAGAGCCAGCTCCCACTCAGTTCCCTCTCGGGTCATGCAGCAGGCAGCGGAGGTCTGTGAGGTGGCGTCCTGGCTCCCACATTGCAGCTGTCCTCCTTTTCTCTCCCCGTTCCAAACTGCTGTAAGAGCTGTTGTTCCCGCTTGGGCCCCGGTCCAGATCCACTGATTCAGTGCTGCCAATTGAGCTCTGGGGGGCTAAAGTGTGCTGTAATGTATTTACTATCCCTGCTGGCAGCCTTGTCTCGCTGTCCTTGAATGACCGTTTCCCATAGCTGATGCTTGATGACATCACAGCCCTCCCTGGTATTTGAGTTGTGTACTCAGCATCATAGCTGCCTCGCCTTGCTCAGTTTGCATCTTTGATTCGACAGACAGGGAGAGGAAACGATGGTGTAACCTCTGAGCAGCTGCTGGGAATGAGGTACATACCTTTTCTAAGAACTTGCACATAAATATATTTTCTTCATCTTATTTTAGCTTGTGCACAATGAATGTGTCTGCTCTGTTGTGATGAGAGGGTGGATTCTCTCCTTTCTCTCTCCCTCTTCAGATGACAAATCTCACCAATAACAGACTTTGATTCACAGAAGGAACACTGAGCCAATGTTTCCTCTGCTTTGCAATTCAAGAACAATTTGTACTGTCTGTAAAACACAAATTTGAATTCCTGACTTTAGTCACTCTGCACAGCTGCAGACTTGAAGGGCCTAATTCACCAGAGTAAACAGCAGTGGTGCATATAAACAAGCCTCAGCGTTTTTTTTTTTTTTTTTTTCACCACAGATTTTTAACAGCGGAACCAAAGGGGTAATTACAAGAGCTCACCATTTGAAGTAAGACGTAAAACCACAACAAAAAGCATTTTAACTCTCATTGCCATATTGATTTAATTACACAGCCTGCATGGGAAGTGATACACTGGCTTTATTTTGTAGATATAGAAGTGAAACTTGGACTAGAGTTGGATGGTTGCGCTGCACTGTTACGTAGGTGGTCTTTGTGTAAAAGACGACCATTTACTCACGGGTGTTGGAGAGCTGATGACTGAACGCCAAAGAAAACCTGGAAGTGTTTTGGTAGCTTGAAATAGCTCCAGAGTTTCTTAGAGGGGTCAGTTCAACTCATGCATCGTTTAACCACGGGAGCACAAACAAGCTAATAAAAAGGCACGGCCGGCAGCGTCTGCTAAATGGCCGGTCATTATCAAGTTGAAGGTGAGCAGCAGTTGGCGAAAAGTAAACACACCCAGGTGTTCACGCAAGGTGTGATCGGCGGGAAAATAGTTTAAAAAAAAAAACATACAAAGTTCTGATCCTAAGTTCTCTCTGTATTTTCACCATCAGCGGCAGTAAAACAGGCAGAGACATGAAGTGTCAGTGTGATTTAAGTTCAGGTTACAACAGGGGACCCTGATATAATCTTCCATACGGAAAGAGCCAGTACTCTGGCTCAGTTTCTGGCACCTGAACATCTACAGCCAACGGCCACTCAGATGCTCTTTGCTGCGTTGGAGGGAAACTGAGAGGAGCCCTCCACCTGAGACCTCTACACACAGACCATGACTGTCAGGAGAGACTGGCGGGTTTGTCAGGACTCCAGCAGCCCGGGACCCCTGCCCATATGTGGTGATGCGGTCAGGGCTTAGGGGCCGGCTGGGGCTACTCTGCCCTAATTGGCGGAGGAAGATTAGGTCTAACCCTCAGCCTGTCTGCATGTCTGTCTGGCATCTGTTCAGGGACATAAGCCAATGTGGTTGCTCGGGGTTATTTGTAAAATTGATGATAATGCAGCGCAAGTTAGCATTACCAAAACTATCATCAACTCTTTCCCCTTAGATCATGGCTACAGTAGCACAGATTTGCACCATTCATGTGTAACATGATACATCACATGACACACAAGTGCACCCAGCTTAGTGAACAACTGTTTTCATAACATCTTGGAGAGGGAGACTGCAGACAAAACCAACTCTGATCCTATCACAGGACACAGTGTACCAGAATGAAAAAGTACAGTCATGCAGGGCTCTGGCTCTGTTCTCTGGACATACGCTCCACCTGGTGGACAAAAGGAGGAACTCCCTTCTCTCCAACATAAACTTAAGTACGGAGGCAGGGTGGCTCTGTGCTGTGGATTCGTCTTTGATGTGCTGCTGGCATTAAAACAGAACGACTGCAGGGCAGAGATTGCAGGTTGGTATATAATAATGTGTGTCTGCTAGCCTACGGTGGTCGTAACCAGACTTAATAACCAGGTTGGTGTTTCCAGGCTGAGAACAGGATGTAAAACAAGAAGAAGAAGACAAAGAAGAAGGGGTAAGCCAGGGAAGGGACTCAGAAAGAAGCAGTTTGTATGTGTGTAAGACATGGTGTTGGCTGACTGCCCACGCAAATGACAAGCGTATTCCACCCACTGAGTCACATACAGATGAGTGCTGTGACTATGGAGACTGGTTGTCAAGGAGATCCACTCTGTTTGTTAATTAAAGGAAATCCGTGTGAGGATCCAACCTCAAAAATGAATAAACGACATATCCAGAGTAACATAAAAGAACAAGTCCCTCAACAAATAGATCGATATAACACAATCAATGTGCTCCACACAGAGTAGTTGCTCAGTGTAGGCTGAAAAGTATAAAATAAGTATGGTTTTAATGATTTTGTCAAAGATCATGCCGTCCGCTTTCCCTCATGTCAGCCACTCCCTGGCTCCTCCTGCCAACCGGCCTGTTTTAATAATAGATCCCAGGTAATTAGAGGGCTGTCTCATTCATTATTCACCTCCAGCAGGACAGGCAGACCACTCACCCTCACCCTTGCAATCTGCCTACTTCATGGTAGAAGCCAAGCCATCTTAACTATCATCTAACTTCACTGTTTTGCATCGCAGAAGGCGTAGGCTGATTTTTTTTAAGAGAAGGGTTCAAGAAAGGGCCACTATCTCACATCTGAACCCAGTTTTACAGTGAGGTGGAGTATGATGATGCAGAGATGTTCCTCACCTTGCTCTCGCTGCTGGTCTCTCTGCTCCATGGACACCAATGCTGAGAAGTGAGCCTGATCGTAGGCCAGGACCAGAGGGGAGCAGTGGCAGCGGCTTGGAGGCACCTCCAGTGGCAGATAGAGTCCTCCGAACGGGATTGGAGCGAACGCTGGAATTCAGAAAGAATCCCATATCAACCTTAAACATCACTTTAAACAACTATACAAAGCACGACATCTAGTAGTCACGCTATAACCCCCTCAGGAAATATTGCCAAGATGATACTGATGATGACTTTTAAAGACACCAACAAATATTCAACTTTTTATCCTCTTATTTTGGACTTCTGAGGTGTTTTTAAATGTATACACCAGAAATCGGCAAACAGACATACAACTGTTAAATTCCGCAGTAAGACTCTTAACCAAAAATAAAAAGAAGAAGAAGAAAGAACACACTGCACCTGTTTTAATACACTCATTCTGGGTGATTTTTGATACTTCTTAAGACACTTCATGGTCTGGCCTTTGCCTTCCCACATTTCTTCCTTCTAACAAATCAGTGCACAGTGATCCTCATACCATTTCCTCCACCTCTTATTTAAAATCTAAAGGTGATTGAGCATTTGCTGTTTCGGCTCCCAAGTCTTGCTGTGAGCTGCACCAGTACTTTTTTCTTATTATTCTTTCTTGCATCTATGCCATATAGCCGCTAACGAGAAACAGAGAATGTAGATTGGTGCCTTCAAATTGGGTTTTGTTCACTCTGTTCAAGCCACCTTCCTTTTATCATAATCATGGCATCTCATATTTAATATTTCCGAGAGCTTCAAGTTGACAGGTAATGACGTGTCTGATGATGTTTTCAGAAATGGAGAAGCCCATGGAGTCCAGTTTCACGCATATTTAATGCAATGTTACGTAACTGACAGGATCTACAGTTAGAGGAGCTAAGTTAGATACTGATTGCAAGAGTGTAGCTCGTACAACATTATTTGTCAAACTGTGCTCTGATAAATGTTGATCACACGCGGGAGTTATGGTAAATGTTTATCTAGATTGCAAAGCTGATGCGTTGTGTTTTATTCCTCTGCTTGCTGTTTCAGCACAAAGAGAAAAAATTAACATAAAAAGCAAAGAAAACAATAATTGATCTTTTGGTGTGTATATCGCTGATTCCTTGCATTGATGTTCCCACTGAGTTACCACTTGAACGCCAAGCTTTTCAGGCACACGACCTCATAAGACAACTTAACGGCGACTCCCGACAAATTCCATTTGAAGGCAGAAAATTACACTATTTGCTGTTTTTTTAGCCTATCTAGAATCCATCAGTATTTTCTTTTTATTGACTTTTAAATATTTAGTTTTGTTGAAAGTCCTTCCTTTAATTTTCTGTTTTATTCAAGGTTTCATTTACTTCTTGCCTTGTTGAGTTGACCATTATTTTTAGTCGTTTCTTATTTTCTGTACGTCTCAGGGTTTTATTCCTGCATTGTTGTACACTGAACCCTTGTTTCTAAAATACAGTCTATTATCCGTCCCACTTATGTAGAAAATGGAGCCAAGATGTGGTTACCTTCTCCTCCTGAGTCTCTGAGCATGGTGTCAGCCACCACTACAATTGGCCTGCGTAACACGTGAGCCAGCACAAACACATGGAACTCTTCCAAACTCTCATACACGGGATCTTCAGAGTTATCCACACTGCAAAAACAAAAACAAAAACACAATACAGAGGGATGATGTGATGCTGTGACAATTTCCTGCATATAGACTGACCAAAAGGAAACATCTGAAGCCAAAATAATGAGCTATGTGCTAATCATAAACTATTTTGATTTAGCTGGATCCATTGTGCCTGCTGGCTAACATTAACAGACGGGATGACAATGAGTAAGGTCCATCTGTTCATACTCGAGTTGGAGAAAAAGGCAGCAGGAGAGAGAAGAAAGGAGAAGGGAGGGAGGGAGCGAAAACAGAGGCAGAGCTCTGAGGCATGCAACCACCAGGGAACCAGAGGAAGTGCAACAATTAAGTTGTCAGCCACACAAACAGCCACGCTGCCAAATTCACTCTAATAAAGAGCCTCTTAATATGTGAATCCCACTCATCCTATTTAGGGGGCTCATCTCACACTAGGGCCATCAAACATCCCTAACCTGATTACTGTGTTACAGTCAAACTCAATGAAAGGTTAAAACCACTGAATAAATGAGAGAACTATGCTCTTTAATAAGTTATTTTAGTCATACAGGGATTGGCTCAGACGGTAAAAGCTGCAGAAACAAAGTTCATGACATTTTATGCACTCAGATGACATTTTGATCTACAGAACACTTCTGAATTAGTTTGTCTGTTCAACATACACAGTTTCCCCACATCAGATCAGCTGCAATATCACACACACACGTGAGAACGTACCCATGTCTGTGTTAGTGAAAATGGAAACAGAAAATAACCACACAGTTTCGGTGCGTAGGTGGAACCCAGAGTCAGTTTCCAATCTGCCTCTGTAGCCTCAGATAAACCCACTTATGCTTGTTTATGCAACAGGGGGGCTGCGCAAATCACATCACCTGCAGCAGCTTAATGCAATCCACAGCTCAGGAAAGGCTGTTACAGCAGAAATGATTAAAACTGACATCAGCCAGTAGATGGCACAGTCTCACCTGAGAGTTTTCACAGTGTTCTCAAATCAAGAAAAGCAATATGAAAGAGCAAATGGGAACATGACGCCTCACTAAAAAATCCATCTTGGTGAAAAGGTCACTTTTGTTTTAACGCTGGAGCCCTGCAGAGCGACAGCTGCATCGTGTCTGAGAGAATTCAGGGTTCAGCGTGTTCGGTTGAAGCCTTTCTGCGATAAAAGTGAGCGCAGCAGCTTACCCTCCGCTGGTGTTGCCGTTCTTGCTGAGGTGAGTGCGTGGCTCACTGGAGGCCAACTTCAGCAGCTCGTTCCACTCTCTCTCCCACTCCTCCTCGGTATACACCAGCCCTGACTGCACAAACACACACAGATGGAAACTATTAAGCACGTGCTGATGCTCACAACATAATCCCTGTTATTTATTCTTTCTATTTCCACCTGCATGTTTACAGTAATATTCTGAGGCTCTATGCATTGAGATATTTGATTATTTGTTACATAATTCGACAATTACAGGAACATTGAACTTGTTTTGCCTCCAGCATTTTCAAAACATGAGCATCTGGACTGCTTCTTTGCCTGAGCTATCTTTGGTGACACCATTTTGCTAATACTTAAAATCTTCACAAGAAGGAAAAGAATTTTAAAGGATTTGACAGTATTAGTCAGATGGACACTGTGAAGACATAAATCAAGCTCTGATTAACAGAGATTTCAGCAGCTCATCCTGTGGGGGGGGGGGGGGGGGGGGGGGTGATGCATTTGGGTTCAGTATGTAAAGATGAAAACTTCCCAACCTCTTTGTTTTGTTGGGTTTGCTGCCACCTCCACCTCCTCTTGAGAGCATCTCTTTCAGCTCCGCTCTTCATCATGGTGTACAGGGATTTCCTCAGCATCAGGTCTCTGTCGTGAAAGCCCCACATCCCTGAACGACACAGACACACAACAACAGAGTTACTGCATGCAGAGACTGAGGACATAAAAACACAGCCATTGCACATTTGAGTCAAAAGGTGTTGAATTTCTTAACTGCACCAAAGTTTAAAACTACACTAAGATGCTCTCTAACCTTCTGTCCTAAAACGCCTTTTATCGCCACATCAAAGCAGCTTTCAACTGCTAAACTGTCAGTGTAGATAACATTAGCTCTGTTTCCTTTAAACATAATGCATTCACTGTGTGCTCCAGCACTCCTGGGTTTTCTGAGGCAACAGTCTCCTTCAGCACAGACCTGCTGGACTGTTATCTCCCTAAAACCTGCAGCTGACAGTTTCCTGAATCTATAGGTCACTTGTCTCCCTCCTTCCCTCCTCTGACAGTGTTATTAGACATCAGTTACAGTGTCCTCAAGTAAAAAGACTGACTTTGGAGTCTCTGATAGAGTTTATGCTCATACTGTACTGTAGTGCACATGAGTGTCTTACCCAAAGAGGCAGCATGGAGAAGGCAGTTCCCATCCCCTGTGGTGGCAAGAGGAAGCAGCTTCTTACAACTGGTGCACATGGTGGACCACCAGTTCAGACGACCTGCACACGTAAATAAAATAATGAGACAGTTGAAGACAGATAAGTTTCTCTAAAACTAATGCAATTTCAAAAAGTTATCTGAATTTATTGGAACTAAAATACAAAATGAATCCCAGAAATCACTTTCAGCAGAGCAAAACACGGATCTCTCTTCTCACAACTAAACTTCGTCAGCCAGCGTGGTGTTGTCATAGAGACTTGGACTTGCAGTAAATCAATCTGTCCTGTCCAACCCAATCGGGAAGCTAAGAAATAGCATTTAGGAATAACCTTTATTGGGGGTGATAATCTTGTTTTAAATTGTAGATTACAATGAAGCATAATATCTAGGAATAAGACTTTTTCAAGAATACTTAGAAAGTCCTCACAGTCCCTAGTTTGGTGAGTTTCTCTTCTGTGCAAACGTCAGCCATTGTTGTCTGAAAAGTGATGTCGAAGTCCTGTTCACTTCTTGGCTCCAATTGGCTGGTGATCAAGAAGTGACACTGACAGGCACAGCGGTGTTCTCGCTACATTCATCTAACATTTGGTTTGAATAGTAGGTGCTGCCAGTGCAAAAACTGCATTAATGGACACAGCCAATTAATCCTAATCCAGCCTTTCATTTCGGTGAAGTCAAGAAAATAATTTACAAAACTGAAGACTTAGTACATAAAAATAAATAAATAAATAAATGAAATGGTAGCAAAAGGATTAAAGAAACAGAAAGCTACTTAGATCCAGAAATTATAAAAACGACAGCAGGTTTAAAGTAGAACTTGTGCTGTATACACGCTAATAAAATAACTCCTTATCGATCAGTATCTAGTAATAAGTAAGATAATTAAAAGGAGCCCTGAACATTGAAATACAACTTAAAGTCTACCAGTCTCACAGTACTGCAGCAGTTACCAGTAATTGTTGATTGAGGAAAATCAGCCAACAAGCTTAATTATCCCCAATAACTAAACTTTGAAGGTAATCATTAGCACAGACCATATGCCCCTACACACTCTCAAACACCTAGAACTCTCTCTCTCTCTCTCTGAACGTCTTCCTCGCCAGCCTGACTCCCACAGTATCTCAGTTTGTACCAGTTTGTGCTCCATCACCGCCCTGCGTGTGTCCCTGAGGGAGAGACGACAGCTTCATAGCTTTGGGCATGGCAGGCTGCTTCATTGCAGGCAGGCTCGCTGCTCTCAGTGCAGGGTTATCTGACTGCATCCTTTATTTAACAACAATAAACACTGAAGAGGTTCTGAAAGATTTACATCTCAGTGTATACGGGGTCAAAATGCAGATGTTCTTTTCCTTTCTTAGATATTTTAACAATAAATATTCACATTTTTCTGGTAACACTGACTACGTTTGCATGTATTTTACCTCATCTATAATTCAAGAGATTTTTCAGTTCGTGATGCGTCTCATTTTAATCAAAATCTATTAAATTCCTGAGTTTTTTAAAATCACTTATTATAAGATTAATGCTATCAACTGGCTGTTAAGTCTCCTTGTTTCATATTTATTAGGAAAGAAAAGACTATTTTCTCCTGTGACACACATTATATGAATACATTTTAAAGTGTCCGGACACTCCTTTTTGTTTTGCTGCTTTTCAACAGAAGTAGGTGAGAAAAGATTTTCCCTCTCTGCTGTTTCTATGTGGGAAAATCTGCAGGAAGATTCAAAGCTTCAGTAACTAGTTTTTCCCTGTTAGTTCAAAGCTCCGTCTGGGAGATGAATCCTCTGAGATCCAGGATGCTTTGAATTAGGTTGTTGTCATCTTGCTTCCAGATGATGCTGCTTCTCTGATCTTACTCTCAGCCTCACCCTATGTGCCTCGGTCTACATTACTCTTACTCTTTCTCATTCCTCTTACATCTCTCTCTGCTGCTGCTGCTGCTTTGTGGGTATTCTGTGTTTTGATGTTATCCAAACAGAGACTGTTCTGTCTCTGATATCAGTTTTTATTATACCCTGTAGTACTCACCAGCCTGCTCCAGAGCCATCATGGTGGACTGCTCTATCAGGTCTCTCTCTATGAAGCTCCTGAAGTCCTCACTGTACACGCTGAGGTCTGGCAGCTGGAATGTGTAGATGGGCATCTCAAGGGGGAACTGCTCGCTGGTACACTCGTTGGCCACCTGCAGCCGCGCCAGGGAGACGATAGCAGAGCTGGCATGGGAGATCCCGCGGGACAGACGCTTCTCTGGGGGGGTGAAGAAGAGTAACAGAAAGGGTGAAAAAATGGAGAAAACTGTACAGGTCACTGAGGTGATAGTAGAAATATTGAATGTACCTTGTGCATTGTCCTCCTGCTTCTGTGCACACGGCCTGTCGATCTTGCTGACATGCGTGGGCGTATCACGTGTCTCTGGCGGCTTATAGTAGCGGCCCTCATTGAAGACCTGCGGCAGGTTGGCAGTGTGGACCTGCCTGAGCTCCTCGTAATCATTTAGAGCAGCACTGAGGTCCCAGTTTTTACCTGCAGGACACAACCAGGGTGCTTTTGATTTTACAAGAACACTGTTTATTAAAAGAATCAAAAAACAAAATCAAAACTCTTGAGACTGGGGGGGGGTGTTCGCAGTTTGCACTGGTGGATCATTAGCAGGAAGAAACAAAACATATAGAGTAGGTTAATTAAAGAAAACTAAATCTGAACGTAAACAGGCTGCTCATTGTCTGATCAAAAGTTTAAGACCATCGAAATCTGTCATTTTAAATTCAGAATTCAAAGTGCCATGTCCTCTTGATGGCCAAGGCATGTGTCTCTTGCTCCTGCTTTTTCTTCTCTTTCTTTCTTCTCTTTCTTTCTTTCTTTCTTTCTTTCTTTCTTTCTTTCTTTCTTTCTTTCTTCTCTTTCTTTCTTCTCTTTCTTTCTTTCTTTCTTTCATTTATTTATTTTGTGTGTGTGTGTGTATTTTGCAGCTCTGATCCACCAGTGCACAGTGCAAATTCTTGAGATTTGTCCTTCCGGTCTTCAGATTTTGTTCAGTACATTTTATCAAGAATACAATAATCAAAGTGCATCATTATTTTTCTGATTCTAACTTAAAATAATTTCTGAACAGACTTGAACATCTCATATTTACACACTTTGAAGAGTTGCTCTGATTCAACAGGACTCTGCACTTTGCAGATTTGGTGAGTTTGCTGCAGAAAATCCGGATACCTTCAACTGATTGATTAAAAACAATCAATACTTATGGATAATTAAAATAACTGAGTTGAACTACTGCACCTTTAAAAGGTGATCTATAGTTTATATGGAATAATCCCACAGCGTGATGACGCATCATAAGGATAATAACTTCATTCTGAGGCTGAGTGGTGAAGCAACAATAAAGATAGTGATTGGAGACAGATCTTTTAACAGAGTGACAGCAATATCCTGATGTGCCAGAGGAAGCACCCACACACTGGTAACACATGAGTGGCATAAACACACGCACACAGACAGTTGTCTCCTCTGGGTGCTGTCTCACCAACAGAAAAGCCTTCCAGATTTAAGGACACAAGTAAAGCTTTGGTCTTATTATAACTCAGTTTGCCAGAGGAACCATCTACAACACTGTCTTTGCAAGTCTCATCAATGCCTGCAACTGCAAACATTCAGAGGATGCCAACATGTAATCTGAGCATGTTTATGAGGCAGTGTGCATTAATGGACTTCTGCAGGAAGTTGTCCTCTTTGGCCCCCCAGCCCCACCTCCTGACTTCCAGACACGATGCTTCTCAGCTGTCTGAACATGAAACCTGGCACCACTTGCTACTGTCTCTCACACCAATCGATGCTAAACTGATTCTGCTTTATGGATCTGCACACATCCTGGAACACAACTTAAAGCCAAGCATATGAAGGCATTGTTCCAGCTGCTTCATTTTTAATTGCTGTCATCAGCAAACGGAAGAGCGTACATTCAGCTGCAGTTTTTTTTTTCTCATTGAAACACTTTGAATTAATCTGGGTGTGCAGGAAAATATAATAAACAGAGTTAGCAGGAGTGGATCTTGATAAGCAAGTTTAATAAATAAGCTCATCTCAGGATAAAAACCAACAAAATCCTGCTTCTTAATATTTTGACCACACGTCACAACACATTCTTCAATACACAAATCAGCCTCTAGGGGGTGGCACCACATGCAGTGCTGAATGTCCCTCTGTCTGTCTCCCTGCTTCCTCCTCACACTATCTTGACTCAGATCAGGGAGGGTCATGGAGCAGCTGACTGATGCAGGCCTTGAAAGTAAAGCAAACACCAGAAAAAGGCAGAAATAGAACATCCAGGCCCACGTCTGCCTCGCCTGAGTGCAGTGTCGTGTTTGGTGTCACATGTATGCCCCCGGTGGCTTTGTGCTGGAGCATAATCAGAAAAAAAGACAGAGGAGAGGAAGAGACAGACACCAAACACTTCAATTCTCTATCAGACTAGTCACCAGCTGTATAATACACACAGAGAAAGAAACAAACAAAAACAAGGACTTCATCCCCTAATGGAAGTCTGATTAATGTGGAACATGCTTTTATTTCTGCAAGGTACACAAAACTGTGTCCCGGAGTTCAGCTTTGCTTTACTGCAGTTTGACCAGATGCTTGAATGCAAAGAGAAAACAGCCAAGACTGAAATGGCAAGATAAACACAAACATCACTTTTACTGTTCCCACATATCAAAGCCAATTCAACTGACCATCAACAAGCCTTTTGTTGCAGTGTGCACTTTTGCTCTCCTGTTTTTTTGTCTGAACAGCGCTGTACGTAAGCTATACAAGTGCCAGCAGCACTCTGCTCCTCAATGAGTTCCAATGAATGGGCACAAAGCTCTCCCTGGAGAGTGCCCTCGTAAAACTGCCACACTGGCCTCTAAATCAGCAGGCTGGCTCACTGTTGCAAACCTCACGTATCTCCTCCCTTCCTTTGTCCCCCCTCCATCTTTCCTCTCGTCTTGTTTTCCTTCCCTTCCTCAGCTCCGCAGGACAACAGGATTCAGCGGCTGATCCAAAGAAAATTCATAAATATTGAGTCTTCTATGGAACGGCCTCTCACTTTTGAGGTCAGCGCCCTTCAGGGTTAATACAATTGTGCTCATAAGTTTACATGCGGATGTATAAGTTGTGAAATATTGGACATTTTCAGGGAAAAATGACACCAGGAAACATGATCATGCAGAGACTTTAATTGTATTTAGACAGTGGTCAAGTGAAGCCACATATGCTCTTTAAAATTATAATGATAACTGAAATAACCCAAATGGCCCTCCTCAACAGTTTACATACCCTTGAATGTTTGGCCTGGTAATAATCACACAGGCTGACACACACACACAAAGGTTTAAATGGCTGTTTGGGGTAAGTGTGCACACCTGTGTATAAGTATTCAGTGAGTTTCTACGCTCTGTGTATTTTATCTAGAGCTGCACAGATTTTCTGGATACTGACCCAGAAATGGTAACTGAACTTCATAAATCTGGAAAAATGATATAAAAAGACACCCAAAGTTCTGAAAATGCAAATCAGTAGTGTTCAAACTCTGTTAAAGTCATGGAAAATTAGTGGTTCTGTTGACAAATTTTGCCAGGTTGTGTAACTTCTGAGCAAAACTGTATAAATGAAGCAAAAGTTTACGTTAATAAAACTGCAGTTCTTTAAGTGACCAATTGAGGCTGACTGTCTTTGGCTTTGCATGGAAGAGTTTTAACTTGCACTTGTAGATGTATCAACAAACTGTGTTAACTGACAATGGTTTTCTGAAGTGTTCCTGAGCCCATGTGGTAATATCTTTTACACAATGATGTTGGTGTTTAATGCAGTGCTGCCTGAGGGGTCAAAGGTCACAGGCATTCAGTGTTGGTTTTCAGTTGCTGCTTATGTGCAGAGATTTCTAGAGATTCCTTGAATCTTTTGATGATATTATGGACTGTAGATGATGAAATCCCTGAATTTCTTGCAGTTGTATGTTGAGAAACATTGTTCTTAAACTGTTGGACTATTTGCTCATGCAGTTGTTCACAAAGTTGTGAACAACATCCTTTGAACGACTGAGGCTTTTGGGGATGTTCCTTTTATTCCAATTCATGACACACACCTGTTTCCAATCAACCGGTTCACCTGTGGAATGTTCCAAACAGGTGTTTTTAGAGCACTCCTCAACTATCCCAGTATTTTGTTGCCCCTGTCCCAAATTTTTTTGTAATGTGCTGCAAGCATCAAATTCAAAATGAGTGAATATTTGTAAAAACAAAAATTAACAAACAATTAAGTTTATCAGTTTGAACAGTAAATATCTTGTCTTTGTAGTATATTCAATTGAATACAGGTTAAACAGGATTTTCAAATGATTATTCTGTTTTTATTCACATTTTTCACAATGTCCCAACTTTAATGGAATTGGGGTTGTAGTTGAGAACACGCTTAAAGCCAGGCACAGCTTTGAATGACAGTTAACTCTTGCTAGTAGCCTGCTAGGTGACAATACAGCCATTTTAGTCACTGCACTACATTGCATGGACATGGTTTGTATATTTGGTGCCCTTTTGGAGATTTTTTGTTTGATTAATATCAGCAAAAAAAATCTTGCTCATGTTCAAGATGTACTTTATTGGCTATTTAAAAAAGCAAATCTTTAAGTAATTTTGAGAATTAAAACTTCATATTTTACTGTTTTCTTGGCCTGGGAGCTCACAATGATATAACTGCAATGGTTTATACTTAGAGTAGGATTATTCTTGCCTTTTTTTCTGCAGACAGTGATTAGAAGATCCTTCTTTTAAAATAAACCAGTTGGTGTCATTCACCAATGAGTACACTATGTTTGAATCTTTAGCCAGCTAATGAATTAGCCAAGGAGCAGATAGAAGTATAACTTTGACGAGTATAACTACAGCCTTCTGTGAATCAGCTCCTGTGGTCCAAATATGGTCACAAGTGACTTAAAAAAACAAATGAAACTTTAAACCTCTTACCTTCCAGCAGGTCTCTTGCCAGACCCGGTTCTGCCCCTGTGGACCGAACAAAGTCTGACAGGACCGCATCCATGTCCAGAGTCATGTGATCATGTGTGTGCGCTGCCCAAGGTGCAGCGGAGGCCTTGGTAGACGCCAGCCTTCACGTTCTCATCTAAGGAAAAAACAAACAGAGAAGGGTTAAAAAAAATTAAAGACACATTTAAACACATACTATCCTCAATTTTCCACGGCTTTATTTTAACCCCAGACAGCAGCGTCAGCCTGCTTCTGTTGATGTGTAATGCTTCATAGCACAACACTCACTGTGCTCCTCCCTGCCTCTGCTCACAGTCATAACATAATGTCCGGCAGCACAGATGTAATATCAACAACAAAGCCAGGGGTCGTATCCAGGACACACCTGCCTATCCCCAGAGCCTTTGGCCCACTGCCCATGATCACAACAACACTTCCTACCACAGAGTGTCAACCAGGGGTTTCTGGGTTTGATCCAACTGCTTACTCTGAGCTGGACAGAGAGAGAGAGGGAGAGAGAGAGAGAGAGAGAGTGAGAGAGAGAGCAGATCTGGGCGACTCAGTGTGATGTTATTTAGTATGATCCAAGATGATGGAAATATTGATATGACTTTTTAGCACTTGGACTCTAACAATCAACAAGTAGAGCCTTGTTGGGTCTTAAATAACAACTCAAAGATGCATGGTATTCATTCCCTCAACTCATGGAGTGAATGAGTCCTAGCATAGTTTTCGTTCCATTTCAGGCTGTGTGGGTGAAAGAGAAACGGAGCTCAGAGCATTGTCAGTGAAGAAACACAAACCCACACAGATTTCAGCTCTGATACCAGGCTCTTCTGTGGTGTGGACGGCTGCTTAGGTCTCTTGCTTTGACCCTAGAGAGGATGGCGAGCATGCTGAAGACTCTAAGGCTCCATTTACCACAGTTTACCTCAGTTTACCACATGACATGACCAACCATCAGGATCTGGTTTAAGTGCTGTGAGCCAGCAGAGGTGATACAAAACAAATGCTGTTGTTTCCTGCTCCTGAAGAGGTAGACCATTTATTTTTGTGAACGTGACAGAACAATATCAGAAACATTATCTTGATTAGTGTTATCATCCAGTGCAGGCTCATAACCCTAAAACTAAAGAGTCACACTGAACTGCTTCATCAGAGAGAAAGGCTGAGCAACTTTATCATATGCATTATTAATCATTCAAAGCTGCACTTAAGCTGTAGTTTAGCTGACCTAGTTACTGTCAGCCATTTGCATTGTGTTGCATGTGCTTTGCTGTACTGACAGAGTCTAAGCACACATGAACGACTGTACAGGAAACATAGGGTGGGTGGTCGGATGGAGCAGTTACAAGCAGAGATCATGTCAGACAAGTTATCAGCTCTCTGAAGACGTTTTGTACTTAAACAAATGTGTCAGACTTCCTTCATTCAAATTGAAAAAAGTATTTTACAGAGAATTCAAAAGGCTTCAAAGCCAGTCTGTGATGTATTTCCCTTCTCCGAGGACCAAAGAGACAACATATGTGCACCTAATTACTCTCTCTAGGGGTGGATACTTAACTCAGTACTGAATAATAGGCCTCCCATTGAGTGAGAATCACAATATTGCTTTATAGGGCAAAAAGCCTTGAGTCTGGTAGTGTGGAGCAAGAAACAGAAATAGCTGAATCTTATAAGTCATGACCTCATCTTCTCCCCTCAGAACTGCCCTATTCACATTTCTTTCCCTGTGGGAGGCAATTATGACTCAGAAACACCTTAGAGTGTGCTTTTCTATCTGATGTAAAACCATGTGGGCCGGTGAACCAGGGCCTGTCCAGCTTCCTGTTAACCATGACATGTGGCACATTCGTCACACAGTGTGGGCTTATACAAATAATAAAGTCATAAACAAAACGGCAGAACAAACTGGAAAATGTTCTTTTTTACGTATGAATTTGGTATTTATTATTTTTCCTATTTTCAACATGTCTAATGAAGAGGCCAGAAACAATTCAGGCCTTTACACAAATATTACTCCAACTGAGGTAGAAGTATATGGCTATAGTCTATTATCAGTCCTGGGTTAACTAAATTTTTTTGGTTTAAGGATGTCCATTAACACATTCATTTTTATATTTTTTATCACTGTAGGTCCAAAAATGCTGGTTATAAGTTGTTTCTAAGCTGTAGCACAGACACCCACCACTAGCCTGGGCTGTAGTTTGATGAAGGCTTGTCATAACACTATAAAGCTGATTACACTACTCAGATGTAGACAAGCACACACGACAAAAGGCATCTTGTACCTTGGCACAGTTTGACAAAATTCTGATGTAAAAAATAGATTTAAAGTTATATGTAGGCTGTGTTTGCTTAAATGAGTCATTAATTGAGCAATGTGTGGTCAGCACAGACGTGGAGATATTTACTTGAAAGGAGAACCAAAGGCTGGTGGTGCTAGTTCTGCTAGTGTTAGAGACACACAGCAAAGCAGTTGTATTTTGACTGTTTTTAAAATTAAACCAATAGATTTGTCTGTGAGTTGGAATCTTTATTTGATTTATTTGACATGGGAATAAGTCAATTTGGAGTATATCTTTGGTGTGCTGAATGCTTTGAACAATAGGAGTAAATGTATGGTAGTTAAACTAAGTTTATTTCAACTACGTTCCAATGTTTCTGGGTTTTTATTTATTTATTTTTGCTATGTTAAAATTTTTTTCATATATGAGTGACAAAACTTAGTTATGTGTTAATCTTTTTGTAGGTCCTTTTCTGCTTAAAATGTAGACGGACAAAAAAACAAGTGACATATAAACTACCTGAAAGTTAAAGTAAGTATAGTGCAAACATAAACACAGTATGTTTTGCTGCAAAGGAAATTTTAATAATAGTATTCCATTCTGCTGATGACACTTGTTTGTAAAACAAGATTATTTTATAGATCAAAATAATCTAAAGTAGCAACTAAAATGTGTTGCTTGTTAAGATAGACTCACTTTTTTTCTTTTTTTTTTTTAATGAGATTTGTCAATAAGAAGGGAATTATGCAGTCTGCACAGCTATCATCCTCATAATGTCATTTAAAGCTCTCGTCACACATACTTTCTGTATTTTTGCTGATGGTTGTTGAGAAGCCATCTGATGACCACGGGACTGTCAGGACCCGACACAGTTCTAGTCCATGGCTTCAGAGGCAGTGGAGGAGAGGAAGACACAGGGGATGCAGAGAGCCCTGAAACACAAATTATGCACACTTATCAAACAAGAAACACAGAGTTAATGCTTCAGTTCTGATATGCTGGCTTGAATTTGAAGCATCAGTAAAACACTCAGCCTACACACACCTGTGGCTTCATCAGTGTTAATATGCAAATCCAAAACTACCCCTTGAGCTATTACTTTCATTATGTGTCATTAAGACCTACCAGATGTACTAACTGATCAACGAGCTGACTGGGAATACAGCTCTGAATGTAAAATTACTGATAGAAAATTAATATCCCATAACCTAAATTCTAATTATTTTCACAAAAATGTACATAATCAACATTGTTCTCAAACATTTTTATCTGCCCATAATGTGTGTATGTTCGGCTGTTTGCTGCTACAAAGTCTCTATAGGTCAGCTTTAGCCCATCAGCACCTTTTCCTATGACCACACCTTCTAGAGTTACTTTGATGTCATCACATTTTCAGGTTCTCATACTCAGATGCAGGTGTGTTTGTGACATCAACAACACCATTGTTGCAAAGAAAGTGCAACGCTAGCCTCACAATCTCTTGCATTTGACGTAAGAAAACGCAAACACGCTGACCATGCTGATGCTGGTATGGCTACAGAAGGTCTGCGTTGTGTTCCTGCATGATACAGCAGACAGATTTGATTATATAGCAAATGGAAACAAACACAAATGAAAACAGGGAAAGAGGAGTGTATGAGTGTGAAGTTTTAAGAGCAACTGCAGAATCTTAAATAATTTGTGCATTCGTCCCTACTGGATCACACCAGTCCATCCCTTTCCATCCTTCGCACAGAGCTACTGTGCCTTAGCCTCTGCACTAGGAGTTAGCATCAGCGATCCTAAGTGTAAGGCTCTCATATTGTATACATTTAGTATGAAACAGTCAATGCATGCAACAGTCACTTTTTACCCTGAGTTAAAAAGCTTTTCAGCTAAAGAGTCATGGATGTATGATATATTAAAACAGCTGTGTTTCAACCAGCAAAGCTTAAAGTTAAAATCACTTGTTAGCGTTATTATGGCTTTACAAATAGAGCCAACTATATGGCTGAAAAAATACTACAATAACCTTTTTTTGAAGCCCTGGATTATCACAGTAAAACATTGTGTTTCAAACCAACAAATTTATGTATTCATGGTAATATATCTGACTAATGCCTGATGGAGACTGCAGCGCATCTGAAATCTGTTTCCAAACTGCATTAAATGTAAGAGAAGAAGAATGCCAACCAAACAAGACAGAAGAGGGATGTCAGAGGGATGGACCCAAATAAAACTATTTAGAGTTATTGTCACATAAATAATTCTTTTTTTTTTAATTCTCTGAACACTTGAGTGAAAATCCTTAAAAATATACAAATGAAAGAAGCACAGCAGCAAATGTTCGAGTTTTAAAAGTAATATTTGTGGATGCTAACCATTCACAGCACTTTGTTTGTTTCCACACCTGATGTAAAGTCAGAGTGTATGCGTTTCTGTATTTATCTCACAGAAAGAACAGTGTTCACCACAACCTGTACATCTGATCTTGGGGTTTCAATACCAACAGCTGAATTTACAGCTCAGAAGCGGAACTTGTGGCTTGTTGCTGGTGTCTGCTTCATTCTAACTTAGATGTTAAAGCAAATAGATTTATATCAACGCAGAGATGAGTTGTGCATTCTTGTCCTTACAGCATTCAGTCTCTGAAACACTGCATTTGTTTACCTCATCTGATTTACTGACCTGGGAGCATTTCACCTACAGTCCTCTCATATTTAAAAGGGTCCTTTGTTGACCATGAAAAGACACATTTTTAATCATCTGCCTGCACAAATGCTGGAAGGTAATCTGATGAATTATCTGTATCATCATACAATCACAAGCACTGAATAGGGATGCACCCAATATTCGAAGAAAGACGGGTCATTTAATATTCATTCAATATGATTTTTTGAAAAAGTGACAGCCCTATTTGGTATTCGGCCAAGCATTTATATTTTATTCGGCTTCGGCCACAAATTTTCATTTCGGTGCATCCCTAGCACTGAATGTACAGTGTGTGAAATCCAAGTAACTTGATTTACTTCCAAATTTACTGCAGTTTTCAGCTTTAGCATTAATGCAACTGCTACTTATCATTCATTCATCTTCTATACTGCTTATCCTGTTCAGGGTCGTGGTTGGCTGGAGCCTATCCCAGCTATCTTAAGGCGAGAGGCGAGAGGCAGGGTACACCCTGGACTGGTTGCCAGCCAGTCACAGTGCTGACACATAGAGACTGACAACCTTTAACACACACACTCCCACCTACGGACAATTAAGAATCACCAAGACTGTGGGAGGAAGCCAGAGTACATGGAGAGAACCCACGCATGCATGGGGAGAGCATGCGAACTCCACACGGAAAGACCCAACGGGCAAACGAGGATTGGATGTTATGACCTTTTTGCTTTAAGGCTGCAGAG
Organism: Labroides dimidiatus; assembly: GCA_030710495.1. Classification (NCBI taxonomy): domain Eukaryota; kingdom Metazoa; phylum Chordata; class Actinopteri; order Labriformes; family Labridae; genus Labroides; species Labroides dimidiatus. The sequence continues at coordinate 17,337,408 of CM061147.1, forward strand.
CTAATCGTTGCTCCACTGTGTAGCCCACTACTCATCATATATAAGCTAAAATACATTCCTCTTATTAGATGCAAACAAACACAAGAAGAATGGCTATTTTAAAGTATGTTTGCTCTCTCCTACTGACAGCTAATTCAGGGTTTTTTTTTTTATTCAGTGACATTTAAACTGTATCTCTGCATATTTAACAACAATTTCAACTCCAAACCAGTCATTATCAGCTGTCAATCAAATTTTATAAGTATGCACCACAAGACAAAAAACCCATTGGTGTGCTTGTTTTTTCAAAGGTGTTTAAAATGTTGAAACTCTTTGCTAAGAAAAGCAATACACCTTTCGTGATCTTGTTAAAACCAAAGCTGTTTTTTTTTAACTTGAACCACCCTACACTGCGTCGTTACAGCTACCCACCCACTACTTTCTTTATCATGTTTTCAACTATTGAAAGCCTGGCTTCTTTAAATAATCTGTGATTAAAAAGCATTTGGCTGATTAGAGCTGTGAAGATTTACTGTAAGTCAAAAAATGAATCAAACTGTGAAAGTGTGACACCTTTACTCAAAATGGAAAATGAATTTACAGGAAAAACCATGAATACATTGTTTCCCAATTTGTCATGTAATACTGATGCTTTTTACCAAACAATCTGATGCTGAATGGAGAAGAGCAACGGGCTATTTTTTTTTTCCAGTGATGTATATGCAAATATGTCTGTAGGCTTTTGACAGTAATATGATGAGTTATAGATGAGATAATTATCTCTATAGTGAGCCATGATCGCCCACATACGGGGTAAACACACAGCAGGTGGGAGGTGAACGCACTGTACCAACACTTAAACCTGACTCTTTGCACTGTATCTCCTCCATAACAGGAATGTGGTCAAGCAGCATCTCCTTCCCAGACTTTAAAAAAACACTTGTTCTGAGAATTAAAAACATGAGTTTATGCAGCTGTAAGAGTGCCAAGTCCATCTAGTCAGCTTGCTGAAGTGTAAAATACAGAAGCTGTCACTAAAAGATTATTTTTTTGCACTGTTTGGATTCATTAGTTTATGATTTTTTTTTTTTTTTTTTTGCAGGTATATTTCTTTATATTAGGTCGAATGAACATAAATTGTGGGGAGTGGAGCTGATATTTAGGAATGTGTCATGGCCGAGAATTGAATTAGCAACCGCTGGACTGTAGCTTCAACACTTGGGGCTTGCACTTTAACAACTTTGCCAAGTGCTACCTCATGGCTAATGATTTTTAAGTCCTAATTTCGTTTGTTAACACTTTTATAAAATCTGCCTTGTATACATCTACTAACAAACCTCTGATTTCATCTGTTTCACAGAATGTAACTGTGCAAAAAATCTTCATATGGAAAATTCCCAAATGATGCGATTTCAAAATAACATGCAAAAGTCCAAAACACACACAACAGTAGAAACGTGCTGTAAATAAATAAAGGTGAGTTACATTTAAAAATGTGTTGCATAACAACTGTGTTAATGGTAAATATGCAGCTAAAACTTCCTGTAATTCATTCATTTATTCATTGTCTATGCCGCTTATTCTATTCAGGGTTGCAGGTGGCTGGAGCCTATCCCAGCTGTGAAAGGGCGAGAGGCAGGGTACACCCTGGACTGGTCGCCAGCTAGTCACAGGTAGGACTGGGTACGGAACTTCGGCACCGACCGAAATGCTTCGGTAGTACCGAGTATTGAATTATGCCTCGTTTTTCTGCTGCTTCTCAATGAGCGGCGGGCGCTGAGCCCCTCCCCTCTCCAAAACAGACTCCTCACTCAGCAGTCACTCCAAGCTGCAGCCAGAGCAGACGACTGTGTGCAAATGAATCACACTAATGTTCGTTTCTTTTAGGTCACTTTTGCCGGTCAAAAGCCTGGATAAAAGAGGAGGGTTTTTATTTTAACATAACCAAGAACAGACAGAAGAAAGTTCATTTACAGTTATAAACACATTTACTGTGTACTCAGTGTCTGACCCGTCACTTGTTTGCACCTGTTCTTTTGCACTGGCAATTATTTGTTTATTTTTTATGAAGAAAACTGCTCAGAGTAGAAAATTAGATGTAGATGAAAAATAAAACTCAAGATTTGTACCATCACATGAAATAATTTTCTTTTTTTGTTATCGAAAAAAGTATCATTCAAGAACCAGTATCGAAGTGAAACTATCGGTACAGGAATCGAAAATTTCTGATTGAGACCTAATCACAACAGTGATGACACATTCCATCCAAAGGGCGTCGCTGCAATCCACTTCAAACAGATAGTCCTCACAGCCCCTTTAAACACATGTAAATCCCAAAGACTGTACTTTGAAGTAACCTCTATGATGTCACCCATTTGTTTCAAATAGCGAGTTTTGAAACCCATCGTCAGCAGCTGCCATTTTGGAAATACTGAACTCAACCTTATTTTGCTCGAGTTTGGATGAGGCAAAAAGGTAAGAGCCTCTTAGCAGACTTCTAGAGGCTGCCTGCCTGTCATTCAAGTCAGCCATGTCCTCACATGGACAAAACATTTAAGTTTAACACCTCCCAAAACAACAAATTATAATACAATTCACCCCCCTAAAGTGTGTGCTGATGGAGAAATTAGTTACTCACACATTCTTTTAAACTAGGTTGCATACATGTTTATTTTTACCATTGGCTTTTTTTTAACTTAACCATAAGGCCAAACTGTCAACCCTTAATGACATTTTGTTCAAGCAATTGCAGACTGGTAGCAATGGCAAAGGATAGTAATGGATTCTTCTAGTTTCAGTAAGTAAAGAGGGTGCATAGTCTAGATATTTTAGGCCATCTGCAAGTGTGTAAAATATTTAGGACAACGTTTAAGATTATATCCACAGCAGCTATTTTGTCTTATGAACTAATATCTGTGCAAGTCTTCTTCTTCTGTTTTTTTCTTGTTGTATGATCTTTTGCAGAAATATTGTCTTTAGTTGGCAATTTTAAAATGTTATTTTTGATGACAGAAGAAGAGTTGTGACTTTTAGACTAAATGTCAGGAATTGAAAAGCTGCAGCTGAAAATGCCTGTGGCAGAGCATCTGGTGTCAACTTTAAAATCACCTCAAGCACGAGAAAGGGGGGGAGTCCAAGTGAATGTTACAAATCTGGGGATTTAAAGCAAGAAATGATACTTATAATGTAGACATACTCTGAATGCATACAGATTCAGTTATCTGGCTTTTTATCAAGACATTTTTATATTGCTGAAAATTAAATGAAAACCACTGGAAAATAATTCATAGTCTCTCAAGAGATACTTTTTACTGGTTGCTCCTTATGATTCGATTCATGCAACAACTACATTACTTTTGTCTGCTGATTTTATCATGAAGATTAAAAAGACACTATAGATACCTCTGGCTTCATGCTGTAATACTGATAGTATTGTATTTCAGTCAGTTTGTAGCCATATGCATGATAAGTATAAGAACAAATCCACAAAAAATATATTAAACAACACCCATAGATTAAGTTACAGATTGATTGTGTCCTGATGTGGCAACTAGCTCTCTGCACAGCCTCCCATTATAGCAGGTGGCACTAATCCAGAGAGTAAAAAAAGATCTTTGAAACCTGATACTTGAACCTGTTCACAAAATAGTGGCCAGAGACCTGTGAGGCCAGAGTTGGACATAAGATGTGGGCTTGTTGGTTAAACACAAAATAAGTCTGTCTACCCTCAGAGACTCTGATCCCTCCTCTGCTGGACTAAATATTTTGGATTCTTCAAGGCAGGCGGAGAATAAAATCTCACATTCTGGCTTGGACAAACGTCCACATCCAGCCAACTGTGGCTTCAGTGTGTGAGCTGAGCTGCAGCTAGCTGTGGCCAAGCACCAACAGGCTCAAACTGCTATGTTCCACACTGCTAGATAACCACCCTATATGATCCCTGCCCCTAAGGTCATGAGCACCTGCACACATTTTTGTGTGTTTGAGTATAAAAATCATCCATAGCGTGCTTGCTCCTCAGCGTGCCCTCACTGTGTTTTCTGATCTGCGAGTCAACAGAGAACAATCCTCCACAGAAGACTGCCAAAAAACAGAAGACAGCTAATAGAAGATGGCATGCATTCTTATCCTGTGCTGTAACATATGCCAAAATATAAGCCAACCTCTCTGTTATGGTGCAAAAAAATCTCTGTTTTATCTGCAACAATGTCTAATGTGTGATTTTAAAGTACAACAACATGGACTAAGAAGTTGAAAACAGTGTGTTTGCACCGATATTGCGGTGAAACTCAATGAGTAAAAAGCAGAAACAGAAAATACAGATGCAGAAAATTCAGTCAGCTAAGGGTAATTGTATAGTAGAAAAGAAATGAGCACAAATGCAGACAAACAGATCATTTCTACCTTACATCAGTACCAAAATATCTACACAATCCATTAGCATGGTTCATTGTGCGACACAAGTTTAAACAGCATGGAAAAAATTCATGTAACAGAATATTGTAATGTCTGGCCAAACTACAAACTAAGCACTTCCAGTATTTCAAAGTCCTTGTTCGAAAGCACAAGATTCAATCAGTGAATTCCAATGTGGAGTGAAAGCAGCACTTGCTATTCAGGCTTCATATCAGTCAGTCAGCCTCAATATCTGTCTCCCCTCCTCCCCCTTGTCTCCCCCTCCTGTAGCTACAATGAGAAGCCCATACATGTGGTGATTGTGTACAAGCCTCGCCTGGGCTGCATGTGCATGTGTGTGCTGCTTCTAGACGATTTCACGGGCGGCCGGTGGAATGCACGATGTGTTTCAATCAAGTGAGGGCCCTTCACCCAGCACCGGCTCATCGGGCTAGCTATTTTGATTTTTGAGAGCTCCATCAACATCTGTGTGTCACTTCAGTCAACACCTGCGAGAGAGCAGTCGTTTCTTCTTCCTTCATCATTCTCTGTTCATGTGCAGGACTTCCCCTGCCCTGCGCTGACTCGCTGTGACCTCAAAGCACCCTGAAACCCTGAGAAATCAACTGCAGAGCCTGGTCTCAAAGTGCTGGAAGACGGAGGCATCAGTAAGGCAGAATAAACCAACTACTTCTTGAAAAAGAAGAATAATACATCTAAGTCTTGACCTCTAGACTGACTCTGTAATCAAGCCTCTCACGAACACTTTCTCTTTCTCCTCCTAATCCTTCACCAAACTTAAAAAAAAAACAGATTTATGTGAAGCAGCTCTTTACATGCTGGGTGAAAGATGCTGCTTGAAGCAATAATGTCACTTTGCATCTCATTCCTGCACTGCACACTGCCAGCACAGCATATCATCGAGTGAAGAGTTGTTGGTAATTTACACTAAATGCATCATCCCATTAATTTTTGAAGTAAATTCCAATTAATGATGCTGTAGACAGCAGAATTACTGCTCTATGTTTATACCCAAAGGGCTCAGAGCTCCTGGAGAACCTTTTAATTTTAGAAAGATAGTCTTGTAGTTTCTTTGTTGTATCAAACTAATGTCAGGCTTTTATTAGGGAGAGACACATAACTGGCTGAAAACCACAGACTGTAGCCAGCCACATGTTTGTGAGAAGGGTTATGAAGCACTATGATGGTGGTCACCATTTTGGAAGTGAAAGATAAACCTAAATCTTGATCAGTCTCACAAGCAAAGAGGTGGAGATTAAACTGATTTGAACTGACTGCCTGGTCAGTTAAATAGCGTCACCCTTATACTGTTGATTCTTCATGATTTACACCAAAAATCACGTCGTCTGCAACAAGACTGAATATAGTGCAGGCTGCACGGTTGCGCAGTGGTTAATGCTGCAGCTTCACAGCAAAAAGGTCTCCTTTTCTATTGGTCAAAAGTGGACCACATCAGCCAATCAAAAACAATTATAGTTGCTAGGAGAGGGAACGTTTTGGGAGTTAAGGAGGTGGGAAACAACATGCGCTAAAGTGAGTTTTGATCAATTCGTAACTTTTAGTGTGTTTGAATTACTGCAATATGAAGTTCTGTTACTCTATGGGTTCAGGATAACTCAACAATGTTTCCTGAGCAGTATTACAAGCTGTTTTACTCTTTATCAACTATTAAAGTCAGTATACTGTCACGACTATTTATGCACGTCTACATTGCAGAGGCATCATGCCGATCTTCAAAGAAGTTTCTGTCAATAATGAGACAAAGTGCGGAGTGGCTCTGAGCAGAAATTTTATGCCTGCAAGACAACACCATGGGAAGCAAAATTCAAAGATTTTTTAAGTATGACTACAGGGTGTACGTCGATCATTCAGGGCTTGCTGAAAGCAGTAATGAGCACTGAATAATTTTTTTTTTACAGAATTTAGTGACAGAAAATGATTTATTTTCAAATTTTCAAAGAAGACATGAGAATCAAAGCGATGTTGAAGAACTTCTCCCGTCTTCTCTGCTCTGTTTAGACATGTTCCTAACATCACTTGTGATACATTCAGGTACATTCAGAGACTTCAGAATCTGATGATTTTCCCCAGTTTTTTCAGTTTTCGAACTTCACAATTATTGGCTTCATTCTTTCATAGTTGAGGTTGCTGCTTGCAGAAAACTCACATCCTACATAACCTCAGCACTACAAACAACAAATCCTTGTAATAACTTACAACTGGTAGTTCTCCTCCTGACCTTACAGCTGAGCCAGTTCTTTAGTTCCAGCAAAGCGGCTCAGCCATGTGTACAGAGTGCACTCAAACAAAAAGCTGGTTGCTAATGGGCACAGAACAAGATCATAACCCCTTAAAATGTCACTCCCTTCAGCCCACCCTCACCACTGCGGCCATAACCTGGTTTGGAGACTGGACCTTTTGTGTCATGAGCACAAATCTGTTATCACAAACAAGAACTTTAGAGAAGCAGAAGGTTTCTAAGTTTTTTTTTTTTTTTAATGGGGAAAGACATTAACAAAGAAGAAGAGAGGCTCGTCTGTGGGGATACGTTTAACAGTCAGTGTTGGGTACATTAACGCCATGATGAAATAGGGGTTTTCCAGCATGGCTGTTTGGACTTTACATAAAATAAATAAATAACATAAAATACTGACAGGTTGCTTGATAGATACTCATCTTCCTTTCTATGTGAGATGAACAGACCTGCTAGCTGAAGCCAGCTGGTGTTTTCTATTTATGCTGATGAAGGGTTTCCTCTCAAGAGTTAACACACAAAATCTTTTGAGTGCTTTCACTGTCCTCTCAGAGATCTGCATAAATCAACTCCTGAAGATGACTGTAAGTATGCTAATAGACAAAAAAAATCCTCTCTACGACTTTTGCCATCAACTACAGATTCATGATCATTTGTGATATACTATCACTGCACAAACCGTTTTTAGATTCAAGGCCTGTTTATGTATGCAGGTTAGAATAATAGAATAATCCAAATTTTCCATTTCAGGCGCGCGCACGCACACACACACACACACACACACACACACACACACACACACACACACACACACACACACACACACACACACACACACACACACACACACACACACACAAACAGCTATACAGTACTTCCTGTCCTTGTCAACCTGATTACTTCATTTTCTGTGCCATCAAAGAAATATGGTAAAACAGTGTTTACTGCAGAGCAGAGCACAATGTCATGTTGCCTCAATCACTTAGACGTAGCTTTTCTGTTGTAATGCAATATCTTTTCAAACCCTGCTTCGATCAGCTCTGTTCTCTTACAATGACCCCATAAAAATAAGAGTTTCATTATTTCCACAGAAACTTCAATAAAAGAGGAAACACAAGAAGAGATTGTTTTGACACCTCAGACTATTTGTGCTGTGTACACCACTACTGGTTTGACTGTGTGCGTGGGTGCATGCATGCACACTTAAGTAGGAGGTGAGGGCAATATCTCATAACCTTATTCTTAATTTAGCAAGTGAAGACAATATGTCAAACCCATAAACTGTAGGCTCTCAGTAAAAAAAAGAGTATATCTGGTTATTGATGGATGTAATGAATTCAAAATCTCACAATAAAATAATTATTGCAGTATTAAAAAACAACAAATAACAAATGAAGATTTATCTATGCTTTGACCCCATAACTTTTGGTAAAAGCTCTGTTTCTGTAACAGAAACTGACTATAGAATAGAATAGAATAGAATAGAATAGAATAGAATAGAATAGAATAGAATAGAAGTTTGGAAATTCAGGTATCTGGCAGATGAAATTATAAAAATCACATAAAATAAACAAAAACAAATCAGACAAACAAAAAAACAGAAAAATAGCCTGTTGATATCCCTTCTGCACACCCCAATCTGTGCATTCAAAGCAGCCCCCCAGAGCCTCACCAGCCTCAGGTACCCAGCCTCTCATGACTATGAGGGTAGTAGTAGGCCACCTCAGAACACAGGGTCCGCAACAGGTCTGTAGGAAAAGAAGGCTGGATCTGTGCTGCCCAGTGGTGGCAAGTCAGTAGCTCTGTAGGCATATCTGACACTGGTATACAGCAGATCAAGTGTTCCAATCTCTCTGGTTGGACAATCAAACTGTGCAAATCCAGTCTGGTGGGAAGACTTTCAATTTTAGTTTCGCCTTTTAAAAGATTTTACCATTAAAATAACACTGTTACAAACAACCCCATAGACCCCTTGCGAGTCAATGTCATCATTAAGATGTGCATGCATTTTGGCAACGGAGGCAGCGTTTAGCGCCATTCATTCAGGCGAGTTATCGTTCTTTAAACACTAAATTCAAACTGCAAGCAGCATAAAAATGTCTGGTTGTCCTGTGGCCAGTTGTCAGAAACGATACTACACCATGGAGTCAACTTCTATCAAGTTTTGACTGTTGCAGAACAACCAGTGTTTTGGAGTAAAAAGTGACTGTGTAAACTGAAGACTCTCAGCTGAACGTGTCAGTGATTTTTGGCTGACAGTCTCCAGTTAACAGGGTCGCACTTTACAGTGAAACACCAGCGATGTCGGCGGCCATGGTATTAAACGTCTTCTTTATCCAACCTCAGTTAACCAGGTTTGACCACAAATAATCAATATTAAATGCCAATATTCTTTGAATATTTGATGAAAAAGTTGGTTTATAAATGAGGATTAACAGAAATAGATTTTAAGTTCAACGTTAAACTACAGTATATTATCAAACTATTAATCAGTCTGATTAGTAATCTGAAAATATCAAATCATTAATATTCTGACAGATTTGGTGCAGTTTTCTGTCTGGATGTAGTTTTCTGGATCCTTTATTATGACCCAGGTTTCAGCTCTCTGTGTGCTCTTTTTAGTTTGGGAGGGTTTCTGCTTTATTGACACAAGTTCATGACTTTATATTTCACAGTCTGGTAAGTGTCCACAGATAATGAAGTCATAAGCATGGAGTGAATTGTGTGTTTAAACTCCTCTCTAGGGTAAACACTGGATTTCTCCACTAAAAACGTCTGTCCACTGAATGTTTGTCCACTTGTTGATGTCTTCCATCCACTTACTGATTTCTCATGAACCCAGGGGTCGTTTACCATCCGTCAAATTGGTGTTATTTGGGTAAAAATGTGTTTTTTGATGGTTAACACCCTCATGTTGCTTGACCAGCCATTGTACTCTGCCGCACTTCCGCTGCCAAAATGCATGCACAGCTGTAACTGTTTACAAACAGCAAAGGGGTCTATAGTGTGTGACAACCATCCCCGTGATGAGGTTGATTGAGCTGATGCGCTTTGAGCCGCCACACTATAGCCCATAGAGAGACAGACAGCCCGTCTGCCACCGGGAGACGGGCTAGGAGCTGCTGCTGCTGCCAGTGAATCTGCAGTTGCCTGTATTGACTGTCAGTTTCACCCGGACCTGGCTCTGGTATCCCATCCTGAACTCCGTCATATCACCAGGTACATAATCCTCTTGCCAAAAATGGCCACCACGGACGACTGTGTGACCTATGCAGAAATAAAGTCCCATCTATTCCCCTGCAAAAAACACAGCCAAGCACGATAGCTAACTCCATTTTCTTCCTATTGGGGAGAGAGTCAGTGTCCTGTTAAGCTAATATTTCTGCATCCAGCGCCAACGCAATATTTAATTATCTTAATGAATGTTAAAATTAAATAATACACTTGAAAAAGTACAATAAACACAACCCGAAATGCCTGCTCTTACTCACTACCACTATTGTGCTCATTGAGTCAGAGAATGCAAGTCCCCTTTGCTACAGCATATGATGTAATGTTGAAAAACGAAAGTGTTTTAAACAGCTAAACTAAAACAGCCACTCCCTTTAAATTTGAGCCCTTTTATGTCGTATAACATATAAAGTCAATGACTGACTTATTCCACAGTTATTATCTTAATTAACTGAACCTTAATTACAACACATGTAGACAAACAGATGTACACAGACAGGAGTTGCATGAACTAAATCAAGCCACATTTTTGTGACCAGAATTTTTTATGGTATCCAGGCTGTATTTCAAAGACCACTACCAGTTTTACATAGTTTGTGAGTCACATAAGTTTGCTGTCAAAAAGGGGAAATCTATTTGCATTTCCTTTGCCCGAGGAAATGATTCTGAATTCACTAGTTTATGGAAACTTCCACTGAGTTTCTTAGATGTGCAAGAGTTGGAAACAGACAGCCCAAATGTTTGAGTCACAAAATCTGAGTAAAAAGTTAAGATTCTAAACAACACTGTCTATATTTTCAGTCTCATAATTTTATATTTTAACTAAAGGTAATACAGAAATGCCCAAAGGCTCAAGACTTGCAACTAATTATAGAGATTTATTATAAAGACTCATCTGTCTCATATAATAATAATAATAATAATAAGAATAAGAATAAATTTTAATTTTAACACACTTTAAATTTAAAACAAATCTCAAAGTGCTACAAACAGAAGCATAAGAATTCGTAAACCATGACAGGGAAATCTTGCTGATGATCTTGTAGTGAAACTGAATTAAACCAACTGAATATCCTGTACTTTACTTTGGTTAGGTTAGCCAAACCATTAGCTACTCAAACGGTACCAAAAGAAACCACAATAGTCATCTTTGTCTGACCCACAACTGTGCATTTTAAAAACACAAGAGCAGGCCAAGAGTCAACAGCTGATGAAAGGAGCAGAAAACATGAACCCGAGTTTGAACCGAGTTTGAAAAGACCTGGGACATGAAATTCAATGTTTCCCTCTTATCAAAAAGTTATGATCTTCTTCCATGTATGTACTCTCCAACCTGACCACAGGTTCACCCACAGAGAGGCCGTCCAGTGGGTGTCAGAGCACTATGGTGAAAAGGTGTTTGCATCAAACTCAGACCTATATCAAGGAATTGACATGCATAATGTTGTAGACTGAAAATAAAACAACAACAAAAAAGTGATTTATAAAGTAAATCAACTAATTTTCACAGGGTGCAGCATGTTTTTTACACACTTGCTACAAGTTGTGAGGGTTGCTAAAAAGTAACACTGTTGGTTACTTGTGTTCATGGTAGCCCTGTGATGTTCTTATTTAAAAGTGAAATACATTTTGAAATAAAGGAAGAGATTAAAAAGTTCAGTTGCATAATTTTCAGTCTCTGCAAAATTTTATCATCTCAGAAACCTTTTTTTTTTTTTAACATACATTGATATTGGTAAATATTGGTTATTGACCATAACAGAAATATTAATATCGGTATCAGCCAAAATTTCCATATCAGTGCATCCTTAAATACAACATATATTGTGTCTTTTATATTGGGATATTTAGCTATTTCTGAGCTAACACCAGACTTATACAGCTCAGTTTTTACTTAAAAGATGTTGGGGATGGGCCAGGTTACACAAATCATCAGCCATTCAATACTTTAAGAAAAGCAAAAGAGTTGTTACGAATATTATCATTTCTAATGATGCCAAGTTGTGAAACAGTATTCACGCAACAATGGCCATAGTATGTCTAATAGCTAACAGCATTACATAACAGGACAAGAATAGTGACTACATCATTATCAAATAGCTATAGAAGAAGAAAACTTCAGGGCCAGTGCCTTAAGATTCTGAAATTGAGAAAATTGCAGTCACTGAGCGTGGCAGTAAAATGTGTATGAGCACAGCATACGGTTTCTGTGTCACAGAAACACTGAATAAAGAACAAGACAGATGCTACCATTGGGCCCGCTGGCAGAACCCAACAGAAACAGACTGGAAAATAAATTATACGAGAATATATTCAGCCAAAAGAAGAAAACGTTGCAATATCAGTTTGTTTTGATACTGATTGGACATGTATTTGTTAGTGAGCTGGGCGGTGGGAGTAGTTGACCAATTACAGAACATGTCATGTCAGTGATGAATGTATGGTACTTCAGCTTGAAATGCCCATTCCTATTAGGCTTAGTAAGACAGATCAGATGACACATGTTTAAGTCTGTAGATTCTTATTATAGTTTTTTCCTACACAAGTGCTTTCAACCAGTTTGAGCCTACTGCCCAAATTTTTAAATTTCCAGAATCATCTGAATAGACCTCACCCCACATTGTCAAAGATGGTACTGTTATACAGTTTAAACCATTTTTAGTTCTGAAGTGCTACATGTTATTATGACCAACTACACTTTAAACAACCACAATTTAAATCTTAAGTTAAGTCACTTAAATATTAGTGACCATCACATTTACAGTAAGCTATAGAGCATGGTGTACATGTGTGCGTTTTCTATCAGAAGCATCATGGGATGCCTGAATTAAATTAAAACATTTATCTTTCTTGTGATTATTATGTAAACCTGACAAATTCCCAGTATCCAATCTATCCAACAAGGCACATCAGTTGGGGTCCAGATCCCACCACTCAGACAGTATGCAGGTAGGCAGATGGCCAACAAGCCCATGGGGGTGTGTGGTAGAGGCCATAAAAAGACGTGGGAGGATGAGCTGCAGGGTGAACAATCAGCACAGACCTCCACCATGTTTTTTCATAAAATGAATAAATTTATGACTGTACAGTGTGAGGAACCATGACTACTAACAGACGGTGTTGTCAAAATAATTTCCATGCAAACCTAAATAGATAAAATAGTGTTAACTTATAGGTTTTTTTACGTTGACCCCCATGAGTTGTTACAGATCCTTTATTCTGAACCGGCCCAGACGGAGATTTTGAAACTATTTCTTTGACTCAGAAAGAGTGATTTGGTCCTAAAGTTTGATTGGATGTGCTGCATCTTGCACACTGACAGACAGTGGGGTATTTGTTTATTTAAAACAGTGGTCCTTAACCCCTGGGCCGGGGACCAGTACTGGTCCGCAGGTCATTTGGTACCGGGCCACACAGAAAGAATAAATAACTTCCATTATTTAAGTTTGATTTATCATCTGAGTCTGATCGATGTTTGATTTTGAAACATGACCAGAGTCTCTCTGTTGCATCTGTCTATGACTCACTCTAGACGCGTGGATTCGTGTTTATTATTATACATAGAAAATACCACAGTTATATGCTGGTCTTATTATTCTATTTTGTTGTATTTATCTGCTTTACCTGAAGGGACTGGTCCGTGAAAATACTGACTGACATTAAACCGGTCCGTGACCCAAAAAAGGTTGGGAGCCACTGCTTTAAAACACTGGTTGATGTAGAAAGCATGCACAAAAGGGTGGTGAAAAGCCTGCACTTTCTTTTTAAAAATCTCCTTCAATGAAAAAAAAAACTGTGAGACTAAATGGACATACTCCAGCTGGGTGTTGCAGAGAACAGGAGACCTGACCTCTTTTCTGAATGAATGAAAATTACCTACACTGCAGGCCTGCATGAATCTAAATTGAGTCACCAGGGGTATCCTGTGCAACAGTCTTGTGTTTGATTTCTAAACTGCACCCTTGCTGATTCAGGGCAGGACAGGGGATGGCTGTATGCAACGGGCCTTGTGCATAGAATGCAACAATGGCAGATGTCTCCAGCAGCAAGCCTGCTCCTTAACAAGTGGAGCAACACAAATGCAATTAGGAACAGGAGGCACAGACATGCGTGTATGTACATTTATAGGATATGGCTATCACAGAGGATCTCTTCTTCACACACTTTAATGTCCATCGCCTGGGGCTTCCTGCCACACGTAGATTCAGACTGATAAAAAGCAAAGAATGTGTGCAACTGTAAAAATGTTCACATGCCATTAACACTTTGGTCTTCATCAAAATTAAACAAATCCTGTTCCTGAATAAGAAAACAGCATCAGTTGTCACCTGTTCTTTTTCACCGTAAATGGTGTATCGACACATCCTCCCAGGCAGCGGCATTATATGTCTCTATATTACTCATTATCACAGAGGTGCATTGTTTTGTTAGAGCAGAGTATCATAGTATTTGGTTATATCAAAATTAAAGGTATCATAGCTTCACAAAGTGTCTACGCTTCTTGAATTTAGCATCTGGATTCAACAGCTTGACCCTCAAGTGTCAGATGAAAAAAAAAAAACAGGTTGTGCTCTGAAAGGTTGCCTATGTTTAAAAATCAAACAACCACTATGACAGAGTCATGAAATCCAAGCACACCTTAAGGTTAAGTCTTCTGACTGCTATAAGTTAGCTTAAGGATATGTCTGTTTTCAGCGTTACCTGAACACCGAAAGATGTTCTTAATTTAATTGAGGATTTAGAGCCAGTAGCTCGTGTTAAAATGTTCATTAGGATGATATTAAAGATTAAATGTAACTGACAAATGTCATGTCTCGTCAGCCCTACAGGTTTCTTGAGTATGGCTTTAGTTTAATTTTCTTGTTCTTGTATTTAATGAAATGTCAAAACACTTTTAGAAACCTGTATGCCAGTGGCTCCCACAGATTTATGCTGTAAATGATCAGACACAGAAACAGACGTAAAGCACAAGCTCCTGCCTTGCACCGCCAATTCTAGATTTGCTATGAAAAGGTTCATAAATCAAGATTAAAGGGTTTCTTGCGGTCAACTTATTACAACACTTCTGTGTTGTGAAGCTTCAGCTACCGCCACCTCATTAAAGAGAAAACTGGAGGTTTTTCCAGCTTAATAGCACAAGCCTTAGGACCTGGTGTAGAAGTGATTAGGAGGTTTATTTCATATTGCCACCTTTTCTAAAACAACTTAGAGACCATTTTTCTCAACCAATATTTATCAAACATCAAGGCTAGTGTAGAGGAACATGGAACCACAGTGCAGTGACTCTGATGAGGTGACCTGTACACACTCATTCTCCCCCTGTCTTGATGTGTGAGAGGAGTCCCTCTGCCTGCTTCCTTGGCCTCTAGCTGACCTCCTTGGCCTGCAGACAGAACATTTAACATTGCTTCTGCACCTGTAGAGATGTCTGAAGAACATGGCCCACTTCAAAGCATGCAGTGATTGGACCATGGTTATAACAGGCACTTGACTGATTTCATCTCCTCTGAAGGACTAACTTTGGGGGAACAGGCAGGTGATTTGATCCCCTTTTACAGGGGATAGCTAGGATCCACAAAATAATTCCTCTTGAATCCTGTCAAATGATACCACAGAGAAAAAAACATTGCTGCTGGGTTGTCCAATGCAAACTTCAAAACGATATTTAAATAATGCAACCAGTGTTCTCTTTTTATTACAAAGACCGCTTGTGATCACAACTTTTGCAGCCTCAGTTTTTGAAGTAGATAGTAGGCAACTGGCACAGATGTTTTCAAAGGAATGTCATTTTGTATCAGTCCAGGAGCAGTCTGATAAAGCGCCACTGCCACGTTGACATGAAAGCCCAACTGGGTTCAACAACAACCGTCATCTCTGCTCTGCTTTTCTGTAGCTAAATGCCAGTGACAGGAACAGAATTCACAGTGGTAACTGATCAGGTGCCAGGCACCCTCTCCCCAGTGCCCTGCTGCACTGAAGCCCTCTGTGGAGCTGGCATGGCCTGGCTTGGCCTGGCAGCCACGGGCCCTGCTTTGTATCTCAGCCCGTCTACTCAACCTGTCTCAGACTCGATGACTGTCAGCTGTCTATCTCCACAGCCCAGGACAAGTATTTAGCCTTGGGTGATGGTTTGGCTGAATTAAATGTAAAGGTTATTCAGCAAACAACAAGTTGATTTGATGTAAATCGTCATCTTCCAAATGACCAGGAGGAAACCACAGTGCATTTTACAGTATTCCTGTTGAATTTTGCTTCATTACAATGTGGTAGACTAAAGGTTTTAAAATGTGGTTCTTTTTCAGAGGAAAGAAATGTGGATTTTATATTTCAAAAAATTGGTGGCCTCTCATCATACAGATAATCCTGGTAGGTAGATACTGAACCAGGCTAACAGTAAAAGAACCGTATATAGGCAGAAGATATTAAACTGGCAGTGGTATCTGCAGTTATTGCAAAAATGTCTTTCTTTCAGGATAAACTGATTAAAACAGTCTATATAGCTGTTATGTATTTCACTCTCATCTGACTCAAAACACAATGTGGAAATTAATATTCCATGTCTGTAAAAAGCACAGCCTTCAAGGCTTTGTAGCCTCAATAAGCTAATGGACTATTTGTTTTATGTTATGCTACCATTTAAAAAATATACTCTTGATTCATTAACACGTCTACTGTATATTCTTACATGATTCTTACATCCAAAAGGTCTGTGACTAAGCATACAGACTCAACATCACATCCATGTTTACAGCATTGTAGTCTGAGACTCCGGCTAACGTCTCACCCTAAACCATCGATGAGATTTGTGGCCTCGATTCATTTGCCTTCGACCTAAAATAAAAAGGTATTTGCACGGAACCTGAAGTTGAATTCATCGAGGCACGTACTCGCAAAAAGGCAGGTGTACCTGTCTGCAGTGGTAGCCCATTGTGTTCACTATCAAATCAGCCATGAATCGGCCTGTCGCGCCGCATGAGGATAAGATGTCTGTCTCTTACCGTTCTGTTTTCAGTCATTACTCCCCCATCCTAAATGTTTTCAGTCCAGACCTCTGACGAACCGTTAATTCCTATCAGACTGTCTCACTCTCCCTCTCCCTCGCTCATCCTCATGTCATATTTCTCCGCTGCAGCAGAACAAAGCCACGCCTCCTCTGACAGCCGCTGCCGCGTGACGTCAGTCGGCGAGGAACTTTGGCACACGCCCTCCGATGCCATGGATACAGATCTGGTGTGGAGCCGCGAGAGGCCGCTGTTCCGTCACAAAAACAGCTCCAACTTCATTCAACAAAGCCTGAGATGCACACCACATACATTAGTCTATGAATCATAATGCACACTATCCAGCCATGGCACCCAAAGGAGAAAATCCTAGACGAACAATGTTGTGAGTATTACTGAGTTTTAACGATAATTGTGCTGAAAAAAAAAAAAAAAAAAAAAAAAAAGTTTTTGTCACAGAAGCTTAAATGAAGACAAAGTACAAAATGCAAACGCAGAATAAGAAATATGTTGTTTTTAAATATCAAAGAAGCTACCTGCAATTCACTTCACAGAATAGCACATTTGCAGTAGGGGCTTAATTTGAAAAAAACAGAAGTGTTTGAGGTTTAAACAATAAAAAATAAGCGCATTTGTTGGTCACATATTTCTTTTGAGATTTGAATTTTCTCTGTAGTTCCCAAAAGCACAGACTATCTATCTATCTATCTATCTATCTATCTATCTATCTATCTATCTATCTATCTATCTATCTATCTATCTATCTATCTATCTATCTATCTATCTAGCACAGAAACGTGACGTTCTAACCGTAGTTCGGGCTCATTGTCCACTCTTTCAATTGAATGAACTGGTCTAGCAAGTTATTTCTGGGCTAGTGACACACAGCTCCACATCGATCTGCCAGCGTACACCTACTGCACGCACGGACACTGCGTCCGTAGAGACAGTCCTCCTGTCTGTTTGCGATTTCTTCCTCACTTCCCGTGGAAGTCCTCGGGCACAGCCATGAGGAGCTACGCCGCGTTTCTGATCTTTGTCCACGGTGTTGGATTTATTATATGTAAAGCTTCGTCACCCTGCCCGAGCGGACAGTTTCTGCTGAAGAGTCAGTGTGTCCTCTGTCATCCCACCTGCTCTGAGTGCGGCGGACATGAGCTGTTTGATTGCACTACCTGTGGAGTTGGTGAGTGTTAAGCATATTCCTTTTCTTTTTCAGGTAGCAAAGAGATCAAAAGCTGCTTTCAAGAGGGAAATGCAAATTGTTTGACTCTAGTGTCTCTCTGTATTTTTTTTCCACAATAATGCACTTGATACATTTTCAAAAGTTAGATTTTGTGCTGTCCAGTTTTGCCTTCTCATTTTTATCTACCACCAGCTAAACAAAGAATATATCAAAGGTTGATCGTTTTATGACATTATAAAAAATTCAGCAGTCTCATAATTTCTTATCTTTTTAAGACAATCAAAAATCTTTTTTTTTTTCTTTTTCGTTTTGTTTTGTTTAGTTTTTTGCTCCCCTGATGCCTGATTAACACAAAGACTTAACACAGACTCATTTATCCAGCTGAAGGGGGGGGTGGAGTTTTGTTTTTCAAACCAAACACATTCTTTTCTTTTAAGATACACAGTCCTGGTTGACCATTTACTGTTGTTAAACTGTCAGAGACTGGCCGTATAACTTTTTGGTTTTTTTTTTCTGTCTCAAGGGCACCTGTGAAATAGGTAAGAGATGAAGGTGTGATCATTTTTCTTCAAGGTTTTCACAGTGTAATCTGATCATGTCAGAATGGGGCCTTTGTTAATCAGAGGGAAAAAAAAAAAACATCCCCTCGGGCTGCAAGTATTACTGTTTCAGTTCACTAGGCTTCACCTGCAGAAACTGCAGAAAGCTCTCTCTCTTCTCATACACACCCTTTCTTCAAATATATGCCTTTCTCCTACATTATTTTGAACTAAAGCGTTTTAGAAAAAAGTGCTGCAGATTTTTCTCGTGTTAAGATGTAAACAACAGTCTATATTTGATCTTTGTGTGTATATCTGTGCGATGCTCTGTAAGAACAAATAAGTCTCTACCCGGCTCCTTTTCACTCTGTGGTTTGTTCCCATATTAAAGCCACTTTTCCCTGTGTGTGCTGAGGCTGAAGCAGGTGGAAGGTTTGGACAGGCAGCAGCAGCTTTCTGCCCCTCCTCCAGGTCTCACAGATCTTGTGTGCAGGGCTGAGCAGATGAGGCAATGCTGTGTGTCTGCTGCTTCCAGAGATGCCTCAGGTGCCATGACCAGGATAGTGGCAGGTGGCAGAGCATTAATCATTGGGGCTTACACAATACTGTGTCCCTGCCGCAGCTCTGATCTCTCATCTGCCTCTGATTGCCCTTGTTTACATTCGTTAGAGCATCATCGGTCAGAAAGTAATCTCACACTGCCTCACAGAAGACTTTCACACCTTATCATCAATAAAGGCTGTCCGGTCACTTTTTTCTCTATTTTCCAATGAAGCATTTTTAATCGCATGATTGAATCCCCAGTCTAAGGTTAATTGCAACTGACGTAAAACGTTGTTACATCTCTCTCCTTCTAAGCAGTGGTTTTGATTTCCTACCTGTGTTGATGTTATTCACTGAAGGTGCTAAACTTTCACCCAACTGGCAGAGTGCTTACTTATGTTCTTTGTACTATGTAATTGCCAGCCTATTTGGCTGTACTGCTATATTTGATATGAGAATTTTATTCTTTTTAAAAAAAGTCAAGGTGTTTGGGAAAAGCATTTCCTGGGAGTACTGCGGTGGGGTTAAAGGGATCTTCAGCAGGGGAGGAAACGGAGTTGATTTTAACCAGTTCTCCATGTGTTCTTCCTCCTCCTCAGACGAAGATGGACAGGAACGTTTCCTCCACCAAGGTCGTTGTCGGACACACTGTCCCCAGGGACTCTATCCTGACAGGGGTCACTATGTCTGCCTGCCCTGCATAGCCAATTGTGAACTGTGCACGGACGGGAACATATGTGCTAAATGTCGGGAACACTACAAGCTTAAGAATGGGGTGTGCCAAATAGTGTCCTGTGACAAAGGTAAATGAGAAGCAGAGTTTTATTATTATTTTTTTTTGTTTGTTTCTTTTTTTGTAATTTATGAGGAAAACATTCAGCTTTGTAATGTTTCAGGGCAGGTGCAGGACCCTGACACAGGAGAGTGCATCGACTGTGTGATGGGCTGCAGAACATGCTCTGTAGGTAAGTGGTTCGTGATTACAGGTTTGCTTTAACACCATAATGTAGCTTCATAAAAACATGAGGAATAATAGGACACAGCACATTTTAAATTTAGCCATTGCTGCACTCAACATGAATCCTAATTAATCACCTTCTCTTATTCATACACAGAAGACCCAGAGATCTGCAACAGCTGTGTTGAAGGTTACTTTCTGTAAGTATCTTTCTCTTGTGTTTTATTATAAGGCCTTCCATGTGCGCTCCTAAAAAATATGAAACACATCGTCAAGTGTTGCCTTCTACCTGACTTTTTAAACCAAGGCCAAAACTTCCCAATAATTTAAATTATTTATGCCCCAAAACCATTTCTCGCCATCATGCATTAAACCAGAGCATAGTCATTTTATAAGGGAGTCAAAATCTGAGGTTTGAGGGTTCCTTTTTTTATATAAGAAAATTGATTTAGGGTCCACATAATTATGTATGGTGCAG
Source organism: Labroides dimidiatus (assembly GCA_030710495.1). Lineage (NCBI taxonomy): Eukaryota > Metazoa > Chordata > Actinopteri > Labriformes > Labridae > Labroides > Labroides dimidiatus. The sequence goes on from CM061147.1 coordinate 17,357,993, forward strand.
AGGTATGTGCATGCATTTTTTCAGAGCTTTTGAATTATGAACATTAATCATGCTTCCCAGAGATGATTAGCCTCAAACTGACCTTGTAATTGTTTTTACATGCAATCCAATTTTCTTGCTCAAGAGCGACTTTGTAAAATGGGTATGCAGTATGTGGTGCAGTATACATTTCCATATATTGGCATACATATATTTGGCAGTTAATCCTCACTTAACAAGAAACTTAATTTCACCCGTGTTTCTGTTTACACCAGAGGATAACTTATAGACCCATAGTCTAACACAGGATTGTGAGCCAGCACAGACCTCCAATTGTGTGTTTTCCCCTGAGTTTAGGCCTCTGAGTGTTGTGTGAGTCGAGTTACCTACCATTCCTAGTTGTCTGCTGTTACCCGAGCCTCAGAGTGAGCACAGGAGAGTGGGCTGCTTCACAGAGAACCTTCACAGAGTCTGTTTTTATGTTATTTGTGAGACAGAGAGGGGAAGAGAGAAATGAGGGCAAGTATAAGTGGAAAGTGCAGCCAGTAGCATCTGTGATTATATAGTGTGCCCCAGCTTGACTTTACTGACAGTCCACTGCTTCACTGCGCTCACCTCTTTTCCTCTCTGTTACATAGGAGAAGGGAGATACTCAGTCTTCTCTGTGGATCGACATGTATTACATTCTCTCTGATAGTAATGGTTTAAGAAATTTAGAATGACAGGCTGTCTTAGTTATTTCTGTGGCTGCAGTGGGCAAAAAGAAAAAAAAACTCACTAGAGAATGGGGCAATCGGGAGCAAACAGAACAGCCTTACTGTGATTGATTCTGACAGTTTTCAGAGCCTTTTGAAAGTCCTCTGCTGAGGTTTTGTTGTAATAAAAGTGTTTCAGTCGACCGTTTGAGTAAGTGAGGCCAATTTTTTTTTTATCACATCAAATACTTTGTATTGAAAATACCACAGCATGATGGATGCTTGGTATTTTTTGACATTTATCTACCTCTCAAAGGACCTAAGTGCAGCTTCACTACAAGTCTACTTTGATTGGTTCTCATTATATTTTATACCTCATACCTGATGCCAAGGTTTCTGAACTTTACCACACATTTTCACTTTTCCTTACTAATTTTAGTTGAAAAAACCCAGAACAAAAGTTGCTTTGGAAATGCTGACGTGCTCTCCTGGAATGGATAGTCAAATATTTGCACGGAGGGATTCTTAAACTTCCTGCAGATTCTTAAGCAGTGTTTTGTTCTCAGCCAGGGTCAGAGTCTAGTCTGCATCAGCTGCTACTGCTGTGTATGAGCTGATGGATGCAGTGTGGCTCCTCCAGCTGCTCCTTCTCAAACAAGCTATGAATCTTAGCACCAAAACCACAGCAACACAGCAGGGAGTGAAGTTTGTTGGTGGTCAGATTATCTCATGCGGGAAAATAGCAGAGGATTTGAAGCTTTTGCTGTTCAGCTACTGTCACTTGGAAAAGTAGGTTGGTGGAGAAAAACTTGTTCTTGCTTTTTTGTGTGTGACATCTTTGCAAATCCATATCTCGACTCGTTTTTGCTAATTTTTTTAGGACATCCATCTCATGTTTAATAGCTCAGTAGACCCCAAAGGAGTGATCGGACAGGTTAATGACTGAAATCTTCCCATGCCTGTGGGCTACAAATAAAACACCAATTAACTTTCTGCCTTGAGAGGAGAATAGAATCATGATAAGCTTGAGAAAAAGCAGCACATGTAATATTTTGGTCTCTGTTTGCCTTTCTTCTTAATATTTGACTAAGCACAGCTTTTAGCTGAGGACAGTATTAAAGTCAACAATACAACTGCAGGTGTGCTGTGGATGGACACGGTGCATGCTGGGCCGTCTCTTGGATGTGGTGTGTTTTGTCTTTGGTTTCAGTTCGTCACTCTGGTCCATGTGAGGAAAGGGCTGCCTCAAGAAGCATCATTCTTCACTCTATGTTCAGCTTTGAAAGTGCAGTCAAATCACAATAGCTGCCATCAGGTCTTTGATATTTCAAAAGCTTTGTCCACATGTTTGCGTGAGAGAAAGAGCCTCTTTTGTGTTAGCAGTGACAGCAAATCTCTTCTGACTTATTTCATATAGAAAGCCTACTTTAGAGAACTCTTAATATCCAGGAATGAATGATATTTTTTTTGATAGAATTAAAAAATAACTTTGAAATAAATCTTTTCCTCTACAGTTTCAGACACCAGTGTCGCAGGCATTGCCCTCTGAGCACCTATGAGGACCGAGGCCGGGGTGTGTGTCTCTCCTGTCCCACACCATGCACAGACTGCAGGAGTAACACACGCTGCCTTGCCTGCCAGCCAGGTTACTTCCTCAACGGTAACAAAACACCACAAACAATTATTTCTACTTCTATTTTTGTTTGCTAGAAGAACAGATAAGAGGGATTCAAACACCCACTTGTCTCACTCGGTACTAGAATACTGTGTGTTTGATAGACTCTAAAATCACTGTGTTAGAGTGATCAGTCATTGTTGTCAGAGAGTAATGATGGCACTCTGACTCTTCATTTGGATTGCAAATCATGTCCATGTCAGCAAATCTGTGACATGAGATATGCAAATGCCGCTTTGAGCAAACCAGAAATGAGGACTGTGTTGTTTCGTTCTCTTCAGGCATCTCTGTTAAAGCCTGTAGCTATTTCAAGAAGATTAGAGGTGTGAATACCAATATGCTACCAATAACATTGCCCGTCAGGCAATACTTAATTTTATACTTTTGCAGGCACCACCACAGATGGTTTCCTTCCACAGAAACCTGAAGTCCCTCTCAGCAACCCAGTTGTCTGATGAGGTGTGCTCCTTCATGCCCGACCAAACACATTTCTCTACACTGTCTGTTAACGAGGCTACAGCAACACTCTGTTCCTCTCTGTCATCCTCTCTGGACAAACTCTGCCCTCTGGTGTCAAAACCAACCAAGAAAAATCCACCAAGTCCATGACTCTCTGAAGTTTTAAGAGAACAAAGAGGAAGACTCAGGGCAGCAGACAGAAAGTGGCGTAAATCCAAAGAACCCACTGATTTGTCCTCCTATCAGCAAAAACTTGCATCCTTCACTTCCTGCCTTAAGTCTGCAAAGCAAGCCTTTTATCAGAACACAGAATCACTGCGACTGGCTCGAGCTGCTGGTTGGGCCTCTGTCCTGTTATTACCGGACCTGTCTGAAGCCTTCGACACCGTGAACCATTAAATTCTCCTATCTACACTCTCTGAGCTTGGCATCTCAGGATCTATCCTGTCTTGGTTCAAGTCCTACCTCACAGGTAGATCCTTCAGAGTGTCATGGTGAGGCGAAGTGTCTGAATCACATGGCTTATTGACAGGGGTACCCCAGGGGTCAGTGCTTGGTTCCCTCCTCTTCTCCTTATAAACCACCTCACTTTGCGCAGTGATCCACTCACTTGGCTTCTCTTACCACTGCTATGCTGACGACACTCAGCTTTTCATGTCTTTTCCACCCGATGACACGAGAGTCTCAGCTCGGATATCAGCGTGTCTGGCTGATATCTTGGATGAAGGTGCGGCACCTTCAGCTAAATCCGTCCAAAACTGAGCTCATTGTCCTTCCAGCCTGTCACTCTATTCAACTACACCTCAGTGTCCTTCTTGAATGAAATCAACTTGTGCCCACAAACTCTGCCAGAAATCTGGGTGTCATGATTGATGACCAGCTGACCTTTAAGGTTCATGTGGCCTCAATTGCTCGGTCCTGTCGATATGCCCTCTGTAACATCAGGAGGATCAGACCCTACCTGACACAACAGGCCACACAGTTCCTGGTACAGGCTCTTGTGATTTCACGCATTGACTACTGCAACTCACTGCTAGCAGGCCTCCATGTGTCTACATTCAAACCTCTGCAGATGATCCAGAATGCAAGCAGCACGTCCGGTGTGTAACAGCACTTAATAAGGTTTCTCCTTATTGTTTAAATTCTTGCTTGTGTTGTATGTCGCTTTGGAAAAAAAGCGTCTGCTAAATGAAATGGTAGATTGTGGATTTTGTTTTCCTCACTTAATTCAACATCCATCATGTGAATAAAAGTGTCTCTTTTTCTTATATAAATAAAATGGGACTTTACAGTAAATGATTGTTTTTATAGTGCCATTTTAAACATTGGCCAGCTCTGAAGGATATGCCATGCTCATTCACTGCACCATAGAGTTCACAGTTTGTAGCTGCTGTGCCAGTCACAAGTCAAAATAACAGAAGACCTCTTGCAGTGATAGGCAGCAAGCTTTTTCCTTTTGAATTTGGCCTAAAAGGGTCAAAGCAAGTCTCAGACTGTGAAACCATGCCCTAAGAGAGATGAAAAAATAAATAAATGCAATATGTCTTGGTACATTTTTTCATAGGTGTGAAATTCCACATTGTGTCAGACAGAATCTATTGTGGACAATCATCTTATCTCTCTCCGTCAGCCATATGATCCATTTTTCAAATCGAGGTCATTGAGTGATGTCTGGGCGGTCAGAGAGAGAGAGAGAGAGAGAGAGAGAGAAAGAGAAAGAGAGAGAGAGAGAGAGAGAGAGAGAGAGAGAGAGAGAGAGAGAGCAGACAGAAGAAAAGGATTTTGACTCTTGTGGGTATTATCAAAGCAAATCTTATTGCACTGTTGCGAAACATTGTGTTTTCCAAGTTTACTTTCTGACGATTATCTATTCTTTAGTAAAAGATATTTACTGGGATGTGTCCATAAGAAAAAAAAACACTGAATCTTCACAAATTAATGAACGAATTACAAGTTAGGGTGCAAACAAAAAGTAGCTATTTAACCGTTTCGTCTATTCATCACTACTACTAGCTACTGATACAAAGTGTTGTGATGGACAATTAAATAACTTCCTATATATGCTGTTTTTCCCTGTCAGGTGCTGAGTGTGTCAAGCAGTGCCCACAGCAAACCTTCAGCGACTCCAGTGGGTGGCGCTGTCAGCCTTGCCACAGCTCATGTCAAACATGCCATGGACCTAGATCAACAGACTGTGACCTTTGTCGTGGAGGGAACTCTCCCCTGCATGGACAGTGTCCTCTAGTTAACTGTCCATTGGGACAGTATTATGATGGTAACAATCTCATTTATAGCTTTTAGAAATGTATATTTAGAAACAATTCTTTGTTGGTTGGTTGGTCCTATGTGATTTTTTTTTCTGTCAAAGTGGATTGCAGAGGAGTGTCAGGTAAGTCGCAGGTAATTCTGAAAAACATGGTTCCTTTTCCAATTGGAATTAACTGCTGTGTCATGTGGGAGGTCAGAGCACAGATAAGTACACATTCCCTGCTGTTCAGAAGAATTCGGCATCTTGCTCAAGGACACTCCAGCTTGTTGGATGGCTGCCGCTGAGACAGGGACTTGATCCCTGCCAAACGGCTTCTAAGTTGAAGGACAGTCTCCTACTCACTGTTTCACCCTGCTGCAATTGTACTGCGTCACCTTTCAGTCAAGAGCCATTGTAGTGGAGCAATTTCTCCTCTCTGAAGAACAGGGCTCTTCACCTGCTCCCCCTTCAGGGACTAAGTCAACAACTTTCTGTATTGTTGTCAAGCAGACAGGCTAATCAGGGCGATCATTTACCTTCTGCCTCATTGGTTTGATTATTTATGTTTCTGTGCAGCTCAGAATTCCTGATTGTTGCCAGGTTTGCTTGTCATTTATCCAAGTATTTTTCTGAAACCGCTGAGTGATGTAACAAAAATGAAATATTTGAAATGACTTTGTTACATCAAAATATGGTGTTGCAATGTACGAATTTAATAGGGTTTGATTATCACTTGATTCAATATATAAATATTTATTTATATATATGTATATATATAAATAACAGCAATGGTTTAACAGATGTTTTAATAACTCAGCCAGTTCCCCATTTTGACCTCTCTGTATCAGCAATAAGCCCTTCTAAATATGGTGTCTTATCAATTTTTCATTCATTATCAATTTGGTTTCAAGCCATTAGAGATGTTAAATTGTATAGATCCAGACATCAGCTTGTTTTATGTTGGTTAGTATGTTCGGCTCAATATATCACTAAAAAAAGTGACATTTCCCATTATTAGACTGCCAAAAATTACAACAGTAAGATCCTAGTATAGTACCCTCCAGTGGTGAATGCAGGTAAAACAAGCATAAAGACAACGTCAACTTAAATCAGGCTTTCACACCTCCCCTTGTTTTATCATATCTGACTTCCTGTAATTCATGAAAAGGGTCTCTGTATTTACCATATACATTTGCTGTGTACATTTAAGGTCAATATAGTGAGTGCCATGCTTGTGATGCATCCTGTCGGACCTGCTTTGGCCCTCAAGCCCTGGATTGTTCCTCTTGTTTTAAAGGTAAAAATATTCACTCTACTTTGTTCAGGCTGTTAAATAAAAAATAATTCCAATTCTTTCCTTGATGTCTCTGTGTGTTTCAGGGTATTTCCTGGACCAGGACAGTTCCTGTGTAGCACAGTGTCCATCTGGCTCTTACGCCAACTCTGCCACTCAGCTGTGTGAAGACTGCTCTCCAAACTGTGAGGCCTGCGTGGAAACCAGTGATAACTGCATCAGCTGCTCCAAAGGAAGCTACAAACTTTTTCTCCACCAGGGCCGATGCTGGTCTGAGTGTCCAGAGTACGCACCTTGTTGATTTAAGAATTACACTGAGGAAAAGGCTTCAAACATGGTGTGTTTAGGTGCCAGTATTTGCCCCTCTTTATATTTTATTCAGTGTCTACTAACTCTACTTTCAGAGGTTTCTTTGAGACAACAGAGGGTTCATGTGAGGCCTGTGATGCCTCCTGTCTGACATGCGATGGCATCAAGTCTCAGTGTCTGTCCTGTCCTGAAGACCACTACTTGGAGAGTGGCACGTGCAGACTCAGCTGTTCACTGCAGACATATCCTGCTGATGATGGTACCTGCAGGCGCTGTCCTCCACATTGTGACGTCTGCTCAGGCGACAGGACCTGTTTCAGTAAGTTAAATCTGTGTGGAGAGAAAATGTTCTAGTTTATTATGAACTCACTTTGACTTGTATCTACTTTTACAACTATACCAACTCTTTTGCATATCTTTTCAGAATGCACTTTCCTGTACATGATGCTCAACGGTATGTGTAAAGCAAAGTGCCCTTTGGGCTACTATGAGGACATGGAGGAGGGCCGCTGTGGTCAGTGCCACCCTACGTGTGGCAGCTGTTCGGGACCCCTTGCAGATGATTGTGAAACCTGCTCAAAGTTTAGGCCAAAACTCTACAAGGGTGCTTGCTTTGAAGACTGCCCAACTGGAACTTTTTATGAAACTGAAGCACTGGAATGTCAAGGTGAGCTTTCCAAATATTGGCCCCTTCGATATGCAGGGTAATTTACAGTACTTTTTCTTGCCATGTACCCAACTGTTACTCAAGTTATCAAATAGCCCCGTTTTCTATGCATAAGGATGTCTCAACTACAAAACACTTTTTTATTGACAAAAATAAATATAGATAATGGTAACTGTAAAAAAAGAACTTGAATAGTTTAAAAGGAATATTGTGAAGTTTTGTCACTTCATGTTTGTTTTGTTATTCTTAGATGCCCTGTCTTTATAAATAAGCTAAGTTTGTTTCTTTTCAGCCAAAATAATCAACCAAACAGAGTTATGGAACTTTCAGCCTCATGTTGTATGGGTGGGACTAGAGAATGATTTTGGGAAAGACTAGATTTTTATCTTTTATTTAATTATGGTTTATGTCCAGGCTCTTACAGCCTATTATCAAATGGAAAGCTGTGTATGCGCAGCCTGTTGGTGCTTAAAGTGTTACTCTTTGATCAGTGCCATGGAGAGCAATCACAGGTAGGTTTATCTGATGCACTAAACATTACAAAAATGCAGTCAAATATTTAAGGAGCAAAAAGTAACCAATTCCACTTTAGAACCACACATAGTAACAGCAGTATATCAGTCAGTCATTGTTATTAATTTAAATAGCGATCTAAGTTTTATAATTTAAGGCCCTGCCAAAATTGGTTTGGCCTCCCCAAAACTGAAATCCTGGCTCCATTCCTGAAGTAAATAATAATAATAATAATAAAAAAGATAATGGAAAACTCCTGTAAAGAACAAAGTGATATATCCTAAGTTCATGTGTCAATTGTTTTTCACCATAAAAATCTACCTTTGCTTCTATTGACAGTGAAATTCATCAGCTACAGACATTGCATATATAATGAAAGAGTAGATAATCTTATCACAGATGGTCTCATTTGCTTTGTAAGTCAATAAGAGGCCTCACTATTAGTTTCAGTGTGTTCCATAACCAGTTAAAAACTGCTCACAGGAGCTTTATTTTCTTGACCATTTTAATCTGGCAGAGTCCTAATTTAAATGGAGTCATCCCTAGATTCTGTTTCTGAAACCATTTTTATTTTTTTAAATGATTCTCACCTAACTGTGGACTAGAACATAGTGATTATCACACCCTTATTTGATAAAAAAAAAAAAAAACAACCAAAAAAAAAAAAAAACGTGAAAAGACCACTCCAGTAACATAGTTGGATTTATATGACTGATTCCAGAGTGCCATCAGACGTGCAAGAGCTGCTCCGGCCCAGAGGCAAACCAGTGCACCCAGTGTGAAAAGGGTCTAGTGCTGGATCCAAACACTCTGTTGTGTGGTGTGACAGGCGACACAGACTGCCCAACAAGGACCTACCTTCATGAAGACCAGTTCACCTGCATGGGTTGTCACCAACACTGTTACTCTTGTGAGGGGCCGGGTAACGATGAATGCCAGACCTGTGCTGTCCCCAGATATCTTCATAGTAAGCATTTCAAACTCACTGTTTAACTGCATAAAAAGATGTGGCTTGGAAAAGTGTGCTGTGGTCTGACGTGTCCACATTTCAAATTGTTTTTGGAAACCATGGACATCATGTCCTCAGGGCCAAAGAGGAAAACGATAATCTGGATTGTTATCAGCGCAAAGTTGAAAAGCCAGCATCTGTGATGGTATGGGGGTGTGTTAGTGCTCATGGCATGGCTAACTTGACCATCTGTGAAGGCTCCATTAATGCTGAAAAGTACATACAGGTTTTGGAGCAACATATGCTGCCATCCAAGCCACGTCTTTTTCAGAGACGTCCCTGCTTATTTCAGCAAGACAATGCAAAGACACATTCTGCATGAGTTACAACAGCGTGGCTTCATAGTAAAAGAGTGCGGGTACTAGACTTGCCTGCTTGCAATCAAGACCTGTCGCCCATTGAAGATGTGTGGTGCATTATGAAGCACAAAAGTTGTACATCAAGCAAGAATGGGAAAGAATTCCACCTCCAAAGCTTCAACAATTAGTGTCCTCAGTTCACAAACACTTATTGAGTGTTGTTAAAAGGAAATGTGATGTAACACAGTGGGAAACATGACCCTGTCCCAGCTTTTTAGAACATGTAGCAGGCATCAAATTCAAAACAAGTGAATATTTGAAAAAAAACAAACAAACACAATAAAGTTTATCAGTTTGAACAATAAATATCTTGTCTTTGTAGTGTATTCAACTGATTACAGAATTTGCAAATCACTGAATTCTGTATTTATTTGTTTTACACAACATCCCAACTTCATTGGAATTGGGGTTGTAATACCACTCCTTATTCCAAAAATAATGATGCCAGTTATGCCAGTTGTCATTTGAAATATTTCATTACTGAAGCCATAAAGAGACAAGTGAAAGAAAGAAAGAAAGAAAGAAAGAAAGAAAGAAAGAAAGAAAGAAAGAAAGAAAGAAATTGAAGTTTTGCTTTTTTATGTGTATATCTTCTATGTTAAACTATAAACAAAAGCCTGTCCTGTTGAACCCTTAGTGGAACATAGATCCAGGAGTAGTGATGACAGGCAGAGAAAAACACTACAGAAAAAGTAAATTGTGGTGGTTTTGTTTGTTTTTGTAGGTCATTAAGGCATATTACATTTGATTTTTGTCAGTTTCTTAACCATCTAAAAAATGAAGACCCCCATTTTAGAAAGAGAAACTCAAGTACTTGCCTTCATAAATCAGCCCCCCTGTTGGAACACTCCAAAATAATCCCTCGATATAAAGTGATACAAGAAAGCTTTGCAAGTTCCAACTAAAACATTTCATCTTTTTCCTTTGTTTCAGACAACACCTGTGTGAGTGAGTGTCCAGCAGGTACGTTCACCACCAGACAGGAGGCTGATGGGACAGAACTGGGATTTTGTTCACTTTGTGACCGTGCCTGCTCCACCTGCACTGGGGTATCATCCAGAGATTGCCTCACCTGTTCTCCAGGATATCTGCGTCTCCTTCAGCTCTGTGTCTCCCACTGTCCCACTGGGTACAAGGCCACTGCTTCACCCTCGTCTTTGAGATATTTTCTTTGTGTTGAAGCATGATCTGTTATCTGTTGATTAACTGTTGGCTCTTCTCTACTTAACCCTAGAACACTAACGTCGGGTGATTTTCACCCACACAATTCTTGTCATGTGATTTTCAGTGTGTGTCATTGTCCCCCATGGTACCTTTTTTTATTTCATGTGATATTGTACATTTTGAAATGAATGAAGAGTACTACAATTTGGCATACAGTGCTGTAATTTTACATAAATTGATGAAAACTGTTTTTTTATCTGGGATATTATCTCGGGTAAAATATACCCAGCGTTAGTGATGGCGTTACTATTTTAACGTTAGTGTTCTAGGATTAAAAAAAAAACACAGGAGGGTGTGGAGTGATGAAACAAGCACATAGAGAATTTGACTGATGTATAAATTTTACTTAAAATTTGATAAAGATAAAGTAACAGACTGACAAAAATCTTTAATTACCGGTATGTTTGCCTTGTCCTAATTGGCTTTTTAAAACTGCTAATTTTGTGCATTTCTTCAGCTATTACAGAGAGGACTCCCAGTGTGAAAGATGCCATCATTCTTGTGAGCTGTGTACCGGACCTGGTCCTGAATCCTGCAGAGCTTGTCCTCCTCCTCTTCTGGAGCTTCAAGGAACCAAACTGTGTGTGGAGCACTGCCCACATCGCTTTTTCCTGCACGATAACATGTGCAAACAGTGCCACACCAGTTGTCAGACATGCACAGGTAATGAAACAAACGACTGATTTCTCAATTGTTTAGACGCACAAAGACGACTGAACAATGACCACAAGTAATCTGAGTCTTTCCAGCGTGTCAATATTTGACTTTCATTTTTTCATTCCTCCATAAGTGATTATTGAAATGTATGCTTGCAGATGCTTCGCCTCAGGCCTGTGTGACGTGTGACTGGGGCAGCACTCTGAAAGACAACGTCTGCTATCCTCGGTGTGAGGAAGGACGGTACTTTTCACAAGAGGTGATTTTATATCACTGGATTATCAATAATTTTATGTTAGGTGTTATCAAATTGTTCAACAGTAAAAGATTTCTCTCTAACCTTTGATTGACAGGAAACTGCTCCACTATCATAAAATACATCAATAAAAACCTGCCAATGTACAATATCCATTTCAACGATAACCAGTGAATTTTTTACTGACACATAAAAATATTGAGGATATTTGTCCTTTTCCTTCTGGAGCATTTGTCTACTAAAACCATCTTAAATTTGAAAGACCATACCTGTGCTGTGTGCTTAAATTGTCTTTTATCTACTTTGTAGAATTAATATCTAAAATTGTATTATTGTAGGACACCTGTGAGCCATGTGACATCTCATGTAGGCACTGTAACGGCCCTAGACCTGACCAGTGTCTGACTTGTCATGATGATTCTGCTCTTCATGCTGTGGAGAACCGCTGTGCTCACTGCTGTCAGGCCGGAGGGAACAACACTGACTGCTGTGTTTGTGACAGCCGCTCAGGTAGAGACTCTGCCTCTCAAAAAAACAAAACACACAAAAAACATAGTTGTAAAGGAATATGACCACCTAAGATAAGCTTTTTTTCTGTTTCAGCTCTGTGTGTGGAGGCCCCCAAACCCAAGTCTGGACAGAATGAGGAAGCAGACCTGAAAATGTCTGAGAGAGCTCTGACGCACACAACAGCCGCCTTGCCTGTTGCCCTGCTGCTTGCTCTGGGGTTAGCTCTGGCTGTGTTTGTTTTAGTGAAAGCCCAGGCAAAGAAGAGGTTCTGCTGGAGCCAGAGCTATGAGAGACTGAGCGGCAGTGCCAGCATCAACATGCCCCATGGTGTGCCCGAGCCAGACAGTGGGGATGAGGTGGATGTGGTGTACACTAGCAGAAATGGATCCGTGTATCGATGCTACAGCTTCATCCATGAGCAGGATGGGCATGGAGACCAGGATGCAGATGAAGGCACTTGTCTTAATTCTTCTTAGGTAACTACAGACTTGCTTTCAGTAAATGAGGAATACCATGATTGACATTTGAATAGTTCAATGTGTAGAAGAGATTATATTTTTGTTTTGGTGAGGTGCTTTTTAAATTCTGGTGGTTATATTATTTGACAAAGTGCCTGTATCCATAGACAGCCCATTCTTAGATGAGGCATGTGTGAGAAAACACTGTAATAAATTCAAATAGGTATTTATAAATTAGTGGCCTTTATGACTTTCTTTTCCTTATTTTTTTACTAGATATTATAAAGATATTTGTTAAACAGTGACATGAAAACGTGAAGCAACTAATATCTGCAATATTTGTTGTAAATATATGAATAAAAAAAAACTTTGTTTTCCTCTGATGCCTTTATTACACCTATCTGTGCCTTCCTTCAATTTTTTCTACATATGACAGTGCAAGCAACAGGAGGCGGATTTGCCAACAGTGGATGTATCACAATCAGAAATACTTTATTAGTCCTAGGGGAAATTTGGTGTTGCTCTTCACATAGTACAGCAGTTGGGAGTAAGATGAAATTAGACAACAAAATAAGCAATAAGATAAGCAATAAAATAAAAAATAAGAGGTAAGTACCTGAAATAAGCAATATGTACTTAACAAGATAAGATAGAGGAAACAGTACACTGTGGAGTGGATATTGGACATTGTCCGAGATGCTTCGCAGCTTTGACAGCATCCTCCTCTCTGACACCACTGTGAGAGAGTCAAGTTCCACCCTGATAATGTCATTGGCCTTGCGGATGAGTTTGTTGAGTCTATTAATGTCCAACACTCTCAGCCTGCTGCCCCAGCATGCCACAGCAAACAGGATAGCGCTGGCCACCACAGACTCATAAGACATCCTCAGGATCGTCCCACAGATGTTGAAGGACCTCAGCCTCCTCAGGAAGTAGAGCTGTCTCAGACCCTTCTTGTAGACGGCATCAGAGTTTTTACTCCTGTTCAGTTTATTGTTCAAGTAAACCCCCAAGTACTTGTAATTATCCGCACTGTCCACATCAACCCCCTACATCGTCTTTTTCCTCCTAATATCCACCACCAGTTCCTTGGTCTTAGCCACGTTGAGCAGGAGGTGATTCTGCTCACACCACGCAACAAAGTCACCCACCACAGCCCTGTACTCGGCCTCCTCACCCTTACTTATGCAACCAACCACAGGCCGGTCGTCAGAAAACTTCTGAAGGTGGGAGGACTCGGTGTTGTAGTTGAAGTCAGTGGTGTAGAGGGGGAAGAGCAAGGGAAACAAGACCGTCCCCTGTGGGACTCTGGTGTTGACCACTCTGTCTGACTTACAGTGTGTAAGGCGCACATTCTGTGGTCTGCCAGTCAGGTAGTCAACAATCCATGAGATGAGAGGAGCATCAACCTGCATTGCTGCCATTCTCACCCAGTAAAGCCAGTCATATGGTGTCAAAAGCACTGGAAAAATCAAAGAACATCACCCTCACAGTGCTGTCCGGCTTGTCCAGGTGATCGTTGATGTGGTTTTGCAGGAAGGTGATAGCACCCTCAACTCCTAGTCGGGGCTGGTAGGCAAGTTGGAAGGGATCTAAAAGGGGCATGACCATCGGTCGGAGCAGGTCCAGGATGAGTCTCTCCAGAGTCGTCATGATGTGGGACATCATCCCCACTGGTCTGTAGTCCTTGGCATCACTGGGGTGCAGCATCTTTGGTACAGGACCGATGCAGGAAGTCTTCCACAGAACAGGGACCCTTTGGAGACTCAAGTTCATGCAGAAGATGTGATGCAGTACAACTAAAACAAATTTATTAAAGACTGGTTGAAATGAGGTGTTTTCATTGGATTACCCAATGGCCCACCAAGACCCTATTGAGAAATTACTAGAAGGAGAGAAATTCTTCCCACACCTTTGTATGACACACCTTCATGGGTTGTGATTTATCTAGTCATCTAAAAAAAAGCACTGCAGCACTGGGTTAAACTGTAATCTGCTCTCTAAGCGTGTACTCAGCTCAAGCTGGAGATATGGCTTTGGTTAGACTTTTGAGATACCACAGGATTTTAAAGGTCCTCTCAGTCATCCTCACTGGAATTATCCTTTATCTTTTGGGGAACCAGCACAAAAAAGCAGTCTTCTTCTGATCTGAGGATACCACAGCAGGTTTCTCTTGATCTACTGTGCTGTACAGCTATCATCAGCAGAGACATCAAGAGCAGGACAAGAGAAACGGAGGCACTTCTCTCATCCAGAAGAACATGGACTCTTTTAACTGAGGACTTCTATATCAATGTGACAAAGAACTGCAAGGCTTATATTAAAAAAGAGGCTTTATTACAGCACCCCTGAGTGAAGAGGAGTGAGATTTTACTTTTGCCCACAGTGATCCATGAGAAAATTGAAATGTTTGAACGCCTCCTACAAGCCATGTACACTCTTCAGAACATTTACTGAGCAAGTGGATTAGAGACAGTGGTATATACCTCATGGTCCAGAATACAGGCTGATTTAAACTGCACTGAAGATCTGCTAAAGTTGGATGTCTGGTGGAGGTATGTGCTGAACACCCGTGGGACAGACTTCCCCATCAAAACCAAAAGAGAAATGGTCCAAGCACTGAAGGCAAGGAAAAACAGCAAGGAGCCTGAAGCTACCAGTGACCACAACGCCAGCTGTTGGGTGTATCATCACCATGTCACTTACACCTTTTGTAAAGCATATATTTCAGGACAGAGAGGTTCAGAGACTGACAGAGTTGGAGAAAGACACAGTCTCGATGACCACCTTTGGGCCATCTTGCAAAAGATGCGGTATGTCCCTGGATAAAATCCTGCCTCCAAGAGGTATGATACACCAGACATGCTCACCCTTCCTCGTGTGGTAAAATAGCAGTATTTGGCAGGAAACATGAGAAGTGGGGCTCCATATGATCCCTGCACTGGAGCCAACAGAAGAGAAGTATTTGTGTATAGAGCTGGAGATATACGATGGCTCCTAAATCAGCAGCAGCTCTTTGCTAATAAGTTGGATCCTGAGGTTGATGATGTGGCTGTTAGATGTGTGGAGTCAGTTCTGCATTTCAGGGCTTTAGGCTACAATGCACCGTTAACAGAATAATGACCAATTAAATGTACTAATTCCTTGCAATCATACTTTGCTGTAACTATTTGTTTCTGTAATTTCATTAAATGTAAAACAAGTTCTAATGTTGAATATTGCATTATATTGCTAAGATACCGGCATATTGCATTTATGCTGTTTTTACAGCTTTTATTGAATTTATATCAAATCTGTTATCAGGCCATCTAGTGGATTAGAAGTGGTAAAGATACACAAAGCAAAATGAATTCAAATATGTCAACTGGATTATTTTAGTATCTATAAACATGGAAATGTAGTTGCTATTTTTTTTCATAAAGCATTTTTTCCCATTACACTGGTACTTTGAGAATTAATTAAAATGATAGGTAAGTAAACAATAAATAAATGAACAAAATGAAGTGAGCCAAGATTTTACTCAGAGGCAATGTTATAAGACCTACATTTTTGCTTCAGACTGTCACTCTCAGATGTTCCTCCTCCCTAACTCAGAGGGCACATTCAGTAAAGGGCAAAAAATGAGACTTTATTTTTCCCAGCCAAGATTGAACAGTGAACGGTGAAAAAAGGTGCCATCAAAAAATTGTGTTCTATGAAATGCCACATAATGGGCCAGAATCCTAAAATTCAGTTTAAAATCAAAGCAGCCATAAAAATATATTAATCTCTCTCCTTTGTCACCTTTTGAATATAAATATATATTTAAATGTCATAAAGCAAAACATGCATCAACCATTTGTAACAGAGAGCCTTAAATAACGCCTAGATATAACAGTAACTGGAGAACACTTGAAAGCTTAAGTTCATTAGGATATACCAGCACATAAAAAAGATTTCAGGGAGATTGTGGAAAAACAGTGAGAATCAAGCAGTGAAAAGTTCCAACAATGAAACAGGTAGCATCATTTCATAAAGGCACTTTTATAATGCAAAGAGCTTTCTCCAGTTGTGTCACCCACAACAGATACACAAGAGTGGCTGCGGTTCTTAACATTCTTCGTTGCTCTCCTCCTCTTCCTCCACCACCACAACTCTGAAGTGCAGGCAGGGTCACTCTGGAACAGCAGCCGCCGCCACCTCCACTTTGCTGTGCATGTCCTTATCGATTCTGGAGACAAAGTCGGTATCATCAGACAGTTGTGTGATGGTAATAATAAACTAATAAAAAACAGTGTAATGAAACATGCTTAATGTTATCTTTTTTCTTAATGCCATTACAGGTAGGATTCTGTGTGTGTGTGCCAGAGAACTTATATTCGGACTTAATGGGTCTATTTCCCAAACAAATTACAACATTCTTTGCCGTGTTTTTATTTTACACCATTACAAAATGACACATTACATAACCGAAGGACTTCAATTATTAGCTGGAGAATTATGGGAGTCCTACAACAAATGCTTTGAGTGTTTCTTTCAGGGACACTGGATTATCTTGCAGTTTCTGCATGCACCCCATGTATGGAGGCCACAGTCGTTCTTTAACCTCTACCTCCCTCATTTTCTCTCTCTCTTCAGCTGTCCTGTATAACAAAGGCCAATTTTCTACAAAATAATTTTGAAGAGAGGTTTTTCTTCAGTATATACCATTAAAAATAAATGTAATATTAGAGTGGGGACTGCTTTTCATATATGCAACCTAGTACAAATACCTCTAGACCTCTTACAATAAATGCATGGCAATGTTTGTTTACTAAGAGAGTGAAACTCTGCTGTAACTATAGAGCAAGTTGTTGTCAATTATATTTGCTGCACAAAAAGCGTCATTAATATTTGCAGGTTTTACACTCAGTCCTGTAAAACTATGCGCTACCACCCATGTCTAAAAATGAATGACCTCAGCAACTGCACACTCACATCTTATCAGTAATGAGCAGAATATTTGTGTGTGAGGCAATAATTAAACATCAGCAGTGAGTGGGTATGTAGTGAGTCATGCAGAGAGCTGTGAGTGTGGACAAGGCAAGTGTTCAGTGAGTTACTAAAGAGAACCATGTGAGGGCATGGTCATAGTGCAACCACACACCATAGTGACTAAAACAAGCTACTTCTTTGTGTTTTCACCCAATTCAGTCTGAACAAACATGGACAAACTTACACAGCATCAACAACTTCAAATTCTAAACCTGGTTTTAAAAAGACAAATGCGAGACAGAAATTCTACTCCATGCCCCAGCTTTAACATCAGAAAGCAGCTGTTTGATCAAATACTGCAAAACTATTCTATCGTCTCCTGATTTATCTTTTTTGAATGCCAGTATATGGTTTGTTTAAAACCACATACAGGCAGCTGATATTATTTCAGGCAGTAAATAAAGAACAAACTGTAGTGCATTGGCTTCGAGATGAACTTCACAGAATTGGCTCAGAAATGGTATTAAGTGGGTTAAACAATCACCAAGCCACCTATTATTGGAAACCCATCAAACACCTTTGGGCCTTTGTTTAGTAACATGCTAACTCTACTGAGAGTAAAACAAAAGGCTGAGAGGTAACAGCAAATCATACCATTACCAAACACAGGACGAAATAAGGTGAATTGGTGCATTTCTGAAAGCCAACGGATCATTTATTTGTTAGTTTTGTGAAATGCAAAAAGAACAAAAAAAGAAAACAGCAGACTGATCCCGGGTGAAAGTGCATATACCTTTTAGAGGTTTTCCTATTTTTTTCTTCGTCAAACCTTTAAGAGGGGGCAGGATAATGGAGTTGAGGAAAGAAGAGATACACAGCCAAAAGCAACCAGACATCCAAAAGCATCAACATTTGATAAAATGAGTATCTGTGTGGTAGTCTTTTGAAGCGTCACAAGGAGATAGATGTTTCTCTTCAGATAAAGCCACATACAGGAAAAACAAGCTTCAGCATCAAGCAGTATGATCCCCACAGTTAAATCAACAGATTTTAATACTAGAAAATAGAAAATGTAATCTTTATGGTTAATCCCTTCTTAACTTAATTAACTGCAATTATTTCTTTTCAATTATGTTCCAACACACTCATCATGTACACTCAAATTTGAGTGTACATGTGTAGCCTATACCATGCTTTGAATACAAACTTTGTACAGGTTATATATGTTTAGATTACACCTTTCTCTATCATCACATATATAGTGCTGGCAAAAGAATCATGTAATGGGCAGACAGGTCCTCTGATTAACATCGAACATCTTGTCTACACTGATTAAACAGAAAAGCAACAATGTTCCTGCAGCACCATCTACAGGTGAAGACCACACCCTACAGGATTAGTAAGAACTGGAGCTATTAGAGCATTGGAATTAACTACAAGAATTTAGAAACCTATTTTAACAGGATCATCAAAGCACATCAAAGAAATAACTTTGGTGGGAATTATTTGATTATGCCTTGCACTACGATTGCTAAGAACTGGATGAAATCTAGAAGAGGGAACAAGTGGACGCTGACCCACTTATGTACTGAAGACTGCATTCACCAGGGCAACTCTACTATAACTAACTATAAATTCTGCTACAGCTTTATCTCAATCTGGACATACTCTGATATTTATACATTATACTTAAAGTCGTCATCATCCAAACACCTTACTGATTAGATAGGACTTCAAATAGTTTTTTTTTTTTTTGAAGAAGAAGAACTTTATGAATGCTAAAATGTTTGTGTGAAGTATACTTACTGTTTAATACAATCCGGTATGGACACATACTCCATTGGAACCAGCTCAGCAAGGTCTTTCAAGCTGAATACATATTTAATTTTCTGACTAAATTTTGAACTGTGAAAAGAAAAAGGGAAATGTCACAATCTGAAAGAGGACACAGACAGAAATTCCTAATGTCATTATTCCAACAAATGTGAACATTAACGTTACCTTATGAAAGGTTTTGTGAGTGCCAGCAGTGTGCGAATAAACCAAGAGGGATGAACAATTATCAAAGACTTCAAGTTCTTCCTTAACCTGTGTGGAAAAAGAGCAGTAGTCTTTTTAATCACCAATCTTTTGTACAAAGATTAGACTCTGTTGAAGGTTATACATAGACTCACCTCCTATCAATTTGCTGATAACACTTTCTGAGCCAGCTGACTGTGGGCATCTTTTTCCGTGAAGTTGCCCCGTTCAAATACACAATCATATAGTTCTCAGCAACCAAAAGCTCCAGTGTGCCGATGACATATCTATGATAGGAAAATCCCATTAGTGCTGGTGCTAAAATAATGGCTCACAAGGCCAGAAGAATTCAAACAAACACTCACTTGAATAAATTGTCCATGATGTAGCTGTAATTTGGTTGATTGCTCTCAGGCATAAAACACACAGCAAACACAATTATAGCATTCAAACCGTCTCCATAGTAACCTGAAAGGAGAAAATACAACTTATAAATTGATGCTTCTGTTTTGATAATTCATTTAGTGGTAGATTTTTATGTAATATTTCAAATATGAACAGCTTTTATAAGGTAAGCTAAGTGACCTCCATGGCTGATGACCTTCTTGTAAGGTTCGATAGCCTTCATGTCCACTCTATGTTCCTGCTCTCCGATACGCAACACCTTCCAGCGTCGACCTTCGTCTCTCTCGTCCGCAGCTGAGTACTCTTGCACTGACTCCATACCCTTCTGTAGTAGTTCTGTGGTTTTCGGCTTGGGCAGATCATCTGAAGAAGAAAAGAGACTTTCAAACACATAGCTTTCAAAATAATCCCATGTATATAATGTGATGTTATTAAATCAAATTTATTTTGTTGATAAAGTTCACTGAATCACTGAAAAAAATCATTATTAAACTTACTGTACATGCATCTCAATCAGCCTAAATCAACATAAACTTAACTGTTCTGATGTCATTATATCTGGGTGGCATGCCATCTCTGTGAATCAACACCAACAATCACTTCTTAACTTTTAATTCTTTCTTCTCCTTTTAGGTAATCAACCCCAAGTGCTACTCCACATGAACTTTAATCATGAGAACACTCGCACACAGCAAAAGATGCATAAGAAATCCAAGAGGGGCCTCCGTGCATCTTTTGAAGAATGTACCATATGTGACATCAGTAAAAATGATCACTTTTCTCAAGCATGCAACAAGCAGAATCCAAACCAAGACAAGGGCAACCAAATCATACCAACATATTTTTATGATGATCGGTCAAAAATCTGCTCAAACCAGCAGTTTAATGTACCCACTCTGTATGAGCCATTTGTCTAGATGTCGTCTGACTATAACAATTAAAAAGTGAATTGTGAGACATTGTATGATGACTCCCCCTTATGTCCATGCACTAAGAGCATGAAGTCCTTCTCACATGGCTGTTTGAAAGCTGTGCAGCTAATTGCTGCTAATATCGTTTTGATAGTGATGGGAATTCAGAGTCTTTTCAGTGGTCCAGATCATTTGGCTAAATGCTGACCTATGATTGATATGTGTGTATGTATTTCACTTTATTTATAAACTGTCATTTTTATACACTGCATCATTCCTAAAACTATTTTACATCATGTTTGGTATAAAATACACTACACCATCAAGCACCAGTACCCCCACTTCTAACTGTACATCATGCACTTGTCACTCACTGTCACTTTAATCACATACACGAGTCAGCTAGAGTAGTTCCCAACTGACACGTCACTATATTTTGAGCTTTGTCATCAACAAGCCTTGTCCATATGTGGATCACCTGTTTTAAAATCAGTTTAAGAGTGAGTAATTTAAAAATGCAATATGTTGTTTTTTTAGACATCTTTATAAAGTGTGTTGCAGATAAGACGCACATAACAGAAACAACTGATGGTGCAGTGGGACATGCGGCAGTGTGTATACAGATGGGTGAAGCTGAAACAACAAGCCGGCGTAGATTTAATCGTTTGTTAACAAAAAGTTGTCACACTGACCCAGCAATACATTTACAAGGCAGATGACACTAATCACTCAGTACTTTTTCAATTCATGCCTCTTTGTAAAATAGCTGACAACTGCAGCAATACCATGCAGACGAAACTACTTCCTAACTGACACAATATGACTGATCATTTCAACAAAGAGAAACAAAATAACGAAAAGGAAAAACAACATGCACAAAACCATTAACTGAAAATCAGTGGCATGAAAACCAAGCCTCCCCATGATTTGTTTGAACCCTGAAGACAGAATATAATCTTTGACAGTTGGGGTTGATTGACTCAAGGTTGGCAGAAAAAAAAAAACAACAGAGGGGGGCTGTCCATGAGACCTTACCACTAAGAAGAGAGAAAAACCTGTAGCTGGCCTGCAGCCTGTTTCCAGGCAGAGAATGGAAACAATTCTTCCATGGGAAAAAGAGGAAGCAGCAGTGTGGAAACACAAAAAACAACAGAGCACATTTTAACTACACTTAAGGCACTGAGCTTCCAGTCCAAACCTGTAAATCATGAGCAAAATTTGCAAAATGTTCCAAGAAGCAGGAGTAAAACACATTGCTCCCATAACATGTTATCCAATGAATTATCTTCATATCTTTGTGTCTCGAACTTCTCTTTGAGACCATTAAAAACTCAAGTAGTAACTGGATAAACTAGAATTAACAGTTAAAAGATACCAAAACTGAAATCAGTGCTATCACAGAGTTATATACCTACCTTCCCATTCAAACTCATTGCTGTTGTCTGAGGGTGTGTCCATGCCATCGAGGTCCAGCTCTGTACTTTCATCCAGGTCATCAGAGAGAAGAGAACTTTCACTGCGGTCAAGTGTAAGACTGATGTCTGGAGCTGCAAGCTTCTTCTTTGCCCTCTTGCCATGGTTCATTGCATAGCCTAGGTCACAGGCCAAATCTGTGTTAATTATGCTCTTAATGTCATCATAACAATATTATCCCTGAGTTTTAAGGCTTATTGTAACACAATCCTCACATTCAGTTAGAAGATATTTTCATAAACCATTTATTCTTCAAACGTACAGATGTGTCTCAATAAGTTAGAATATTGTGGGGAAGTATTTATTTCAGTTTAAAAAGTGAAACTCATATCAAGTTTGATTAAGTACGCACAGAATGAAACAAGTATACGTTTGATTTTGATGATTGGTTACAGTTCATGGAAACCCAAATCAGTATCTCATGAAATAAAAATATGACACAAGACCAAGAAAAAAAAAAGATTCTTAATTAAATAAACATTTGCCTTCTGAAAAGGATGTTCACTTATATGCACTCTACTTGGTTTGTGGATCCTTTCCCATGAATTACTTCATCAATGTGACCAGCCTGTGGCTCTGCTGAGGTGTTATGGAACCCAGGTTGGTTTGATATCGGCCTTGAGCTTGTTTGCCTAGCTGGGGCTGGTGTCTCACCCTCCTCTTAACAATAACCCATTCATTCTCTATGAGATTTAGGCCCATTGAGGTGCCAAGTGCTGCTGGAAAAATGAAATCATCAACTTCATAAAGCTTGACAGCAGAAGTAAACATGAGGGGCTCTAAAGTTTCCTGGTAAATGGTTGTGTTGACTCTGAACTGAAGAAAACACAGTGGATCAACAGCAGCAGATGACATGGCACCCCAAACAATCCCTGGCTGTGGACTCTGCAATGGACTTTTAAGCAACTTGGATTCTGTGCCTCTCCAGTCTTCCTCCAGACTCTGGGTCCTTGATCCCTAAATGTAACGCAACATTGACTTTCATCTAACGAGTGGACTTTAGATCATCCTTCTTCTAAGACCAGGCAAAACACTTCTGTTCTCTGGTTTTGGAGTGGCTTGACGCAAGAAATGCAACAGCTGTAGTCAAATTCCTTGATACATATGTGTGTGTGGTGGCTCTGGATGTACAATGGTCACAAGATTGTGTAGCCTTTTGAACCAGACTAAGAGACCATTTAAAGACTCAGGAAACCTTTGCAGATGTTTACATTTAATTCACTGATTAGACTGTGACACCATTAGTTGACAATATTGATCTTTTTCACTATATTTTCATTTCATGAGATATTAAATTTTAGGTTTCCATTGACTGTACGCCACAATTATCACAAATAAAAAAATAAATGCTTAAATATCCCATTATGTGTGTACTGAATCTATACAACATATAAACTTCACTAAATTGAACGACTGAAATAAATACATTTTTCCACAAAATTCTAACTTAATGAGATGCACCTGAATATCTGATAATGTGAGTCTTGGAATAGATTCAGGAAAAGCCAGCATGCTTTGATATTGACATTCTCTTGCATCTTTGGAGCAATTCTCTGCACTGCTGTGTTTTCATTACCAGATTCTCCCTCATCAGAGGTTCCCGCAAAAAGCTCCTCATCAAGCTCCTCTTCCTCGGGTAGGGGTCTAAGAATCAAACAGGAGGTGTTAATGGCTTCTGTAGTGTAGTAGTGTGAGTTTTTATACACACACGTGACATAAATCTGTGACCCCTGATCCAAACAACATTAAGGACGTTATGAGTGGCTGAGTGTACCGTGGAAAATCCTCATCCTGCCATTCTTCTTTTAGTACAACTCCTTCCATACGAAGACGGGCCTCTCGTGTGGCGACTGACTCTCGGCGCTCCAGGCTGGGAAGCAAAACACATGAAAAGGTTTTATAATCTTTTCTTTTTTCAAAGGATTTTAAATTGTTAATGTGCCTCTTGTGCTATGAGTGTATTATGAGGCTAGCAGAGATTAACCATGACAGAAAAAAAAGCACTAACACACCACCACAAACAGCACATAACTGGTTATCTGTCAACAGTTACTTGTGACTTGTACAATCCGCAAAGGATTATGGGGGAAATGTACACCAAGAGTCAAAGGCAACTTTAAGTTCATGGGTTAATACATTAGCAGTTAAATTCTTTTCACAGTTAAAGCTGCAGAGAATGTTAAAACACTTTTTTTAGAGATGCTACACAAGAGCATGTGATAAACAAAATGTGTTATCAATAACAGGGGTCTTAATGGGATGATATGGACAGAAAATGCTTAATCTATTAGGACATAACCTAATATAAACTGATTCAATACTTGCATCAATTTGCTAGAAAGTGTATTTTTCAAATAAGTATTTACAGCTGTAGGTGTGACATTGTCTATTGTGAAATTTTTCAAAGAATGGCTTCTGAGTTTATTTACTTTAACTCATACTTGAAACAACTTCAGTTTGCATTGAAAAGCTCATAAGATGGCATATAAAAAAGTAACATGTACATGTGCTGTGTATGTTTTGAACTGAAGCACGTTTGAGACATAGCTTTCTTTAAAAAACCACTGTTAGCTTAAAGCTGGAAGAACACTGAAAGCAAAGCTTTGGGTGAGGGTCCTGGTGGCTCAGATCATCACCATGATACCCGTGTTTCATCAGCCTCTGGGCAGATGATGCCTTTGTAGCTGCCGTGCTAATCAATTCATCACTCGGAGTTATAGCTTTCTGCCGGCCACCTAATCAGATCACAGGCTTCTTGAACAGCTTACAAGCTTGTGTTAAGGACTTACTCACTAATGCAGATCATGGTGTCTGTATCTTGACTGTACAGAGCTCCCTTTGATGCAGTAATCGCATACATGACTGTATTTGTGCTCCCAGACATAAAAACATTCAGGGTATTTGGTACTACACATTTCATAACATAGCAGTTAGGCCAGTTTATAGGTGCAAAGAACATTGAAACTTATGCATATTGCCAATCACCGGAAATCCAACCAAAGAAGGCAGATGTGCAGGGGAAAAAAAAACAAAACATAAAGCTGTATTGTCAAATGTCAGTAGGCTGCATGTAAGTGGAATTGGCCATATCAAGGAGACAATGTAGCAAAAAAAATAAAAACTAAAAATTTAAAGACTCAAGAAAATTTAATTCAATATTTAAATCACTTTAATTAGCCATTCTTATTTACTTAACTTACTTTACTTACTTAATGATGAATACTTTGACATCAGTTATGAGGGATCAACGATATCTCATCATCAAGGTTTCAAATACATGTCCTACATACACGATGCATAAACATAAACATTTTCAGATAAATGTATAAAGATGTCCTTCAGAGGGGATGAAAGATTTTTTTTTTTTTTTTTTTAAGAAGTTGAAATAATTTTCTTGGGTCTTGATTTCATCCATTTTGATGAGAGTATTACCCATTGTTTACATCTTTTCAAAACTCTGCCCTCTTATAAACCTCTTATAGCAGTTTATGTCCCAGTACACTCTTTTTGACCCCTTTTTAAGTTTATATTGGTGGGGGAACATTGCTAAAACATTCTATTTTTAAGGCAAAACAGTGCAAGTGGGACTGACTTTGAGGAATCCTTGAGTTTGCCTGGCATGGCTGTGCTTCATACATGCCCTATGGTTTGTAAATGTATTGGTGCCAGTGTCAATCCCGTTGTAAACAAAACACTGAGTTATTACTGATGTGATACATTGCAGCACCTAATAGTTTAAAACCAAGTCCTTTGCTGGGCATTTACAGGACATCAGTAAAACAAGTGGAAATGCCATCCCCTCACTGTTGAATAAAATCTCTCCACCTGTCTGTTTTGATTTAACCACATACTTGTCATGAATAGTCCACACTGGTTTACAAAGAATCACACACAGTGATCTGTCATCATTAAGTATATTATTGTATTTTTGGGACACTTTTACTTTGTGGTGATTCCAGACCCTACTAAATATTTCTTTGGTTGATCCATTTTTTTTTTTTTGCTCTGGATGGACATTTACATTGAAACTGCAAAGCTAGTAATGTTGTGTGTTCTCTATAAGAATCAGTAAATACAATTCATGCCAGCTCGACTTTGCCTGATTTTCTGGCTAAGCTACAAATGCACAAATGCCAAAGGTTTGGAGTGGATTTTTCTTTTCTTCTGATGTGAATGCGTGTTTGTAGGTTAAGTACTGATTTAGGAAAATGTAGGTAGACATCCTGAAAACTGTTTGCTGATTATATTTGAGAACCAGTGAAGGGAACATGCATTTCAACACAGTCCTACAGCTCCTGTGACTGAGGTTAAAAAGTTCAGTTTTGCCGGAAGGCAAGTCTCAGATTGGGGAGCTGAACACAGCAAACAGCACTGCCACCGGCTATCATTCTGGAGAATCACTGAACTGTCAAACAACTTACAAATCCAACACAAGGAAAACATCCAGACATCTTAACATAGGATAGCTAAAGAGCAGGAAAATAATTCTTGTGTTTAAGATTAAACATGGCGCTGTATCATACTTGTTCATGGCAACAAGTAGGCAAACACACAAATGTAAATATTCAAACCTTGCAATGGGTGTAGTTGGTGTGCGTGGCTGGGAGAGGCTCCCTGGTGTAGAGCTTCTCGCTCCCAATTGTCTGAGCTCATTGTCTGGAGTTGTCCTTTCCTGTGGCGTATGTCTTGTTTTTATCGGGCTCTCTTGAAGTGCCTCTTCGCCATTTTCAACTGTAGACGTTGTGCTTTTCTGTAGTTCACCTAATTCCTCCTCGTCTCCTTCTCCCGACACTCCAGAAGATGAAGGGCTGGACGTCTTTCTATTTCCAAGCTCTTCGTGAGTCCCCATGGTTGTGACAAATCCTGGGCTACCTTTGTTTAAATTCATCGTATTTGTACCCTGTAACACCACTTCGCTCTCAATCACATCCGATGCCATACGTTTTTCCGTCGTCCTGCTGGTAAAGCGGCCCAGGGTAAATAAGCAGTCCAACAAAGAAAGTCTTTACAAAAACACTTTGCTTTTCAACATAAGTCAGTCAGAGCTGAAATTACCTCTGCTACGCTGGAAGTGATGGCCGACGTGGTAGTTCTCGCCCGTTGCACAGCAAAAGTTAGCCTAAAATATTGTTGACAGATGCCTTAAGCATTTCTTATTGACTTAACTGTTAAATCTCACACAGGATGGAGAGATAAGTCAACTTTTCTATATGCGTCAAAGTGACAGTGACAGGGCTCGGGAGTCCAAAAAGTTTGCTATAGTTGCATAAATAGCGATACTAAGCGACCCTGCTGATAAATTTCCTCCCTTCCTTCCTTCAAGTCAAACTGTTCTGAGAACGTAACAAACGTTAGTCACGCTAGCCTATTGGCTAAAAGTTAGCCAACTTGTTTTTTGACAAGCTAATGCTGTGCGCTAAACTCCAGTGTAAAATCACGGAATTAACTCATTCATTTACATGGCAACAAAAGAATAACAGTTCCATCGGTCCATGTAAAGTATAAAGTCAGTTTCCACTTATATCCCGGTCGAAGTCAGCTATGTAGACACAGAGGACGGCTGTTTGCTAAGAACGCTAACTAGCTAACTAACTGTCGCATTCTGACCACAGTGCATTCGTGCGACCTCGATATAATGGGAAAAATTAGTTTCCGTAAAGTAAAAAAAAAATCATAGGCTTCCTTGTAGCGTCAAATCATGATATATCTTTGTAAGCCCGATTGGTGTTATCTTACAAAGAACCAGACGAGCCAACGAAAGCTAAATTCATTTTATGATATTCGAATTATTGCACGTTTATTTAATTCACATAAATTTGGGTAATTTTCATTCTTTGTTTTTAAAAAACGTAATTGGTTGCTGTAGACGTAATTTATTTCCAAATAGATTAATATTTGAAATGTATTTTTATTGGTTTTACATTATAAAGCTCGTGAACTCACCGAAGTTGGAAGAACCGAATCGCAACCCGAGGACTGTATTGTAGAATTCCGAGCATCCGAGGAGCACGCGAATGCATATCAATATCTCCAGCCAGCAACATCAGCGAACATAGCGAATATTCTGTGGAGTTTCCAGTTGTATTTCCTGCAGGATATTATCTGAATTTCTCCTCCAATTTCTCAAGCAAATGCAACACAACACGCACGAATGCTTTAAATTGCTGTTTTTTGTTTGTTTGCTTGTTTTTAACCAATGATTAATGAAGCTTTTGATTACCCTATATGGGTATGCACAATTATTTTCGAAAGTTTAAACAGACAAGAAGGAAGACAAACTTAAATAGGTTAATTACTCTCCACAAAGTTATCGAAACGTGCTCTAAAACTAGTTTTTGAGGCTTTGATATGGGTCAATAAAGTGTAATGTTTCTTGCTTAATCGGAACATGAGAAAACCTGGCACCCCGTCAAATTTCATCTTTGGACATCCACATTTTTCCTTTGAACTTTGCAGTATTTCTTTCCACATATTTATCAGAAGTATTATTACTGAAACTAGCTTTAACAGATCAGAAGAATACATTTCCAGTTTTATATCTCCATATTTCATTAAAAGTTCCAAAGTGTTCTTTTTTGAGAGGAGGATTTTTTTTTGTAACACCACTAAAGAAGTTAATGCACCTTATAAAAAAAAATAGGCAATGATGAGTTTTGAAAATAGGATTGTTCTAAGTAAATAATAACACCAAAATAAAGGTAGGAAAGAAAAAATATGAAGTTGTGATATTAACAAGCCAGTTATATGAAAAACAAAACACAAAACAATAGTATTGTAAGCCTCTATAAGATGTACATAACACTTAAATTAACAAATGGGGCATTGTGCATAACAAATATTTTAAAATTTGATACCTAGCATGGCTTTGCTTGTATGGATACACATACTAAAATTCTTCTGAAATGCAGTTATGAATGCAGGACTTGTCAGAGTTCTTATAAAGAGGATTTTTGATACCGGTATTGCTAAATGTAGATTATCAAAAGTTCTCAGTTTTGCCTATTATGGCAGTAAGCCTATTAGTGCTCATGTGTTCCCAAAGTTCAAAAAGTTCAACGATTTTGCTTCTATGAATAAACACTTTTTTCTTTTCTTTTCTTTTCTTTTCTTTTCTTTTCTTTTCATACAAATGTGCATCAAGAGAAGACAAGTCAGGTGTTCTTGCAGGAACTGACCTTGTACATGTGTTAGTACTTCATGTCCCCTACTGACAGAAAATGTGTTATCTTCTGTCATTCTTTTTCTCCCAGACTGATGTTCATCACTTCACATTCTCCAGTAGTATAAAAAACCTCATCATATTACAAAAACATTATTCATGAAATGTTTTTTTCATTCAATGTACTGATCATATTTTTCATCAATAAGGACTGTATCCTTTTGTAATACAGTTACACTAGTTGTTACAGCATTATTTTTTTTTTTTACCCTCAGTGACTAATCCTTGCCACTAGGTGGAGGCAGGCTCTAACTTTAACACTACAACCTGAGCAATGTCTGAAATGTGGTTTAATTTAAACTCTTGTAAGAAGGCGCCATAATAAGGCTGATATATATTGTGGAGTTGATTCCAGTTTTAATGTCAATAACTACCGTCTGTTTCAAACTTATAATACAAAAGGACTCAATATTAATCAGTAGATTTAGAGATGCTTTAAGTGAAATTTTTCTTTTTTAATTTCTTTTTAAGAGCGTTGCTGTACCCACTGAGCTGAGAGCCTGTCGATGAATATTTCTCAGAATGTCAGCCTATTTAGTTTGCTTGCAAACAGAAAGGAGCAGCAAAAGGACTTTGATTCATCTTTTGGGGATTTTGATAATTATTATTGTGCTGGAAAGACCTGGTGGGTAAAAAAAAATAGCAGGCTATGGATCTAACATAATGATACTGCCTGGTTAATTCCTCCTCTGTGTGCAGCGGATCATTCACTGTTTCTAATTAACACGTTGCTATTTACTCTGTTGGATCATTAGGCCTCATCACAAAAGGATAATCCAGTCAAATTGAGAGTTTATGCTTCCCTTCTAAGATCCACCATGGTGCTGTTTGCTAATGAGTCATGGAGCAATTATCTGGTAAATTAAGACAAATGTTTCCTGTTTAGCCAAGATCTATATAGCCAGGCCTTAGCAAAAAAAACATTTTTCTGATTAAGCAATTTTTCTTTCACATTTCATATTTACAAAATCTTATGAAACAAAAAAAATAAAAGCATCAATAGAATTTTGATCAGTTCTGACTTTGATATCATTTTTGGTTAATTTTCATTCAGTTTTTAAAAGATCACAGAGAGATGTACGTGAATGTTATAAATATGATAGCTGATGATGAGTAGTTTTTTTTTCCTTTTAGATTAAGAGGAAATAAAGGGCTTGTGAAAAGTAGCTCTTTTGTAGTTTTTGTATTGCAATGTTTAGTACAGTTAAACTCTCTTCAATACACTATTAAGCGTGTGTGTGTGTGTGTGTGTGTGTGTGTGTGTGTGTGTGTGTGTGAGAGAGAGAGAGAGAGAGAGAGAGAGAGAGAGAGAGAGAGAGAGAGAGAGAGAAATTATTGCGTATTGATAAATTATTAACCATAATAATAATTAAAGTTTCTGTTTCTGTACAGTCTGTGGTTCAAACAATGGGAGGCAGAATTGTTCAATGCAGGATATATATGATTTCTTCATTTCACTTCACAAATTAATTTAAAAACTCAGACTTTGATCAGAGTTTCTGTTACAGGCCCTTCCTTTCATCATGAAAGGAGGGATGAACGTTGGGATCACAGACTGAAGCTGTAACCTATTTGTGAAGCAGAATCATTACGGAAGGTTCTTCAACCAATTTCCATAAGTGGGGTAGCGGGAAGTATTTAGGCTACTCGAAGTATATCACTAATGAGAAAAGACAAAAAGGATTCATGTGCATGTTTTATGCAATCTCTTTCTGGGTGTAGATGAATAATTATTTATGATTGCAAAGCCTAAAAGGGAGGCAAAAAGATAGCAGCTGCAAAGACACTGGTAAAAAATTTAAAGAGGAAGTTAAATGAATATTTAAGTGGAGATGAAATATTTAATGGAAACAAACGAGCAAAACATTTAAAACAGCATGATAAATTGTCGTGAGTGCCATTAAAATGACCTTCCTGATTTGTGCTGTTTGCTGCAGCAGCCATAAGGTCTCATTCATGCTTGTTGATGATGTGAAGCAAACTCAGACAATTATTTTTCAGCACGTCAGTCATTATGAGGGCACTTTGTCTGTAACCCAGGGCTGACCTAATAGCTGAGAAATATTAGCCTTTGATTTGCTGTAGTTTGTATTGATGCCAGGAGGCAGAAACAATTTACATTTCATGGACCTGCTTCAAGATAAGGTTAAGTTTTTAAGGACAAATGCATGTAATGACATAAAGTCTGATCATAGCTGGAGTTCACTTCTTAAGGAACACTTTGTATTATTAGGGTTTCTCATGTAACATTCAGCTGATAAACTCTACAGTACATTTTCCACCAACTGACAACAAAAGAAAAAACAATCTGGAGTATGTTCCGGCACAGTTCATTTGTTTTCCAAATGCGGAAATAATTAAATCAGCAAACAAATAATTATTCAAGTCAATGAGAACAATTATCCCAAAGACGCCTTCTGAGACTGGGACGTGCATGCTGAATTGATTAATTAGCCTGCTTAAGATAATTGAGTCAGATCTTTGACTGCTTTCAACACGCAGGTTTCATCTATTCTATTCTATTCTATTCTATTCTATTCTATTCTATTCTATTCTATCATGTCCACCATCATGTCATAGTAAACCCTTTAATGGGGGCTTTGTTCTTTAATTTATGTTTTTAATGTGGTTGTTCCTCTGTGAAGCATTTATGGTCTGCCTGTTAAAAGGTGGTCCAAAAGATGCCTTTTTTAACATGCATGACACCGAATTTGCATTTCGCTTTCTGTTTTTTACCTCCTTACCATCCTTAGATGGTAAGGGGGTAATTCCAGGGATGCATGGTTCTGTAAAATTAGGGCCAACATTTATTCTCATCTTTAGAAAACAAAAACGATTAGTTAATAAAAGTTAATTTAATTTATTGTTGTTTCATTGTTACCTTTGTGATTATATTACCCCTGTATGAGCCAAGGACCCAAACTTATCTTTTCAATAAAAACTCTGATGAACATTGTTTAAGTCATTAATGCCTTCTTTTCCCAATATACATATTGGCAAAGCAACCTTTGATTAAACCTTGATTGACATTATTTTTAACTGCTTCAGAAGTCGTTAAAGTGTTTGACAGTAACAAACTCAATTTTTGGTTCCGTCAACCAAGCAAAATTTTCCTTTTTAAAAACATAAATACAGTTTGAATTGCAGAGTAAGATTTAAAGATCCTTTGAGAAGTTTTAGGTTTGTTATAAAAATTACTGAAATTGATAATGATACCTTTTTATGACCTACTAATGCAATCAAGACAACAGTAAGACGACTGGTTAGTTCTTTGTGGTTCTTTTCAAAATCTGAAACTGCTGCAGTGTCAGAAAAAGTGGGTGTCAGAAAAAGTGACCACCAGAATCCTGTAAAAAAAAATATATACATTTTTGGCTGGTGATACATATGAATCTTAAAAAACATCAGGATTTATTTTTTATAAAAATAAATTGATTATGTTTTTCATGCACACTTATTTCATGTACAGGACAAGTTTTGCAGGAGCAGTTTTGTCCACAGGAGTGACAATATTCGACAGGGCTTTAAATCTCCAATGAGGACTTTGATAAGAAGCTGATTGAAATAATACCTCTTTCATGACCTAAAAAATCAAACAGGGCCATGACAACAAGACTGATTATTTCTATATAGTTATTTATACTGTCTTAAACTGCTGATTATGCTAGTGTACCTCCCCCCCACCCTTTTCCCAGGTAGAGATTTTTTGGTGTTAAAATAACAGACGTGAAATTGTGCGAGGTGAAAAATCAGCAAAGAGATGAGGTACAGCTTTGTCTACAGGGGGCACCTGACTTAACTGAAACTAAAGTACAGGAGCTTTAAATTATGAATTATTACAAACATGATTAAAGCTATCACTTAGTTTTTGTATTTTCTTCAATTCTCGCATTGTTTCCAAAAGCAAAATCCTGACAGCAAGCCTAAACACTGGGGCTTTCAAGCTCACCATCATCTAACTGGTGAACTGATGTATCCAGCCACTGCAAACTCGATGATTGACTGGCAACCAGTCCAGGGTGTACCCCGCCTCTCACCCGAAGACAGCTTTGATAGGCTCCGGCCACCCGTGACCCTGAACAGAATTAGCAGTTAAAAAATGAATGAATGAATGAATCCAGTTGCTGCACTGTTAATGGTAATTTGTTGAAAGGCTAATAGTCAACAGGAAAGTATCCTCCAATACTGATACCCAGCAGATACATTGGTGCATTGGAACAAAGAATGTTAAAACTGTCATCAGTCAAGAGCTTCCAATCTGTATTTCATGAGCTTGAAGTTATATAATATTCTTATTACTTCTTAATTGCCTATTATAGGTAAAATACGCAGGAATCCAAAATGTGGCTTAGTTTGTCTGTCCGAGTTGAACTTTTTCATTGGTGCTGTGTCACACCCTCACAAACCCACAGGCAGACTATTACTTCCTCCAGAGCCAGACAGAGATCATTACCTCTGTGAATGATGGCGAGGTAGCCCGAGCTCAACAGCTTTATTTCCCAGCTCAACTGGGTGCACGCAAGCCATCACATCCTGTTAACAATGCCATGGCTCCACCATGAAGATGAGCTATCTCAATCAGCTCCGTCTGTCTCCATCACCACTGAAGGGCCATCAGTCATCACTATAGCCAGGATGCGTGGGGCAGGGGGCCCCTCTGTATTCACATGTGATTGACACCATTTAGATGATTCAGTCAGAATCACTGGGCTGTTTATTTCCTCTACAAACCTAATGTTTTCCTATTAGGGGACTTCATGAAATATTTATTTTTCCTATCAGCATATTCAACAATCAGTCTTCTCTCTCTGTACAAATATTGGTCCATTTCATGTGGAATCTTCCAAACGCCAAGATGAGTTAAGTTACAGGCTTTGACATTTTAATCAGAGAGAATATAAGAAGGCAATTGTCCCCGTCAAATCACATGAAGGTCATTCACCTTGTTAAGGATCTGTTCGCCATAACATTTCCACTATGGTTACATCCTAATGATTCGTTTACATGTGAGATCAGGTTAATATTTTATGTATAAGCACACATTCTATTCAAGGCCTTTTATTCTATTAACCTGTCTTGTCTTTATTAGATCCTTTCTGAGAGAATTCCCATTTGGATTAGCCTTTGATAAATATGCTTTTAGGTCTATCTAATTAATGCATTCCACTGTGATTTTCCTCACTTGTCACCCACTCTTTAACCTCACAGCGCTGAGAACAGACTTTTCCTACTCAAATTAAAGGTCCACTGAGACGCTGTACATGTGTGAGCTAATGATGTAGTGTGCTGTGCAACCTCCTATCTTCTTCTCGAGGGCCTTGTTGAAATGTTTTTGAGCAGAAATGAATAATATGACCTCACTATTATTAAGTGTGGATATATTTCAAACACACATATTTAGTTTATTGTGTCTGCTTTAACACTCCGTCATAGATTCAGAGCTTTTCAAATGTGATGTGGTTGTGTCACATACAATACACTAAGAAGATTTGCATTTTAGTTTGCTGTTTGTTTGTTTCATAATGGCTGAAATACAAAGTGTGTGTTTTAGTACGACAGCAGACAGGTTTATGAGACTTTAATCACTACAAAGCCTCCACTCCAACTATTTACATTCACTTTAATACAGTTGGAGACAATAGAAAGAAACAAATTGTGAAGCCACAAAGCCTGGTGTTGAGGCAGCATTTCTGAAGACACATTGGAGGATACACCACCACTATAGCTAAGTCTACTATATTTCCAAATTAATTAAGGCAATTCAGCATTTTTCAACGCACCACTCAATTTCTCCTTTACTGCTGGCAGAAGTGTAATTTCCAGCCATGCAATCTAGGGACCATTCTTAAGTATAATGAATGAGATAAGGTTTGAATTAATCATAGACTCTCTTTTCTTAGCCACAGCTTAATTAGAGACGAGCTAGTCGTTCAGTGTCACTGAACAATATTTTTGCACTTTGTAAAATGTTTGTAAAAGTTTGTTGTGTTAACTAGAATACTGGCAGCAGTTCTTTACTGTTAATTTTACTGTCCTAGTAAAATCCACCTAAAAGCATTTTACTGTAAAATGCTACAATTATTTCTGTTTTCAACCATTTTCTTGTACTCTTGCACTTCAGTGTCATCTAATGTTTTTCAAAAGTGTGTTTACGTTGAATTTCATTTGAAATTCAAAACTGCTGAAATACTGGAGGTGTATATATTGTAATGCCAGTGTACAAATGACAGCATGATAGCCCGTCGAAAAAGCACTAAAACCATTGTGGACGCCTATGTGCCTATTAACAGCAAACTTAAAATTTTGCACTGTCCAAGTACAGTTTTTCATTCATGTCTGTATTGTTCATTTCTTTGCACTGTATGAACACATTGTATGGGCCAAAAAAAGGATTCATGTAATCTGAAATGATTAAGACAAAGAGTTATGCATTTTTTTTTTTTTTTTTGCATAACTAGCGGTGTAAGTTATGTGGCTGGCAGATGGGAAAGATGATGCATTTTGCCAGGAGTCTTAAAGCCCACCTCAGTCCCACTTCTGTCCATTTCTGGGCTACCAAAAGTTATGCTCAGTGAATATTTCCAGAATCACAACCTCCATATCCTGGCTCGAAACGCCTCCTTTGAAACTAATTGTTGATGTCTCTGAGCTATTGTCCATTGTTTATGACTTTTAAATCAGGGCTCCTTTGAGGAACTCTCATTTGTTGTCTATTTTGGCCCCCCTGTGGGCAGAGTGATACCTATTATTTATTTGCTAATTTTGTCCCCAACAAATGTACAAAGTTTTTTTTATAACTTTTTTTCCCACAGAAAAACATGTCCTTCTTTCTTAAAACAGTCAATGATTAGAACATGAAAATAAAACTTTCTATGAATATTTACTGCTAAAGATGTAAAGAAAAATTACACATTACACATTACAGTTCTAAACAACAGAATCAATCTAAAAACCTTCAGATGAGCCTTATCAATTGACTTTTTAATAAAAGGATAATACTGAAAGGGTGAAAATATTGGGTTACAATTGATTAAGTGCAGAACGTTATCCATCTTTACAGTATAAATGTAACAAACTTACTAAAAAGAATAATGGCATTAAGAAGTTACAAAAGGCCTTTGTTGTCTGTTTCTGTGACAACAAAGGCCCATGGCTGTCTGCCTGGAGCTGAAGTTGAGTCTTTACAAATAGTAAACACAGACTGTAAACACAACCAGAGCAAAGGTTGTCAGGGAGAAACAGCTCAGATTCTTGGGTGGTCAGAGAGAGGGTTTAAATCACGAACAAATGAGACAAATAAAAGAACTGCATGAGTGAACGCTTATCCAGAGAAAGCAAAGAGAGAGAGAGAGACTGTTCCAACATCTATATCACCAACAAAGAATGAGACTTGTGGTTTCATGAAGTGTGCAGGTTACTGCTGTCAGGTACAAAATAAATAAGTTCATTAGTTCACAATTCATTTTGTGGCATCTGTCCTTAAATATTTAAGTAAGAAATTAACTAAAAGCAGTTTTTTCTTGACTCTGTTAGACTTATAAGCACATTTTTACACAGATTTAAACTGAAAATATTTCCATTAATAGCAAAACAACTGTTTAGTTTGATAGTATTTCTGAAAGAGTTCATGTTATTTAGAGAAGTTGCAAAAGTGATCATTTTAGTTTTTCCTGTACAATAAGACCATTTTGAAAGTGCTCATGCTGTCCAGATTTGAACTCCAGCCATAACAGAAGTTTTGATAAGACAACATCTGGTTCACTGAGGAAACTTATTCTTAAGACCTGTACACTACTCAATACTTTAAAAAGAGTTATATTATTCACGCAAAACTAAATTTTGACACTTCCCTGAGCTTTCAAACAACCTCGCACATTTATTGTCAAGATGCCAAGAATCTTTTAGAGTCAAAGATCAATCAACCCCTCAGCCAAAATGAAAGGTCTTTGAAGCACCTTTTTAATTTACTATGTGAGAAGAAGCCTTCCGTGACTGTCAGTACATGTAGCTTACCCTCAGTGAGTGATGAGAAAAAGCAAAACTTATAATTACTCTCTCTGTCACTTTTTGATGATAAATGTTTGCTACCATCTACACAAAACAATAAATACATGTACAAAAGCTTCTATTTTCCCACCCTGACTTCAAGCGCTCTAAAGAATTTATTCACCATTACAGCCAAACAGTGTAACTACAAAAGTACTTTTCCTTGTCTCATAAAGAGATGAAATATTTTCTCTGCTATGTAATTCTCGTCTCTGTATTTCGAGAGATACTGACCTAAAAAGGTTGATCAAAGACTGTTGGAACTCTGCAGCCTGCAGCAACCAATAAATTGGTCCATTCGATGTTTTGCACTGACAAATTATTCTCCAGAGTGCTAACATTCTTGGTAGCAACTCAATTAGCAAGAGACAGATGTAGCAAGAATTCACATTTAAGTTTTATAGACCTTTCAATATTTTATTATTTCACTGCTTGTTGGTACGGACCCTTTTATGTCACCGAAATGTTCACTATTTGCTAATTCTCACATAAAAAGTGATAGTTGTTTTGGTGCGCACACAGATTTGTGTGTGTGTGTGTGTGTGTTGGGGGGGCGCTTCCTTCAGGCTTTTTACGCAATGATGGGATGGCCTTGAGCAATCACAAGCTTTCAAGTGGCTGTTAAAAGCCAATATTTCATATTATTGCTGAGGGGAGACTGATCCCACTTACTGTCAATGTAAAGCAAAATGTCGACAAAGGAAAGTGGAAAAATCATACCTAAGGGAAAAATCACTTATTAATAGAACCCTTTGTGAAGTTTATATATTTAAACTTTATGAGTTCGGTTTGTTTCAATCTACTTTGTGAAGTGATAGTTGTATTGTTGATAACAGCAAAAATGATAGTAGCAATAGTTTAGGGAAAATAACTCCTTGTGATTACTTTTTTCCATATTGTGTGCTTTTATTGTCTGCCAGTGTGCTTGAATAACTGTACATTCTGTATACCATGGGACAAAAGCAATGGCTTGTCATCTTCCTGGCTGTCTTTGCACAAGGGAATAAAGAGTGTCATTAATATGCGCTGGACCCGCTTGTCTTTGTTGGACATTTGGAATTAACCCTTAGAAAAACTGGCGACCTTTCTGCAGGAAACCATATGGTTAACAGTGAGTGATCTCCTTGCTATTCAAGCATCATTTAACTCAGAAAGACACAAAAACAGGGCTTCACTGCACTACTTAATGGAGATGGGTAAAAGCAGAACTGAATTCAGTTTGGTACATCCCAAAAATAAATACAGCCAGGTATGACATACGTCTAAAGCATTTCTGCAATTACTCAGCAGCATTTTACTAAATATGCTTTACACATGTAGTAATGCTCTTTCTGTTATGCAAAAATGAAATGAAATCAGTGAACAACAAGCCTAATTAACTGCCAATGAAATGTTCCCTTGAGTCAATCCTCCATTTACAAAGTAATGCAGTTATTTTTAATTGGCCATTTCATTGTAAACCAAAACCAGGTAAAATGACAAGGACACGTTTCTAAGGAAGCAGATGGCACATTACTGTCTTTCCCCCAACCTTCATCAAGACGTGTGGGGTGAATAATTTCATTTTTCTCATGATATGAAAATTTGAATTGCAAATGTAATTTTAAGATAAAGACATCAATGGAACTTTAACTGTTGCGCTATCATGGGGGTAACGGTCTACGGGTAATTTACGCTAATCCTATTCTAAATTTAGGCGATGACGTCAATGCCAGCAGTTCAGCTGGCGCAGATCGGCGCTTTGCTGCGTCATCTGGCAAGGCCTTATCTTTGAAAGTTTGTCTACAAGTAGTGTAAAAAATTCGTTACATTTTCTAGTCTAGAGGTTATTACAAGGGTTAAATATTTTACATGAAATATAATTAATTTGCGCAAATCATCTTATGATTGATCAAGCATGTTTGTTATGATAAGAAAGGAGAAGAAGAAGAAATGTACAGTGGTTGGCATCTCTAGCCTCAGAAGCTGAGGAGTACAGTGAAGAAGAAGACTTACCAAAAAAGTTGCCTTTATGAGGTATGTTTGTATCTTAAGCTACATGCTACTTTTCTGCTGTGTCTCAGGTTAGCATTAGTCACTGTAGTTCATTGACAATTCAAAATCAATGCTGACTGTAGGAGCCTTTCATTCTGCTACCACATTAACTTAAGGTTTTCTTTTTAAAGTACTTGTTGCCTTTTGTTACTATAACTCTTACATTTCCTACTGCATATGGTATACACAGCTAACCTATTCATACCTTCCTTTGCTATTTATCAAGTAATAATGGTATATATTGCATTATGTTTTAAAAACAATGGTACTATTTGTGACGTGAAAATTTTAGATTTGAGTTATGACAGATCTTTTTTTGTCTTTATAGTGATGTACAGTATTTAAAATGCATTTCTCAGTGTCTCTGTTAATTAAAACTTAATTAAAATGTAATTTTCTTTCATATTTTAATTCATTTTACCTTCCTTTAGCATAGAAAGGATAATGTTTGAGAGCCATTCAAAATGTCATCTGTGGCTGCAAAAATATATCAGCATCATTTGTCACAGTATGATATAACCTTTAAACGGTTTGATAATCTATTTCAAAGTCCAAGTTGCAAAAGCAGGAGCACCGCGTAGCCTCAAGAAATTAGCCTTGGTGATGACAAGTAGTTGTGAGGACATCAATCAGTTCTTTGTCCCATTAAAAAATGGTCAGGCATTATTGGTAGCTGAGCCTGCCTTTATGCTGGCAAAGATCAGACATGGTGTTGCCTTTAGCAGCAGGGAGGCACCAGTGAACAACTATCTGGATAGCTTTCCTAACCACAGACCTGTCCCAGAATGGATCATTAGCATTGTGCCAGAGATGGATGGCAACTTTCTGCACGACTTGCTGGCCCGCCTATGTACGAGCAGGGCCCATGCTCTCCTCTGGTCCCATGGCCTGCCTGCTGACCTGCTCCTGGGTCTTAGTTAACATTCAGGAGGCCCTGACCTGAAAAGCAGGCTTGGCAGCAGAACCAAGGTCCCACCCTCCCCAAAGAAATTAGAGGTGGTAATCTTTCAGGAACAACTTGCTAACCTTCCCAGACCATGTAAATGCAGCTGATTGCCTTGCCTCTGTTTTGCAGCCCCTCTGTGTTTCCCCATCGTTGGCCATGGCAGGTTGTGTCCAATTTATATGTATTTGACAGCTCAGAAGAGACAAATGATGGCGAGGGCTAAGAGAAGGTTAGATTTAAACACAGCACAGGTCAGTGGGGTAGGTGGTTGAATGCTAAATCATTGTCAGGGAAACTAATGATGTGATATTATAAGACAACAGGGCACAGCACAAGATAAAGTGCAGGATGTCATGCTTATGATATAATTATCCAGTGTCTCTTTCAACCACACATTCGTCTTGATTTTGCATAGACATTCAAATATTCTTGTGATTACTGAATAGAAACACTGAAGAATCTCTTCATGTTTCTTTTGTTTGTTTAAAACAGTACATTATGGTTCCTGGCTGTAATACAGTGATGCAAGGGGTAAAGTTACTATTTATAGCCTCCTCCTCTCAATACTATTGGGATCATGCCAGTTCTACCATAATTACACTGTGTTAGGCACTGGAAACAAATATTTAATTCTTTTCGTCCAAGATCTGTTTTACCTGCTGTAGTGATTTTAAAAAACACACAGGAAGTCAGTATAACAAACACAGAGAGAGCCTGGAAACCAAAGCACGAGCTGTGGCATCTTGACAAGTCTTTAAGTAATTCTCACAAGAACAAACACCCTAAGGCTCACTTGCTTCATTGCTTAAGTCTAAACGGAGCATCTACCACAGCTCAGATGAAATTAGATAAGAAGTGCCAAGTCTGTCAATAAGAACTATTAAGATTATGAAATGTTATCACTGAGGAAAATGAAAGCTTAAACTTTGCTGTAAAATGTGACACTGTTCATATTTATGTAGAAACATAACATCATTATTCATACTACGGTTATTCTCCATTCTTTGGTTTGTAATCCTGTTGTTTACTTTACAATTATGTGGACATTAAATGATTGAATATTGGAAATGGTATTTGAGTGTATGTAGAACATTTTTACATCACTAGGATAAGCTAGTGTGGCAGCAAATAATAACCATTAGTACAACCTTACTCCATCTAGCTGGAGGTTATGTGGACATGGAGTGTCCAGGAAGCTCAAGGACGGCACAAACTCCCAGATTAAACAACATTCACTCTCTGTCAAAAGCCCAGCTCCCAAAACTGCCAAGCCAGAGGAAAATGAGCCCCCACACGACCCTCACTGTGGATGACAGGATAAAACACAAGACAGTTGTGCCTGAAGGAGACCCAGGATAACGAAATAATCTTTAATCTATGTCCCTTCAAGGCACTTTCAACACCTGTTATTCTAGATGGCAATGTGGGAGAGGGCAGCTCGCAGATTCATTTTAAGCCTGGTAATTATTACACTAATTATTCACTTCGGTATGGGGTGATTACCAGACCTCGTTCAGGTGAATACTCGTCCGCTTGTACACCAGCTGAGGCCAGAGCAGCTCGGCGGAACAGTTGTTCCATTCCTTTTTCCCTTGCAGATATTTGACCTCTTGTCATGTTTGCAATCTGTACTTTGGGGGGAAGGGAGAAAAACAGCCAGAAACTTTTAATTGCTCAACAGGAACAGGAGTGAAAAGCACAGGTTTGGCCATCTGTTCAGCCCACACTGTCTCTTTAGCAAAGAAACTTCTTTTAAACAGGTTGTATTCTTTCTACTGTCCTGTGTGGTGGATCTATGGGGAATTTGGCATTTCCCTTGCAGAGTTGTTGCTATGCCATCCTACGTAACTACCAGACATTATTTCTTTTAAATTAATGAGAACCCATTGTATTTCTGCTCCTCATCATCAATTATTGATGAATGAAGATATATTCTTTTCATTTAGTGGGGTGCATTTGTAATCACAGCTTGGGGGGCTGAAAGCCTTTAAGACAAATATTTCTGCTCTTTGATTGGATTTAATTTAATTAGTAGAAATACAACATCAAATACTATGCCTCCATTAACAGATCTTTCATGTTAAAAATGAGTGTCATGAATATTGCATTTGTAGTTAGATGAAAACAATTATTCTCTCGTGTAGTAAAGATGCAAATACTGTTTGAGTATTTCCTGATGGTGTACTGGCTCTAGTGCATAAGAGTTGATGGACATTCACTGTAATGTTCATAAAATCAAGGGCTATAACGATGGACTTTTTGTAGGATGCATTTGGATAGATATATAAAAAAAATGAAATAAAATAACTATAACTTCACTGAAGGCAGCTTACAGAAAACTATTTTTTTTACTTTTCAGTTTTATGTTGCATTGTTTTTTAATATTATCTGACGCTTATGTCCTCATAATTTCTCATAATTTGTTTTGAAAGAGTAGGGTTGTTTTTTTTTCTATAATTGTTGTATTATGTCTGGAAAGACCAAAATTAACAATCTGTTAAGTCATCATCTCTGAACTCTTCCCTTGTGGACCTGGTTTATGTTCTCCATGCAGTGCCAATGAAAAAGTTCATTAAAAAATAGATTCCTAGTAATTACTTTTGTCTGTAATCCTAGTGGTGACGTGTGAGGTCGAGAATGTGATACTTGTGTTTGATTAAAAACAAACAAACAAACAAAAAAAACATCAGTATCCCAAGCCTCAAAACAAGTGATGTACATGAACAGTGTTATTCATTCTAAGGCACATTTTTCTCTTTTTTCATCAGTTTTTTTAAATGTATCTTCATATTTTGAGCATTCCTTTCATAGCTCATTTATTAGCCATGGACACCAAATGCATTGTTTACACACACAATTTCAGCTGTTAGCAATGCTAACCTGTGCTAGGCTTGATGTTCCCCATAAGCTGAGGAGTAGGAGGCAAGGACGATGTGCTGATACAGCGGTGTGAGCTAAGAGGAGACGCTATCAACCTGTCCTTCCATCCATCGTTATGGGGAATGTCAGATCTATCTCCAATAAGATGGACAAGCTAGCGCTGCTAACCCAGCACCAGAGGAAATACCAGACGGCAGAGTAGCATCATGCCATTCACAGAAACATGGCTAATGAAGCTAACACCGGACACAAACACCACATTAGAAGGATTTCATTTGCTGTAGGTGGACAGGACAAAGGAGAGGAGACGGGTGAAGAGGTTCATCTCAGTCCAGAACCCTGTGGAGGTGGAGATTAACTGGAGAATTATGACCAAGCTATTGTCTC
Source organism: Labroides dimidiatus (assembly GCA_030710495.1). NCBI lineage: Eukaryota > Metazoa > Chordata > Actinopteri > Labriformes > Labridae > Labroides > Labroides dimidiatus. Next base: position 17,401,578 of record CM061147.1, read on the forward strand.
TGATGGACATTTTTTCTAGTTGACACTGTCTATATTATTCCATATATTCTTGAAACATTTGCACAATACACTTTCTTGTATTTTGGTGTGACTGAATTTCCCCATTGTAGGTTTTATAAAGGAGTGTAATATCTGAAAGTAAATATTTGTATTTACTGTAGTGTTAGGAATTGGAGCACTAAACATCAACATGTAAAACAAGGCAGGTTTAAGAAAGACAGATGGGCAGAAAGAGCAGGATATGTGCAAAGTTTATTTTCCTTAATAGAACAAAGTATTAATGCATCATTAATCTACTACTAGTGAAGATGTAATTTAAATCCTTTGTTGGCTATATTTAACAGCAAGGCTGTGACAAGTTGTCTTCCTTGGCAGATGAATCCCTTTAAAAAATGTTAATTGAGCCTTAAAAAAGACTTTCAAGGTGTCTGTTTGCCTTTTGCTCTTCGAGACATAAAGAGAAAGAAGTTATTCCTAATGCTTTTGGTACACACTTACTACATAATATCTTGAAGTTACTCTTGACACAAACTTCCTCACTACTCTACTGTTAACCTTGAAGAAACCCAATAGCAAAAACAATCTTTTAAAAGTTATCGAAAACAGTTAATAGAAGAAATTCTTTGCTGGCCCTCTCAAAGGTCAGGTTTCCCCGTCTGTGGAAACATGGCTGAAATATAAATGCTCTCTAACATCATGTCTGCTGATTGCTTGACTCTCTAGGCAATGTCAATTTTGTGGAAGTACTTGCAGATTAAGTCTGCAGGATGTCAAGGGCCCTTGTAGAAGCTGCTACCTTGTCTTAGCGAAGGGTCCGAAAGCCCTTGTCTATTACCGGAGACACCCGAAGGACAGGTGTTTTAGGCCTGGAGGGTTGATGGAGAATAATAGCACATTAGATTCCTAATGTCTCTCGGATGTAGGACTCGGGGGAGAGAGAACTCCTGGGTAATCCAGATTCATCTCTCTCACTTCTCCTTCTCTCTCACTATCTCTCCTTTATTTCCATCCGTCTTTCTTCTTTCTTTGCTCTAGTCAGAGTTGGATCCGCTCGCCCTCTTGAGGTGCTGAATCCTAGCCTGAAGCCACAAACTACACAGTCCATTCATCAAATGCACAACCCTCTCCGGTGAGAGACAGGATGCTATGGACTAATGAACTCAGTGCATGGCAGGAATGTATGTGTGTCATATTTCTGTGCATAAGGGGAAAAACCTTATTTAAGCTGTCACAACACTCAGCGCATGCATCATTGCCTGCTCATGTTTATGACATTACTCCAGGTAAAACAAAATTTCAAGTCATGAGATAATAGGTGTAACAGTCAAAAGCATGTGAAACTGAGGACTCTTTTTGTTTTTGTGTGAAGAGAGAAGTTTTGTCGTTCAAACTTTTTTTTCTGCAGTGCCTTCAGTCTGGTAAATATATGGCCATAAAGCTAATATGTGATGAACAACGCTGTGGTCGCTTTCCCCTCTGGAGTTTTTTATCATCATACATCATATGTAAATTGGGGATAAAGGGATTTTTTTCCCCCTTTTTTGTCCCAGTGTGAGTTTTCATTGTAGTACCCCTTTGCTGTTCTGATATGAAATCCCCACCCCCACCCCTGCTTACCACCAGCCCCCACCCCCTCCAACCCCAGGCCAAGGGTACACCTTGATGAGAGAAGAGGGAGGCTAATTCAGTCCTCGGGCTTAATTAATCCTATGTCTTATTTGATGAATGACTCCCAAATTGTGCTGTAATAGTGGTATTTTTTAGTGGAGGGGGGCTGCGGGAGCGGCGTGTTGACATGGAGCGAGGAGAAAGTCAAAGTCGAGACTTCTGAGCGGCTGGACTTGAGGCTTTGTTTGCAAAGTTGTTGTCCTCTGTGGACGGTTTAAGGCCTGTCCTCTGACGTCAGGCTGGCTGCAGAGTGATGGTGCGCTGCAGGGAACATGTGTTTAATACCACGATAGGAGTCCTCGGCCTTTGTCTCACGCTGAGTTTGTCAGTTTTGACAAACATGAGTTGTTGTCTGTAAATACCCACTATGCCTTGCAGTGTACTTTCTATTTTACATGAAAATCCGCCTCAAGGGGGCAACACATTACAATGATAAATCCAATGTTTGACTTTCTAATGAGAGGTGTCCAAACTATTGAAAACTAACAATTTTTTTCTCTTGAATGATCTTAATGTAGCGTGTCTTGGTTCAGTTATTTAATGAAGGTTATATTGTACATAATGTATGGGGTATTTGTGTTAAGAGTTTTATTGGTCAATTTGTTGTTATCTGTAATCTCCAACCACAACTGTGATATAAAATAATTGTTGTGTAAACTGCCTACACATATGATAACAGCCAGCCCACAGATTCATTCAGTACTCCTCTTTTACCCTCTTTAATATGACTCCTTTTGTCACAAAGGGCTTCGCTTTAAGTATGCATTGTCCTAACAGGGCGAGCACTTAAAACTAACGATGTCATAAATTTTTCGGGCTAATGTGGCAGGTGTAGAAGGGAGCTCTGGCGTCTGGGGTGAGGGTCTGGTGATTTGAGAGGGAGGATGATGAGATTCGGTGGCCCAGCCCAAGCAATGAACTTGATTAAACTAATCTCATCTCTATCAAAGCATCACTCTCATCCCCCTTGTCTCATTATTCATGGCAATGGGATAATTACACCAAGTAGCATGAGGCCAGTCAGACAGCACTGTGACACGGGCCCTCAGACCCTGGGCGATGCCTCCACTAGCATGTGGCCCCGTTCGTTTTAAACACAGATTAATTATGGTCAATGGGATGGTTCACATCTGTCACTCTTAGTGAGAAAAATGGAAATGATTGCCCTCAAGACGGTGAAGCATGTATATTAAGTCATCTGCTTGTTGGCAGTTTAATAGAAATGAGTACATTCAGCATCTTAATCTTGACATCAGCAGTAGAGCGCCAGAATAGTGTGGGAAAATGGCAGCGATTGTGATAAAACAAATCAAAAGAAATGAGTAAGTGTTCCAGAAAACTCAAAACCCTACCTTTAAAAAAAATGCACTATGTAAACACCTCACTAGGATCTGATTCAAGACATTTGGAAAGAAATTTCATTTCAACCAAGAGGGAGGAATTATGCTGTGTAATATTTGGATTGTTGGCAATGTTAACACCTGATCCAATTGTTTCTTCCAGGTTGGCGCTAAACTATTCTTGCTTGTATTCTGCTTTATGAGACATGACGTATTTCTAGTTTTGTTAAGGACAGAAATTGTAGTAATTTGAGAGAAGCTCAGGACACAATTACTACTAACTAACTTATCGTAACTGAACTAAAATATAACACTGACATCCAATGGGGAAGGAGGATCTTTGAAGCAGGAGCGTTGTTCACAGACCACAGGTAGAGACGTCTGTGCATCTTCTAATTATATTGTAACACACCAAGTCTTACACACATGCCTTATGCATGCACATTAATGTCATATTACATGTAATTTTGTCCCTGAAGACAATGAAATTGGAGTCTTCAATCTTTAAGATTTCTATCAGATTGAAGAAATACTAGACATTTAAACCTAGATATATCTCTTAAAATTAGAATATACTTAAATAACAAGAGGCGCTAATATATTCTTCATATTTACACTGGAACGTACTGTCTGTGTGTGTGCTGCTCTTTTCAGCTTAGAAATCAATTAATCAGAATTGATATTGCCACATTTAGTATATATAATGTTCACTGAGTAAAACAGAAATAGTTTGTGGATTTTTCTTTTAGCTTTTGTCTAATTCGGACCTTGACAATCTGTTATCTGATAAACTCACACTGACATATGCTGTATTTTTTTTTTGTTTAATATATTTAAATAACTTGCGGATATTTTTTTTCAGTACACATATCTGTGTGTTCGATATTAAAAAGGAATCTTTTCTCCAATTTTATTGGATTTCTGACTTTGTCTCAGTGCATTTTGACTCTGACAGAGCAGAGTGATGCTTTCTATTTCAATACATCTGTAGCCTGCTTCAACCATTTTTTAAAAAAGTTCTGAAATTCCACTTGCAAATATTTTCTTTGTCAAGTTAAACATTTATTAATTAATATCTCATAAATAATTAAGTAATGCAATTTTAATGTAATGGACTCAGACTTGTTGGTGGTAAAACTCCCACACACATCAGTAGTTTATACAGCCTTTTCAGGCCCTTTTGACTTAATGGTGACTGGTATGGATGTGAAAAATAACAAGTCGGGCCTTTTTATTTGAGTTCAAAATAAATATAACCCCAGGCTGCTTAATTACACACAGTGTGTTTGAATGTTTGAAGAGGGCTTGTGTCTTTGTTTTATTTTTGTTCAGATGACTGTGTCAAACACATGAGCAACTCATTTCTGTTCAGCAGGAAGAGGTGATTTTACTGTTGGACTGTTGTCTTGTAGGTTCCCCCCAGCACACATGCGCATACACACAAACGCACACACACACACACACACACACACACACACACACACACGGTCCTGCATACACAGCCCTAGGGAATTGTGGGGGACAAGAGGGTGCGATGAACAGACACGAGCTGTAGACACCCAGCCTGTGTAATTATCTCCTGGAGTGCTGTATGCAGTCAGTGAGCTCTGCTCTGCGCGGTCAGAGCTCTGTTGCCCTCAGCACTTGTCTGCAGGTTGTTTTTACCACCACAATGATTGGGCCTTTTCCCCTCAAAGCCCAAGGGATGTTTTTCTCCAGTTCAGCCTTTCAACTTCGTCCCCGAGGACTAACTTCAAGTCACCAGTAACTGACCATAGCACTTCAAACTAACAACATTATTTGGTTGCACAGAGTTCAAGCTTTCATTCTGTGTCTGTCTCATTTTGAAATTTGTTCCCTGATAAGCCATTTTCCTATTGTAATACTAAATCAAAACCTGCCCATTAACAATATGTGACTGTAAAATTTGATAGGGTTTATTAAGATAAACTAGGCCATGCCCAGATGTCTGCAGCAGACGTGTTTATTTTCTTCGTCAGGGGTTTATATATTGAATTAAAAGTGCATCTTAATTAACACCCTTTTCTTTGTGTTGTAATTCTCCATATTTGGATTAGATCCAACCCTGTAAACATGCACTCAGATGCAAATGTTTATTGCCATGTTATTTGTAATAGTCACCTTTTGTTGAACCAGCATTTTACAGGCTTGGACACAACAGTTATAGATTGCAAAATAGGAATAATTTTTTCTTTTTTCTTAATTTACAGGAAATTTAACATTAAGGAACACAACCTTACTCTTATATCCTCTTCTTTTTTATAGTCATCAAGATTTTTGGCAGCACCAGCAGAATCCATTGACACTAGACATTGTAAGTATATAGCATTTGATCATATCTAAATATTGTGTGCAGTAAATATCAACTTCATTAGTTTAAGTTATTCTGTTGTCTTGAATGGACCAGAAATTTTGGAGTTTTCCTGGTAGAGCTTGAAATGACTTTTAACACAGATCTAAGGTATATTTGTTTCCAAATAAAAAAAGTCTGAGTTAAGGTAATAACCCTGTGCTCAGAAACATGAATGAACCTTGTTTTAGGTTCAAGCTGCTATGTAATCTTTTGCCTTTTTTTCTGGAAACCAGACAATTGAGTACCCTTAAGGGCCACTGAACTTTTAAAATTTTAGCAAATGATGAAAGTTTTAGACCAAAAAAACAACAATGAATAAAGATGGCCCCCTAAATGTAATTAGCTTGTGATACATATATATTTCATGTTGTTGAAAATGTACACACTATACATAAGCGGATGTAATTGTATTTGTCAAAGTAGATTTTGACTAATTATGTCTATAACTACTTCTTTGACAGTATTGGGAAACTGTGGAGACAATTGTATGAAATGTATGACAAATCATATGCTATAGCTTGGATATGAATGCTGAAATATCATGTAGGAAAAAAAAATAATATGTTTTTCGCACATTATTTTTGATCCTTTAACTTTTCAGCTTTACTGTGCGAAATAAAAACTCTATTATTGTAACATTAGGACAGCGTTCTTGTAACACTATGACATATAGTATAGTATATGTTTGTATATTACTACTTCAGTCTTATAACATTGCAGTTTTATTTTTCAAATCTTATTTTTTTTAAGTTTTCCTTTTTTTAACTGTGGTCCTATTTCTTCTAAAACTTAAAAAAGTGATTTCTATACTTCATTTAATGCCTCCACTAAAATGAATGCTTTTAAAATAGATGTACAATGACTTAATGCCAGGTGTTTATTATACAGCACTGTAGGCACATGTGTACAAATCCTTCATAAGCAGCTTATAGAATATAGACATTAGGAGTAGACTTGATGAATTTCCCTTAGCTATAATACAACATATGCTCCTATCTTTACTTTTCTGAATACCTTAGTGTGCTGTAGATGTTTTACTTGATCATGTCTTGAGTAAATCAATATGACTGTCAAGCCATTAACAGCAGCGTCCTTTCACTCCCCCTTTTCCCCATCAGTCCACACTAATCCTGATTTACACAGTTTAAAACCTTGGCCACATCCCTTACCTTCCAAGGAGATTGGGTAATTAAATTGGTACTTTTTACAAGTCGTACTCAATAAATCTGAATAAATTAACAAGGCATTACTAAGACTGCTACATTAAATTTGCATAGTGTGTTGAATGAATATGCAACTGCAAGTGAAAAGGTCTGCTACTGTGAACTCTTGAAATTAGCATAACTACTTCCAGCATGTTTCTTAAATAATGCTCTCATTTGCACATCACTGAGTTGGCTAATTCTAACTTCACTCAGTGTAGCCTCATAACTAAGACTCTAGCTTTAATTTTTAATGAAGTTTATGTTACATCAATACTGACAGTAATGAGAGGGACATGGAAACAAAAAGGCAGCTAATAATTAATTTCACCAACCCGTTTGAGGCGTGGTAATTCCTGAGGAGAAATTACATGACTAATTATTAATTTGATATTCATACCATTTCCATGAACAGACTCACATAACTGCCTGTCCTGGTGCCAGTTATGCTGAAATGCAAAATGCCTTTTCACTGGCCCCATGACTTGGAGGTCTCATGTGGATTTTAGTGCACAATTAATCATGTTGACACTTGCGATTAAATGCTTTTTATTGGTCCAGATTTATTAGGCTGTATTACCTGAGTTGGTTTAACGCCTGTTGAAGTCTGTCAGTGAGATGAGGACATAAACAGTGTAATGATTGAATAACTGAGCTGGTTCCAGGGCAGTTTAGAACTAGAGCTGACTTTCAGCACTTTGGAAAAACTTACCTTCCAATGAAAACTTAATATGAAGACAGAAAGCCCAGTCATGGCTTCCAACGTTCAACATTAACCAGAGTTTTGCTTGAATATTCTGTTTATACAAGAATTAACTGAAATTTAACACTTTCAAAAACAAACAAACTCCAGAAACACATTTAATTGTCTTTTTCAATAGACTGCATACTTTCAATGGTATAATACCCCCTTATTTTCTTATTTTCTTGGGATTATGTTTTGATTTTTTTTCAGTTTCAGATTATTTTTATTTGACATCCAGTTTCTCTACCTGTTTTCCAGCTGATCTAATCAGGATGTATCCCTGAATGTAGCTGTGCAGTAGATGACTATTGTCTGTCTGACTAAACTACTTGATAAAGAAATTAACAAATTTGTGAATTCTTGCAGTCAGAAGCACCATATTTTCTTTACTGCAGCACCTACAGTTATAAATGAGTTATTTTTCTTCAAGGATTTATAATCATGTTCCTTGTTAATGTAATTAAAGAGAGAAGAGACCTCCTCAAGTAAATAATAGAAATCTGTGAATGGGTTAATGCTAATGGAAGGTACTGCTGGAGCTACATTTATACAGTTAAAGGCAGTGTTGGTAAGCAGATTTAGATACACTTTTTGTTATTCTAGTTGAAATTATATTTATGTCCCGATGGCAATCAAGGCATTATGTGTTCTTAAAAGAGAGTGAAAAATATCTGCTGTCTACAGCAGGAGTAAATCTGGAAAAACAGCAACCAATCCTAGTGTTTGGAATCCAATTGTTCAACCAACCAAATTTCGTTCTGCTGTTCTGCCCGCCTCCTGAGTGTACATTTTGCCAGCGTGCACGAGCCCTGAATCAATGCGCATAACCAAGAGGGATCCAAGTACGCTGGAGAATGGCAGAAAAACTACCTATACCGCAATTACCGGTAACAGTGCAAACAAAAACTATGTGCTGAGGACAGAGTTTTGAGTCTGTAGTTTTGAATCAGTCACGATCATATGGTTGCAAATCAGTGGCGCTTATACATGTGAGCGGGGCCGCCGTTTTGGAGGAGCTCTGAGTGTGGGAGGGCGGGGGCTAAACAGAGTCCTGAGGAGATGCTACATTCAAATTCATGCTAGTTTTCCATGACTGCCAACCGTGCTTTTAAGGGAAATTAACTTTTCATAAAGAAGGTTGCTCATTTCCCACAAATCTCTAAATTTCACTGGGAAGATTTTTTTCTGATCAAAACTGATTAAAGTGTGTCACACTGAGCTGTTTCATTATCATGCCATCTGTAAAGTGACCTGCACATGAGTGAATAACAAGCTCCGCAGCAGCTTTTTGTCTTCATCTTGATCAGACTGGTTCTCAATGAGTACATCTTTCTTCTTAGTGCTCACGGCAGATGGCTGCTCTGCTGAAAGTTAATTATTTGGGATTGTAATAGCTTTGGTTTAGACAGGGGAACTGAGCTTTTCTCCTGTTGATAAGATGTTCCATACTTAGCCTGTGCCCACAATAGCTGTGTCAGATAAAGATTTTTCCTTGCATGCTTCGGTACTTGACATTTCATAGGATTTTTCCTGTGCTTTTCCATCAGTGCACTGTAATAGCATAAACCTCCAGATTAAATTTTTTTGATAGGAATGTAATTTCATTCTTCTCAGTGCATACAGTCTTTGTATATTCCCCATATTTAAATCAAATGCTTTGTCACAGCTGGAGTACTTGTTTCTGAGCAGGTCAGAGTCAACAACATTATTTTCAAGTGTAGACTCTTGAGGATCTAGTAATCAACATCACAGTTCACAGTCATCAGTGCTATAACTACTATACTTCAGAAATAAATCTCCACATATATCAGCTTCAGTGTTTCTTCAAGAACCCTTAATAGGAATTCAGACACATAAATACATATTTTTCTCCAGATATTATCCATGCTTTCCAGGGTCCTTGGCTGCCAGCTCAGGGTTGCATCCTCACACTGGCAAAGTCAAAGCAGTCAGGAGAAAAAGTGATGCTGAGTAGGGTTGCCCTGCCTTTTGAGCGTGCTTTTATAGACTCACAGATATCCAAGCCTCACCCTAATTAATATGAAAATATCCCTCTGCAGGGTTGTTTCCTGTGCCCTTTTGATTAGCCGTGGATTAACAGGACCTTTATGTTTTCCTCACTGCACGCGTGTTTTCAGCACAGGTTAGCTCCTCTATTACTAAACAAATGAATCAGTGCCTGGAGATGTGTCATGCATATTACCTTTCAGCAGGAGGCACATTGAGCTGGTCAACCATAAAGGAGCAGTGCCACAGTACTTGTTTGCGTTTTTCTCTTTAAAGCTCTCTGTGATTTAATGGGTGGCCTGTTTATGCTTAGCGATGCAAATTCTTCTTCTTGCAGCAGCATATATCACACACCAATTAATATATATCAGCAGAGGTGGCACTCGGTGATTGGTCATTGTGTTAGTCACCCATGAGCAAAGGACTGAGCACTGCCTTGGTTTGCTGCAGCCCTGTTGTGTAAAATGCAAATTATAGATGCAGGATGATATCAGCATATGGTCAAAATCAGCTGATTAAGGCTTTGAAATAATATCTCAATTATAATAACTATTTAAAGCTCCTGTGAGACATTTTTCGCTGGTAATGAAACTGAATGGAATGTATGCTGATGCCTCTGTATGATGTAAAAAAAAAGAAAACTGAACCATCAGAGACAAGAGTAATCATTTCTAGATAGTTGTTTTATTATTTGTGCCCCCTAACATGGGGTTGGTGTCAGAGAAGGCAATTAACAGTATGCTATTAAAGCAACCGTTTTCAAATGATTACATGTCACAGACACATTATGAATTACACGGTGAACCTACAAAATAAAGAATGACATTATTAATTAAAAACAGGACTTTATTTATCCACAGCATAACTTAAAAAAAACAAACTTTTTGCACCAAATTGACAAATCCTGAGTGGCTGTTTGCACCTTTAAAAAGTTACAGAAATACTTGATTTTTTTTCATGTGCTTCATTATGAGTGAGTTTTGTTTTTTGCCTGTATATGTGTGTATTTTCAAAAGCATTGCATTTTATTTTATTCCACTCTGTTTACAAACTAATGTGTTAAGTCTACTACAGGAGAGGCTTGACGTTCTCATGTAGCAAAAAAAAATGTGTGGCAAATATCACGTTACTACATATCAGCAAAAGTACATCTTTGTGCAGCCCTGATAGACACATCGAGTGACACTAAAGTAACTTGATGTCCATGGATTATGTTTGAAAACTTTTTAGTCCTTTTTCATTATGTTACCTTCCCCGTGGGTGTCACCAGCATGCACCCTGTATTTTTGTTTATATGTGTATCTGTATGTTGTAAACACTCTTGCATTGTTATTGTGTATTGTGTTGCTCTGGTCTTTGGCTCTGTTTGCCATCCTTGGAGACTGGAGCATTTATTCCCCTGATATAAAGATGAAAAGACAGAACAAAAATTGCCCCTCCTGTGGTCCCAGTTGGTTAAATTTGTTCTGATCATTGCCAAGGTCTGAATGAACATGAGCTGCACACACACACACAGACAATAAAAAATAATTTGCCTCTGTTAGACGTGTTGCACCCTAACCCCCAGTGGAGCGACGTGTTGGTGGTTTTGCCGGGGACGTTTCTAACAAACACCAATGTCAACTTTGTGTGAATTGATCCTGGAGTTCAAAGCTTTTTATCTGCTGCTTTCTTCCATATATCACAGACTTAATTAATGAATTTGGGGCACAGTTAATTGAGTAATAACTGTTTTCTATCTGTGTTAATTGGCACCTACAATAAAATAGCAGAAACACAAATTAAAGGGAAGGGCTTTAAGGGGGTTAAGGTTAAACTTACAAAACTGACCTCTAGATGAAATTTCACTTTAAGTGACCCCGTGTATTGATCCACTCTTCAGTTAATGGATCACCTGTCATTGCACATTTCCAGAGCTTTAAAATTCTCTCTTTATAACACGATCTCCATGTGTTCTCTCCCTAATTGTAAATCTGCATAGATTCCTTCATCTCAAAGCTTTCCACTTCGTTTTTATTCTCTGTGAAAGGTAACTCTTTGAGAGTGACGGAACCATGATAATTCATACTTTTTGCATAATAGGCCTTTGATCTTGTCTCTTCAAGGTGAGTTTGTTGTTAATATATTATGATCTCACATTGTGGTATATTGCATTATTCTCTCATTTTCATCAATATATACCGACAGAATTTCCATGATTATTGTTCATATGAAACTAGCTCATTATCCTGTCATACATAGTGTAGCAGTACATCAGTTGTGAGGGTTTTTGCATTTTCATTTCAATATTGAATTGGTATTGTTATTCTGTTCACTCTGATCTTCCACCACTCTCTTTGTAGCTACTTTCTCCTTGCTCTTTGCCCCTTCCTCTTTGTATCTGTCAGCCAGCTCTAAGCGCTGTGTGTAGTTTAACAGGATGATTTGTTGTCACCGAGTCATCTGTCACCAAAAGCTAAATGATGAAATGAGAGTGTGAGCGGCACTGTCTTGTCTGTAATGAATTATGCAGCAGGTCAGGGGCCTCTGTTGTGGTTACAGTCCACAGCACAAACACGGACCTCAGGTAGTGCTCTCATCAGTCCTGCTGTTTCCCACCATATGGAGTCAATGAACTGGGACACCTGCCTATATGCCTCTCTCTCTCTCTCTCTCTCTCTCTCTCTCTCTCTCTCTCTCTCTCTCTCTCTCTCTCTCTCTCACTCACACACATACACACACACAATTTTATGATGCAGGCATTCACTCGTGCTTATAGACTAACATTCATCACTGTAGAATGATGAAAAAATGTGTTTATTTTAATCTGCAAAATAGTCGTAACGAGTATTCAAAATAAACGCCAGGGTTTTACTGCTTTACCTTTAAAACCATAGATTGGTAGAAAAATGGGTAGACTTGACAAGAAAAGAGAAATCATACCATTATTGATTTTTCCTTTTTTCCTTTTCTTTTCTTTTTTTTTTTTTTAACTATGAGATGGACTGATAAATAGATAACATTTAGACTCTTAACCTGTCCCCTTCTCATGGTCACAGAATGAAACTACTTCTGACGAAAAATGTCCCAATAAATAAATAAATAAATAAATAAATAAATACAATATTTTTTTCCCAAATCGAATTAAAAAATACAAATAGTAAAATCTTCAAGATCCTTCCATAAAGAAAAACAAATATTCGTTCTTTTCTTATGATCTTTGATGTTTAATTGGATGAAAGGGTTCACAGACAAATTGAATTACAAGTTCCCGCCTCTTGTACGATTGAGATATCTGTTACAGATGATGTGCCGTATAATGAATCCCTAATTTATGTAATTAGACCATTAAGCATAATCCGAGCATATGTTGTAAATGCCCTGAGGTCTTCTTGCAGGTACTCCCTCTGATGTCACCAGACACACTTAATGGAGGGGGCTGATGGGAGGACTATAATCTAGCTCTTTGATTAAATAAATAATAATTTCTCAATATTGTAGTTTTCTCCCTTTTTAGGTAGTGGCATTCAATGTCACTACCTATAAAGAGGCCACTGCTTTTACGGTTTATTAATAATAATAATAATAATAATAATAATAATAATAATAATAATAATAATAATAATAATAATAAATCATTTTTAAAAAAATCGTTTTCTAAGAGGGGTGTTGAGTGAAGTTGGCCTTGAGCAGTATGGTTATCCCGTCATATCGGCTAAATTTGCCATTGAGGAGACTGCGTTGAGAGCCCTCTGTCTGCTAATTAATTGTCACTCTGCTGAATATTCATACCTTCTCATCAGCGCGTCCTTAATTGCACCGTAAAACATCTCTGGGGGCTGAAACCACTGCGGACTTCATTAGCAGCGCGCGCTGGCTTATTGGCTGCTTTTAGAGTCTACAGCAGACAACAAACCACGTACTATACCTGCCGTGTTTAACACATGAGGAGGCCAGCTTGATCCCTACAAATCAGATGGATAATTAATGTGACGAAAATTAAAAATAATTTAGTATAATATTGTGGTAATTTATACTAATTTACCATGAACATTATTTTTTGTCTTAAAAACCTGGACTGTGCAGATCATGATAAATTGCAGACATGCATTGCCAGGAGAGGGAAATTCATACACTCACTTTGAGATTCAAAAAAAAAAAAAAAAAAAAGACAACTCAAAATTTAACTGTTTAGAAATCACAAACAAATAAAGTCAAGACTCAAGCTGCCAGAAAAAAAATGATGTAATATTTGAAATTGAAATCGAACAAATGTTTTTATCTGGATTACTTCACCCCCTCTGATACTCTGTTAATCTAAATTTTAAAATAATTCTCCTTGGATTATATTTTTTTTTCTTGTGTGTTAACAGGCATCACCCTGTGCTTTAACTTTCTCTTAAATCTCCCTGAAAGGCAGTTTTTTTCCCCCTCTGCAGGTCTGGGTGGCAGCAGATCTCAACTCGATTCACTGTGACAATATTGTTTGGCTATCATTCGCTGCTTTAAGCTGAATGGCATCGATCCTCTTTTAACAACATTTGTTTCCTATTGTGTCATGGGGGCGCAGCAGTGGAGGGCAGACGTGTGAAAGTGGCTGTTTGATTCTCTTTTTCATCCCCATGACCTCAGCTTTTGTGTCTCGTCACCCTGGGAATGTCACGCCTCACTACTCTACTTTAAGATGTTTCAGAAAGTGCCCTTTGTTTTCGCTCCTCTTCTTTTTTTAAAGCTCACACAAAATTGTTCTTGGTCCCCCCTCGTGTTATAAAGGATACTTCAGGCTGAGGCACGGTTCACAAGTGCAATGCAATTTGGCTTATCCCAACCTTTGTTCGCGCTTCTACAAATGACCAAACATAGTGCAGACTTGATCTACTGCTGCTTGAACTCCGGAGTTTGGGAGCAGCTAAAAACCCCTATTCAGATTCAGAGTCATGGTGGTATTTTCTCTGTGTGCATTGGACAGGGACAAAAGGGCCTACCAATATCCCATAACCCTGCAGCTCAAAAAGCCACACCGTCTGTGTGTGAGAGGAGAGGAGAGAAAAGGCTCTTACTGCTGCTCTGAGGTTGGTTAATGCAAGTGCAGGTTAACTTGTAACGCGCAAACTTTGTAGCGAAAAATCGTTGCACATAAACAGAGAACGTCTGACTATTATTTTTGAGAAGAAAATGAGACTCTGAATCGTGCGTAAAATTGTGCTTTGTGGGGACATTCGAACAGCCTAATTTCTCAGGTTTCACAATTATAATTCACACAAAAATCCTGTCAGCTACAGATTTAGTTCTGCTTGCTTGTATCATTCTGAAAGAGAGCAAATCATAGAAGAAGTTTTCATTGAATGGATGGATACATGAAAAGACTGGATGTCAGAAGACGTTTGGCACTTGGCAGTGTGTTGTCATTATCCACAGTGTGTGTGTGTGTGTGAGAGAGAGAGCGATGGGTCGACAGGGCCACTTCCTTTTGGACTAAACCTTGAGCTGACCATTAATGTGAGTTGACAAGTGTTAAAAGGCACTGCACAGACAAAAAGCGACACTGCACGGTGCAGGTTTTAGACTCATGATATAAAAAACCAAGTTAGTGACTTTTTCCAGCCTTAACTGGAGTGTATATATATATATATATATATATATATATATATATATATATATATATATCGCGGCTAGTTTTTTTCTCAACAGTTTTCATGCAGCATTAATGTCTCTCCACTGCTCCTGGTTTCTGGGTGAAAATAGCTCGCTGTCCCCCCGCAATGCGATTCCTTTCGTAATCCGTCAGACTGGTGATGGGGTGCATTGTGGATTTATGGAGGGAAATTAGCATAAATTATGAGCAAATCTGCGTGTGCGTGTGTGTGGTCCCTGGCATTGCAAACCCTCCAAGCGGAAAGGTGGCCCTGGCCAAAAGCTTGAATAGCAATAGCTCAAAATAGGCTTCCCATTTGGTTTTCACATTCATATAATTGACTTATGGATATTTTATACAGTTTTCAAAACACCATCTTCAAGGGTTTATTTGCATTCGTGAAGTACTCTGGTATCTTCTTTACATAAACACAATGGACTTGTAGCCTCATGAAGTTTCAGTTTGGATAACGGCGTTTGCATTGTGTCGATGTTTTCATTTCGTTACTTCCTCTGCTCAGCTCAGCGGCCAAACTAGGCCGCTCATTAACAACTTTGCTTATGGCGAATTATTTTTGCAGCACAAAACCAGGCTATATTCCGATACTGATTTTTTTCTTATAACTGTATACTAAAACTTTTTTTTTATTATTAATAGACTTCCATGGTAAATAAAAACAACTGCAGTGTATAAAACACATTTGGATAACTGGTCTCCAAACACATGCCATTGCACAATATCTCAAATACTTCATATTATGACATGAAAAATCCTGTAAAAAATCGCACACAGTTACTGCAGAATTTTACGACACATAAAATTACAAATATCTTTAATGTCATTTTAAGTCCATATCTATTCGTAAATCGTTACCGTAAAATCCGCTGAAGAAGCATTAGCGCATACCTTCACACACTGAGTGCCATCGCAGTTCAATTCCGGTTGCCGAGCCTTTTCACCCCATTTTCTGTCTTCAAATGGAAATGATTTCCATTGGCCCAAGGTGTCCATGTAAATAGGTGTAAATGAAACCAGATTATGCCTTCCTCCCAGACCCCCCTCACCCCCTCCTCCTCCTATGGCGATTGTCATGTGATAGCAAAGAGGTGGCACATTAATGGAGCGCCTCTACAGGGGTCTTTTCTGCTCATGTCACTACATAAAACTATCAGATGGTTAGAGGAAGGCCATGGAGGCAGCCACTTAGCTCGTCTTACCGAGGACTCCAAATGAAGTCTATTCAGCTCCGTTAGCGGGACAAGCTGACTTACTCTGCGAGAGAGACAGCAGCCATCTCGACATAAATGTGCAGAGCCCGCCCGCTTGCACAGCTCACACAGACGGACAGCCTAACTCAAACCCAGCTTTGCCTGCCTTGAAACTTTCCTCAGCTGTTGTTTTCATGAAGAGCGACAGACTTTCGCCTAGGAATTAAAAAGGAACTACTTTTTATTGATTTTCCGAAAGTATCGAGGATGCCTCGTCCAGGGAGAAACACGTACAGCGACCAGAAGCCTCCTTACTCCTACATCTCCCTCACTGCCATGGCGATCCAGAGCTGTCCGGAGAAGATGCTGCCTCTCAGTGAAATTTACAAGTTCATCATGGATAGATTCCCATACTACAGAGAAAACACTCAGCGGTGGCAGAACTCTCTGCGCCACAACCTCTCCTTCAATGACTGTTTCATTAAAATACCTCGGCGCCCGGATCAGCCAGGTAAGGGCAGCTTCTGGGCTTTACACCCCAGCTGCGGGGACATGTTTGAGAATGGAAGTTTCCTGAGACGCCGCAAAAGGTTTAAAGTGTTGACTTCGTCCGACCATCTGGCTCCCAGTAAACAGTCGGAAGCTGCTCATTACCTCCAGCAGCAAGCCAAGCTGAGGCTGAGCGCCCTGGCAGCCACTGGCACGCACCTGCCCCAGATGTCAACTTACAACCTGGGAGTGACTCAGACTTCAACTTTCAAGCATCCCTTCGCCATCGAGAACATCATCGCCAGAGAGTACAAGGTCCCGGGCAGCCTGGCCTTCTCCACCATGCAGTCCATGTCTGCCGGGTACCCGCTGCACAACCAGCTGACCACAGCATGGCCCCACATGTACAACACCAGCGTGATTGACACGGCAGCTCCGATCACCATGGCGAGCAGCGACTACAGTGCGTACGGCATGCCCATCAAGTCCCTGTGCCATGGGGGACAGTCTTTACCCGCCATTCCGGTGCCCATCAAGCCCACCCCGACTTCCATGGCGGGTTTCTCGGCGTTACCTCCACACATCCCTGCGTTTCTATCAAACTCTCCACAGTCTCTGAGCCCGACGTCCCCACAGACAGCGACCAGCCAAAGCAGCCCCGCGACCCCGAGCGAGACTCTGACGAGCCCGTCTACGCTGCAGTCTGTGGCTGTGCACTGACCACATTAACTGTTCCATTCTATAAAACAGAACTACTGGCTGGCTCCCAGGCCCTCTTTATTGATCCCAAAGTTTATATTTTCTGTCGTCGGAAACTATCAAGGCGAGTTGCAGTTGCATATCGGTTTATTTGTGTATGTGTTGAATGTGTCGCTTTAAAAAAAAAACCGTGTCATTGAAGTCCAGCACAGAATCGCACAGAGAAGTAATGCTCTTGAAATATAAATTATTTGATACTTCTATTTTTCAGTTCATTGTATCATATAAGTGTAGAAGTGGGGCCACAGAGGGGAAGTTTGTTTTGGCACCATCCACCCTGATTCACTTCAGTTCTCGTGGCAAAATTCCCCCCGAAGTTTGATCAAAAATCAGATCCTTACACCGTTTCTGTGAGACCACTGTGAAATAACGAGGCGGTGTGCTTTTCTCTGCTTTTAATACTGGAACCGTAAAGGAGGAGAAACCAAATAGGAACCGGATTTAGATTTGTTTTTATATCCCTGTACAAGAGAGCAACGGAAATCTTTTTTTAAATGGTAAAAATATTGTGAGACGTCCTCAAAATGCAAGATGTGAATAAAGCAAATAAGTGATACTGAAATGTTGTAAAATGCACTTTTTAGTTTTAGGTTTTAGATATCTATTTTCCAGAAAATGTTCTGTGAAGCGTTTAATTTAAAAGGCTGTGGTGACCATGTGTATCAGATGCTGTAAATTTGTACTTTTTTTTAGGTATAAAAGCATGCGTTCTACAAAACAATTTGTGTTGTTACTGTTGCTGTTATTGTTGTTGGTTTGTTTCTGTTTGTTTTCTTTTTTGCAAGCATGCGTGCTTTGGAAAGGTGTGCAAACAGTCTGGAAAAATAAGCTGGTCATCGAATTATTTTCTCATTAAAAGTGAAGTACACAATCAACCTGTTTCTGCAAATTCACTCAAAGGCGAAGTCATACATTAGCCTGGGTCCTGATGTTAATGTGTATTTTATTTGCATTTGAAGCCATCAGGCCAAATTCTTTTTCAGAGGAAGAAACTTTCAAGACTCAACAGGGTTTTTAGATAACCGTGTAATCGTTATAATAATACATTATAATAAATTATATAATGTAATGATTAATAATATATAAATAATACATTTAATGATAATTATATGCCTAATAATAGTAACAGTGTTTTAGTCTTGTTTCAGTGTTCTGATCTGCAGAGCTGCAGCGTGTGCAGAGAAATGATCGTGCAGTGCATTAGGATGCATGAGGCTGCGATGCCATGCTCACAGCGCAGACAACTGAACTCATTCATCAGGCTGCTGCCTAAACAAAATTAATCCCAACAATAAACATTTCAAGAAAATGCACATATTTATTTTGTTGCGGTTTTTTTGAGGACAGTTCAACAGCCGAAGTGGTGCGTTTTTTCCAGTTGTGATTGTAACCAAATGTTTGAATCATTTTGCGAACAGTGCAACAGGTTTATAAATAAGCGCGGATGAGCTGCTGCGAAGAAAAAAAGTGCAAAATGTTTGTCTTTATTTTATTCGATCTGGCTCGAAACGCCTGAAATCCAGTCTTCCAATTTTCCGGCTCCCCTAAGAAAGCACTGGTCCATCTCGGGGTATTAAACAAATACATTAGGATTCCGTCACTTTATGCAATCGAGTAGATCAAATAAAGGCTCTCGGGCCACTTCATTCTCCCTCATTCAGCTGAATTGAAAGTGCAAAGAATAGCAAAGTTAGACTGGGCCACCAATGTAGATTTAGCCTTTTTTCAGCGAGACAAAAAGACTGATTTTTCACAAACACATTGCTGACTGGGGAACTAGGAAACGAGCTGCAAGACCCTTTTGGAATTTAAATCCACCCCTCCCCCACGGACTGTTTGGACAACAGTGTTAGTTTTTTTTTCTTACCTCCCCACTTTGTGGCGTTTGTGTGTATGTGTGTTTGTTTGTGTGTTACATTAATTCTGATTCTGTACGATTCAATGCACTGATCCCGCTCAGCCTGAGTTACAGCTTTTATATTTAAACCACATCGTGTGTTTAATTCTTGCTGGTCTTTACATTTACACTCCTATTTTAAAGACTCACAGATTTTATTTTTCCCTCACATGAGCAAGCAGTTGAAATTTACCTGTTTCACATAAAAATAGGCTGTTAGATATTACAAATATATAAGCCTATTGTAGCAATGTATTTACATACATTTTCCCCATTTTATCAAAAACTGTAAACTGGAACTTTAACTGGCTTAACTTTGCCCTTGTTTGCTATAAATTTCCTTGTTATGTGTAGCAGTGTAATACAAACTAAATTATACTATTTTTTTGAAAAAGAAATCATTCCCAGAAGAAGTCATCCTAGAATGTTAAATGTTAAAAAAAAGCCACTGAAACTTCAACTTGATGTGAATTTTTGCTTTGGAACATTAATGCAACATTTAAATGGATTTATGCATTTGCAAGCAACATCCTCCCATGCGGTTATTTCTATAAAATCAAACAGATGAGGTTGATATAGCAAGAAACTTGTAAAAGTTTGCACAGCAGTTTTGAGAAGTAAGTTCAGAAAATGTAACAGAGGTATTTTTTTTTAGTTGGTTACTTTATTCCACTACAAATGTGATTGAAATTATGGGACATAAAAATCTGTCATTTTTTAAAGGATAGTTTGACCACTGTTGGGATGAAAGTGTCCCTGGCATAAGGAACATGTCTCTGCCACACATGAAATGGAAGAAAATCTTGGAAACACATTTAATTCAAAGTAAACTTAACAAATGTAACATTATAAACATTTTCAAATGTTTATAATGCACACACAATAAACTGCACACAAAGTCTCAGACTTATTAATGTTCTTCAGTCTTTAACATTTTCCTCCTTTAATAAAGTTTAACAAAGTTTAATAACCTGTTGTTGCTTCCTGAGTTTATTGCAGACATTGTTTTCCTCACTTTAGAAGTGTCAACATGAACTCAGTGGTATGATCCACATCTGCACCGTCCTTGTGCTCTCCACTATGTTACACTTAGACAAAGAAGAAGGTCATCCCAGGCATGGGATGAAATATAGACCACATGCAAATCCTCAATGTTGTAGTTTAATTAAAATAATTCATTAAAGTGGAGGCCCTGGGTAATTAGCATGTATAATTTATGATTTGCTTAATGCATGCAGGCAGTGGCCTCTGCAATAAACTCAACTTAACCTCAAGTAGGAAAGTGATATGGACAGGCTGCTGTTATTTACTGTGTGTTCATTGTTGGGATATTTGTCAAGAGGAAGCAAGTGTTTCAGAAAATAAATAAATAAATAAATAAATAAATAAACACGTGGGCGTTATCTGGCCTCCACTGCACACACACACAACTTATTTGTTTACGAGTTTCTTTTGTGGATTTATGCCCACTTGGAAGAGGAGCTGTCAGGTTTGTGGTGAGGGAGAGATATCTGGAATCATCGTCACTCCCTTATTAGTATTCATCATTTATTTTAGAACACATTTTTTATGTGTGTTTACAGTTATGCTGCTGGTCACTGGTGTTGAAAATAGTTTCTGTCGTCTCTTTAAACTGACAGAATGAGGACACAGCGAAAGGTGGCAGACTGTCAGCGCTGACTTTTAGAGGAAGAAGAAGAAGAGGAAGAAGAAGCAAAATAATCAGCGATAGACAAAACCTGCATTAATTATACTCTGCATAATGTGTCAATCCCTGACAAGCCCCTGACATTTTGAAACATGGCCAGTGGCTATATTTGATTACTTTCTGCTTGTACATGTAGTCTTATTTTTTTATATATTTATTTTTTTGAGAAAAACAACAAAGTTAAACAAATATTTTTAGATGGAGCTATGGGCTATGGTAAACAGATTTATTTTAGCGCTAAATAGACAGAAAATGGTGCTGTCCTCAAGGCAAGGAAAGGAGCTGCTGATAAAAAAAAGATTATTTTTCGACATCTCTAAACATGTTTTACAAATCAAACATTTCAAATACATGTTGAAAATTTTAGAAGAAATCATCCCTCAGTGTGATGTGACACCCTGAAAAAATCAAACACAGCAGGAGTAATATCCCATATCATTGTTACAACACTGTTTGGTTAACTCATTACTCATAATCTGTGACTCTTGGGTTAAATACATTACATGACCATGTCGGAGGTCAAAGGTCAGGTATAGTGGGCAGCTGCAGGGACAGGCAGGAGAATGCAGCAGCAGCATTCAAGGCTGGCTCAGCCAAACACCCATGTGTGCATGAAATTAGAGTGTCAACATCTGATTCATGCTGCTGGGTGGTGACTGTGAAACAAATTATGTCAGCGGGTGGCAGCGGTGCAAATTCCAGCGAGCTGCAACAGACAGTGGCTGTGGGGACGTTACAGCAAGCCATCTATCCTGTTTCAGATAGTGAGGGGAAAGTTTTTGGGGAGAGAGCGGGATTTAAAGGTCCACAGATGACATACAGAAAAAAAAGAGTGAGGATATATCGTCAAGGTTTGTGTTTTCAGTGTGATTCCAAGCTGTGAGATTTTAGCGCTTTAATGGGAGGAGGTGCCAAAAAGATCTGATGGCTCCAGGAAATGGGTGATAATTGTTATTCAAGATAAGGATGCATATTGTCACAGACAGGGTGTGAGCAGGGTGCAAATGAGAGCTGCTCTGACATTTCGGCAGCAAAACAAGGTTCTTATAAATAAGAAAATCACACCCAGAAATCCTTTCCAATGCAATTAAAGCAGATATACAAACATAAATCCCTCTTCTGTGCTTTTGAGTCCACATTTTTCTCTAATAGCTGCAGGAGGGAGGGAAGCTCTGTGATTTACAACTGCGTTAACAAAACTGACTTGATTTTGATTTAATTCACGTGATGTGATTTTGCCTGGGAATTTGACCCCTATTTTACAGTACTGACGATTTTTAGGCAACAACATGTGATGCAACCCTACATGCCGCCTCTGCAGATAAATCTCTTGGTGTGGGTGTCAGGCGGGTTGAGACAAGGCGAGTCAGATAAGCAACAGATTCATCAAACTGCAGGCTCCAGGCCTGTCAAAGTCAACCTGCAGCCATTAGGTCTAACATCTGACTCCCGTCTTCTTTTTCTTAAATTCATTGTCAAAGTGGGCTCAGAATATGACTGGGAAGGTTTGATTTGGAGTGTAGCCCTTTGTGTGAATTGCAGATGATTCCCTTGTGTTTAATTTTGCATATCTGTGAAGGGTGTGTTCTCTGTGCCTGCTTGTTCCATCTAGTCTTAAAAATCTGTGTAGCTGGTGAATTTTGGAATGAGTCCCTCACAGAATTCTTTTCATTTGATTGTAGGAAGCATTCCCACAGCGCCAGTGCAGCCAAATGTCAAACCTCAACATGGGAAGCCTGCTAAATACAAACAAGCAGCTTTAATGAAGGTACTTAACAGATTTGACACTGCAATGTTTTTTGTTCTCAAGTGCGTTAGCTCTTAGGTGCTACAACTGTAACAGAATCTGTGGGTTTTAGCAGCCTGCTATTTCCCCTTTTAAATGTGGGACGAAAAGCTCATTTATCACCTCTACTCTGGATCTTATCGTCCCCTCTCCAGCCATAAACTAACACTTACACAGAACTTCAAAGGTGCACCAGATAGCAGAGGTGAGAACAGGCAGGGCCTGCATCCACTTGGGGGCTAGCTCCTTCCAGAGAGATGAGATGGAGCTGATTAGCAGGATCATGCAGCGAGAGCCCCGTGGGGCAGCAGCTGGAGGAGCACTCCCAAGAGAGGTGTGAGTTTTGACAGCTTCTGTCTCTCCCCCCTCTGGATACTGCAGGGTCAGGGCACCCTCAGTGGGGCCCAGGCTCCTTGCTGGATAGGAAGTCAGCGGTAATTGCCATTCAGTCAGTGGGACAGAAACAAGAGGCAACAAAAACCAGCGAAAGAACACACAGCCCCGTTTCCTCTTTGTCTGGATGTGTTTGAGGAAGGATGCTACCTCCTCACAGACAGAACAAAGCTGCAATAAACTTCTCACAATTACAATCTTGCAGAAGTTGCAGAAAAGAGGACACATACCGGTCTAGCTGCACACTCGTAGCCTTTTCCTCTCAGTGAGCAGGCCCAGATGGCTCCTTGTTAATGCATCACAAAAAGCCCACATTGTTCTGTTAATGTAACTTCATTTGTGTCTTTGATCTGATCTCATGTTGTCGCTGCTGGTGTGAAAATCCCTATCAAGTGCATGATCCGGCACTGCGCTCATTGTGATTGTTATAAGCTGCTGCATTGAAATTCCACTTTGTTCCTTTGTTTCTTTGTTAGCAGACACAATGTGAGGTTAATTAGCAGCCACTGCTAACTTCTGGGTTCCTGGATCCTTCATCACAGCTGAAGAGTGCTCATCACTGTGGTTTGCTGGCAGTACCAAGCCTAAACACAAGGTCTGTAGGCAGTTGAGAGTTAACAGAATACAAACGCGGGAACATCTTAATCCCTCTCAGACTAACAAGAGTATAATTGTTTCTTCACGTCTTCAGTTGCTCTCATCATTGTTGCCTTTCTCATGCTGAAAAACACACAGCACCAAGATGTGTTTGCAGAACAGGTTGCAGATTCCAGGTTTGTCAAACATAAAAAGGCTTTAATCTACTTATAATCTGATTCCAAGGTGTCACAGTGCATTTTTCTGTTTCTTCTGTGTTGCACAAACTCTCAGCACAGCGCATTTATCTGCAATATTGCCCTTTCCGCCACTTCAGAGCTCCCATTCCCTGGTGGTCTAATTTATGTTAAGTCACAAACCTCCCCTATGGCTGTTTTGAAACGTTCAGAATGGAGACTGTGTGCTCCAGGTTTATGCCAGCACACCACAATCCCCTGTATAATTGTTCTCTATGGGAAAGCACATCTCAGTGAAACCATCTGCAAGTCCATGGGGCAGTTTCCGAAGAATGAGTGGACTTCTTAGGAGGGGGTTCCACCACAATCCAGTTTCTCTTGTGAAGCAAGTAATTAATTCAAATCTCAGGAAGTCAATGGCCGCCTGGATCAGAGGAGCACGTCGCTAGCTCACAGCTGCTGATACCGCCAAAGCGTACGGCTTGTCTTCTCAGGAAGTCGCCACACAAAAAAGGTCACAATGGGCGCACACACCCAAATGAGGCTCAGATTACAGATTTTAAACTGTGAATTTTGTGTTCTGTCCTCCCACTTCATTAATCTGAACTGTGGTGATGATAAGAGCCACCAATACTCTTGGGGAACAGGGTTCTTTATGAATGATGTAATATACTGTCATTAAACAAGCTTTCAAGGTTCTGTGGCTCCCCTGGCAACAATGACCTCACCTCACATTGGTACATTTATTGAGACAGTCCTTCAGCTCTGCAGAACATTGATCTAACTCTGGCAGAGTATTGATATCTTTCTGAAGTTCTAAAAACTGTCTGCATGAAAAGTCCCAGTTTTTCTGATGATGCATTAGAAAAGTGGTGTTCTTCACATTTTTTGTCCTGTTTTAGCTCATTAAATTCATTAGCCAAAGCGCAGAATGATGAAATATGATGAAAGCGCCAGGGCAGCACTTTAAGAACCACAAATGAAACACATCACTTGGTTGCTGTCTCTATCTTTTTCCCTGCAAACTATTAAGTAGAGCAGGGCCAAGAATAAGACCCTGATGGGCTGGTTAGGCTTAAAAATTGGTCTTAGAGCAGTTTTTGACAAAAAACAGACAAACAAACAAAAAACATCTGATTCTCTTAAAGACTTGAATTCAGACTTTGACAGATGAATCTTCGGGTCCGTTTACTCGACAACAGAATGCAAAAGTTTTGATGTATTTCGGCCTCTCATTTATATGGAAACACCGTTTCAGCCGACCTTAAATGCAACTTTTTGAATACGCCCTCCAGAGTGGAATTTTTCTGAAATGCCACAGCTTCCGTCTCCATATAAACAGCAAGCAGGTGATTTCAGGGAAAACGCGGACGTCATGCTCCGTTTTGCGCGTGCGCATTCCACTTTCGTTGTGGAAACTTTTGCGAACCGGACAACAACAACGGTTAAATGGCGGATTTATCGTGTTGTGCTTGGGCTGATGAATCTGCTGACTGCCTTTCAACAAAATGTTCATCTGTTGCTCCACTTCTGCACTCAGATAAGACACATTTAATAATCGCACCAGAAAATCAGTCAACCTCTTCTTCTGCGGCAGACAACCAAAAGACTTAACAGTCATATCAACCCCCTACAGGCCTTGTTTGTGTACTACATCGTTTTCAGTCCCTCAGCGTTTCCGTGTACACACAGATTTTTCTCTCTGCGTTTTTTGCATTTTCGAGTGAAACGCTGTGAAGTGTTGTCGTATAAACATGGCTTTAGTGTGGAATGAAAGTCTCTGACTCACAGGCTTCTTCTGGAGACAGGACAGGGCTGGGCTGAAGGCCTCAGAGAGCTGCTCCCTAAAGCTCATTGTTAACCTGCTAGTGGAGGAAGCTGCTGCTGCTGCACTTCCAACCTGTCTCTGACAACAAGTGTAAATAAGGATCTTAATGACAAACAGTTTCACAGTGAGCTTCACAGGGCTCAGGTTTAGCTCTTAATGACTCGGTCAAGGGGTGTGCACAACAGTTAGCTGCTTTCTTCGTTTGGCATCATTAAGTGGCACTGCAGAGCTCGTGGCTTTGGCCCTGTTGGTGAGACCAAGACAAAAAATTTGATTGGGGAAACAAATCAAGAAGTTTTCATTGAGTTTCATGATGTACCTGATAAACTTGGCTTGACTGCAGCAGTGCATTTATTACAAGTTTTTTTTTTTTAATGATTTGCCTGTTAAGTGAATACATAACACAAATACCTTGCTAGATTCAATGCCAAGTATTATGTTTTCATCAGTAAAAAGTCACTTGGGTAACTTGAGGCTTTTTTTTGAAGGTCTTAACTCCTGATTTTAACACTTTCCAAACAGCCACATTAGATTTTCCCTTTCAGAGGAAGGTAAACATTTTTATTTGCACAAGATTTTCTGACTGGGACTAAATCTGTCTCTTCAGTCTCCCTCCACTTGACCTTTGACAGTGACTAGCCCTGCTTCTTGTTGCATGGAGTGTATGTTGTGCAGCCTGACTGAGAGTCCTGGAGTATATAAGCTAGTTTTGATCGTCTAGTTTTGATCGTCTAGTTTTGATCGTCTAGTTTTGATCGTCTAGTTTTGATCGTCTAGTTTTGATCGTCTAGTTTTGATCGTCTAGTTTTGATCGTCTAGTTTTGATCGTCTAGTTATGTCTAGTTATAAGTCCACCTCTGACTCTAACCTCTGGTGTGGCCTGAGTTGTGCAGGGCTGGATAAGAGGGCTTGCCCTTCTGACCACAAATCAGCTGGGAAAGCAGGCTTGTATCTTCAAAGGGCATGCACCCCCCACTCCTCTCCTCCTGTGATTTACAGCCCCCACTGAGACGAAGTTAGGCACGGCCACTGTCTTTGCACCTGGGCCTTTTTCAAGCAGCCAGGATGAGCTCTTTGCAGAAGACATTCAAATGTACAAGGAGCAGATTAGGCTGACTCAATCTTCTTTTGCTTGGGGAGAGAGAGAGAGAAAGAAAGAGGACCGGCTGACTTCAAACAGACCCCTTCTCCCTCTGCTGCTTGAATGAGTGAAAGGGTCAGGGAATGAAAACAGCCTTGTGTATTCAAAGTGCTAATTCACAACTTATTCCTCTAATACACTCATGAAGCACTTTTAATTGTGTTAGTTCGCATTCCAAAGGCATGTTTGTAGCTTTTAATTGGGGCTCCCTTTGAAATCATTCAGATGTATGACTTGTGGGGCCAACTTAAACAGTTCTCGTGCTTGGCGTGGAGGATCGCTGGCTTTTGTTCCCATGCTTGGGTGGCACTCGAATATTGACCATTAGAAGGACAGGGCTGCAGATATAATCCAAACACAATGTTGGATGTTTCTGTTTTACTTTTCTTACGACAAGGTAGGGATGTGTCTGAAGGGAGAGGTTTGACATTTCTGATGGTTTAACTGCCAAACTTAGTTTGGTGCATTTTTTCTTTGTCCTCATTTTTTAATACACAGGCCCATTTCAGATATCGCTGAGTAATAAAAACATGTTTAACTTTAAATTGAATGAGATTTATATAATAAAAAGAAACCTTAAAAAGTCAAATTTTGATTTTTTTTTTTTCACAAGCCCAATTTATTTATTTATTTATTTATTTTGAATAAAATAATAAACATGAAACTGGAGGAAGGTCTAACATCATTTAAAGAGTTGCAATATAATTAAAATTGGTATATTTATTTAATATGACTGCAAAAACACCCAAAGGTTTAAATTAAGCATGATATAAAGCAAATTTACATGACTATGAAGCTAACTTTTACTCATTTCTTCTCTTTTGAGACATGATTTGCACTCCTGGAGAGGATATACCTATGTTTTTTTTTTTTTTGTTTGTTTTTTTTTTTTGTGATAGTGGGAGTCGGTACCACAGAATATTTCTGTCAATCTCCACGTCTGCAGTGCTCAGCAAACTCTAGCAGCCTCTGCAGGTCTCAGTTACTTTTCTCAGATAAACTGTAGACTTCTTTCTCCCTCACTGAATTCTTTCTTTAGCTATTCTGCCTTCCTCCTCTGAATCATCCTTTAATCCAGGAGAAAAGGGCCCTGAGTTAAAAAAAAAAAAAAAAAAGGAAAAGAAAAGAAAACTGGCTGGCTGTCATTTAATGCTGCCACTGCCAGGACTCTTAGCTTAAATAAAGTCAGTGTAGCATGAATCTAATTCTGTGGATGTATGGGCTTGGGACGCTCAATGTTGCGTCTGGAGAGCCGGTCCTCCTCCTGAAAAACCCCTTCGTACAAATGCCTGGCGACTGCACGGTTACCCACAGTGAAAGGACCACCCACTTAGGCTGAGAGGGGATTTGAAGCTTCCCTGCCTGCTCATTCCTTTGCAGGCCTTTCTGATACTGTTTGCAGCTCATCCAATTGTGCCACTCGTAACATTGGCTCTCTGAGTGCAAGCTGCAACTGTCAATCTTTCCTTTTATAGAGATTTGTCAGCATCTTAAAGGATCTCCTGAAGACACTGAGTATACTTTATTAAATCTGGTTAATATGAAGTTCACAACAAACAGAGACTTAATCTAATATTGACTTTAGATTTGGTGCTTAATTTATTTTAATTTTAGTGGCGAATTCTGCTCCGCAAAAAACTTGGCTTCTGTGGAGTCTTCTGTTTTTCTTTGGCACAAATATAAAGAAAGCATTGAATTAGAGATACCTGATAAAGAGTTTGTAATAAAGATAAAAAATGTTTTATCGCTTTAAAAATATGGAACTATATGCTTTTTTTGACTAATGACTCCTGTATTTTGGATTTCAGTGCCTCATCCAAAACATCCCCCAGGCTTCTGTCTCTCTCTGCTTTTGCTAGTTTTTTTTCTTTGAGGGCTTGTATATTTGGATTTCCCGCTTCACTGCTCCACCCCAACATGTTCATCTCCAACTGACCATCTCCATTTACAACCTGTTTTTATCAACTTTTCTCACAAAGCACAACAAAACAGAGGGAGGGCAGCCTGGCTGCTTGTGAGGAGGACGAGGGGGGGCACAGTCAGGGAACATTGTCCATGAACTTCTCCTCATCTCCATCCCCCAGTGTTATACACAAACAATCCTTCCCATATGCAGTGGACGGGGTCACGGCGTTAACAGAAGGAGGAATGCTTTGGGGAGAAAATATTGTTCAGCAATGACACAGAAGTAATTTGGGTCTCACTGAGTGATTTCATCGGGGTCTTTTGTTGCCTCAAAGTGTTTGACCCAGAGGTCCCTGTCAGCCGTGTTGTTAATGGGAGCTGGAGCAGAGTGACAGCCCCAGAAAGTAAAACATTTTACTACTAATAGTGGGCCTCCAGAGGCTTAGGCATAAATATTTAAGCTCTTCTCCCTTGTCCCAAATACTGGGGGGTCTCCATGGCGCATTTATCTATAATGCAGGAAAAGAGCAAATATATCCGCTAGATGCTACTTTAGCTGCCTTTGTGTAAAACAGACTAAGAAGGTGTGTTAAGTAAAAGTTTTCTTTAGTTTTCCAAGCAGTTTCCAAGCTCTGTGAAACTTCTCAGTGCAGAACTGAAAATCTAAACTCCTATCATGAGAGAGGTCCAAAAGATTTCCCTAGCATGAGAAAAGCTACTAGCTTGGGCCTGTTTCTCAAAGTAAACTTCATTAAAAAGCCTATGTGGCTTGTGAAGGTGGTCTGACGTGCCCTGAATGATGGTCTCCACAAACAAAGCTGCTACACAAGCCATCGAATTATCTCTGTCAAACTTTGGCGTAATCTGAGCTGATCCTCTTAAAAATATTTAAATGAAAACATTTGCACATCAATGGGGGACCATGGCAACGCTGTGTGTATTCTTCTTCAGGGGTGCCTCTTTAACACTGAGCTTTAGAAAAGCCCATCTCCTCCGTTGTGTTGACAAACAACAAAACAAACAATATTAAATGGAGGAGCTGAAGTTTTTTCACATCATTGATGGATAGAGGTATATGAAAGGAGCTGAATGAACACTCAAGTTTGGGACGTTGGTAATGATATGATTGGTGCTCGGGATGTGTCGTTATGCACAGGCTGTAAACCAGACTGGGATCATTTTCAATGAGATGACCAAGGTTGTGCGAGTGAATCTAATGCAGGACTCTTCATAAGTATTCACTGAGCCGCCTCATCAGTACTTTATAGTGGCATATTATTGCTCTGCAGATCTGTGAGGAGCACCTCTCCCCCTGGTGGAGGAAAATAAATCAGCCCACATGAGCCTAAAATCATCTCCCTGCTCTGGTCTCACTCCTCTGCACACACGGCTCAGACGCCTTCTGAATACATTACACTTGGGCGTTTTTCGTGGGTGCAACTGTTGCAACAAAATGTGATTATGTTTGTGAAAATAATAGTGCTTCTTCCGCAGTACTTCCTCTGCATTCTGGGAAACGAGCCATGTATTAATATAGCTTGTGGCTTAATTGAGTTTTGGATGGTAGATTAATTAATTTGTGGCTAATAGGCACAAACACAAGAAAACAAACTTCTTTACTTTAAGCCCGGGCTGTACATGCATCTAAGTAAGTAATGTAAATTATGCAGATTGTGTTGATTATTCTGACAAAGAGGTTTTTGTAAGAGGTGCTTTAAAAGATTACTCCTTCCTGGCATTTTATCAATTGTACACTTCCATAAATAAGTTATGCTGCGCATTTGAATTATTAGTCTGCTTTGCTCTAACAAATATTGTGTGCTGAATAATGATGTGGGTTGTTTATAAATGAACTTGTATCATCAGTTTTACGGTACAAAAGCTTGTAGACAATATAATACACAGTGCTATTAGTTCTACAATACAAAATGTTT
This sequence comes from Labroides dimidiatus, assembly GCA_030710495.1. NCBI lineage: Eukaryota > Metazoa > Chordata > Actinopteri > Labriformes > Labridae > Labroides > Labroides dimidiatus. The sequence goes on from CM061147.1 coordinate 17,432,349, forward strand.
ACTGAAGTAGTAAAACTGTCACACTTTCATGAGAAGTACAAGTTTCCAGAGTTTCACATGATGCATCTAATCATGCTTTAATGAGAATTATTCCTCTTTCTCCCCCTTAATTTTGTGCCTTTTTTTCCCTGAAGATTCCCCTCAAGAAACTGGATATCTGATGCAATACCCCCCCCCCCCCCCCAAACTTTGTAACTTTGCTGCAATCCATGCCTGCAAACTGATAGCTTGATAGCTTACAGAAATTGGGCCCCCAGGTTCTAGCACAAAATGTGCTTTAATCAGCAGAACATCAATTAATAGAAAAACATAAAATGTCACTTTGCCTTCTTAGGGGAAGAAAGATCTTCCCCTTAAGCTTTTATTTGGAAAACTTTAAAATTCTTTCTGATGGTTTTTTTTCCCTATTTGTGCGTTTTTTGTCTGGTCGTGCTGCCGTATGAGCTGGTACCATTAGCAAGTTTTAAAACCTAACAGAGTAATTAGAAGCAAACAGTTGTGGCAGAAAATACCAAACAGACGGAGCTAGTGGTAATTTAAGTTTTGTATTAGAATATGTAGAGTGATATTCTTTTTACAGAACCCATATGCTGAGTAAAACAGGTTGCAGATTGAGGATGCCTGTAAATGTTAGTATTTTAATCTACCACCAAACAATTTACGTCACTTGTAAACAGAAGTAAAATAAATAAACTCAGATTACAAATGAGATGACAGATCCTTTTTTGGCCATTAAATATAACTTATTGTATTAAGCACTGATTTTACCATGAAGATGAGTGTTGAGGGAAACCTTGATTTTAAAATAATGAATAAAAAGATCAATGCAATGCAGATTTTCAAGACAACAGCACAAATGGTTTTGATTGTGAGGTCAGATCTCTGCGTCTACTTTGCAGCTTCCAATTAATGTTTTTTGATCCTTTAGCTAAAAGTGTCTGAGGTATATAAGACTGTGCTGAGGAAGGGCTGTGAAGCGTATATCAGCCAAGTGCTGTCTGTGTGATAATTCTCCAAAGTTAAACAGCCATAAAAGGCTTGAGAACTCTGACCTTCACAATCTAACTAAGCAAAAGAGGCCAATGATGTGGAACAGACCCATCCCAGCACTCACAAGATGATAAACTGCGCTCCAGCTTTGCTAAAAAATAACTGTATGTCTTCGATGACATATATAGCGCCAGCATTTCAATACGATCCCAATTTATTTTGCACTAAAATGGTTTATTGTCGGCTATAAAGCATATGCAGCGAGAAGGCGGAAGGACGTGGCAGCTTCAGCGCAGCGACTGTCTCAAAGGCGTATTGTTCTCCTGGCTGCTCAAGAGCACATCTCAGTGATGTGCCTCGGCTGCATGAGAAGGCCGTAAAAAACTATCAAAACTTATAAACCTTATCATTAGTCTGCCTCGTGTCACTCAATCTTGCTACTTTACTCACAGTTAGCTGTTTTTGCTCTACGACTTTCTGCAAACTTAGGAAAACTTCCATCATCAGAGGGAATTTTGGCACAACAAAAACAATTTGATCTCATATGAAGTGCTTTTCAACAACCTACCTCACACAAATTCAATGAGTTTACAGATATTTAGGCTCCAGAGCAGTGTTTGTCACATTGTGTCAAAAAGTTATCATGGGGAATAAAATGGAAATAAAGCAGGTTTGCTTGTTGTTGTGAGGATCTGTCATGATACGGGGTCATTTACAATCCTATAACATATTCAGACACGGAGCAGATAAGTGAGCGATACATCTTTCACCACGCCTGCCCTTCACACTTGTCATAGCAGCACCATAAACAGCATCCATAACAATCGAGCCCACAGAGGGAACAGCTCCAATATGCAGAGCAGCCTGGAGCTAGGGCACACTTTGCTAAGAAATAGATATGTTTTTCAAATCGCTGTGAAAACAGGAAAAACATTGTTCTTTTGACAAGCAATACATCCTCTGCAGGAATTTTGTTTAGCAGCAAACAGCCCTGTAATTAATGTAATGTAATATTTAGTAAAAGCATTCTGTTATTTGTATACTTGGTGGAGGAAATCTTTACAGGGAATGTAATTAATCATAATTAAGAAGATTTTGACAAGAGCTCAGGGACTGAGCAGACAAAGCCCTCTTTCCATATTCCCAGGGAGGGCACCGTTAGATGATGGGAGAGCTACGCAGGCAGCTAATGAGATACTTTTCCACCACTGTAGGTCTTGTTATGATCTTTGGTTTCCTGTGTGTTATGAGGGATCACTGAGGGTTACAATGGCTGGCTGGAGAAAGGGAGGACACACACCTCCTTGTTTCTCTTAACCTCCTCCTTAGATCTATTACAGTGCACTTCACAAGGCTAAGTACCATTTAATTTAGTCACCCTCCCATATTTATCTTGTGCTCATGATTTATGGGGTTAGAATCCATTCGCTAGAAATATAGGGTATGTCTAACCAGTGTTGCTCTGCAGATTTTTATACATTGCGGCACAATCAGCTCCTCTTTTCGTTGATTAATTGTTTGCTAAATTATTAATGCTCATCATAATTATTGTTTACTAATTATTACAAGTTATTTTGCGTATTTATTTTGCTTCTGGTGGGAGGATTAAAAGGTTGCAAGAAAAGCACAACATAAAAATTACTTGCGTAACCTCAGTCGTGTAACACATTGGCTTACATGAATTTTTATTTTGGACTTGTTTTATTTGCTCTATTGACGTCTTTGTACACTACTTTCTACTTTTTATCTTAAATTTAAGCTCCATATATTTAATAATAAATAATAATAATACATTTTATTTAGAAGCGCCTTTCAGGACACCCAAGGTCGCTGTACAGAAAGTTAAAAAAATGCAGATATAGATAAAAGACAACGAACAGTACAATAAAAAATAAAAGTAAAAATGGGGAAGGAGGTACATGGGAAACAGTTTAAAGGGAGTAAGAAAGTCTGAACAGATGAGTTTTGAGTTTGGATTTAAAGATGGGCAGGGTGGAGGAGTTGCGGAGGTCCGGTGGGAGAGAGTTCCAGAGTTTGGGAGCAGAGCAGCTGAAAGCTCTGCTCCCCATGGTGCAAAGACGGGCAGTGGGCACGTTGAGATGGAGGGAAGAGGACGATCTGAGGGAACGGGATGGAATATTAATTTGCAGGAGATCGGAGAGGTAGGGAGGGGCGAGGTTGTGGATGGACTTGAAGGTGTACAGAAGGATTTTGTAGATGATTCTCTGGTTAACCGGAAGCCAGTGAAGTTGTTGAAGGACGGGGGTGATGTGGTGGGATGAGGGGGTTTTAGTGATGATCCGGGCAGCAGAGTTCTGAACCAGCTGAAGTTTATGGAGGGACTTTTGAGGGAGGCCGAAGAGGAGTGAGTTGCAATAATCGAGGCGGGAAGTGACAAGGCTGTGGACGAGGATGGCGGTGGTGTGGGGGTTGAGGGAGGGGCGGAGCCGGTTGATGGAGCGCAGGTGGAAATATGCAGACCGGGTGATGTTATTAATGTGGGACTGAAAGGATAGTGTGCTGTCGAGGATGACACCCAGACTCTTAACCTGAGGGGAGGGGGAGACTAAGGAGTTGTCAATGGGGAGAGAGAAAGTATTAACTTTGGATAATGTGGATTTGGAGCCAATGAGTAGGAATTCGGTTTTATTGCTGTTTAATTTTAAAAAGTTTGAGGTGAACCATGACTTTATTTCAGAAAGACAGGAGGTGAGGGAGGGGGGTGGGATAGTGGAGTTTGGTTTGCAAGAGAGGTAGAGCTGGGTGTCATCCGCGAAGCAATGAAAATGAATGTTAAATTTCCGGAAGATATGGCCAAGGGGGAGGAGGTATGTTATGAAGAGGAGGGGCCCCAGGACAGAGCCCTGGGGCACACCTGAAGTGACTGGGGAGGGGTCGGAGGAGAAAGACTTGAGCTGGACAAAATGAGTGCGGTCTGTAAGATAGGAATGGAACCAGTGAAGGGGAGTGTGGGTGATACCAATTGAGGAGAGTCTGCTGAGGAGAATGGGATGTGAGATGGTGTCGAAGGCTGCAGTGAGATCGAGAAGGATGAGGATTGAGATAAGACCGGTGTCAGCTGCAGTGAGGAGATCATTAGTGATTTTGAGAAGTGTAGTTTCAGTACTGTGGCGTGGGCGGAAACCGGACTGGAAGGGTTCATACAGACTGTTAAGGTTGAGATGTTCATGGAGTTGGGAGGAAACTATTTTTTCAAGAATTTTGGAGATGAACGGCAAGTTGGAGATAGGGCGAAGATTATTGAAGTCATTGGGATCTGAACCAGGTCTTTTCAGGATTGGGGTGATGGCAGCAGTTTTGAAAGCTGAAGGGACAATACCGGTGGACAGTGAAGAATGGATAATGGTAGAAATGAGGGGAAGGAGAGATGAGAGACAAGATTTAACCAGGGTTGTGGGGATAGGGTCCAGGAGGCAAGTGGAGGGCTTGGATTTGCGGATGAGGGTGGCTATTTCAGAGGCGCTGGGGAGTTGAAAGGAGGAAAAAGGCTGAGTGCAGAGGAAGGGTTCGGGTGGGGAGAGAGGTGAAGGGATTGAACAGAGGTGCTGGTGAATGGAGCTGATTTTATCATTAAAGAATTGCATCAAGGAGTTACAGGTGTCAGTAGAGTAAAGGTGAGGGGGTAAGGAGTGGGGAGGCTGAAGGATCTTGTTGAGTAATGAAAAGAGTGATTTGGTATTTCCTTCATTTGATGAGATGAGACTGGAAAAGTAAGCAGTTTTACTGAGAGAGATGGAATCTTTGTAGTGAAGAATGTGGGTTTTGTACATATTTTTGTGTATAGTGAGTCCAGTTTTTTTGTACAGCCGTTCTAATTTGCGTCCTTGAGTTTTCATTGACCGGAGTTCAGGGGTGAACCAAGGTGCAGAGGAAGAAAAGGAAACAGTCCGAGATTTCAGTGGGGCAAGAGAGTTGAGAATGCTGTTCAAACCATTATTGTAGAGTGCTGTAAAATAGTCAGGGCAGGAGAGTGAATCCGGGATTACGATACTGTCAATTTTGGAACAGAAAGTGTCAATATTAATGTCCTTTAAATTCCTGAATGAGATGAGACGTGGGGGTTTGATAGCAGAGAGGCTAAGTGCAGTGCTGAATGTGAGGAGGAAGTGGTCCGTTATTGGAAGTTCGTCAGAGGTGTAGTTGGAGGGGGTGAGGCCGGAGCAGCAGAGTAAATCCAGAGTATGTCCTTTGATATGTGTTGGAAAGTCAATGTACTGATGGAGTCCAAAGCTGTCAAGACATGATAAAAAGTCCCTGGTGAGGGGCAGATTTTTATTATCAATGTGAATGTTAAAATCACCCAGCAGTAGTAAGTTAGGTGACAGAGTGGAGAGATGTGTAAGAAGAGTGGAGAAGTCAGTTAAAAAATCTTTGTGGGGCTTAGGGGGTCGGTAAATGGTGGCAACAACAGTGGGAGAGGATCCAGGCAGCAAGAACACAATGCATTCAAATGAACTGAATGCAGAGACTGGCACAGGTAGGACTTTCCACTTCTCGCGGTGAATTACCGCGAGACCTCCGCCGCGACCGTTGCCACGGGGATGACAAAGGTAAACAAATCCAGCCGGCGTGGATTCATTGAGCAGCGAAAAGTCATTGGGCTGTTGCCACGTTTCAGTTAAACAAATAAAATCGAGCTTACGGTCGGTGAGGAGATCCTGAAGGAGATTACCCTTGCTTGTAAGAGAGCGGATGTTGAGCAGACCGAAGCGAACAGTGGTATTGTCATGCTTGACAGTAGCATTAGCATTAGCTGACCTGGCCAGGCCAGCTAGCGCAAGGCTATCCGCGACCCTGCCGGAGTTTCTGGGTGGACGGCGGGTGGTGGACCAGAAGGATTTTATAGTCGTGGAGGAGTTGTTGAGTATGAAGTTCCTGTGAGACCCACGGTGGATGTATCTCCGGCGAGGGAGGAGGGCGATGTCCTGGTGGTGCTGCAGTACCAACGGTGGAGGCACAGGCAGATGCCAGCGGATCCAGAGAAGCTCTGAGGCTGAATACCGGAGTGGTACTGCCATCGGGTGATGGCAAAACAGAAAGGAGAGTCGAGAGAGGAGCAGACCGAATGAGAAGCTTGCTGGCCCGCAGCTAGTTCGAGGCCAGGTGCTAACTTCCAGCAGGTAAGCTAGAGTTGGCTAACAAGCAGGTAAAACAGGAGCAGTTGCGGGATCAGAAGTCAAACGCAGGTAGACGCTTGACTACAACAGATTCCTATCTCGGTAGCCCATTCAAGACACAACGAGGTCATAAACCATAAAAACACTTAAAATAAATAAATAGATGCATAAAATTAAAATTAAAATTAGCCGGAGAGTAGCGGCAGCCAGTCGCGCCAGCGTCCACTCAACCGGAAGGACTGGTGAGATTCCATTTTTGCTTATGATCTTGTGTTATGTCAAAGTCATTGTCAATGTGGCAGTGTGGTCTTTAAAACCTCCAAAAAAATCTTTATCTTTTATCTTTCATATACTCTATTTTCATTATGAATGTAATTTAAAAAATGCATTATTTCCATAAAAAGCAGCGATTGCAACTCACGAGTCACTGAAGGTGAGATATGAGCTTGTTCCATTGTACCTACAAGTATAAGGGAGGAGCAAACAGTCTCAAATTATTGAGAGTGAGATGCTGTTAGGAGCGAGGTCAGTGACCTTAACATGGAGGAAAGTTCCTGAGTGACAGCAGCCTGTCGGCACTTGTGTGTGCCTGAGTGGCTGTGTTAAAGTGCAGAGCGCTGACTGTTTGATGAAAGTCCTGCAACTCTTTAAAGTCCAGAGAGTGTGAGATGAAGAGGTATCTGTGATGGATGGCCTCATCCCCTCAGCCCACCTCTCTAATTTTCCTTTTTGGAAATGAAGCGAGCTTGTCCTTGTGTCTGCGCTGCTTGTTAATTGCTCTTCACAAACAGTGTTGAAGAAAGTAGATGACAAAGTGAGCATACCATCTGTAGCAGCTGCTTTCCGGAGGCTAATGCCCCGAGAGCACACATGCTGTCCTGACACTGGCATTTCTCACTCTGCACTGCTGCTGCTGCTCTTTCAGTCAGGAGCAAAAGCACCTCAGGTTGAATAATTTAGCTGGCGATCAACCACAAAGACAGCCTGAGTAGGGCTAGCCTCCAGGTTGCATAGTTTACATGTGTTTCATGTGGTTTGGATGCTGTAAATAAAGAAATGTTACGTCCAATTTGAGTGGGAGATTCAAGAAGTGATTGCTGGCTCTGAGATGACAAAAATGTGATTCTTTCTGGCATTTTACTATAAGATTATTATGAGCACTAAATAGTGGAGATTTGTTGAGTGATCTGGAGAGCTGTCCCACTTGGCGAAATGCTGAATTGTGTTTGATTTCATAAATAATTGCAGTCATCAGGGACACACATTGTTTTAGGCTTAACAGTGTTGTTTACCCATGCCACATGTCTGAGGGAGAGACACTGTTGTGGATACACATCGCCCTCAAGGAATCTTACCAAGGGCCCATGGTTGGCAAGTGTATTAAAGGCTTTTTCCAGTGAGTGTGAATGTGAGTGAGGAGGAGAACTTGAAAGGGGAGAGAAAAACAACATCTAGTTCTTGAGGTATTTAGGCGAACCTGTGAGCAAACACATCCGCAGCTAATGAGGGTGTGCATCTGGAGTGATGATTTCAATTCATCACTGTTGCTGCAGTGCAAGAGTGTTACACACTATTACTACAGACACCTTAAAAAGCTCCTGTTTTACCCCAGTGATAACAAATTAACTGACACATATGTGGGCCAAAAGGGAAAGTTAAAAAGAAAGGTGATTGATTGTTCCCTTGTTGCCTTCCTGTCAGCTTGCTTACTGTCAGTGGAGGATACATAAAAAGATGGAAAGCATCGACGCCTCTGGCCCAAATCCCACTTTGCTCTCACAAATGTAGAAATTCTTTAAAAAATAACAGAAAAGGAATAACTTTCCCCATCCCCGTGACCCCAAGAGTTTTCAAAACGAGACAGAGAAGTGCAATTTTTTTTGGAAGAGGTGTGGTGCTAACTTCTTCATATGTTGATCAGAGCCTTGTGAGGAACTCTCTGTGGTGGACTGTGTGTGTGTGCACCCTCATGTTCAAATGTGTAATCTTATATTTTTGTGTGAGTGTGCTGAAGAGATCTGGGAGGTGGAGGCAGTTTTAGAAAAAGAGAGATGATTAGGAATCAGTGTTTTGCAGCCCCCCTCATTTTTTTCTTTTAGCTGGAGATGAAAGGCAGTGGAGGTGGAGATGTGGGTGCTGGTGCTGTGATGGTGCTGAAATCTGTATCTTGGTGTCTCCCTGCACCATCGAGGGACTTCTGTGTCCCTAATATGGGTGAGTGCAGCCGTTACGATAGTCCTAGTCACCACTCAAAAAAACAGCAGTACAGCAAAACCGGCATGGTGCCAATTAGGATAGAGCAAGCAAACATATGCCTCTGCTGGAAAATCCTGATGAAAGTGCACACTGATGTCATAAATTAGAGGGACACAATGGATTGTTGGGTGTTTGTGTGTAAATGTTTAATTAACCTGCTTGCCTACATCACTGCTATGCTTTGCAGCAAAGGAATCAATCTACTTAGCAAGCCATTTAACAATACAAGGCCTGCCGTGTATGACACATTCATTGGGGACAGGCGAGTAGTTGTTAATGTCTTCGAATTAACAAAGCCATTAACCCAAGTGATAATGGTCCGTTTCATGTGCGTGTGCAGGTTATCTAAGGACAATAACTTGGCTTAAAACCTGACTTTAATTTCCTTTACAGCTGCAGGTAAATTATCTTTGTTTTAATGATCACAGAAACATTAAAATCAAAATGTTAACAGACTTTATTTAAACTGCAGCCATTTGCTGCATTCATGATGGAGGAGGGGAAGCCTGAGAACAAGCATAATGTTTCACTGCTGTATTTCAAGCTTTTAGCCTTCTTTAGTATCTGCCCATTTTTATTGTTCTGGTAGATAAACAACCTAAAAAATACATAAAAAAATGTAAAGGAACATATTCCCAAATTTTGGGAAAACAGGATATTTGACTACCATTCCTCATAGTCACATTAGCCTTTAGCTGCTGTGTACCCCACACTGCTGTTAGCGAAGAAGAGGCTGCTTTAAAAAGCTTAAAAATGGATATTGTGTCATTAAACCCTGTAAGCATTAAATGACACAACAGAGTGTTCAATGTGAAGAAGTGTAAATACCTAGCTGTTGTTATGAAGAACAGAAATAACTTCACTTTCTGGATATTGCAACATTACTAAGAAAAAGGCTGGATGCTGATGTTAGCTTATAGTTAAAGACAAACGGCACTTGCCACATTGTTTTACTTTACAAATTGTCTGAGTGCACATTTAGACTTTTAATTTAAAAATGTGTATTTTCATTTCACGATTTCCTAAAGGATACACAATGGAAAAAATCAACGTAATTGTTCCTTCATTTCAGAGAGCTAGCATTAGCATCAATCCACTTCTTAGCTAATATTACTGTTAGCAAGGAGGCAGCTGAAAATTTGAACTGTGTTGAAATTTACACAAACACAGTTCAAATTTCAAGACCACATGGAATCACAATTCTAGCTCCACTTACAGGATGGAGGGCATTAGGATGTAAACACGAGGTTACTTTCTGGCTAACGTGATATTAGCTTAAATTAGCTTCAGTGCTCTTTCATAATAGTAGCCACAAATTAATCAAATATTTTGTTTTACATTAGCTTAAATTTTAAACCACTGTTTTCCAATTTGACCTTTCCAGTGATGAGTTAAAATTTGAAGATTAGAAAAAGGAATTTACTTTCTTGCTGCATTATGAGCTAAGACTAGCTTTAATGCTTTTTTGAAACAGCAGCTGTTTGATTATCAAATCTTACTTCAAGTTTTACTTTGAGATCTGCCAAAATGTACCTTTACAAGATTTTTACTATTCTTCAGTAAGTTAGTAATTCAGAAGCTGTGTATTCATAATCATTGTGATAAACTTTACATTTTAACCTTCTGCCTGAAATGTAACAGGGCTCTTACTAGCACTAAAGATTAATCCACTGAGTTTGACATCAGTGGAAAATTGCCATGATGTGAATATAATAAATTATGGGAAAAAAATTAACTAAGAATGAATGCAGCTGGATTTAATAATCAATCAATCAATCAATCACTCAATCAATAAATAGATAAATAGATAAATAGATAAATAAGTAAATAAATAAGAGATAGTAGTTAGATAGTAAAAGTCATAATAAGGAAATATTAGTTCTAAGTTTTTGCAATTAAAATATGTGCCATTAATACTGCCTGTGGTTTGTTGGGACGCCGAAACAAACCCGAATCCAACATCTACTAAGTTTTTCATGTTTTTCTGCTTTTGTCTTTAATAGTAGTACATATTAGTGCACAGCCTGTAACCCCCCCACCCCACCCCTTTTTTTTTGCAGAGATCACAGATAATAGGGGGGGCCATGATGACCCCATCCCAGAGGAGCGTGCTGTTTTTTGCCTTCGAGGTAAAGAGCAGGGATGCTGAGGAGTTTTTGATTTAATCACTGTGCTTGAAAGTGCATACTGCGCACAAGGAGGAGGTGGCAATTATAGCGACCGTACCGGCCTGCTGTCCTGCCTGTGTGGTGATGTGTTCCCCCGAGGGTGGCACAGGGAGACGATGGTGGGGGGCATTGCTACCATGAAAGAGAGCAGAAATCTCCCCCTGCAGACACATAAGGCTTTATCACCGCAAAAAGAGCCAATGACGAGCCAGATCATTGGGGTGTTCTGCGTTTAGCTAGCACTTACGTTTGAGCAGAACAAAAACTTGAAAACAAGGTGCTAGGTGTTTTTCTTTATTAGTATTTTTCTGCCAATCACAGCACCACACTGACCCAGTTTACTTCCTTGCTTTAAATCAATTTGATTGCACAGCTTTGTGTCCAGTGGTTTCCTTTAAATCCTCACGTTACTGCCGCTCTAACCATCCAGCCTTAAAGTGCCTGTTTGATTATGTTGTTTATACTAAGAGGAGAGGATTTGGTTTTATGATACAATATTGATATTTCCATAAATAAGTACCTGTGCTGGCTCTCCCACTTTCTGCATTCGTCAGACCGAGAGGAACTAGCTCAACAGCTCTTTATAACGGATCAATCCTACAAGGAATATTGTTGTTTATTGGCAAACATCCTGACACATCATCATACACAATGAAGCAGGCATGAATAATTGATAACTCTCTCTTTCTCTCATACAAAATATTCACTTGCGCTCCAGTGGTGTTTACTCCCCTGCAGACATCCACACTGAGGATAACCTCTGCTGTTTAGAAGAGCTCTGCGTCTCATGGTTCTGCCGCTGAATGCTGAGCACTTACAAGAGACACAGTAACAACATGAAAGCGGCAGGAAATAGATCAGTAAATACACAAGCAGAGCTGTTTAAAGAGAGGCTTGAAACACTGTGATTGTGTTTTTTGGAACCAGGAAAAATAGTGCAGTGTAGCAGAGAAGTGGTGACTGCAGAGAGAGAGAGAGAGAAAGATGATAATATCCGATTCCAGGTGAGAAGGTAATGAGTAAATAAAGACAAATTTTGGCACAGATGGTTTGAGAAGTAGCACATAAAAAATAATGTTGCATTGGGGAGTCACATTATTCAAGCTGTTTGGGGTAAATGTGCCTTGTTTTAGCTCAGTTTTGCTGCCGTCTGCGGACACATTTCTCCAGGACACCAAACTGCCTTTTTTCACATTCTACCCCTTTTTTAAATTATTGTTCCTACTAGTGACAAATTTTTGCATATTCAAAGTAGAGTTGGTGGCTGTTTTAAACAAAAACCAACAGATTTTACAAGTGAATTTTGTATACCTTAGTGAATGTAACCCAGTTGGGTCCTGTAGACTGCGCACAGCTGAATATTCAGCTGCTGACTGACTGATGGAAGTGTGTGCAGCCCTGGGGAAATGTCTTTGTGGGGAGAGATGACACTCCCCTTGTAACTGTCTCGGAAGTCAATGCTATCACACTGTCAAACTCAGAACTTGCTTCCCCGTGTTTCTTTTTATTTCTCCCCCATCTCTGCATTCGAAATCATTCCCATAGCCCTACAGCTATGAGCGCAGACTTTTAGTGCACGTCCGCTCTAGACGGGAAGTGTGGGGGACGGGGCGCATCCTGGGCCACCCTCACCAGGGAAAGTGACAGCCTAGATAATTGGCACTAATCAAGTGAGTGCTTGTCTTGAGAAAAAGTCGCTATCTGCACAGAGAGAGGTGCAGGGTTGACCCACAGAGGTACAGCCCAAGGCCTTAACTCTCCTACAATAGATTCTGTCAATCCTTAGTGTGTGACAGACCGTCATCATCCACCAGCACACTCTCTCTTTGGTCAATATGCAAAAAAGAGAAGAAAGTCAGAGATAAAGACAGAGAAAAAGATAGAGGGGGTGGTGAGAGAGGAGAGGGAGGAAGATAGACGTTTCCTTTTTCACATGAAAACTAGGATGTTATGGAGAGCGTACTACATTATTCTTTTTTATAATTTCTCTTACAGCTATTGCTTTGAATTACAGAGGACTTTTTTGTCAAGAGCGAGAAGGAAGATGAATCAAAAATTCATCTGAAGAAGTTCTGCATAGGGCGAGGCGAATGTACCTCTGGTGGAACCAACATTTGCAAAAGTTCTATCTCCTTAAGCAATTATTAGCGGTGATAGTTTGACATGTACAAGAGTTGTCAACAACTGACTTTAAACAAAGTACAAAGCAGAAGTAAACAGAGCCTTGGGCAAAATTAACTTGGGGGACTAGCCACCTCATGAATTATAAATGGCGATCTATTACTGCAGCGAGCAGTGCTACCAGGAGGCTTGGTTCGTTGAAATAGACTAACCTATTTTCAACACATCTGACAGTGAGCCACTGAAGAATGCAGTTGAGGGAGAAATGAGGCTGTTATTTAGTAAACGACTTGTGTAATTTCTAAATTGTACCAAACTAACCATGGAATACCCTCAGGAGTTTGTGTCATCTGTTATACACGTTTGCCTGCTAACTGCTATTCACTTGCAAATTATTTCCCTTTGCAGAGCGCATTTTAATCCATCTAATTAGCTGAGTGGCCTCTACATAAAAGCCTGTGTTATCTTTTAAATCTGCAACCACCCCCCACCCCACCCCACCACGATGCCGGCTGATAATAATTGAAATTATGTCAACTAACATTATATCGAGTCGGGATGATTTTGACAAATTGGACTTGGACTCTCTGCTTTATCATGGTGCATCTCAGGAGAAATAAAGTTTGAACTCACTGACAGAACAAAAATCAGACTTTTTCTTCCTCTTTACATACCTTCAGAGTATTTCCTTTGTCATAATTCTCAGGGTGGAACTGTGGTGCGTCTGCTGACCTGGGATGACAAAGAAGAGGGATTCGAGGTGCTCCCTGATGCAGCCGTGCAGTAGCCACAAGGAGTCTGCCTGGTCAACATTGATAAAAGACAGCAGCATGTCCTAACCAGGGACTTGTGTCTGCCTCTCAGGCTCAGGCTGGGAGAGTTTGCTGAGACGTCTGGATTGGCACTTCTCTGAATACACTGCCAAAACCACTGGAGAGCTGTGAAGCCTGAACTGCTGTGAGTCCCTGCAGAATGAAAAGCACACCAAAGGCTGATTTAGACATGTAGGGGATGTGGCTGCTGAAAGTCAGCTAATGGGAGATTATTATGACTTTTGGAAGAAGAGACCAATTGTTTGAGTCTCATCTTTGTTATACAGGTGATTTACAGACAGTTTTAGACAACTATGATTTACAGCCCTTATTTCAAAAAGTTGGGATGTTGTGCAAAATGTAAATAAAACAGAATGTAATGATTTGCAAATCTATTAAACCCATATTTAATTAATAATAGAACATGGACAACATATCAGATATTTAAAGTGAGACATTTTACTATTTAGTGCAGAATATTAGCCCTGCTGTGAATAAAATATGGGGTTATGAGATTTGCAAATCATTGTACTTGGAGTTGTACAAATCAAGAGAAAAACAGGCTTTTGCTACCTCTCCTTACTGCTTTGGTGGCAATGGTCAACTTTAAGGGATTCTGCTTCCAAACTTTTAGGCAGGAATTACTTTTCCATTTTTTACTATCTCTTTTGCTGTAGAGCAAGAGCGGAGTTTGTGTCAGGACACAGTTACCCTTTTTTCACCAGTGCTAGTTCACTGTTAGTTCCAGGCCAGTGCCTGAATTAGCACCGGTTCCTTCTGTTTCCACCAACAAAGCACTGGCTCCAGGTGCACCAACTCTTTGCTGGACCAGAGCGAAGCACTGACTATGGTTGGAAGCAAAGCTACTTTGATCAACAATCAGCGTGGAAAACAGCCATTCATGAAAAGAAAAGCTGTCATCAGTTTTTTTGTTTGTTTTCTTATTAAAAATTTGAAAGGAGTCAAAATTGAAGCAGTATTGGATTGCCTCCCTGATAAATTGTTCTTAATTGTTCTTATATTTAACAAACTAAATAGCCTTATGTTATTTATCTTGTTTACATGATGGTATGTCATTTCTGCCTCATGGTTTTTCATTCCTCAGCTCTCTGCGTGCATTCTCTCCCGATGCATTCATAGACAGACAGACAGATAGACAGGCAGGCAGACAGACAGACAGACATACAGGCAGACAGACAGACAGACACACACACTCACACACACAGATAAGCACAGTCCATGTAGCAGACAGTCAGAAAAAATAACGTCACAGCTACCACGAGAAACGCAGATTAACAATCCCCCTGAAAAATGGCTCCAACTTGGCTCCTTGCAGATTGAAACCCAAACCACCGAACTTCCACTTGCACCAGCTTGGTGAAAAAGGGGTACGTGTCTGAAGCCTGGTTGATACTTTGGCCATTATTTGAACTATGTACCTGTGTGTCTGAGTGTCTGTGTCACTCTGCAATACTGCGCTCCTGTTTCCACTGCATTTTATACTTTTCATGCATACAAAACCTTGCAACTGAATCCTGGCGTATTAAGTGATAGTTGAAGCTAATAAATGGTGAGCAGTAGTGGATCATACTACAATTATTACACAGAAGAAAAGAGAGGAGGAATCACAGCAGATGAAATATATGGCGTCTGAATCAGTGAAGGTGGTGACAGAAGAAATACTGTAAAATGAGGAAATTACATTATTACCCAGAGGACTAATCACGGAGGATCAGAGGCAGACGACATGTCCCATGTCCCAGTGCAGATGAGACGTAACGGCCTGCTAATATCCCATCTTGAAATGGCAATATGTAAGAGCCAACAGTTAGATGACACCAAGCTCCTTTAAGGTTGCAAACTATTTTTCAGGGGAAATGTTAATGTCTGCACAATAATATTAGTGTGTTATACTCCTCAGACAAACAAAATCCAGAACAATCCACCCACACATTCTGCATTTTTATTCAGAATCTGTAAATAAAGATGACTGTGAGGTAAGCTCCATCAAGAAAATGCAGCCAGCACACAAAAACCAAGTGTTTGCAACAGAAAGGCGGGAAATACGTCTCCTGACTTTCAGCACACACTCACACACAACATTGAAGACATAGTTTGCTTTTCCAACCCCACAGTCCCTTTTCTCCTTTTCCTTTTTCCTTTTTGCAATTTGTGAGTCTTTGCACAGCGTGAGCAGCTCTGCCTCATCTTCAAACGAGCAGTAAATACAATCTCTTCTACACAAGTGGAAGTAAGTACATAGCTGCATTCAGTCAGAAAACAACACTGTGATCTAGCTCTACAAACATGGTGATTGGCAGGTGTATGGCACAAAGTGGGATTCAAGCACAGCTTCACACATTAATTGTAGCTGCTGTTAAAGGATGTTAACCAATATATATTCAATGCTCCCTTTTTAGACACAGTTCTGAGGAGTCACACTTCAAGCATGGCAGCACTGTGCGAGCAGCACTGCCGTACATTTCAGGAGACTTGAAATACCTTTTTTAAAAGTCAGAGCGACACTGCAGAACAACATTCCCCGCAGCTGTTTATTGGCAACAAAATAAACTAAAATAACTTCAGTTTGTTTTTGATTTGAAAGTCTTCATAAATGAAAATAAACAGTGCTGCAGCTATGTGCCGCGGTAAACTTCTTCCCCTCCAAATGAATATATATTTACTTTTTGTATTTTAGGCATGTCAATATTTAATTTTCTCTTATTTGATTTGATTGTTTAGACAAGGTACAGAATTATTCATCAGTCTGGACACGGAGGCGGCCATGCTTTGTTGTTTCTGATTAAGGTCTTCAGTTTCTATGCTAATGTGAAGAACACAGGGTGTGCAGAAGAAGTTTGCAGATGAAAGTCGCTGTGCTCTGATAAAAGGGCGCTGAACACAACACTGCATACCATTTGCAAGGTGGGGTTACTTCTACGGACTCATAATTGTCCAACATGCCTGGGAGATACACAGATGAGTTCACAGGATGCCAAAAAGAAAGAACCTTGCTTCTTGTTTTGCATAATATTCAAGCTTTGCATGGAGGAGGCAGCAGCAGCAGGGAGGGAGGGGCAGGTGCCAGTGATCTTCACACTGTCTCCAAGTCATTTTGTTTATCATTCAAATGAAAACCATGTTCCATTATCCATGAGGGAGCTGCAGTAATGTGTTAATGTCCCTCACTCTTTTGGTCTGAGGTGACAGCAGAGCAGACGTCCATGTCATAGATGATGAGAGACAAAAGGCAGGCAGAGGGCGGCAAAAACAGGTAATTACTTCATACCTACACTCCCCTCTCAGTGTTCAGGTCTGTGTTATAATTAGGCCATCAAGGCCAAGGACTTGAGATGCGTTTGAGGACGCACAGACTTAAGGACTTTGATGAAATCTGAGGTGTCAGGCTGACATGAAGGGACCTCAGTCCTGTGTTTATGTTGCATGCAGTAAAAAAAAAGCCGCCTTGTAGGGATCTTTTGCCTTTGTGAAGCTTCATGTGATTGATTATTTAGAGGAAAAGCGCAGCTGAAATCAGTGAGAAGCCAGCAAATAAAGTCAAATAACAAGGGAGAGTGCAGGTCTGAGGGAGGGAAAGATCTCAAGACGTTTTTGAAGCGAGTCAGAGTAGCCAAAGGCGAGTAGATCTTCACACTTTCATATTCCCCCTTTTAAATATTTCTGCCCCATTTTAATGATGTGCTTCCTATCCTTGAGTAAAGTTCTTCATAGCCAGCCTTTTTGCCAGAGAGGATTTTTTCTCTTTGAAATAAAATGTAAGTATATATTTAGTCTCCTGGTTTAGAGGCTCACAGGCCGAGGCATAAATTTAAATTCATCCTTTTATGAATAAGCAGAGTGATGGTTGTCTGGCTATTGCAAAAATATTAACAATATATTAATAAACAGTATGTACACTTTGTTCTACAGCAGTGCTGGAGGAACACTTGGTTTGTAAATTAACCAAAAAAAAGAAGAAGAAAAAAATCTTATTGATCACAGAGTAGAATAAAGTGAGTGTAAAATATTAATAATAATACCCATGTAACATAGAATGTTGACAGGTCAAAGTGTGCACATGTGTGAAACTCAAATATTGAGGATTCAAGTGGAGAAACTTCCATCAGAAGAAAACAATGAAACCCAAAGAAGCATGAAGCTGTCATTACAGCACTTCTGAGTGTTTGAGGCCTTGAAATCAAAGCAGCCTTTCTGATTTTCCCAGTCTCGCAGAGTTCTGCTCTGCTTTAAACAGATCTGTAATGATCTCATCTCATCACACTCTATTCGTCTCAATTATCATCCCAGGCCTTCCACTTCCACTCACAAACCCTCAGGCCAGCTGCATACACCTGCATTCCTTCTTCTCCTTGACTAAAAGACACCAGGACGCTGCAGTTGAAAGGACAAGCAGCCAGTAAAGTCAGCACATGTGACATTTCTTAGTCTGTATATTAAAGCAGGCGTAACTAACAGCGGGGGATGCTGGAATCGTAAAAGTCTGTGGACTGAACCGGTGAAATAAAACAGACAATGATGAAGAGAGAGACAATAAAATCAACTGGATAACCTGCAGACAATTACAGTGATGGGAAACTCTCCAGGGTTTATACATTGTAAAAAAAAAAAAAGAGCACAAATAATCTATAAGACAAAAACACAGACCCAGAAATCCTATCAGCCGTTCAGATAATGCTCTCAGACGCTTAAAGAATCACTAATCAAGAGTGACACTGTGTTTAAACCATCGTCTGCTTTATGGGCCACCACAGACAATAACGTTGACACTTATAGTTTATTGTCAAACTGTGAGGATGAACTGTTAAAGTAATTCAAACTCTTTTAAAATAAGTCTGAGTGATTAAAAAAAGTCAAAATACTCTTAATCCAGCTTCTTTAGTGTGAATATGTTCTGTTTTTTTCTCTCCTGTGTCAAAGTGAACTGAGGACATCTGAGCTCAGATTGAAGGAAAAAAAAGAAGATGTTTCGGATTGAACATTAAATGGTCCAATCAGCTCATCCATTTATCAAGAAAATGATGTCCACACTGAAAATAAGATGTAGTTTGAGCCCTTTGGTGTTATTGAATCTATTGTTCTGTAACTTTCCAGCGAAAGCGTTAAAAGGAAAATATGTATAGACACCCCCCCACCACCACCACCACTCCCCCGTCTTAAGGCAGAGATCGCCAGTGAAAAGTGCTGCTTCAGACTCCCTCTGTCTCTGGGCATCGCTTTGATCAGTCCCACCTCAAGACTTATCCTGGAGGGAGCGCTGCACTGCTATTCTCTGTGGCTAATCATACTTCCTGTCTTTGTCTTTATGTGCTTTAGACAAGCGTCAGATAGAAGAAGAAGAAGAAGAAGAAGAAGAAGAAGCACAGGAACAGATTTGCCCTGAGAACCTGGAGAAAAAAGCCTCTGGTTGTGCTGCGGTGCGTCTTCTCCAGCGGGTTTTCCTCATGAATATTTCCACTGTTTTGGATCAGTGGATTTCAACCCATTGCTGCTTTAAGAAAATGTGCCTTTGAGAAAAAAAAATAAGAGAGAAAGAGCCTTGTAGAGTTCAAAATGCCAGAGTAGTTGTGTTTTATGTCACCTGAATGAGGTGGAGAGAGTATTTTTAGCTGTGCCTATAGTCTCTGATGAAGGCCAGAGGTTAGATAGACTGCTGTTTGATCACGCTCTGTGCTCCACAGAGAGGAGACACGAGCAGTGAAACAGTTAACTAAATAATTTCACATGCACAGCATTTTCTTTGGGCTCAGGCAATATTGCTCAGCCTGCCTGCCACCAGTGGCACTTTTCACCAAGAAACGCGCTTTGTGTATTTCAAACAAGTACAGAAAAGACCATTTCTGCCAGGAGCTAAAAAGAATGAAAAGAACCGACAAAATCCTTCTTTCTTTTTGGGGAAGCTGAAGGCGATGAAAAACCATCTTGTGTTCTATTTTTGCTCTGATTTCCATCTCCAAGGCCACCTGAGGAGGTCAGTCTGCTCCGGCCAACTTCCTCACAGGAAGAGGGGACGGATGCTGACAGGGGCACAAACCATCCCCTCAAACACTCCAACATCCATGCCACTCACCATCTTCACCGGCACCACCGAGACTCACGCATGGAGAGAGGAATGAATCGCTGAAAAAGAAAGGAAACAAAATCATTTAACTTCTTTCTGGCTTCTTTTTTCCTCTTCTTCTTCTTCTTCTTCTTCTTCTTCTTCTTCTTCTTCTTCTGCTTCAAAGCTGAATCTCTCTGCTGTGCCCCAGGGTTAATTAACATGAGCCAAACAGTGAACGATCAGAGAGAATGGGAAATCTCCAAAGGTTAAGTGTCACAGGGGAAACGTGTTGTCAGAAGAAGAAAAAGAAGGGTATTTTTTTTTTGTTGCTTTTCCTGCATGTTCAAAATCAAATGAGAGCAGTGTTGCAGAGGGAAGAAATTTGTAGACACCTTTCCAAAACTTTGCTTTTCTCCTGTCAGAGGAGGCAGAGCTTCACCGCCTGGCTTCAAACGAATTCTGTAAATCATTGACATTTTGACGAACAAAAGAACTCTGCAGTTTTCTCTAACTTGCTGATCTTTCATTGGGTTTTTCTCTTTCTCTTACATCGTTATATCTCCATGTAGAGAAGCACATACGACACAATTACGATAGTCGAAAGCTTGCTTAAAAAAACATCAATCACAAAGTTAATCACTGCTTTTAAAGACCTACTCATTGGAATTGTGTCTCCTCTTGGTTTATCCCTGGAGGGAAAAAAAGAAATGACTTCCTGATCCACAGATATCCTGGGCAGCATGTCTTGCAGGTGGAATGGTATGAATTCTCTCTGTAATAATTAACACAGGCTCCTCTTCTCTCCCTGTGGCTTCTCGCTGACATTTGGTTCATGCTCGAGTGTCTGCCTGGCTGATTTCAATCTCTTGCATGAAGGTGAGGCTGTGTTTGTGTGTGTCTGTGTGTGTGCGTGTGCACAGGGTCCAGTGGCCAGGACACTGACGACTTCATACTTCGTGGCAGTATGGAATCCTTCGACAGGTTAGAGGTGGAAACAACGCTGGAGCACAAATGAGTGTGGTGAGTATGTTTATGTTCCTGCATTATGCAAAGAGTCATATCTCACTCGCTTCTGAACACATATTTTGACAATTCCCAAATTTATCACACACATCTTTATACATTTTGTCTGCAGTGACATGCAGTATTGATTTACGGGGATGAAAACAGCTCAGAATAGTCACCTCATCCGCCACAGCAACAAGCCTTATTTTACATTATTACATTATGTATGCAGGCTTGAGTATGGATAATGGATGAATCTAAAGCAAAGCAGTTTAATTACCCACCATCATTCTGCCTCACCTTGCTACAGAGCACACATCTTATTAGCCATGGTGTAAATAAACATTAATATGCCACCCTGATAAAGACTCTTCATCCTTTGCAGCTCGCACACACACTCACGCAAAGCTGATCCAGCCGTGTGTGCAAACAACGGAGGAGCTGCTGACGCTGGGGCCAGACTTATTACAACCACTTCTCTGAAAATTATCATTAGTGCATCTGGCTGTAGGCCCATTGAAAAATTACACTGTACACTCTCACTTTGCATACATGCATCCTGTGTGATATAAAACACGGTGCTTCTATAGGCTGTGCCAGACATTTGATCAAACCGGGTGGATCAGAACAAGCTTTACAAGCAGGCACAGGGGATGAGACGTGTCTCTGTGGACAAACGGAGACAGTGTATACAGCTAGGCAGCGTGCAGGTTAAAAAGCCACAGGGTAATCTCATTCGCTCGACACATGGAGATAGAAAGGAAAGCTTCGAGCAAAAAGAAAAGTCAGCATCCAGTCCAGCTCTGAGCGTCAGAAACTGCTGATCTGATGGAAAAGTCTGCTTCTGTCTCTGCTCTTTCATAAACTGGATTGTTGATATTAACGATGATTGATTTACAATTAAAAAAAAACTGCACCAAATTTCAGCTCATTGTATAAAAAAGAAGACTTGAAGTTGACTCATGATGTGCATCAAGGCTTACTGTCTTAAAGTCTTTGTGGTGTCAAAAGCTGGCAGAGGCAGAACTCTTCAAAGACAGAAATAGTGTTGCATGTACACAAAGCTCTTTCATAAACTTCTCTATGTGTCTTTTGTGTGTCTGCGGATAGATGGACTGACTGCAGCCAGAACCCAAGAGGAGGAGACAGGCCTTATTCTGCTCTCTTATGTTGTTTCAATTACCAGTCGGCTGTACAAAGGAGGCAGCCTGATGGCATGACGAGTGCACGGTGCTCCTCTGCCTGTGCTGCTGTCTCAGTTTGAGCCTCACAAAAGGAAGCGGGGCCTGACGATGCCAGAGGCAGAAGGATCCGACTCTTGCGGTGTGAGCAGAGAAACGGCAGCAGAGAGCAGTTCTTCAGAAGGAGATGTCCTTCAGTGTGGTGCCAGCTCTCCCTGGGGCAGCAGTACAAGACAAAAAAAAAATCTTATTTACCATACACAGGATCTCTCTGTGCCCCTAACGAGCAGGGAGATTCAGCACCACAAAGACAAAGGCCAGGGTTTTCCTGAAGAAGCTGCGCTTTGGCTGAATTAAACAGTGATAATTAAGAAAATATTAATCAAACTGTGACTCTGTAGTTGAGGGGGAGGCTCCTCCAGCTTAGCCTGTAGGAGTCCTCATTTAGAGTATGCCTACGACCTATAGAGCTGCAGGCAAACACTCACACACAAACACACACAGATGCACACAATTAAAAGAAGACCTTGGTGGCCCACTGCTCTATAATTAAACACCCTTTGGTGCTGTGCAGAGAGATTCTGGGCTGGGTTCAGATGTGTCAAAGAGGGGGGAGAAGAGAAATGTTAAGAAGCTGTCGGTTCTCTAAGTTGCAAGTTGTGTTGGATATGATGAATTAGTAAAAAGCAACAAACTAATACCTTCCCAATGTGCAGTTGCTATGTCTGGCGGGGCAGCAGCAGCTTCACAGCTGTACTGTGAAACTTTAATGCTGCTGGATGCCTGCAGCGCTGCCTGGGCTTTGTCTCTGCGGTGAAGTGGGGGAGCTTTCCACATGTTCGATGTAACTAGGACAAGTATTAGAAGTAGAATCAAGATGAGTTTGACCTGTGAGGCTAAAAACGGCACGCTGCTGTCTTCTGACAGCTGAGGATGGGCAGTGGTAAACACAAAGTCATAAGAAATCTCTCCTCAAGTTCAAATGTTATTGGGTGATTATGAGGTATTATTCTTCACCTTTTAGGCTCCTGAGTGCCTGTCATTTGGATCTACTTGTTATGGTAATGCAAGGTATTCCATCTCCTTCCCAGCATGCTTGGTGTTTGACATTCATGGGGTTAAAGTCCTCTGAATGATGAAGTGCCAGCGTTTGGGACAGTAAATTGCATCGTTTCAATTGAGAAGAGAGTTCCCCTTGGGTTTCCTGGAGGTCCCTATGGGCTGGCCTTGAACAGAACAGCATGTTGTACATCCATATAAAAAAAAGGAAAAATATGGTGCTACTTTCCTCTTTATGATGCAGAGATTAATCTGTCACCACACTCACACATAAATCTCCAACCCTGCTTTGCAAAATACTGTTTTACCTTACTTTATGCCATATTTTATTTTTTTTATTGCCTATAAACATAAACCATCACAAAGGGCTAATGTTCTCATCAATATTATTACAAAATGATCATAAATCCCACGCCTTGTTAAAAGTTGAAGCCATTCCTTTCCTCAGCTACTCATCCAGTGAAAACATTAGACAGAAGCTTTATATTATCAGGCGCTTTCTCTCACAATAATTCACGATATTCTCGTGTATTTAAGCCACAGTAAGCCGCTTTCTTTTCATCAGATTATCAAGGCTTTGCACTTCCCCTCACAACCTCTTCCTCATCGCTGTGATCAGCAGTACTGATCTTGCCTTTTGGGGCCATTTTTTTCCTTATACTTCAGTAGAAATGCCTTGACAACACTGTGGTGGTTATTTCATCCTGAGAGACCACAAACTAAACAGCAGAAACACACTGTATAGACACTTGTTTAGTGGTATGCAAATCAACTTTGCCAGGGGTAAAATTAACATTTTTAATTAAAATATTAGCACCAAACAAACACAGAAAAACACACTAATGATTAAATCATCTTGATGGAAGCTCAGAGTAAAAAAATGAGAAATAGTTCTCGTAATTATTTGAATGACATGATTCTGAATGCTTCATGATTTTTCCTTTACAAAGTAATAAAGCTACAGGTTTGCAAACATGGCAGGCAAGGTTTTTAATATAAACAATAATTCTATCCAAGATTTGTACCTTTTGCAGAATTGTTTGGTTTTTACTCCTTTTGAGCAATACAAATGTACATTTTTTTTTTTTACAAATACTTTTGATTCAGAAAATACTGAAATAGAAAAAAACAAAAATGTGTTTTGAGATAAAAAAACAAAAACAAAAACATTTTGTCATATATGTCGGATCGTGTTTTTAAGTATGTGTCAGATACCAGTGGGCCTTGAGCTGCAGAAGTTGAGCAGGAGCAGTTTGCAGTTGACATAAATATGTCTGTAGTGCCCTCTGGTGGCCAGTTCTGAAGACATTTAGCAAAAACAAGTTCGGGTGCGAAAGAAAGTGAGGAGCACTCCAGTAGAGCAACGTTACGGCTGTTTATTATGAATAAGAAAGTAACACAAGATTCTCATGTTTCAGAAAGTTTGTTTAAGTCCTTGAATGTTTAATCTCTGTTATGTTTGTGTGCAAAAGAGTCAGAATGTTTGTTTTTCAACTAATGTTTCTCAGCCCACCTCTCCTCTGCAGGCTTTTTTTTTAACACTCATGTTCACTCCTACTCCTCTGGTCCACACAGGCCAAGGAGAACCTTCTGATAGTCACCCTTAGTGTGTTCCTGCAGAAAAAGAGCACGTTAGAGGGTCCAAATAGTGTAAAACAAAATATCAACAATGGACCACATTTATTCTGCAACATTTTGTTTACCATGATAGCCTTTTGCAGAGACTGTCCAAAATTACTCTTGTATTCAGAGCATATCTTCTTCAGGTCCACCTCGCAGCGTGACACAATAATTCTGGTCAATATCGTCTCTTTGGCTCCTTTACCCTGAGCAGACAAACATAAGTCAGCACTTACTGAAGTTGTACAAGCTCTGAACTTCAACTACAGAAGCTGATGCAACATCGTTGTAAGATAACTTTTTCCAACTTTGGATTCTGTGCTCCTGAAGCAAAACTGCACTTTCATTAGCAGACGTACTTCTTACAATCGGTTTCAAAGAGGATATGAAAAAAAAAGAAAAAAGAAAAAAAAAACAGTCTGGCCCTGAAATTTCCACATTTCAAGAAGAAGAAGAACAAAACATCAGTATGACTACCTTCATGGCGTTGTTCAGTTTGTTGGCAAAAAACAGCTGTTTGTTTTCAAAGCACTGAACTAGAATGAAAGAGACACAACTCAAAATACATATAAACACAATATATTTGATGTCTCTTAAATTAAAATGAGTCACAAAAGAGTTACTGTGTGATAATATCAATGATTTAAGATAGATGTACCTAGTGCAAGAAAGGACTTTTGTAAGTCTCCTTTAACCTCCTTTATGATGCTCTCCTGCATGTCGTAGGGGCTGTAACTCCTGTACCTCTCAAACACTAACAGGAAAAGGAGAATGAATGATTATTAAACAAAACATTTTACAAATAACGTCAAGGACTGAGACAAAAATAATATTAAAACCATAACATAACTTACCTTTTTTCAGGTGGGGTACACTTCTCTCAGTCATGATGGAGATCCAGGTGGCTACATCAGTTCCTTTAATCTTCACCCCAGCATCATACAGTGCCTGGGTATAAAAAAAAACAAACAGACAATAAAGGAAATTAAAAATGACACTTGAAATAAGAAGAAATGAATAAAAATTCTGTACAGTTATCAATGTTTTTGACCAAAACCCACTGAAATATGAAGTCTTAAAGTGAAACCAAGAAAACTTACCCTGGCATCTTCATCAATTTTTTCATAGTCTATTATGGTAGATGGCTCTGCTCTTTTTGTCTGTAAAGAAAAAGAACTTTACTCAGTTTTCCTTCAACTGTAATGCACACAGTGTTATACAGTGTCTGATACACATATCTCACCTGTACCAAAGCCAGGAGCAGCTTAGCAAATTGCCCAGAAGTGTCCCCTGACACGTCTTTCTCCAGCTCCTTCTTGAACACTGAGGGGAATCACAGCCACCGTTTAGATACTTATCTCTCTCTGCATATCCAGAGACTTGATTTCTGGCTCAAGATTTTATAACAGACACAAATATTATTTCCAGCTCTTTATATGAATGAATGGTATGTTTTTAATCTTACACTCTTTGTAGACTTTCTTTATCTCCACCAGCTCATTATTGCTGCGGGAGCACAGAATTTCAATCAGGGTTTCTTCATCCGTTCCTAAACCCTGAAGAGAACAACTCTTACTTTTTATTTGTTACAGTCACATATACGTAACACACACAGTTCAATCCTTTTCCAGTAGAGGGCAGTCTAACTCTTAAATTAAATCCACTTATAAAGAGCATCAGATACCTCCAGTTTCTTCTTACCTTGATAGATCCTCTGATCTCTGAGGCATCAAACTGCGTTGTGCTCTTCATCAGTCCAATAGCCACTGCTTCCAGAGAGCCAGACAGCGCCCCCTTCAGGGCTGTGATCATGTCCTACAAATACACCAGCAAGACATGAGTGAACCAGATGTGCACCTAACTGGCAAGACAATATAAGTAGAGCTGCAGTGAATCATTGAGGCAACATTTACCTTCTTTGCCCTCCTTTCATAAGCAAAAGCAATGTCTCTTCTTTGTGAGTAGGTCCGCTTCGTGAGGACATCGATGATGGTCTGTTCATCCACACCTTATGTTGGAATGAAATACAGAAAGATATCAGACGACACCAAATGGATGTAATCCAACTACTTCATACATCCATCTCTCTCCGTCTGATTTGTTTGTTATGGCTTTGTGTGTCCTGTTGATGGTCAGCTGAACTGCTACAAGAGTGTGAAATCTTTAACCTTAAGTAATTATATGAATATGTTAAACTAGCAGTTAAAAATAAAAAGGTTTTGAGGAAAAGGATTTGGGACTGTAACTCTAACTGCACTCAAAAACATCAGTGTTGGTAAATTTTGCTTTTATTATTCTGAAAACAAAGAGTTTATGGTCATGTTTATGCCAATCCCTCTTAGTCAGAAGGCCAAAACAGACCAGAGCTCTGCCAGCACTGAGGCGCAGACTTGGAGGTATTCCCAGTATGGCCAAAATATTTTAAGCCAGGAAGCTGACTCAAAAATACCAGAAACTCATCTGCAGGGAAAATTTGTAGAACCAGGCACAGATTTTGTTTTTCCTGGGCTACTTGTACTGCACTGTATCTTGCCTTTGGTTTTGATAGCAGTCTCTATTCTGGCAGCATCCTTGTCAGGGTCAAAGTCTGAAACAGGGACCACTGTAGGGAATTTCGGTTCAGTCTGAGGATTCAAAAAAAATATAACATGTATGTCAATGTCTTATTTTTGGTAAATATTAAAGGTGAAATTTTGTTGCAAAGGATATTAAGTCTTACCCCAACTTCCAGAGTCAGCTGTCCCAGAAATCCTGATACTAAAGCCATTTTGTTTATCCTGGGAAAGAAAACGTCATCATCAAACTTTCATGTAATGAAATTAGTATAATCCTATCACTGTCCAGTCTAAACAATCCAAGCAGGGATGTTTGTTTTGTCTTAAGATCTTATCACCAGAGATACTGTAGAAATGCCTCATCTGGGAGTAGAAAAGTTCATTTACTGAAGTTGTTGATTTTGGAAAGAATCATAGAGATGACTGAGTAGTTTATATTTCAGAGGTATGATACTACCGACAAGTCACTAACTCTTTCAAAACCTTGTTCAGCTGGGCACACATCCTTGACAAACGCCCAGTGAGACACACCCTGGAAAGAGTGCTGCTGCACTATCGTCTGGTGTGACAACTGGGTATTTTAATATGAACACAAGAAAACCAGTTGGAGAGCTCACACTGAAGAGCACAGTTCATTCTCACTCAAACAAAGCTCAAGACAACAAACCTGTGCTCAGATTCCATGGAAACTATGTGGAATCCTGTCATGACTCATTCACTGAAAAATGACTTAAACTTTCGAGCACTGTAAAGTTGAGCTCAGAAACTCACTACACACACATAATGAAAGCAGACTTACCTTCGCTGTAAAAGTTGAGATGCTGCAGAGATTTGTCTCAGCAATGTACAAGTGGAGAAGGTGCGTAAGAAGTTCAACTTATCTGGCACAGGACAACACTTCCTTTTTCACCTCCCCTTTTCAAGCCCACATGACTCCACCCTACCCAGCTAAGAAGCTACAGGAAGCACAGGCCTCTAGCTTTGTTAACCTCACACTCAGCTCTGCTCCCTCTGGGGATTTTAAAAGCTGATCTCTTATGATTACTTGACACAACGTAGACTGTAAACATGTGTGCATTCACTTCACACTCACACATGAAGACTCAAAAGAATTTATTGTTTATGATTTATGCAAAACATTACTGACAAAATAAACAAAAATCTTTATACAAAAATAAACATTTGATATTAAAGTGCTTTAGAATTTGGTTTCCAGTAAACAACATAGTTCTCACTGCCTTTATTTCTAGTACAGCTCCAGCTCCTCTCCTTACTGACCAAACATAATACAAACTGATATGTATAATAGGACTAATCCTCTGTCATGGGATTTAAATTGACTTCCCAATGAGTTTTTTGATATAGTTGTTACGTCTGGCCGCACGATTCTTTGCTTTTTTCTTCTTTTTCCCTCCTGTCGTGGAGTTGTTGTTGGCCTGTCCAGCTCCATGGCTGTATGACTGCTGGAAGGAGGAAGACAGATAAAAGAATTTACTTCGGCTGGATACAAGTAGCAAAACATGTAATTCACTATTTTATAGTATGTCCCAGAGGTAGAAAAGTCAGTGTGTTTACAGCACAAACACAAAGGGTGAAAACTTCCTGAGTTTTACTTGTTGTTGTCTTTGCTTTGAGGAATTTCAGACAGGCATTCAATGAATCTCTTAGTGTGTACAGCATTAAACCCTGCTGAGCCACTGCTGATTTTCCACTGCTCTCTTTTGTTCCTGTTGTTAGTTTTGGACTTGTGCAGGTAAACTATGCAGCAGGTTGCTGGTTCAAGCCTGTCTGATATGAGTGTGGCAGAGGGTAAAGGGTGTGAATTTTGTTAAACATGAACTAATTAACACTTTCTAATAATCTTTCACCTCGATGCCTGCCATTTGCAGTGCAAATAGGACACCAACCTTTG
The DNA here is from genome assembly GCA_030710495.1 of Labroides dimidiatus. Taxonomy (NCBI): domain Eukaryota; kingdom Metazoa; phylum Chordata; class Actinopteri; order Labriformes; family Labridae; genus Labroides; species Labroides dimidiatus. The sequence goes on from CM061147.1 coordinate 17,461,227, forward strand.
GAATGGCTGTAATAGGGAAGGTGCAGGGAACCCGGCCATGCTTTTTGTGGAAAGGGAGGACGACAGCTGGATCAACGGGTATCCAGGGAACGTGGCCTGATGCTGGAGGCTGCGGGACGTCATTGTGGACCTGCTGCAGGTTGTAAGCCCCCTGATTCCCTTTCGTAGGAGCTGCTTTTAATACAGTTACAAATGGTTTGCCTGTCTCGTGTGTCAGCAGGTACTGCCCTTCCTGTAACCTACAAAACCAGGAAAAGTCACTGAAGGTGTGTCACAGTCAGAATCCCCTCGCTGAAACATGTTGTGGCATTCTGAAAACATTTTGTTTCCAAAATTCAGGACAGGAATTAAATGAAAAGAGCCTTAAGGAACTACAAGGTGACACAACTATTGAGCAACTGATGGTGTAATTCTCCAACACAAATATAGAAGCAGACTAACGTCATATTCTCAGCCAGAGGCTGTCTGCCAGACCTGACTGTACAATAATTTCATCATGATGAGCTGGGTGTGGAGGCAGATGTTCGCAGACAACTCATTGACAGATGCTGGCCTTATAGGTCTTTCCATTCCAGAAATGATAGTCATTTAAGATATGAGGGCTGATTGATCAGTTGTGAGCCTTGTATTGAAGAAGTTAAGCAGGGATATCCTTTTTCAGCTCGTAGGCTGTGTACCTGAAGACTGGTGTCATTTGGTCAGTTTATGTTGAAGAGGTAGCTCTCTAAAGTAAACAAGACAAGTGACTTTTACAAAATGGACAAAATCACTGAAAGAGCAGTGATTCAATATTTGAATAAAGGTCTAGCACCTAAGGATATCCATACTGATATGGTAGCAACACCAGGGAATGATGCCCCTTCATATGCTACAGTGAAAAGGTGGGTGGCTAAATTGAAGTGTGGCAGGCAGAGTCCTGGGGATGTTGCCCGTCGTAGAAGGCCTGTCACTGTCGCAACCCCAGAAATGGTCAATAAAGTCCATGATATTGTTCTGGCTGAAGGGACAAACAATCAATGGTACATATTATGCATCACTGCTTAGGCAGTTAAGAGAAAATATGAAACTCAAGCGCTGCGGAAAACTCAGTGAAGGTGTGTTGTTCCACCAGGACGATGCCCCTGTTCACAAGTCTGTCATTGCCATGGCTGCCATTAATAATTGTGGCTTTAAATTGATTGAGCATCTGCCTTATATCCTGAGCTCGCTCCATTAGACTTTCATCTATTTCCAAAATTGAAAAAGGTCATTTCCGGTACCCACTTTCAGTCAGATGATGTCATACATGCAGTGGAGGATTTTCTGAACAGTCAAGAAAAGAACTTCTCTAAAAGTGGCCATTAAACCTCTCTGGCAAAAGTGTATTGATACCAAAGGGGATTATGTTGAAAAATAATGCAATGTCAGCCAAACGTCAAACCCTTAAATATGAGGCTCACAACTTATTAATCAGCCCTCGTACATTAATATGCTTGAAGACAAATAAATTAAAAATCAAGGAGTACAACTAAAGAATTAAAGCAATATGACAAATATTCTTAACATAGTTTGCTTTAGTCTTAACAGACCCCGTCTAAAGCGCTGAGGGAGGAGCTCAGTAATCTAAACAAAGATATGAATTGTCCTCATCAGCTTACCCAGTTAGCTTTTTCAGGAGGTGGTGCAGTATGTTGAGTGACTTTGAAGGCCTGTGGGTTTAAAAGATACATCAACATGTCAGAGTTTGTGTATTTTTAGGGATATAAATTTCAACACTGATTCAGATGACAAAGCTAGATCTGTTAAGAGTGACAAAAGATGAAAGTGTTTGATTACTTTATAAACTGATAGAATTGCACGTGAAAGACTCTCAGGTAACTTAAGCAGAGAGGAGCAATAACATTAATCCTGATCCTCTGCACACGTCTGGAGCAATGACACTCACTTGAACCCACACGAGATGTTCTGTTTCCAGGCATCAGGCAGCTTCCTCAGCAGAGCTACTTTTGATGTGAACGCATTGATGTGAGCTACAGATACAGACAAAGGAGGGTAAGAGAGAGAAAGAACAGGAGCTAATGAGCGCACACATCAAGAGCGATGCTTCATCATCAATGCTATTCACAGTGCTTATAAAGTAATTAGCCTGTGATGGTTTGCCAGCATTGTTACAAGCTTGAGTGGGAGGTAAGACATGCTTGTTGGTCCTGTCTCCTTTGCTGCCTCCCACTCCTGAATGAAAATCCTGCTTTTTTTAACCAATGCCTTCCTTCATTCGTAGATTGTTTGAGAGCACACCATGACCATGGTTACAAAGTCAGGGATACCACATGATAACCACATGCTGAACCATCATCTAAGCAAAGAAGGAAGTCTTATCAGCTGTTCTTGTTGCATAATTCTGTATATTTAACATGACTGAATGTTTTCTCTCAACCCATTTCATCCAAAGCTTTTCATAATGGTGAAGCTGATTATAGAAACAGAAAGAATCAAGTATGAGGATCAAGCATGTTCCAAGCCAGCACCTACAGTATTTAACAAATAAATAGACCCAGTACAAAAAAAGACTTGTAGGAATGGATTTTAACCTACTGTTCAAAAGCCGGTGCAAGTTGATGATGAGCATTAAGTGAATTTAACAGATATTCAAACCAAAATGTAGCTAAGCTCTGCACACAGCGTCCTCTATAATTAAGCATGGGTGCAGTCATGGCAACAAAGTAAACTCAACCAGTACACAGTCACAGTGGAGCAGTGAGTCATCTAGAGACTATTCTGTTGGTTTGAGGGATGATTTACCATGTGGGCAGCAGGGAGGGAGGGAGAGGCTTCTTTTCTTATCCACATAAACAGTACAGTGAGCTTTTTTTCAGGCGATTAGGATGAAAAATGAACGACTACAGGGAAACAGTACTCTACTCATTACACTCATTCTGAGAGCAGTTTGGAACATTAATTTCTTGGTTGCAGAGAGAAACAGTTTACCTATGTAAGAAACAGTGCTGGAGTGGAGCACTGTCTCGGTCCATAGCTGACAAGCTTCACTGCTGGTAAGACACTCGACACCGTAACACAACTGGTATTCCAGTTTAGGCAGGACATGGACTGGTACAAACTGGGAAAAGGAGAACAAAAAATCAGAAACAGGGCAGAAGATTGTGTGTACATGAAGTGAAAATGTGACATTCAGAATGTGTGTACACTACAGACTAACTTTTACCTGGTTATGGCTGCCGCCCACACTCCTAGAATGGCTCAGAGGGACAGAGCTGCGCACCATGAGCAACAAATCCTGCAGACTGTAGAGCTTGTAAAGCAGATTCCCTTTCTCTGGAGGCTCATAGTCTTTTTCATCCTCCACACCAGCCTGAAGGTCCTCTGACAAGATTTCTGAGAAGTGGGATAATGTACCACATATTAAATCACCAGTACCACGAGTCATGACAAAAACCCTGGATCTTCTGGGCCCAGTCCTTCAAAAAGTTTCATATAAATAAGAATGATCTGGATTAAGGAATACGATTGACTGCAACCATGGGTCAGGTAGTCCAGCTTCCCTTTGTTCTGTTTCAAAAGGGAAGACAAAGACAAAGATACATACCTTTATTTTTAACTTTTGTGATCCAGTCTTACTTTTCAAGGTTGGATCAAATCTAATACTTAAAACCTAATCTGATTACTTTTGATAAACAGAGCCCAGTAAAAAGATGAATTCAACACTAACTTTTTGTAATGTTGATCACTGGTGAAGAGTCCTTGGGAGCAGTGCATTTCTCTCCATCCTGGTTCTTGTTTCTCTCTAAATATGAGGTCACACAGGGTTTGACCAGGGATGTTGGGTGGGAGGAAACTGGGGGTCCCATAACTCGAGTGGGTGAGTTTGTCTCCTGGGAAGTGGCAGCGTGGTTGACTTTGTCATTAGCGTTGTTGAACATCGCTGACTGCATGCGCAGAATCTCACTCAGCTGGTCGCCAGATTCCCCTGCTTTTTTGGTCTGTCGCCTCAGCCTTCGACCTTTTTGAGGGGAAGGGGACTCTGAGTTCACAGGTACAGCCTTAGAGACAGAGGGAACCTGAGCGGTTTTAGATCTAGTCAGTGTTGAAGATGATGAGACTGGAGAAAGAGAGTCATCAATGACCAGCTTCTCATCATCTGTGTCCTCAGCAAAAAATGTCTCTTCATGACTGTCTTGAGCAGAGTTGTTTCTCATAGATTCGGTCTTTGGCTCAGGGATTTCCCTCACAACTGAGTGAGCTGTCTTCTCTGCTGTGGCATCATCCTTATCTGCCAAAGAGGTGTCTGTCTCTCCTTGTGTACTGCTGCTTGTGTTTACAGGCAGCTCAGCTAACCTTTTAGTGTCACTTGAGGATGACAAACTTGTAGCTTTTTTACTTTTAACACTTGTTTCTTGGCCAGTCTGTATCTTTTGTGTCCTGGAGGTTTTAGCAGGTGTCTCCCCAAACGTTTCCAAGTCGGTGAGATCCATGTCAAAGTCGAGACAATTTTCAAAAGACACCAAATCCCTTTTTGAATTCTCCTATTCAACGACAACAACAAAACAAAACAAAAAACAAAGAATCAAAATTCTGACAACACAGAAACAAGGAGCAGGATTCTAAGAGGAGGACTACACCTGTGTTAACATACCGGTGAGAGGTGCTTCTCATTCACAGGAAGCTCCGTCAGTAAATGAAAAACATTTTTGGTTCCAGTCTTGTTGATGGCAAGTTTCAAACTCTCCTCGTGAAACAAATGACTCCTTTCTCGCACCATCATTTGAGTTTTCAGAAGTGGAGAGTCGATGTACACAGTCTTCTTCTGAATTCTGCCTGTAAATGAGATGTGACACTTAAAAGTGAGTGAAAAAATGCCACCATGGGGCCATTCTGTGTCACTACACTGAGTGGTTCTATCTCAGATTTCTGTTCTACTAGATGTCTTTCACAGTCAGGGCTGAAAATGCCTCCACAGCCAGTAAAGCATCATCTTCATATGTGAAACTAAACATTGAGCCATATTACCTAATTGCCTAATGTCATGCTTTTTTTGTTACTCATTCTACTACAACATAACATTTTTATACACAAAGGTGCAGATTCCTGTATAAATAAATTACTCTGGTCTTACTTTGAGCCATGTCATACTTGGTGTTGATTTAAATATGTATAAAGTATAAATAAGTATAAATATTATCTGCCAACATCTATTTTCATAAAAAAATGCAAATTACTATTTAAATTTATCATATATATAATTAATTACTCTTATCATTAGTTTACATATTTATAGGGCAGATGATAATCCTTACTGAATCGGAGATTCAGTCTGTAGTCTGTAGTGTAACAGGCTGGTTTTCATCTCTTTCATGATTAATCTGCATCTTCACTGTGCTGTTATTCAAGACTTGAATAAAGGTGAGACCCACACAGATCATCAGGTATTAAAAAATGAAACGCTGTCTTATTCAGCGAATAAACACTAACAGGATATAACCTGTATTTTATGCACATCTCTACATGTTAGAATGACATCAGAAGATGTTAAAGTAAATATTTTCACAAGAAGCAACAGAGAAATTAGAAAAAAGAAACTGTTGAATGGGTGGTTTTTCACTTTCACTGATTGTTAGCCTAAATGCTAAGCCTAATATGCAAACAACACATGCAACACTGGGTGGCTGAGTCACAGTTTGTACCTTTTCTTTTGTTACATTCCACTGAGACAAACAGTTCCCACTGCTCTCCAAAGTCGGGGCCATGGTTGTCTAGCAGCCTTACAAGAGCATCTCGAGTCAGACACACGTGAGGCTCATATCGATCACTCAGGGCCTTGGCATTTCTATCACTGCTAACTGTCTGAAAAGGGAAAAACACTTGGTACATTGTTGCACTAATAGAACATCTAATAAACCAGTCAAACAAGCAGGCAAGGTAACCACACAACTTTAGAGGATAGACTGAACTTTGACAGTGCTGTGAGTGTGACCGGCCATGTTTCAAAAACTTAATTAGCACTGGTTTTGCTGAGCAAGACATGAACACCCTCTGGTGTCTTTTGTGAAAACTGCAAGAGCTGAAATAGAGTTACAATAGACCTGCGGTCATGAATCCCATTCTAGCAGTAAAAAAATCTTTGTGACTTATTTTATCAGAGTAATTAAAAAAGCGAGACAATTGCTTACAGCATGCATGTCCTTGGCTTTTTTAGCTGGAGGATTCTCTGATGAAACACTCTGATAATCCCATGCAAGCTGTGCATCAGCAGACACGATCTTGTGGTCGGTAATATCCACATTACCCTGGAGAAATAAAGGATACAAAGATGTGAATAAGGGGAGGGAATCAACATCACACAGGCTGATTCTGCAACACTCCACTTAGAGTTTAAAGGTTGAATGAAAAACTGGACAGTGGCCTTTGTGAACAAATAAAGATGTGTTAAAGGCAGTGTTGGTAATCAGATTTAGATACACTTCTTGTTATTCTCTTAAAACGATCTTTATGTCCGTATGGCAATGATAAATGATGTGTTCTTAAATTCCAAATTTGGGAGAGCGGGGGCTTAATGAAGTCCTGAGAAGATGCTACATTCAAATTCATGCTAGCTGTCTGTGACTCCCAACCCTGCCTTTAATCCTACATATACTGAGATTTCAATTTTGATTGTAGCCTTTCAGGAGAGCCTTACCATGGTTAGCAGCTGTTTTTCAAAGGTCAGAGTGATCCCTGGGTTAAATGTTCCTCCAGTTAAACTAGTCATCTCATGGATCTGGTAGGTCTGAGGATATGTCTTAATGCACTCTAAACAGCCCTTGAAGAAATCCTGAAAAAAGAGACCCTGTGTGTTAATACTTTTAAATCCACAGGTGATCAGAGGTTTGATTCTTGTATTATTGGTACCTCAGAATACTGCATGGCTCCCTCTGGTATGAAGAGGTAGTCATCTGCACATATTCTGGCCACATCCTGCAGGTACCTTGTAAAGTCCATCACCTCAGAATTCACTCGTGCCTGTAAGCTCTGTAACATCAGAACAGATTATTTGAGCAAGCAAGAAACAAAGAGTGGCACATTAAAATTACAACTAAGCAGTGAAAGTTGTCACCTGAGGAACGACCACCCCCTTTACATTCATCAAACAGTTGAGATATGTTCTCTGCTGACTGCTGGACAGACTGGATAACTGCCGGTAGGGCATCCTGGGATCAGGAAAAGCAGCATCTGCCTCATTCTCAGCCTGTTTGAGTGTGATGCTTGACTTATTCACGTCCTTAGATTCTTTTGTAGATTCTGCAACATTGTCCACACACATATCCTCCCCATCACTGCGGCCTGAACATGACTCATCCTTGCTGATGGTGCTATTGTCTACAATTTCTTCTTTGGAGGAAGAGCTGAAAGGTTTTTCAGCACCAACATCAACTTCATATTTAATGTTGGCATTTTTTACAGGACTGAGGGAGAAAAAAAACAGCTAAGATTAAAAGATCATGTCAGATTAATACTCAGTAATTTGGTCATTGCATTATTAAACATACTCCTTTATGAACATACCTTTGTAGAAAGGCCCACAATTCTCTGATGTTAGGTGCGAGCGAAAATTTGTCATAAAGATCTCTGGTAAAGAAAGGAGCCTCAGGGACTGGAGGGTCCTCCCTGACATTAAAATGAGAAAATGTGACATTAGAGAGCCTGTATGGATGGAAGGTGCTGTGCTGCTTTTCCCCACATTATAAGTTGTCGTCATGAATAGCATAGTAGAATAGAATAGTATAATAGAATAGTAGCACTAACTGATCCACTCTATCTAAGGAATATTGACCTTAAAATTGGCTACTACTAAATAGTATGATGTTATATTAAATAATACAGCATGGGGCCACTCATCTAATGACTCTGTTATAAGTTATATGATTTTACCATTTTATCAAACAAAAATTAGGAAATTAGAAGAAAAACAGATACATCATTTACTTATGAATATTTCTCTTATGTTGGAGAAGCATGTAGAAATATTAGTTGTTATATTAGTTTCTTAATTTATCTCAAATAAAAAATATGTATCCCAATTTAATACACTAAAACTGTAATATCAAACTCTGCAGAGAAACTTACAAGTAGGATGTATTTTTACAGGCTGAAGTTTGTACACGTAGCTTACCTTTATTTCAGCACCGCTACCGTAAAATTAAACTCAAGTACAGACAGCTTCCTGATTTAACGATAAAAAAAAAAAAAACTTACGATACACAACAGCTACATGGCCCGTACATATAGAAGTTTATTCCACTCTGATTATACACTGGACACAGTTGTGAAGAATGAGCAAAAAGTGATTTTGGTAAATTGGAAATGAGCGTTTGACCCTAAAGTATGACATGAGTGAAATGTGCTATAAAATGTATTAACTTTCAGTTAGTAAGCTAACCAGTTTATCATTTAAATAAAATGTTAGTCCAATAAATGTATCGAACTTTCGCAAACTATTTTCGCCCTCCTCGACTAGCGTAAAGGAGCATTTCATTGGCCATACAAAAATAAAATACATAAATGAATAAATAAAATTAATGATGTTGATCATAATAATAAAGAAGTCGAACCATAATATTCATCTGGTCTCGATTAAGCCTTCCCGGTTCCAGCCTTATATTCAATACTTGTGGTGTCCACAGTAAGGACTACAAACCCTGCAACCTACTGTTAGGTTTCGGGTTCATGCTTTCCCCATTATCTTGCATTTCGTTAGCATGTAGCCATATTAGCCAATTAGCGGTCAGGTAAATCATAACTACCATGTGTCAGTCTGAGTGCACCCACGATCATAACAGCCTGTTAGCTGCGAAGCTAGCACAAGCTTAGTCGTTAGATATGAAGTTGAGTTACCAGAATCGTCGCAAAGTCTCCCACTTTGACATGTTTGCAGTGAAACAGAAAAGAACACGTATTGTGAAAGGCCTTGTAACTCACCACTCCAGCTCCATCGCTGTCACGTCTTTGTGGTCCACAAGAAACACAACGTTGTATTAATAAATAAACCAGTTCGCTTTCGCCAGCCAAACATGCGGTGGTGTTGTCAGTTCATGTTCTTCGACAGGGAAATATATGTCGACGTTTAATCGCTTGGTGCCCATTATTGCCCTCCTCTGGACATCAACACTAACTACAAAAGCCCTTCCTATTTAGTGTAAATAAGAAGATCGATATTTAAAACAAATAATAAACAACAACACTGTTTTTCTGTTTGGTTCTCGATATCCTCACTTTCCCAACTCATTTTAAGGTAATCTACATCAAGGACTAGGATGAAATAATTCTCTTTCAATGTAAATTGAGCTCTAAACGAAGGTTGGATAAATAGTTATTTCTCTCAGATTGTATATAAACTGATATAAGTGATTTCCATTGCCTCTGTCAATAATGAAAACACAAATCAGACTCAGAAGTCGATCTCGTACTATATAGACACTTAATCTGGTAAACACTGTGGATAATACTTTAGAAATGCCATTATGCACAGTATCAAAATACCCATAATCTGGCAATTTATTTCTTTTTCTTTCTTTCTTTCTGGCTACTGATCAAATGCTGATACATTTAAAGACATTTTAAAGAGTTTGTGTTAGCTGACAGGCCATGTTTAGGAAACTTTTCCCAGATTTCTGCAAATCAACAGGTTATTCCACTTGCTCACTTGATGGCTTTGGTTTGATGTGTATTTGACTGAGATGCATATTAATGTTGTTTAGTTAAGTATTAGACATTTTTCCTTTGCCTGTTGAACAAGAAATAAGTGACTCACTGAATTACTTGTTCATTGTATTTTTTTTAAAAAAAAATTAGATTCCTGTTAAATGAGACTACCTCTGAAAAAAGTATTTTAACACTAATTTAGGACTATTAGTTATGGAGGGGGGGGGGGGATTTGATTATTTTAGTTTAAAAGAAAATGAATGAAAGAAAGAGCAAACAACAGAGACGGATAAAGAGTCAGGAAATAAAAGCCCATTACAAGCGGTAAATTTTATTATGGGATAACAGCACATAAAGCACATCTAAAATCGATGTGTCCAATGCACTTTTAATAAAGGTAATATTAAAGGTACAGTTTCTAAGTACAATATAACAACATTCATATTAGAATGAAAAGTATTTAAAAGACAACATTAAATTTCTTATTTTTCTTTACAGCTGTATTTACAAAATGAATCAAAATACTTATTTTCATATTTAAGAATCAGACAAGAAGGAGCAAAACTACGTTTGTGAATAGACTACCTGCTAAAGAGAGTTCAAAAGAGCTGGATAAAAAGGTACATGATCATCTGTCCCCATTTTAACATCAGTAGCAAACGTGTGACTTAGAAATTTGTGACAACCACACACTAGTTTTGGGGCTTTCCACATAATTGGAACGGTTTTTGCATGAAAAAAAGAAAAATTAAAAAAAAAAAGAGAAAATCCACCCCTGCTCCACCCACCCTTCATGTTAAGTTACCCCAACTGACTGAGCGTACATTAAACACAGAACATTAAAGAAATTCAGATGTGTTGTTTGCATCTTTCACAAACACATACAAATACTTGATATACAATGCATCAGTACATCTTCTACTCCTCAGTGAAATAAAAAGATCAAAAACAACCAGAAATGTGGATTTCCTGTATGTTTTTGCCTGATAAAAAAGTGCAGGTGTATTTTTCTGTAGAATTATCTGCAAGCATTAATTTGACTCAAAATGAGTATGAAAAACTTCCAGGTTATGTTTATCAAATAAGGTGAGGGGTGACATGTACACTTAAAACGGACCATCAAAAACATTGAAGCAGTAACCCATGTGAAAATGATCAACATCACATAAAGAAAGTATCAGAAAAAAGCATGTGAGAGTGAGAGTTTCTCCTCATGTACAAAATACATTGTCACTTCAGAACCACAAAAAAGACAATCAAAACCATGGATGCATCTTGTTACACTGAGAGGCACTCAGTGTGATACGTTGTAAATTATTGCAAGCATATTCTCATTGATATTTGCTACAGAGTGGAGAGAAAAAGGTCAGCTTTGTCCTCAAATGGCAATCCTGTCATTTACATTTGTAACACTTCATGTGGTGCAAAAAAGAAAAAAAAAGTTTAGGAGGAAACCACTTTCAGTATATTCTAAAAAGGGAGATAAAAGCATCGTGAGGCTCTGTTTCATAAAATCCAAGCACCACTTCCCTGCATCAGGTGGAGAACTATGCAGACACGAGAGAGGTAAATATCAAGTATCTTAAAAACCTGACAAACTATAGCCTCAGTGAGTGGTTTTTTTACAATCAGACAAAGAAAAAACACAATACTGCTGTTTATTTTGAATATTAGCATTTCTCCATGAACCTGAAAAAGCAACCTTAAATAGCTTGTAAATTAACAGATACTAGCTTTGCTATAAGTCAGAAGGAAATAAGTGCCTTATCCCAAGACTAGCACACTGATACAGGTACTGGCTGGGTACATTTTACCACTATAATTTTCATTATCATTATTATTTATTGAGTCCTAATATCAATAATACATTAATATTCAATGAAATGAATGAACTAATATGGTGGCCAGGCTTAGGAATCAATACTTTGTTCACAAAATTATTTTACCTAGCACCACACATCAGGGCAACACAAAATAAATGTCAGCACACCCTATTTCTATCAAACTAATCCTAAAAGAGGGAAGCAAACTAGAAACAGAGTTATCGTACAGTAAGGTGTAATTGATAAACAGATAAATATCTTCACTGGGTAGGCCTTAGTAGCAGTATTTTCCTCTTACCTATACAGACAGAAATTACAAAGCTACCTTTATACACGTGATCAATAATAACATTAAATATGGTGGATAAACAGCCAAGAATGAGGGAGAGAGAAAGAGAGAGAAAATTAAGATATACAGCATACAGGCCATGTCAAGTTCTTGGTTCTCCACCTGGGAACAGAACTGGTCAAATATACAGATGAAACATAAAAACATCCACGGAAGAAACAACACAAAAATAAAACCCAAAGTGATAAATAAGAGGTGTATTTACATGCAGATGTTCCGAGACTATTATGCACAAAGGAATCAAAAATAATACACAGACATATATTATTGCTTGACATTCGATTATGGCTAGAAGTTGCTTTTCATTTTTTTAAACTATATTCTTAAATGTAGTTTTAAGTCATAAATCCTTATCAGCTGTGCTTTGGAGGATGAGTTGAGTTCTGTTAAAATGTGACGACTGACTCAGAATTCTGGGTAACACACCGACACTCCAGCACAACTTTTAAGCGTGACATAGCACTGATCTTCACAATTTACGGCAGAGAGAAAACTTCGTCTTCACAATTTAGAGGCCGGAATTCATTTCCATTCATTTCAGTTTTGGCTGTCTGAAGTGACAGCGAAGCGTGTTTGGACTGTGAAGCTGGTCAATGTCGCCTCAAAGCATTCTGCAGACCTACGAATTGTTGAAGTCAGTATGTCATGCTTTTTAAAACCTACACCTATCATGTATGGATGGATTGAGCTCAGCATTTCTTTTTTCAAAAAAAGTCCAAAATAAAATCAAGACCTTGTCATTCACGTAACCCTGTTCCTCTGTAATTATTAAAGCCTTGTCTGGGGTTTGTTTTAGTCACACACTGTGAGAACAAACACATACACACACCCACACACCAAAACACACACACACACACACACACACACTATTGCTTTGTACAAACAGACAACAGAACAGAGACAGAAGGACCAGCACATTTTACTGAATACTATACACTGATTGAATTGCACACTTAGCATTGATCCCTTATTTAAAGCGGGATACCTCGAGTGAGAATATATAGAAGGACATCACTTTACCTGGCCTGTGTGGCCTGGGAGGAGGCGCAGTATATAGTTTGACTCAAGCATTCATGTGTTTGAGGAGCATTAACTGCAATCTGGCCACTATTTCAACCATACCAGAAGATAAAATACAGAGCAATGTGGCTTTATTACGTTTGTTCTTGACTGAGATAAAGTTGAATCAGCTTCATGAAGAAAGTCAAATCGAAAAGGATGATGAATAAAGAGACCCGTAATTCTCTCACAAGGCATATTGCTTGTTTTATATTGAACATATTACATTCTGCTCAAACATATAAGACTTAAGCAAAACATTTTTTTTTACTGTATAACAGAACAACCATGTTGTTAGTAGACCTTAGCTGATCATATTAGACAAAATACTCAACTGATTTTCATTTTCATTTTTTTTTACATCAAACTGTTATAAAAGTTAAAAGGAAAAAAAGCTATATTTTTTTTGCAAATAAATAACAAAATCTGCCAAATCTCCATTTCTTCTGAACAGTAAGTGCTGCACTGCATGTTCAGTGTGCCAGGCCACCTCCTCGTATCAAATGAGTGCTTCAAAGAGACTTTAAAGAACTCATTAATCACAACTGCTAATCAAGTACTCTGCAATGCGAGCTGCTTCTCCTTCGGTCTACCTGTTACCTCCCTGAGCGTTCACACCTCATCCTCTTTGCTTGTTCTTATTTGCCTGGGCCACAAACTTGGCCTCTCAAACCTGGATTGTCTAGCAGTGTTCCAGACTGGGTTTGTTCTGCTGGGAGACTGAGGTTTACTAGTCATAGTGGGCTTGTGCATATCCAAATAGCATTGGATCAAAACAGAGATTATTACTTAGGTACAGCATATCTACTACAACCCAAACACAACAGATTTAGTATTGCATAAGAATATTTGGTTTTTCTAAAAAAAGAGGGTTAATCATTTTTTAAAGACCCTGATGACACCATTTGAAACCAAACATATTTTTTTTAGTGAAACAGGAATATGCTGTGTGCTGTGCTGACAAAACTACATTTTGTTTTTTAAGCGATGGGGTTTTGTGTTGTTAGTAATGGCATTTTGTTAAACTTGACTGTAGGGCAGCTGTGGCCTTTGAGTGGCTTGAGGCCCAAAAAGGACATCGATAATGAAAAAAAAAAACACTCTGAGACACTCAGCGATGAATATTCAAACCTCATATACTTCTCATGTAACATCCCTGACAAAAACAACATAAATCAAATCTAATGAGCACAAACAAACGTCCTCTCGAACAGAAAGCGCAAAAGAAACTCTTCCCTGAGGGGTGACAGCACAAAGCATTAGCGCCTTGTACAAATTGCACGGCGGAGGAATGATCGTGTGCAAACACAGAAACAAAAGACAAACAACTGGGTTCTATGTTAGGGTTGGTGACGGATGTATTAACATGCTTTGTTGGGTTTCTAAAGGGATTACATTTTTTCCTTTTTTTTGTTTCTTTTTTTGCTGTTTTTTTTTTTTGGAAAGATATTCAAGAAGCCGCTACTGAGATTGCTGGAATGTCTTAGGTATCCATTCTACATTATAGACAAGTAGACTGGAAAGCGGAAGCAACGACTACTGTTTGGCACGACGAGGGTTTTTCTTTTTTTAAAAACCACTTTACTACCACACTGACAAGAAAGACACACTTAACAAAACAGAAACACAACAACAAAGCATTCTGAAAATAACACTTGTCCTACCATTTTTATGTTTCTTCCCTAATCATACAAACAACAGCTAGTCTAATTATTGCGGGAATATAGTTAAGTGCTACCTGACATCTTTTTCTCTCCCTCCTTCTCTGTAATGAGTTTATTAACCAAAACGTGTTACAAAAATAGAAGCTTTACTACCAGACAAGGCTTTGAATATTCACTTTTCCCTTTACTGTTCTTTCTGTGCTCTGTGGTGGCGTTGCTGGGACAAGGCTGGGTTGAGAAGGCAGATAAAGTCGCAAAAAAAAAAAAAAACAAGAACAATTTAAAAAAAAATCAAAAAACACTAAAAACATTTTGATAGAGGCTCGTACATGTGCTTTTAGGATGGACCTTTTGTCTCCATTGTTGGATTGTGAACCTGCCTGCTGTATCTTTCCCTTCCACTAGATGGAAGAATTGGATTACAGTCTTTGTGGGATCTCTTCAACGCGTGTTTTAAAGACCTGCCTGTTCGATTTTTATGTTTCCTGTGCCCTTTTTTACACACTATGAGAAGATTTAGGAGTAAATGTGAACCAAAAACAACAGAATAATTTTAAAGCATCTTAAATGCCACCATACAACACCTTAGTTTGACGAATAAAAGCCATGAGACATCCTGTGTGTGCATACTCCTTAAAAGGAGAATCAGAGCTACATTTTAACAGGTGTTGTTGAGGTAAAACAGGTTATAAAGCGTCTCTAACCTGCCTTCTCATCCGTGCCTTTGTTGTTAACCACCCAGCAGCCATGCCAGCAGTCTTAACGGACAGCCCTTACACTTCCAGACCAGTTTCATCTGCAGCTCCCAGGACTAGCCTCTGTGACCATGGTTCAACTTGTATTTCTTGTGCACATGCAACACATCACTAGGTAAATATACAAGTCTTAAATTAAAGAAAGGTGTAAATAAAAGTGCCTTATCAATTCAACAATTAAGAATGGTCTAACTACTAATATCATACATGTTATTTAAAATAGATTCTATAAACATTACTTTTTTTCTGTATAGTAAGTACTTATGACCATATACCCTGTAGTACATTATAAAACAGGTGGAATGGACCCTTTTCATTGTGTTGGTGCCCTTTGCTTCTCCAGGGCACCTGTCCAGGGAAGGATTAATAGCAGATGGCCTTACATGATTTCACTATGCAACAATGGTGGATGGAGTCTTTGACAGCTAAAATCATTGCGTTTTCATTAGAATTACCAGAATTCTATGTGTTTTTTTTTTTCTTTTTTAAACGATTGTCCGTAGAGAGGTGCCAAATGCATCACCATGCTGACAGACCCTCCCTCAAAGTCGCTGTGAGTTTTCATTCCAAGAACTTTGTCCAAAAGATACGGCTGAAATTAAGAGGAAAAACATGGCTGAACTTGACCAAAATGTACGCATTCATGGGGGGATTTATTTTCCCGTTTGGAGGATGGATGTTGAAAGTTTTTAAAGTTAAATTGTTAATCTGTTTTTACGGACTAACTTGAAAATTAGACAGATGTATTGGACAGATCTTCCAATTGGAGGTGTCTCCAGCTATTTTATATCCAAAACGGCCTCATTAATTGTTTATACAGTTTGAAGTCTGATGCTCAGACAAATCAAAATAAATACTGATGAAAACATAAATCAAGGGTTTGACTTTTTAAAATGCACAGAAGAGGGTCAAGTTCAGCCATACAGAATTGATTTGTTTCTCTCTCCTCTTCATGTCCCATGGGGTGTTGGGTCCCACAAGTCTTCCAAATGAGAACTAAATTCAACAAAGTAAACCTTAAGAATCAACTCCCTAAAGCCCTCCCCTCCGATGTAAAAGAAGAAGTTGAACAGCGTGCCATCTGTCCGCTCTGGTTTGTGCAGGGCACCAATAAAGTGTCTCAGATTCCTCCTCCACATTCCCCTACGGTGGGCACACTGGCACCTGGCAGGGCTGCTACCCGTCAACGGGCATGGACTGCTCAAAGTCTGATCCAAACAGCTCCTTGTATAAGGGGGGGAAGTGGGCACGCACAATGTCTGGGTATATTGCTTTGAAAGCTGTAAGCTTCTCTGTATGCCTACTGCACAGCGCTCGCAGTGTCGACACTTTGCATATCAACTGTGGAGAGAGAGGAGACAGGCTGTTTAGATTCACAGGGAGGCAAGGACATGGAGCAGTGGTAGTGAAAAACATTCCTCCCTACAGTGTATTCCCACTCACACAGGGCCAAACAGACTTGTAAATATTGAGACAAGCACTCAGGCACAAGGAAAGCTTGACACTTCATATTATGGAGCTGCTACAATTGATAAATTGCTACTACTGTACTGATAAAATGCATTTCTTGTAACATAATGAATGTGCTAAAATGCTCGATGGCCTGCAGATAAAGATCGTCAACAGTGAGAGATCACATTTTACAAGAGTAGAACATGACAGCCATTTTAAGGGGAAAAGGATGGAGCAAGCACTGCATCACACTGTACCTTTGTAAGTATACCATCCTCTCTGTGGTTCTTCTGCAGGACGTGCTGAAGCGCCAGCTGAATCTTCTGCTGGAGTTTCTCCACCTTTACTTTCTCCTGAAGCCAAGACCGGTCTGAAAGGTAAATCATCACATAATATTTTTGACTGTACAAGCACGTGTAGGCGTCTTTAAATGTCAACACGGCTCATGTGAAAAGCAATGCTGCAGCGCTACCCGGGGAAGATATTAATTGATAGAGAAAAACAGGAGGGCAACAGCGCTGCTTGTCGTGGTGAATGTGTGTCTGCCTCTTTCTTTCCCTTTGCACTGTGAGTGACACCTACCAGCAGACATCAACACAAAGGCGGAGAACAGGGCGATCTCATCCTCAGACAGGTGCATAGAACACAAGTTTTTCCCAAACTCGAAGACGGAGCTGATCAAGTCGTCACAGCCTGCCACAGCAAAGGACACAGAGAGAGGGCTTAGGATGAGGAAGACCAAAGAACAACACTCATTCTTGATCTTTATTGGGAGAGAGGCACACAGGGAGGGGGAGAGGAAGGGGGAAGGAATAAATAAAAAAGAGCGGCATGCTGACAGCACATGGGAGCGTCTTAAGCAGAACAGGCGATGCTTTTACTGAGTTTTGCCTCCCAGACGAGTCACTTTTGGCAGTTGGGTGGTGTTATGCAAGCCAAAATGAGGTCACTATTGAGGCTTTTAGTTAAATCAATTATCGGGAATAGAGAGAGACAGGCGGATGCCACCGCGGCTCGGGGAGCCCATCACTCTGCCACCCCCACTGTGGACCCCTCAGTGCAGAACACACAGGACACACCGGGACACTGGGACTCTTGAAGCTAGGATAGACATACATGCTGATGTACACAAACACACACACAAGCAGGGAGGTTTAAAAAAATCGGTATAAAATTCAAAAATAAAATTCAGCATTTTTACTGCCACTATGGGACATATTTACATTTTTTCATCAAAAAGCAGCTCGAAATGTGAGGAAATCCACAGCGGAGAGTCTTTCTAATGTCATGGCAGTCAAACACGAATGCTATTTGCTTTCGCGTGAGATGTTTTATGTCAGACTATCAATGATGGTTTTGATAACGCTCTCCCTAAAGACGCTCCGTCTGGCTTTATTTATTCCACAGTTACAGGAGCCATATGCAGCAGAAGCTCAATAACACCCCTGCTCTACCACAAATAACCGTTGCAGAGACAGCAATGCCAGGTGAGGTAGGGATGAGTACTTAGTGTTTGCTTCCAGGCCTTCAGCGTGTTTTCAGAGTAGAACAGCAGACTCTAATTTTGGCTATTACACCACAAAAAAAGGTGCAAGACACTGATGGAAACACAGCAGCAGACAAACACACACACACGCACACACACTCTTCACTTACCTAATGACTTGAACACATCAGGTCCGGCATACTTTCCATCAAAATAGACTGTGTTGTTTTGCGAGTCAAAGGCACGGCACATTCTGACAAACACAACTTCCAAAGAGCCTGCAGAGACAGACAGGAACAAGATGCTGAATCTGAGCTTTGTTTCTGTTTTTTTCCCCCACAGTTACACATCAGTCAGGGATGCAAAACACATGATTGGGCTTTTGTGCTCTTCCTCTACAACATGAGTCTCACAACCACTTTGAAAACAGAAGCCTGCCTTCAGAGGAGAGGAAAAAACACCTCTGCAGACGATAATATCACAGACAGAAGGCTATTCTTCCATAATGACATGCCAGGTAAAAAAAACTGCACTTCATTTAGTAGCTCCACAGTTTATTCACTCAGGCTTTATTTAGTAAGATAGGTAGGGAATATTTTCCATCTTGTAATTTGTACCACTCTGTGGGAGTGGATAAGAGGATCAAGAAAATGTAACAGGAGCCATTATTGCCTCTGAGGGAAGAGCTTCTGTTTTAAAATGTCATGTCTGACAAGGGATCTCAGTCTTTACTTCATTATTCATATTGGCTGTGCTAATGTAAATAATACTCAGGGAGAGACCCAGGGGAGGTGTTTGTTTGTTGCATGTGCTGAATGTTTATATCTGCGAGAGGATTTGTATTGGTGGATAAATATAGGTGCTGGTGTGTGCACAGAGCCAGAGCTGCAGCAAATGTTCCATAAGTACATCTTCATGAGGGCAATATGAATAAGCAGACATTGTAGGTGTCAGGGAGAAGAGAGGGAAATGACAGTCGTCATGATAGGTATTACTTTAGCTAAGGAACATTGCTTATCTACGGGTGTATCCACCTCTGCTAAATACTGTACGTGAAGAACAAAGGCGAACAGAGAACGACAGAGGCGGGGAGAGGAAACAGGCAGGGTGGGGTCTCCTCTCTGTGTCACTGTCTGTGCATGTGAAGAAGAGGGCTTTGTGCAGTCAGGTCAGCTACGCCCTTGTGACAATGCCAGAGGGGGGCAGTGGTGGTGGTGGTGGTGGTGGTGGAGGGTGAGTTTGACGGCAGCAAGGCCATGTTGACAGGCTGTCATACCTGCTTTCAGCAGCACTATCTGATCATTCTGACACAGCTCCATGAAGCCGTCGATGCGCTTGGCAAACTCCACCACATACTGAATGGCCTCTGTTATTTTGATAGCACACAGCTGCCACATGACTTCTCGGGGCTAAGAAACAGAAAGACAAGAGAACGGGTTATCAGCTTTTAAAAAAGGGATTTGATTAACTGCTGTAGTTGCGGTTGCAGTCATGTTACCTTGCTCTGGTAGCTCTCCACCTCCTCCTGCAGAAAGGCCTGCCAGGTCATCTGCTGCAGCTCCTCCCTCAGGTACTGACATGTCTCCATGTGTGACTTGGAGATGTTCTGGGCCAGGTGCTCTGCAACACAACCATCGTCACACACCAAAAAGATCACAGTCTAGATCTGAATGTTGCTCACGAGGCTATGTGAAAGCAAAGACCTGCTGATGAAATATGCCACAGGGAAAGAAGATTTATTTACTGAGATTTCAAGAAGGAGGAGAGGCGGATACGCGTGGGTTTTTTTTTTTTGACTGGGAAAAGGCTTGTTGACATTTCCTTTTACCGCCCGCAGGAAGCTCATAACTTAAGGTTGAGGCAAAGCCAATCTAGTTATGACACAAATGCATGGAGAGGAGGAGGGGCGCCACATTGCTCACTCAAACAAAGGTCACATTTTCTCTGAGAGAAATATTGAGTATAAGAATTTAAATGGTTTTGAAAACACATCTGTTAAAAGGAGTTCCTAGGCACAGGGGAGCCTAAAAAAATGATTTCCCCAGACGCCTGCCCTGCTGGATCCTGATTGGCCCTAATTAATGGAAACTAATTACAAAAAAAGAGGCTCTTTTAATGAGTGCTGGAGATGAGTCTCCAACCTCCTGCTATTTTAAGCAACCTTTGTGTCGTTTGCCCCACGGTTGAGTTGTTCTCCCCCTCCTCCTTTTTGCTGTCTCTCCTCCTGTCTCCCCCTGCCTTTCCTCTGCTCCTTACCTAGTTCAGCCATGGACACGGTGGGGGACGTTTCTCCGTTGGTGAAGGAGCAGTAAGGGAAGAAGCCTGAGCCGGGGGCAAAGTCGCAGATGGGCTCCGGCTTGATGCCATTGATATCCAGGCCTGACTGGTCAGGGGACGGCTGGATGTCTAGGTAGAAGCTGCTGACCGCTGAGTCTGGTTTGCTGCCATCAGGGGTGTGACCGTCCATGTAGCCACTGAGGTCGTCATGGAGCTCTGTGAGGCCATTGGCTGAGAGGCCATAGCTGGGTGTGAGTGGCTCCGCCTCTCCAGGCTGTTGCTGGTGGTCGCGCTGCTGCTGCTGCAGTCGGTGTTTTTGGACCTCAGCGTACAGGCTGTCTCGCTGCTTCTTCGACATGCGGCCGAACTTCACCGCTAAAATAAGCAGGAGGAGACATGTTTTAGAGTTTGGTGAAACATCAAAATTAATCAAAATATTTTAATAGGTAGCAGCTGCTGGCCTCTAGGCATAAGAATAAGACGTTACCTGAAACAAGTATTAGTAACTTGCACTGATAATATAAAGAGGGTGTTGACTCAGGAATTATACATCCTCTAAAACTCGGCTGCAATTTTCAGCAAAACTGAGCTCAATCTGTAATTGAAAAAATGGAACTAGTTGAGTGCGTTCTCCTTTTGTAGGAAGTGCTGGAAAAAGTGAAACTGCTCTGGAACAAACCAAATTATGTCACCCTATTAGCCAAACTGTTATTCCTTTAACAAAAAAACCCACAAAATTTGGAATGATTGAGTTGGGGAATTTTTGTGCTCATTAATTAAATTGTGTGCCACTTTCAGAGACCATTTGTCAGTGTGGGGCCTCCAGCTGCCACAAAAACCAAACAGTCATCTAAGCTGAAGTTAGCACAGCACAGTCCCATTAACAAGAAACAACAGTCATAAGTACAGAAGTGGGAGGGGACAATAGTTTACTGGCCAATCAAACCTGGGTAGGCTAAGTTGCTGCCTCCTGTTTCAAGGTTTCCAGACCAAAAACTGTTGCTGAGAATGAGACTCCTTGGCCAGAGTTCTGGGGGCCTGGCATTATGTCAACCGGTCACACTTTGTGTGTGTGTGTGTGTGTGTGTGTGTGTGTGTGTGTGTGTGTGTGTGTGTGTGTGTGTGTGTGTGTGTGTGTGTGTGTGTGTGTGTGTTTGTCTACACTCAGTGGAAAGCAAGTGGAGCGACACCGAGGAGAGGGCAGGCAGATGGGCTCTGGTGTGTTGAGTGAAGGCAAGAGTCACCTTCGTCTGTCCTGACCATGTGTCTTTCTGTGCATGTGTGTGTTTGCACGAGAGAATGTGCGTGGTGGAGAAAAGGCATTCGTAGGTGCTAATGTACTTACGCGCTCATTCATATTCATCAGAATGTATGCATGTGTAAAGCTAAGTAGTGAGCGTACACGAGCATCTGTGCTGGTATGAACCAGTTTCAGGTGTCCGGGTTCATGCCGGTGCGTTTAATTATAATAATAATAGAAATAATTTTAAAAATAATCGCAATAATCAATCTGTTCTGTTCTGGTCTAACATAATCTTCTCTGCTCAGCCAAGTCTGGACCAGCATGTCTGGACAAGCCTGGCACAGCAGGAGCCCTCCAGCCCACATTCCCACCTGTGTGCTCCCATTACTGCATCTCAGCTGCTGCAGCACTGATGACTACCTCTAACAATCCTCTATTTCCTCAAACCTCGTTTCTGTCACAGCAACAAATTAGTCCCACAGACAAAAAGCTCACCTGTGCTGGAAGACAACAAACAGTGAGTGAAGTTGTAGCTTGTGTTCATTAGAAGCCTTTGTTTTGCAGTCTGTTGTGTATGATAATAGTGGGAGTCATTATCTGTGCCTGTTTTGTCTGCCGCTCTAATGACATTTAACACACATCACTACAGCCGTAATAATGACATAAAAAGTGAATAACTATAAAACAAACACATGTCCATATACTGTATGTGCTTTGCTATTGAGAGAGTCTGTGATGGACTGGAAACATGACTAGCGTTCAGCCTGCCTTTCAGTCAGTGGCACTGGCTCCAGCCTCCTGTGACACCGGATAAGAGAGGTGCTATAGAGAATGGATGGATGGTGTAAATGATCACATGATACATGTTTTTTATTCTGATCTGATACCAAGACTTTAGGTTTAAACAATACAGAGAAGTCTTTTGAAACCACTGAGGTTAAAAAGTATCAATAACATTGATACTCCAATCTGCAGTAATCATTAAAGTAAATCAGACAGACTTAATAAAAGAGCTTGAATGTGCACTACTAAATTTGACACCTAATATTTTGATCCCCATGAGCTGCAATAACATCAATGAAGCAGTGGTCAAAAGGCACTCCAGCAAAGCAGATTCTTGTCCACACAGTTTCAACCTGGGGTCTTCCCCCTCTCCCCACTCCCCTCACCCTCCCACCCTAACCATCAAGCACTCACCATCTCTGGACATGCCCACTGCCAGGCACTTCTGCAGCCGGCAGTGCTGGCAGCGGTTGCGGCTGGTGCGGTCGATCAGGCAGTTCTTCTGACGGGGGCAGGAGTAGGCTGCATTGCTCTGCTGACTCCTCCTGAAGAAGCCCTGTGGATGGAAACACATCTGTTACTGGACAAACCCCTGTGGGTGGAAAGAATAATCTGGGATTGATGGATCAATTCATATCCTCATAGTGTTTCAAAATGTGTCGCTGACTGATGTTGATTCTCTGAATTTCTAGTGTTGATCTTATTTAACTGCTAACAAACAGATTAGATTGTAAACTTGTGTGCTGTTATTTTCCTGGATGTTGGAGCAGTGTTTCACAAGTGTGTGCAGCAGGAGGGAGGTGTGTTTGGGTAGGACTGATAACAGTGGCTGATATTTTTCTTCAGCAGGGTTATTAGTGTTGATTAACGCAACGCTGGCATGTGCAGCGCTAAAGGATTGCGAGTGCACACCGACTGGATTCCTCATCCTTTGACTTAATGAATTGATTCCAGCACATCATTAACATGCCCCACTCTACTGCTCCATACACATATGTCTTAATTAGCTGCTCATTGGCTGTTTAATTACAAGAAAACAGCTGACAGCTGCCAAGTTGCTTTATAATGGAAGCTATTATGGAAACAGGCTATAACTGCTAGTGACAAGCAGCACTCTTTAATAATGCCATGATTTATGGTCCAAACTTTTTTACTCACACATATCATTAAAGGCCTCTCTGCCTTGGACTAATTAGCAATCATTAAAGATAGATTTCAGCAGTTTATTCTTTAGTGTTTTGTTCCTTCCAGCTCCTGTGTGAAGGAGAGGAGCACTGGGAAGACTAGCTGAAAGGAACCTCTCTCTCTCTCTCTCTCTCTCTCTCTCTCTCTCTCTCTCTCTCTCTCTCTCTCGCTCACACACACTCATAGGAGTGAGCAGCAAAGGTGCAGGCTGACTGAGGAATGCTAATGATGTGCCTGGTGACAAGCACGGGGACAAGAATACACTCTAAGCACAAAATTCCCCTCACAGTGAATGGCTGATGCATTTGAAACCGTACAAAAGGCGGCTTCAGTCGAAGCAACACTGTAGCAAACAGCCAACAATCTGCTATAATTCAAAGCACTCTCCTTTTGATCATCTTATTTCAAGAAGAGCAGGCTGCAGCAGTAACAAAAAAAAGGAAAAAAATATAGTGAAGAGACATGTCCCTGGGAGGGATGGCAGAGCATGGCGGAGGGATGACTTTGTCCTACTAATTGTGTTTTTCTCTGATGTCCTCTGTGGTGCTTGACCACTTTAATGATCATGCTCTGTGTGTTTACACCCCGCAATCTCTTCCTGAAGTCATTGTCAAACTTTGGCGGCAACATTGTCAAACATTTTAACCTGGCAAGCAATTTTGTCTACCTCAATTTTACCTGTCTCCCCCCTTCTGAGCTTCCCTGTCCCTAAGACATGCACAAACACACACACACACACACACACACACACACACACACACACACACACACACACACACACACACACACACACACACACACAAAAAAAAAAAAAAAAAAAAGTCTCTGTGTGCATACCTTACAGCCTTCACATGTTATCACACCGTAATGGATGCCTGATGATTTGTCTCCACAGATCTTGCAGGGAATTATTTCGATTTGAGCTGCAGATGAGAAAAAAAAGGAACAAAAGAAATGTTAGAAAAAAAAAGTCATCAACATTTTGCTGTCACAAGTCACTGTACAACAGCCTCATCATGGATCCATGTTGGTACATGAAAGAGCACTGCGCTGCTAAAAACATCTCATCCGGTGGATGAATCCTCACTTCCACGGAGCATAAGCTGAATATTAACAAAGTAGTGTGTGTGTGTGTGTGTGTGTGTGTGTGTGTGTGTGTGTGTGTGTGTGTGTGTGTGTGTGTGTGTGTGTGTGTGAAGGGAAGAAGGCCATTTCAAGCCCTCACAAGCAAGTAATGTAAACATGGTGTCAATTTGCATCCCAAACAGAACTTACATAAGTAAACCCCAGCTACCCACAAACCTTAATAAACTACATTAGTAGTAATTTCAGCCCTTTGTGAAGACAAATGCTTATTTGGCCACATGGTTACCCATTTTTTGTGTTGGAAAACCTGACTACTTTAAGCCACTTCTGAAACCCCCCAAACCCCAGGAGTAAATCTATGACGCTACACGGAATCATTCCATGGTTGGAGCTGGATGGAGCCTCAGCAGTGACTGTGTGTGTGTGTGTGCATCTGTATGTGGAAAAGTCATGTTCAGTAGCTGTGGTGTTGTGCTGTTGACAGGCGTGTGATTCACCCGCCATAGAGGACAAAAGCACATGGAGGACTGGCCTCATCCATCGTTGGCCCTCTTCAGGAGCGGACCACAGGGCGACACAACAGAACAGACAGAACACACAGACATCAGAGACACAGAACTCCCAGCTCGTCCCTCTGCTCTCTGCTTTATCACTGCAGCCACTGATGCTACATCCCCTCTCCCCCTCTCCGTCTTCCCCCACTCCCTCTCTCTCCCTCTAGAGATCCCTATCTCACAGCCCTCCTCCACATCTCCAACATCTCAGTCCCTCCATCCCAACAGAGCAGTGCAGCGCCAGACGAAAACTCTGCTATCTGATCTGAATCGAGGAAAGATCACCGCAGGATATTTTCTCACAATGTAATGGTTTTCTGAAACCAACTGTACAGCCAGCCAATCAGAGCACGAGGAGCTGTTGCAACATATGTCTATACCAATTAGAGGAGGAATATTATAATTTTGACTTAATAAGATGAAATAAAAATTATAATAATAATTTTAAAAAGTGGTGATACATTCACTATGTCGAAGTGTTACATCAGCCTCTCCCCTCAAGCTAGGCCTGACTGTCTGCTATAATGCAAAAAGTGAAAGCTTCAAATGTCCCTCTTAAACCTGAACATCCAACCTCTTTAAACGAGTTTGATCACATCAAAAGTTCTCTTGCTGGGGTTCAATCCAGGGATCCCTTCCCATTTTAATCATCTGCCTTGGAGCTTGTAATGTGTCATGTGGATAATGTCCTCGTCCCTGAGGCATGCCCACGAGAGGCCCTTAACACAGAGCCTCTAATCCACTAACCCCAGAGCCACTCTATTCATTCAGGAGTCTGTGTCTGTTCTCCTGCGCTGCTGGAGTCAACAAGACTGGCCATGTTTACATGGAATTAGCCTACATTTTAGTAAAATGAACAAAAGGGAGTGGTAGAACATGCACCGTTAATTCTCCTCCAGACAACACCTCCTGCAATTTGTGATTCACACAAACAATAGAGGGCACCACACCTCATCGGCCCGGATTAGAGTGAAATCCAAGCAGGAGGCGGGCTGTGACAACCTTACTGAGAGGGTTAATTTATAATTAATCTCTTCCTTACTGTGCACAGGGGCTTGTTATTTCGGTTAGGTCTGTCTCTGTATGAGTGCACTCTATTGTTTGTTATTGTGTTCTTCCTGCATGAGCATTAGCAGTGCAGTGTGTTTCAACTCCTTTAGCATTTTCAGCCTCATTACTTACATAATTTGTTCTGACATGCACTCACAACAACTGAAGCGTGCTTTAATTATGACTAGCTGTGGTTATGGTGAGCCCAAAGTTGCAGTGACAGGCCCTGGCCATTGGGTGGCAGTGCAGGGCTGTGGCTATGGTTGTCTTGCCAAGTTAAGCCAAGCTTCCACCCACCCCATGCAGCCCACAGGCTTTTGGCTCTGAGCTCCAGCCTCTGATAGCTCCAGGCTTAGGCTGCTGCTAGCTTCCCCACCCCCACAGCATAGCTGTGAGATGCCTTCATCTCTCCTGAAGAAGCGGTGCTGGCTGGGTGCTTGCTCAGGCCTGACAGAGGCTGTGCCACATCAGGTGAAAGCAGTGGGAGTAGAGACGCGGGGATGCCAGGCCGGGCAGGGCATACGCATACACGAGCATGCCTCACAAAGCCCTATCTGCAGTAGGAAGGCCCTGAGTGCACACAGCCTCGCCAGCTAACACCCTCTCCCTCCACCGCTGCACAAGCCCCTGGATGCTCAGTGCACTCAGCAGTAAAAAGGGTTTGTCTCAGGGCCGGCTGAGGCAGGCTCTTTGGTTTCCTGTGAGAGAAAAGACCTCAGACTGAACATATAGTTATTTCCACACTGGGATAAGCTGCTTTCAAAATGATGTGGAGAGGGGAGTGAAGGAGAATTATACAGAGCAGTGACACAATGGAGATGAAATACAGCATGAAGTCACCTACATCATCAGCCAGAGTCAATATTTGTAAATCTGTACAACTGTGCGACTTGTCCTCTTAAGTGATTGGTCACCTGGGCCCCCAAGCTACACTTCAGATACTGGGGATGATTTAAACAGAATTCACACAGGGGAGTCAGTCAAACAAAAGGCCAGCACTCATAAGCACTCCCAATCTGGCAGTCAATATCTATTGACATGAGATTCGGTGTTAACCGCCTCTCGGTGTGAAACAGGCAGCTGCTGGCTCGCCTGAGCCCAACCAGTGCGGTGCCATTGATCCCATTCACCGCGCCTCCCTGCCTGCCCGCCCGCCGCCCGCCCGCCCGCTTCCCTGCCAGCCAGCCTTGCCTGCTCTGTTTACAACTTCAAAGCCAGGCACAGTTAGACCGGCAGCCATGCTAAAGCCTATCCCTGCAGCCCACCGCTCCTCATAGCACTGCGAGATGGCCTCTGCACGTAGGCCACTTCAAAGACACCTGCTGAGACGCCCAGATTATGTGTGAATCACGCTGCGGCACAATCACACCACACACATAACCAGAAGAGCCGGACAGTGAGGCTCAAGACTGATTTCCTGTTTGCAGCACTGCAGCCTGGCGTGGGTGTCTCGGACAATGGGCATGGTAGAGAGGGGAGACAGTCGAGGCGAATGCTAAAGCTTGCTCTTTGTCTGTCTGCGGTTGAGCGGTTCAAGGACACTGATTCACCACAGTAGCAGGCCCTTTGAGGGGATGACGTGTCACTCAGAGCACATGTACAATAGGACAGCGAGGCCTCTGCATGCTCACCCAGTGCCCTTCGCTGTCTTCTCCACAGCCCAGAGATTAACCCATGGCTAAAGCTATACAATGCTTTCAAAGACCTGGGAACTGACAGTCAAATCTGAACACTCAGAACCGTATGCCAAATGCTCACTAACAGCTTACAGCCGCCCTGTCACACTTTATTTCACCATCAGCATCATATAGACAGTCACAGGCAGAACACTTC
This sequence comes from Labroides dimidiatus, assembly GCA_030710495.1. Lineage (NCBI taxonomy): Eukaryota > Metazoa > Chordata > Actinopteri > Labriformes > Labridae > Labroides > Labroides dimidiatus. Next base: position 17,489,498 of record CM061147.1, read on the forward strand.
CTCCATATGAACCGCAGATACAGGAGTGTTTCATTCAATGACACTGATGAAAATAAATGTTTGATTTCCAGTTATCATTTTATAAGTGCTCTCACGCTTTTTAAGGATTAAGTTACTAAGGTGTTCGATATAGCAAACTGGTGACAGGCACAGGAAAAAAAAAATTAAACACAACTGAAAATCCCACAGGCTTGTGCAAACATGGAAAATCACTCGTGAAAATCTCCTGGCTGTTCCCACTGAACCCTTGGACTACTGACATAACGTCCAGGGATTAAGATTATCCCTTACATTACAGACCCATACCCAGGCCACCGTCATAATGCTGAGAGCTTAACCCATTACTTGATTGGACCATTAAATCATTTTCTCGTGGCCTGATGATTCATGAAAGATGTGCGCAGTAAAACTTATGTCTGAAACTGAGGCTCCTTTGCTGCTCTGTGCATGTGCAGATCTTTCCATTTTCGTGGGCTCATTTAAAATGCACATCCGTCTGATAGAAACATGTGACACGGAGCTAAAACACATTTGCTGTTATCTGTGCAGGATGGTGTTCGAGTGTGAGTGTGTGTGTCTGCTGTGTTGTGTTGACAGCTGTCAATGATGGAGTGACGCAAGCCAGCGGGCTCATGTCAGAGATTATGTAAGGAACTGGACAGGGTACAGCATTATAAACAGATTAGCAATTCCTCTCCCATCAGACATACTGTGTTAATGCATTTCCCATTTAAAATATTTTGCAACAAAACCAAACAAGTGCTTATAAAGGATCACATGCCGGATGTTGGGACTGTTAAACAAAAGCAGATTTATGAAAGGTTAACACACAAGCTGCAAGGGGAAGCGTGAACTGTCTGGCAAATGTGCACTACATAATGTTCCTCAATCCTCATATGCTGCCATGCATTTTTGCTTCATGAACTCTTCCATTTGGTGCTGGAGATCCGCTGTCGCTTGATAAACAGAGTCTTCTCTAAACAGATACCCATGGCAGTCAGATCTAGCTGTAGAGAGACGACAGCTTAACAAGAGCTGGAATCACAATTCTGCCTCTTTTCATCTGCCAGGGTTCTGCTGCCATGTGAAGTCGCAGCAACACAGTACTTTTTTATTTTCATTTATGCAGCAGAAGAAAGGTTATTTGAATGTCAGCAGCAAAGGACAGTGGTGGCATGAAAACACAGGCTGAGCAGTATAAATGTGGTATTTGTTTAAGGACTGCATACGCTGGCATGTTACCACGGGCTGTTCTAATGACACTTCAGGTTTGACGCACAGAAAAGTGCACAGATATGTAGAGAAAAACATCACCTGCAGACAAGAACACTATATCATCACTTCCATTCAACCTATAAACACGCTGAAGTCGACGAAAAAAAAAAAATCTGACCACAGGGATTACAGCAACATAATTGACACATTTTGATGTCTCTATGCTGCTTCTTTGCTAATTCCCTCCAATCATTTAGCTGCCTAAGCTGTGATCTCCCTTCACCAGAGACCAGCTACATTTGAAGAGATATTTTGGTTTCAAAAGACGGGCTCTTTAAGCCTCTCCCTATTATTCCTCTGTAGCAGTGCAGTGACTTTGCTGAAGCTCAGGTCCGGACCATCGCTCTGGGCTGCTTTTAGGATGAACTCATGCGTACATCTCTATGTTTGTTTGTGTGTGAGGCCTATTAATATTTCAACACTGCCCAACTCCAGATGCCTGTACAACACAGCAGTGCTTCTCTCTTCATGTCTCTGCCTGTATTTACTTGACTGTTTTATTGAAGTGCATTCTGACACCCTCTATGAAGGGGGAGCCAGGGAGAGGGGGGGTGTATTCCCAAACTGCAGCACAAGGCATCTCTCTCTCTCTCTGTCTCTTTCTCCACCAGCGTAACAGTAATTTGGGCACTAATTTATGTGCTGTTGTGGCAAAGATTGACGAGCTTCCTGACTGGGAGTCTGCGCACCTGCACTCTAGGGGAAACAACAAAAGCCTGGGTTTACCGAGCAGACGAGCGCCATGAAGGGTAGCATGTGTGCAGCGCTCCTCTCCCCTCCCTCTTCTGCCCCACCTGAGCTCAAATCTCTCTTTCCATCGCTCCACAACTCCATCTATTCACCCTGCTCCCACCTTTCCCCTTCTTTTCTGTGACTTCGGTGACAAGTGAAGTTCTGCATGGGTGCTGGGGACCTGAGGGCACGCCCCTTCTGTGTGTGTGAGCGTGTGCGTGCGAGCGCACGTGTGTGCCGGGAGGAAAAAAGCCTCACACTGTTTACTCTGATGGCAAAATACAATCTGTAGACAGCACTCACTTATGCATTCCACCAGCCCCTAGTTAGTCATAGAGAGCCATGAGAGCTGAATAAGAAATGTGTGTTGCAAATATTTACATGCTTTGTCTAACTATTTAGATCATTTGGTTTCGGGCCCGTCGTAAATTCAAATGTGATACACCCTGTCTGTAGCAATGATAGGTATTTTTGAAAGGGAAGAAGTTTTTATATTGTAAGTCTGGGCCAGAGTTGCTTTTGCATTGTTTCCTTTACTGATGCAGTGTGCAAAAAGGCACTGGGATGCACCAAAACTCAAAATCACTGAGGCTGAAATCACACAGGGCCAACTGATTGACTGGTGCGGGAGCTGCTGGTAGAATTCTAAGATTCTGGCCGAGGATCGTGTGGCGCCTCTGAACCTTTAGTCTGGGTCACCTGAACGAAGCAGGCCGTGGTTACAGCTCTGATTGTGGTACAGTGATGAAGTTAAGCACCTAGCAGCCCCACATCTCCCTGCAGGGACGACAGCCTAGAGGGCTCCTTTAGAAAAACATAGGAATATATAAATTATGAATTCTTCAAAACATCCACTGCAATTACACGCAGAAACCTTTACATAACAACAAAGAGCCTTGTTCTGTTACACAAGGGAATTTGCTGCTGCCATACTGTCCGACTTCCTTCCTCCTGTAATTGCAGTATTAGTATGCATTTTTTTGTGAGACAACTCGGATTCTGCTGTGGGTTTTTGAATACAAAGAAGTCAAAACATACATCCATACAACTTCCTGCGCGCTCATTTTGCCAGAGGCAGGACAGACTACGCGGAAAGAGCATTTTATGTGTCTATTTCAGACATTTGCAAAGTGCATATTTGTGTGCCTCAGTTTGGGTGGATTTAGGGGGGAGCAGTGGGGATTTGAGGGTGGAAAAAAAAGAAGAAGAGGGGGCTGGAGGTCCAGTCTCATGCTGCTGCTCAGGGTCAGTGGGTCAGGGGCACGTAGCCAGAACACACATGGAGAGCAGGCTGAATAGTTCAGCTGACAGTAATTGTCCCTCTGTGGTCTCTTTAGGAAAACATGTTTCCAGACAACGCAGACCGGCTGCACGGGCCAGATAGTAATCATGATCTTGATTTGCTACATTGAAGAGGGAAGCTCGGCGTAAGCCTCCAGTTATGGAGCGAGTCAGTGTTTCCATTGGAGCTGACATCATGAAGCTAGCTCTGAGCAGGGGGAGGGGGGGACATATGTTAATGGATTTAGTGCTGAGCGGTTTTCCAAAACATTTAAAATCAATTTTTCTGGAGAGCAGAAGAAAATGAATGTATCGTGACAGCAATGACGTCATGAAATATCTCTGTCTCTCACTGAAAAAATGTTGTCCTTATATGTCTTATTCATTGTTATTTAACTTTTTGTCCTATAGAACAGTCAAGTAAGTATGTAAGGTACACTAACACAAAGGCCTGCTAAATATTATGTATGAGTCTTTGTTGCAACCTGTCCATCTTTATTATACAATGGTTCATGTCCTGAACATCCTTTTCATAGCAGAAGCCAGCACATAGAAAAAAAAAACAGAAGAGCATTTAAATAAGATTTATATCCGTATTTTATGATTTTTTCATGAATTTTAATTAATCTTTGTTCTTGCAATAGCCATGGCTGAATAAACAATGAACATATTTATGTGCACTGAGGTTTTGTGAATGAAATATACTCTAAATAAATAAATACAGACATATTTACGATTTTACCTTTACACATTTTTTTTTCATACCAGTGTTCAGACATGACCACAAATGTTATGGCTTCAGTAGTTGACTCACTGAGGACATCCCATTTCTAAAGAACCAAGGCAGATTTTTTTTTTTTTTTTAAATTTTGATGACAAAGTGCTGAAGAAGTATGAAAACAAATTTCAAAGCGAAAACCCTGTTGCAAACATGCAAACATGTCTTCATTGAATGAATTGTAAAAGGGTATTATTTATGAGTTTTATGAACGCTCCTCACAGCACCACTGTTACACAACAGTTTTTACAGCCAGGGCTGATGAGCACTTTTTCAACAGCTCCGCCATTCTCCTCTGAAGGTCTTTGGTTTTCATCAGCTGAAAAAGAGCCGGCAAGGACAGGGAAGATGAATGACATCGATGGCCAGCCGATACTTCCAGGGACGTGTGATTGAGACAAATGAGCCTTGTTACATTAGCTAGGATACTGAATCCTGCTGCTCAAAGATCCACAGCCTGATAGAGCTGAAACCAGAGGCACCCAACCTTTCCGCAGATCACCAGTGTCATGGTGAAGAAGAGGAGCTTTCTCAGAGAGAGCCTCACTTGCAGTCCTGCTTTTACTTGTGCCACTTTTGTTTTCTCCTAGAGTGAGCCTGTATTTTGTGCAAGTACACCCTCAAAGCACTAACATTTGGCCTTCAATGATATCCTTAGTCCACTCTGATGGATACAGAGAGCAAATTAAAGTGAGACGGAGTCATTATCTAATCCATATATAGTGCCCTTGGCTATTAGTTCTTAATAAGTGACTGAGCACTTCCAGCATGCATCATTCATCCTCGATGCTACTAAATGTTCAAAATGATTAAAGGGAAATGTTATGATCATGACCATGTTAAATATTTACTTGCTATAAAATTTGCAGAGAATCTTTTAAAAAAATCAATCGGTTTATTTATTTTGCTCCTGGCAGTATCAGGGCCATCATACGCAGGAAGAGCAATGAGGTTCAATAGCTTGCTTTAGTGTTGGTTAGAAACTAATACCTAATGGGTACCTTTATTTAAACGTTATATGTAATGACTGCGTAACTCAGAGGGCTTTAAAGCTAATTACTAATAACTATAAATCAGCTGGCCTATTCAATCAGCCGACTATAGCCCTTTTCAATATAATCATCATCGGCCGGAGTTCTGCCGATTAAACGCCGATACAGGCCCTTGCACTGTTTGTCCACTAGATGGAGCTATCACTCTATTCAATGCTCAGTCTTCGCCACAGTCCTCACTGAAAAGTACAGGTGAGCGCTACAGTCTGTCAACACTACAGATGTGGACTGAGCGGAGCTTCCAGACAGGTAGGCTTATAACGATATTGTGAAGTTAATGACTAAACTCTCTTTGCCATCTGTCATGACAAGTGAAGCATGCTTTGTGAGATTGGTTCTGCTTTCAATGAACCGCTTAAGTTGTGCTAACCTAGTTTAAGTTCCTCCGTCTGTAAAACTGAAAATGCAAATAAATGTACATTATCCTCTCACAAGAAATTCCTATTGAATACATTCAACATGATATACATCTACTAATGTACCGAAAACGAAGCGCTAGCTTGATGCTAACATATGTAGGAAATTGCACTGATATGCTCGCGGTTAGCATTCATCGATATAACTTGCTCAAACTGTGTTAACCTAGCTGGAATTACTTTCTGTCTGTAAAACTGACAAACATAAAATAAATGTAAATAACTAAAAACTAAAACTTTCTTAAAAGTTGTTCTACCTGTACTATAACCTAACTCTAATTTGCATCAACAAGAACTACAAGATATTTCATTAATCATTTATAGATTGACTCTTTTTTAAGGTTATATAGTTTCCCAGAGGTTTAATGCTTATCTGCATGTTTTTATACTTGAAAATTTCTCTGTTGTAAAGTTAAACAAAAACTAAAACAGTAAAATGTTCTGCCTGTTATTCATATCTTTGCTGTTGTAAGCATTAAGGGATCAAAAAGTAGTTCTTTTTTAAATAAATATATTTTTAAAATGAATTGGCCATTTAATCGGTTACCACCCCCCCCCTTGCCAAATATCGGTATCGGCCTCAAAAAGTCCATATCAGTAAGGCCCTCCTAATTACATATTAATAAAATCTAAAACTATATGGTTTTTGTCTGTGTGGTTAGGGGGTAGCCTATCTCCAGGTTCTGTGATCAAAAGTTTTTCAATAAGTGAAAAATTGTACCTGTTCTTAATGCACCTGCTGGATTTACCCAAACAGCATTGTCAGCGCAAATAAAACAAAACCAGTTAGCGCTTGTTCCTGCAGCATGATTTTCAGAATTTCACACTCTATCCAAAGATGACAGCTTTAATATTTGCCAGGGAGCTGCACAGACACTCCTCAGCTGTCGCCCTCCACATGTAGCAGACCGTATGAAAGGCATTCCTAGACGACAGGGGTGCACAAGGAGTGTCTACTGCCACACAGAGTTCACAGACTGCTTACAGCATTACGGTGCATTCCCCCTGCACCGCTGTTTTCACAGTCCTACAAACACTGGCCTGGTTTTGTTTAACATGGCAGGATTAAGCAGCCATGCGCAAAGCATGCTTCCCCTCCTTGCACGCTTTGCTTTGCAGTATACAGTGGAAGGCCTGAGCATTCGCTTGCCGCTACCTTTGGGTGAACCGGCCTCCCTGACTGCCGGTGAACGCACAACAGTTCTCTAATCCCAGGCAAATAAACAAGAGCCAAGATTAATGATTGCATAAACACATCCCAAAAGCCCTGGAATAACAATCAGCTCTTCAGCCTGCTCTGCAGCCATGCAAATGTTCACATAGTCATCTGACAGCCGGTGTAAAGCTCACTCTCTCTTCCCTTCCTGCTGCCTCACGTCAGCCAGGAGTTGTCTATGCTTTGTTGCTTCATTAATGACAGGAAGCTGTCAATATTTTCCACATGAGAGAGGGTGTTTACAGCTGCACTAGGAGCAAACTTCTGAGCCAGAGCAGGACATCAGGCCCTCAACTGCTCTCCACTTTATCTTTCCTAATGCGAAACATTCCCAGCATGTCGGTCTCTCTGTGCTCAGGCATGTCTTTTTCACATCACAATGAAGAGATGTGATGGTTGGGGTTAAAAATGGAGATTTCAATAATATTCTGGTAAGTCTATCAATCGGTTCCTCATTATGAGGTTAACAACAATAGCATTGTTCACTTGTTGTGAAAAAGAAAGTCAAGCAGACATCTATGAGGACATTAGAGGTGAGCATAAAGCTATACATCAGGATCAGACCAGACCAAATAAGGCCATTAAAATGACATTAGGAGCCCGGACTGCCCTCTCATCCCTGTTCTGCTATGAAAAGATGAGCTGCTCTGAGATGAGAGCGAAAAAGAGGAGATGGGGAAGGATCGAATGAGAGAAAGAGGGATCCAGACAGTGCAGTTCAGTGGTCCGGGGCAGGGGGAGCGTGGGACGTTCAGATGAAGTGGGGGGCCCCCTCTCTAGGAGGTTGCTCCTCAGTATGAAGGCACAGGCATCACCCCCGCCTAATGAGGGGTGAAGCGGAGCCCCCTGTGGGACCCCCTCAGGCACATTCATTAGGAGATGAAAAACCATTTCCTGTAGCGAAGCAAGTGCCTGCCGTGGCTCGGACATGTTTAATTTAGGGCCTCGGGAAAACTCAAGGCCACACTGGCCAGGTCTGCTGCTGTTGGTCAGAGGGATCTACAGCACAGACCTGGTGCTTGACTAAACCACTGGATGCAGGTTGCATATTGTCCCGTTTTTTATGATACCACCTTTAAAGCTTGTAATAGCATGATAACTAAAGGTCAAGTGCACCGATACTTTCAACTGTGAGTGAAAAAGTCTGTTGTAGACAAGCCATTATGGAAAAAATGTGCAGCTTATCACAAGTTTCACTCCCTTCAATGCATTGCATTTTGTTGCATCTTTATGGCTCCAGGCAAAAATAATAGATTCATTTAGCCAGTGGTGGTTTGTGGAAGGGAACCAAGGATTATGGTAATGCAGCACGGAATGCTGCAAGCAAAATACAGTAAAGGAGAAAAAATACTGCAGTGGGAGACACAGGGAGAATATCTGTGAAGGTTAATTTATATGATTGCACGAATCTGGGCTCACAAATGCATCTCCAAAATCTCATACTGCACAGGTTATGCTGTTTATAAAGACAATAGGATAGACAGGGCTTCACGAAGGAGGGCATTACAGGGTATCAGTCTATGGTGACTCAAATACATGTCCGCTTATCACAGCCGCTTATCCTTGTTCCTTGATGAATCCTCACGTTTATTAAGGCTGTCTTCTTGCCTTGTTAGATATGTATAACCAATCTCCTGTAATTAGCAACTGCTAACCTTTGGGGTGCTAATCCCCCATGAATTGTGGATTTGTACATCAAAGCCCACACTCTCCTATATAGCTGGTGCTTGAAATTTTACTTGATTTGAAAACCTGCAATTATTTGTATAGCATGGATGCAAACAGTCTCTTCTTTTATGTCTCTTAGAATCCCGTGGGTTTGCAGTAAAGAATCCTTAATCCACTCCAGTGGAATCCAAATATAGAGTTAACACTAGCTGCCGAAAAATTCAGATGCACAGCCAAGTGCCTGCCATGCACGCAAAGTGGAGAAAGCCTCTCTCTTCCTCCCTCCCTCTTGTGCTCCTCTCTCCCTTTTTCAATAGTTAAGATTAGATTTCTATAGTGGCTTAGATGCATCATCTTAGAAGGGGGATTGCCCAGGGGGTGTGACAGTGCAATGTTTAGCAGTACCTCTCATCGTGATCTGTCCTTTTCATGAGCAAAAACTGAAAGTTGATCAAATAATCAATAAACTTATCATGTTGTTTCATATTATCACAAGTCCAGGGATCTGTCAACGGGGTGAATGCTCCCCCTTGTTTTTTCCTCTCTTCTAGTTTATACTCTTCCATTCAAGGCCAAGCTAAATCCATCGTGCAAGGAGGGGGAGATTATAGAGAGGGAAAACAACTGAGATAGCTTCCCACACACACACGTACACACATGCAGGAACAAGAGTGCATCAACACACACACATTTGCACAAACTTGATGCTTTAGCAGGGGGAAGACGCCTTAAGCATTTATTTTCTTTAATGAGAGACATGAGTCTCACATGTGTCAGCGTGGCACAGCATGGGAACAATAGGGTGGGCCTTAATTCCATCAATCTACTGCATTTATCCTTGTATCACATCAATACCTGTCACTTAAGCAGGATGAGATAAATCATGTCAAGCAGGCTGAGTCGGGGCCACAGTGAGCCTGGTAAATATGCAGACTTAAACCTTAAAAGTCAGAGGGGGCGAATACAGTTACACACACACAGTAGGCGACAAATATAGAGCAAAGGGTCTTAGGCAAGGAAATACAAGAGATTAGCTTGTGAGACAACATGACACAAAGATCATCCTTCCTGCACTTACTCTGGTAAGTGATTAAATAGCTATGAATTAACAATGATGTTGTTCGGTATTTAGAGGGAAACACGACACCTTTGCTGTCACCTAAGCCTCTCATGGAAATCTCTACTTACCTGACTGTAACAAGGATCCCACAGTTACACTTGTTTTGCTGTCACAAAATGGGAACTGACACCTCACCTTCCGACACCTGACATAAAATGCATGCATAAGTGGGCAGGGAGCGATTGAATGACATGGAAAAGTTGACGGTGACGAGCAGAAACCAAGATACGTCTCTCAGCCTTGTGCGGTGATGCCTTTGTGTGTATGCGTAGAGATAAGGCAGACAGATCTTTAAGAGTCCTCCTCTTGTAAGTGCAATAACATCAGATTTATTGTCAGATGAAAAAGTAACATATAAAACACGTCGAGGATCGGCTGTGAGCGATTGCAATTACTCCACAGGCTGCCAAATGATGATTTATGTACTTTGGCTTCAGAGTGCACGGGGCAGTAGCACATGTGTCTGCGATAGCGGGGCTTCTCAGTGTAACACAGGAGCAACTCAGAGAGAATACATTTGGTGTAAAAATTGCTTCATCTGTTTACAATTCCATTCGGGGTTTATGAGCGAGACAGGCAAACACAGGCTGATATATTGCCCCTGTGTCACGGCATGGCAGGAGCATCCACACAAAGATTCATCTCTCACTTAGAAGCCAAATGATACGTCTAATTTGCTGCGAGCACAGTTATTTTTAACCTCTCCAGCTGTCAGATAATGGAGCTTCACTGTCAGTGCTGGTGTGTGTGTGTTAAAAGGTTGCAAACTCTTTTCAATTTACCATTCCCTTTGAGTGAATTACAAAATGCGCATTCCCATTAGTTCACCTGATTGACATCGCCTTTTTACTTTTATCAAAACCTAAGAGAGGGCTGGAAACAGTCGACTGGATTAAGATGGAGACTTCCAACGGCAATCTAAATTTGGTTTTCACATGCGCATTCCACATTGCGCTGTCAATAATTACGACGCCTCGAAAACATCTCAGAAATCACAGGGAACAGACGGCTTGTATTTTTTCATTGTGATTAATTGGACAACGTGATGCCTTTTTATGACTTCCCTGAATGATGCAGTCCTTTTATGCAGCTCCACCTTTAGTTACAAATCTGTTTCAGTTTTTCACTTCCCATTTAGACAGGTGAGCCGCTGGTGTTTAATCACACCTGCTTTTACTTCATTTAAGCATTTCTGTCTGACAAAAGAAAAAAAACTGTAACTACAACGGCTCTGACAGGACAGGAGCAACACTGTTGAACTAATGCACCGAGCCGGTTACATAAGGCCATTGGAAACTGTTCTTAATCAATGAGCTGGCAGTGGACTGCAGGCTGATGTCAGTGGGGTTGGCTGATGTAATTTAGATAGACACTAATGGATTCCCTAACCTCTTTTCATCAAACATAGGTGTAAATCATTGTGTCTACAGTGTTAAAGGGGCATTGAACATCTCTAACAGACTGAACTGGACAGACTGCACTAACATGATCACATAATAGGAAAACATTATGTTCTCAAGGCTCAGAGAGATCTAGAGAACAAAGCAAAGAGCTGGATGCTGACAGGAACACAGAGATGAAAAAGGACAAAACAGAAAGAAAAACAGACAGAATTTGTGTTTTAAATAACATACATTCAAAATACACTGAACAAAGGCCGGGTGCCACAACACTTTTTTTTACATTTGTGTGTGCCCCCAGATTAAGATACTGTTTTTTCATGAATATCATATATGCTTTAATGATTGAAACATTTTTTTTCTCTCTTTCATTGATTTATTTTTTTCTAATTTGAGGCTTTTATGCTTCCACTCTTAATAGATGGGACAGTGCATAGAGTAGAAACCAAAGCCCCTGTGCATGGGATGTATATTTAACCACCAAGCCAAACTGACCCCCCAATCTTCTTTTTTTAAAAAACATTTTTACATGCTTAACTCAACTGTATTTTGTCAGATTTCAACTGTCTTAATTACCTTGTTCTTTGTCTTGTTTAGAGCTCCTGTCAGCAACTTTTGGTGTTTTGTTGATTTTGGTAACCCCGTAAATACAGAAGTGAATCTCACTCTTTAGCTAATCTTAACTAGAATTTTTTTTTTTTTTCCAAAAAAAACCCGAATCTAATTCTTATTGTTATCTATTTGTTCATTCATTTTCGGGAACATTTTTACTTTATTTAGAGAGGACAGCTAAAGAGAGACAGGGAGTGTGGGAAGCAGAGGGTGGAGAAGACATGCAGCAGATAGCCAGGGTTAGGAGCTCATTCAGCGACTGCTGCATTCAGGAAAAAAGTCAGAACTCAACGTTCTGACTTCAATCTCATAATAATAATAATAATAATAATTCTATAAATATTAATACAAAAAAGTACAACTACTACTAATAATAATAATAATAATTTTTTTCAGTGGCCTTAACCCTCTTCTGTACATTCGGGTTTTTTTTTTGTGATAAATAAAATGTTAATTTCATGTGTTTGTTTCATGTGATGTATTTTCTGCTTAATATTGAATAGCCTTTGTCTTTGAATAGTACAGTGCATAAAATTTTGCCATGACTAATTTCACATTATCATTATAGCCATAGAGGTCAAAGTCTTGGCTGGTAGATTTAAAAGTCAAAGGAATAAGAACATAACCCCTAAATAATACATCAACAAATGAAGTTTTTTACTGAAGGCACATGCCATGGGAGAAACTATTGTGTGTCTCCTTTTTCTAGAGTAAACACTGTTCTAGTGAATGACTACATTTCCACTGTCCCAATAACCAGCTGACCTCTAATGTTTGCTAACTCCAGCTTAACAGCACGTTATGTAAGAGCAGCGAGAGGGACATGAGGGGACGGAGCTCTGTTCACTTCCACAGGGCCAACAGAGGCAGCCGCTTGTCTGCCTGCTGTTGTGTATCTCTGAAAAGCTATGCAGCTCACCCACAGTGGGCAACAACCCTTAACTTTAACCAGGTGTGACTTCAGCTCTGAGGTTACTTGAGATACAAACCAAGCTCTGGGCGCAACCTCAGCTGCTCTCAGCCCTGTGCTTACATGACCAGTGCAGAGCTCAAGTGAACTGTTATAGAATAGTTCCTGACCTCAGTGTTAAACTATAATCTGTGCTTGTTACTGCTTTTAAATCTCCCTGCGAGGCATTGTATCAAAGCTGAAACCTGCTACGGTGTGAAGGAAAATAAATTCTGTTTTCAGCAATGAAAAAAAAAAAATCCTGAGGCTTTGGCAGGAATTATTCTCTGTAAGATGGAAAAAGTCCTGTCTAAAAACTTGAAATGTTATCCTTTATTTCCCTTCTCAGGTGTCAAATGACAACCCTTTGCCATGCATACAGAACCACATTATTTTCAGATGGAAATTAAAAAATCATGTGCTGCACTCTGAAGTTAATGTGCTCCAAACGAAAAGAGGGATCATCTTTTTTCCTTCAAAAGATGCGTGCTTATCAAAACAGTTTTTTTGCAAATAGGCTGATGCAGTACAATGCTGTTCTTGCTTTAAAAAGCTGCTGAAAAAGCCTTTATATATTCCAACCAAGCACTCACACTTCATGCTGTAGCAAGTGATCAGCCCTCTGTATTGCTAATCATCTGCCTGCATATTGGCAGTGTCTCCTGTCTCACCTCATTGGCAACTAAGCTTACTTACACAGGTGCCAACAGCATGCTCTTTAAGGGTTACATAAGAAGCAGCTAATGGTGCTGGGTCAGTATTTGGGATCTAATCCTCTGAGGTAACATGATCTACCACAACAACTTTCTACATGTTGCCCCTGCCCTGCAGGAAATATAAGACTCTTTATCAATCAAAACAAATCATATTCAGTGGTGACCGATGTGAAGAATGATTCCTCTTTCTTCTTTCTCGACACACTAGATCCATTTCTCTGCTTGTTCAGTTGGCACAAACATCGCCTTGTTACAAAAGAACACAAGGCTTTGGGAATTTTCTCGAAAACCCGTTGCAATTCTCTGCCATGCTAGTTAAATTACACAAGAGGTCACAGCAGGGGAGTTCAGAACACAGCTACCAATCATCGCACCAATTCTCCTGGTGTGTTTGTCAACATCCCTGCCTGCTGTAATTGGCATAATTGTCAGGTTAGAGCTCGGAACAAACTGGGCGTCCTCTTGGCGAGCGCAGGCCGTGTCATTAAAGGGACATGTTTCTGGAGGCGCTCCCGGGGACACAGAACACGCAAGCATGTTGGAGCGACAGCTCGCCTGATAAAATGGCTGCCTCTTATCTTGTCTATGCATATGAAAGGCTTATGCCTTCTCCATGACAGATTCTACGCCTCATCACCACGGGATTTGCCCAGATATACCAGAACAGAAGCAGGGAGAAAAAACAATGTATCACATGTGTAGCCTCATCTTACCACAGTCAACTGAAGTTTGTGTGTGTATCTACGCAAGTATGCATTTGTGTGCTCACTTGGAAAAAAAAAAAAAAAGAAAGTCGGAGTGAATATGAACCACCAAAGGGATTCAGATCTGCTGTAGATAACAAGACATGTCTGCAATTTCCAGTTTTTTGGCAGCACAGTGAACTCAGCAGTCGTGGAGCAGGCTTTAATTATCTCTATGATCTGTAGTGAATTCTTGATAGAATAATGATATAGTATTTATAATTACCATGATGAGGTGGGGAAGAGGGTGCTGAAAAATGATGGTTAGTGTCATCTCTGCTGGGTAGCATCTTTATTAAACTGACAGCACTCATAAAGCGCTTTGTTTGTTTTTCTCTGATTGCTCTTTTACTACCAAAATAAACAACTTGGCTTCTAAGTTACAGCGCTTTAATTTTCTGGAACAGCGGAGGCATTTATCTATAAATTTATTTTCAATTTGAGGTAAGCTGCAGTCATGAAAGCTAAATCACTACCAGGGCGAAGATTATTCTAATTACTAACCAGCTGTCGCACATGCTGGATGAGCACAGGATGTGTCAGAACACAGAGCAAGCAGTAATCAGTTTCACAGATTCATTTGAGCACACATTTACATCTCGCTCTTAAATGTTCAACATGAAATTGTCTTCATTTGTATGGTAATGCTGTAAAACTAAAAGAAGCATATGCTGTAAGACGGCGTGACAGAATTTGAAAACACAAATTTTATGGTCAATTTGTGATGCAATCTTGAAAGCTGAGTGTTTATTTGCAGCTGAAATCAGCCTGGTGGTGTTATGTTTTTCCCACTTATGTAATTATGAAGGATATGTTGACCAACTGAACACATGCTGCAGGAATGTAACCGTTTAAAATGAGGGTAATGTTTGTCATAAATGAAAGGAGAAAGCGGTAAAATGAAATGATTCAACCACAGAGTGAGATAGCAAGAGCAGAGTCAAAGAATTTTCTCATATGTCTTTTCCGAGCTTTATCTGAATTAGACCATAGTGCTAGCGTGGCTCGGTCCCCAGGGTTTTCTTTGCCATTTGCTAGCTCTGCAATCCCCCTGACAGGCCTGTTTACGACTGCTCTGCTATCAGAAGGGCTGAGCGGAGCCAGGGACGAGCCTTCATTAGAGATTAAAGTGACCGTCACAAAGTCTAAAATCATCACTGCTTCCCACACAGCAAGGCAAGACACTGAATTGGCTTAAGCTCATGCATCAACAACAACTCCCTATCAGACAGATCCTCAGTTTAACATACAAATTTTAATGAAAGATATTAAAAGATATTTTTAAAACTGGCTACAATCAGAGTCTTTACTGGCAGAGAACTCTGTTTATGGCTTTATTGCCATAAAACAGAGATCAATTTTGATAAATACCCATGCATTCTAAAAACCAACAAATTATGAATAAAGAACATTTGTGTGTGCAGTAACTAACAGAGGATGTCAAGCATCCTATCAGGGTTGTAACATGTTTTCTGATTCATAAGAGAAACAGGAAATTAAGATGATATATAACACTTACCCAATATGTGTATAATGACCAATAATGTGAGGCAACTGAGAAATCGATCAGGCTCAGATGATTTTTTTGATCAGCTGTGTGAGGTTACAGTCACTGATCTCCTGATCTACATCTTCTGGGTGTTATTACTGATAAATGTTGCTGGGAATGAATTCCTGGAGTTTTGACCCAACCACCCTCCCAAACCCTTCACAGGATTCACAGAGTGGGTCCTGCTCCTTGACTTATCCTTGATATCTTTTTTGAAGAGAAAATTCACTGACGAGTTTAGACCTGGAGAATCTGTGACTCCTTTCACACCTGCACTGTAGGTAACAAAAAGCTATGTGACACATAGCGATACTGCCCAGAAATAATAGCAGATGGAGGTAAAACAAAGCAACAAAGCCTTTATATATTTTACACACTCATTCCTTCTCCCATCAGGAAGTCTTGCTGTAACTCCAGAACAAAGCTGCTATTCCCCGAGGGACATGAAAGACAGACACCTGTCAATCATAGCTGGTGTGACTCCATATTTCCTGTGTCAGGGGCTGCAGGATGGAGAAATGTGCAATATTCTGATAATACTTCATGCAAACTAATGCAAGTCAGAACACTTTCCTGCCGGCCAGAAGGAGGGGAAATGAGAACAGGTAATTATCGGATTGCCTCAAGGCAAGAAATGATAGAGATTGCAGAGAACGGGGATATTTAGCCCTGCTAATGAAGGCCCATGTTTTGGGAGCACCGGGAAGGGGGAGCAGAGGAAAGCTCGGCTGTGGCGCAGCAGGAGGTAGAGCCTGATAAGGCCATCTTACATAACAGCCACATCCAGGCCTGGCTTATAGTTTGGACTGAGGCTCCCTGCCCCTTATGCCCCCAACATCCACTCAGCATGGTCACCTGAGTATGGCCCAGGTATTCCATCTCCCTAAACATTACCATTAAATAGCTCAATCCACTCCATGCAGTAACATCAACAATGTTGAGGACTGGGGGAAGGGCCTGTTTACAGCAGCACATATGTAGAATAATAGCTGCAATGTAAATAGTGACAACCACGCATTAAATCAAATGCAGTTTCCGAAGTCAAGTATATAAATCATATTCAGCTTTGAGTGGAGGATCACCCAACACACACACTCTACCTGATCCACTTAACCTTATTGAAGGGTTTATGTTTGCCCATCTCAACAGCCTTACTTAAAGTGCTGAAAAATAAAAAGGGATTGCTTATTTTGTATATGCAGCACTTCCCCCGGACGGATATGAAAGTTTAATCACGGCATTAGGATTCACAG
Organism: Labroides dimidiatus; assembly: GCA_030710495.1. Lineage (NCBI taxonomy): Eukaryota > Metazoa > Chordata > Actinopteri > Labriformes > Labridae > Labroides > Labroides dimidiatus. The sequence goes on from CM061147.1 coordinate 17,506,258, forward strand.
GCATTCCCCTGCCAGACCTGCTTGCAGACATCAGAATTGCTAATTCGCTGGTTTGCCCAGGAAGGGCTGGCTGGTGGGTGAGGAGGGGATGAATGGAAACAGGAGTCTGATTTGTCCAGATAACCTTGAACCCCAAAGCTTGGCTTGCTGTGGATGTACAGAGAGCTCAACCAGTCCCTCTTTATCACGTCCATCTGAACCGCTGTCCTGTACTGTGACTGGCACAATGCTGCGCTTGCTCTTACCTGACCACTTTCAGGGTGTTTTTAGCCAAAATCATTCCCTGCTCACTTTCCTTCCTGTTCTGACATGACCATTAACTTGCAGTGAAATGCCATGAATGAATAAAAACAGCCAAATAATTGCTTTTCACAGGCAATCCTGGCTGTGCAGGAATGTCTCGATCAGATACCGACATTAAGCCAAAACAAATCCTTCAACAAAAATCCCAGTAATCGTGGCTCGGTTTCTAATCTGAATAATTAATTCCCATGGCTTGTGATGAGAGTCCACCAGAGGCAGAGGCATGATAAAGAAGAAAGGTCCTGACAGGGTTATGAGTCAGCAGAGATGTGAAATTCAAATTGGCCAGGCTAAGCAGTTTGGGGCTGATGGTGATTTGAGTGGACTCACTGGTCAGCCCTACAGTACAGTACAGTACAAGAGCCCAGGGCTGTAAGATGGTGGAGTTACTCATGAGCACAGGTGCTTCATCAGCAGACCACATCTGAAGGGGGAGGTTGTTATAATCAAAGGCTTCATCTCGTGTTAAGTTTTACTCTCTGTGTAGCACTGGATGAAGAAGCATCCCCACACTAGCTAAACTTTATCTTTTTTTTATCTCTCAATATAAGCCAAACACTAGAGTTGTTCCAACACCAATGCCAATACCAGCACTGACCAATAAATGTAATTGGCTGCAAATATTGCCTGAAATGTGTTTAGGATTATTAATGAGTAAGGCCATTGTGGAAAAACTCAATGTGAAAGCAACAGTATGACGTTCACAACACATTGGAGGAGCAGGCCTCAGGGATCTATATCAGTGATGCAACGTATGTGCGAACGTCTTTGCTGTTCATATTGTAACATTTTGCCGATGCAAAAACTGCATGCAAAGACTGTTTTGAATGCATCATGAGCGTTGGATTCGTACGATTAACAACATTACAGCGGAGATCTATCACTGGCAGGGGGAAGATGAAGCAGCAGGAGCAGAACTCTCACTGTTTTCCTGTCACAGCCTCAGCTGTGTGCACACACTCTCCTCACACACTGCCATCTTTCACTCAGCCGGGCACTTGCCTCCTCGCCCACTGCGCCCACCAGGCCCGGGCAGCACGTGCCACTGCCAAACATCCATTTACTCCCCTGCAGGACTCCAGCATATCTGAAGTGGGCCTGTCATTGAGACCTGTTTAGACTGCACTGCACTGTTTGCCTGGTACACAGGTGAATTTTTGGTCACGAAGCATGTAATTAAATGCTTTGTTTCATATCAGCTCTGATACCTTCACCAGCAACACTGTGACAAGCTAACTGGCCAGACTGGATGTTGAGTGGTGATTGCATCCCTGCAGAGAAGCCTGCATATGAGCACTGTACCACTTGTCTGCTGAATTCAGCCAGTAAAGCAGAAAAACACACACACACACACAACATATCCATAATCACTGCATCAAGTCTTTGTGTAACTCCCCGTTATAGGTTCAAGCTGTGTGAGCAAACGCTCAAACATTTATTGGCTAATATATGAGTAGCGTGACCCGATGACCAGAGATGTTTGCTCTGCACAAAGAATCCCACCTCCAACATCTTAGCCTGGAGGCAGGTTTAATGCTTACCTGCAGATGCTGCTTTTGTCTTTGAAGTGGAGCGATGGATGCGGCACAACAGATGGAGATGTTGGATGCTTTCAGGAATTATTAATGGCACGCTATGATCCCAAATGACCTTCAGCAAATAGTCTCCCAGCACTGGAGTACACAGGCAGCCCTGCACATCCATATTGTATTTAGACACACACACCTGGGTCAATGGAGAAACACTGAGCCATCATTACTGTAATTTGAGCGCTAATCCAGTTGGGAAACTTTGCTTTCCCCTTCCTCTCAAAGGCAACACCGAAGCATCAAATCACATCAAACACAGCCGATCTTTCAGGGATAAATTCTGAGATTTATGCAGCAAACACACTAATTCCGTAAAGCCCAATTTGTTTCTCCCACAATAGGAAGCATACACTGGAATTAATCTGCAGAAAGCCTTTCCTGTAGTTTTAAAAATAAACCCTTCATCGTTGGAGGCTTTTGTGGTTGTTCAAGGGATGTACTATTGTGCCATCAAATCTATCTTACGAACATACATCAATAATATCCATAAAATGTCTGTTTCCTATGGATAATGTTCAGTCAACAATAAAAACAGAAAAATCAGTCGACTGCCTCGACAGAGAGAAACTAAGCTGCTGAAAAACACGATGCCTGATTTCCTCTTTTTTTATGGTAAGAAGTGATGATTAAAACAAATCAAAGAAAGCTGTTCCTTCTGATGCAATCATCCAAGAAAATAAAATGTTCACAAAGTTGAAATGTTTTAAAAAAGAAGCACACAGATTTGCCTAAATTCTGATTTACATTCCAAATGAAGGAATTTCTCATTTAAAAGTGTAAAACAAGGGGAGATGAAAAGTCTCTTAACACTTCTAAAATGGCACTGCAAATGTTGTCTTAAATAGATGTTTGTACGTTTAAACCAGACAGTCTGATTAAAAAAATGCACTGTGTTTACATGGAGTTAATTTATTCGCACCTTTAAATGCACAGTGTTGACATGTGATTTACAGGGAAGTAACTAAGTATTTAAATACTGACAGATGATACCCTCCAGACACGTCTGTTTAAACACAACAGTGTTTACACTGACGGGGATTAAAATCACTGAAGATAACCATAATTGTTATGCAACATTATTGGGACTGTATGAGATTTACACTTTAAGGTATCAATCCAGAAAAACTTGCGATTGTGATACAGTGTAATAGTACATGTTTAGATTTGGACTTACTTTATTGTCATTACACATATGTTACAGCAGTGCATTTGGGAATGAAATTTTATTGTGTTGGCTTCGAGAAATGTAACAGACAGTGTTTGGAGTTAAGTAGTTTAGTTGTAAAATAAACAATGTAGCAGGATATAAACGTATAAATATAGGGTATGAATATATAGATAAGTGTAACGAACAATGGCTGTCAGGTTTAAAGTGACCAATGCCTATTGATAAAATATTTGCATGTAATATTGCACTGACGTAAGTCAGTTATGTTTATTATTAGTTACAGTGACCCATAAACAAATCGAAACAACAACAACAACAACAACAACAACAACAACAACAAAAGGACATCACAAGGCTGTATCGAGTCCCACGCCCTGTGACAGACTCTCGTCCCATCAAGACCATGAACTGGATAAGGCGTATAGTTAATGTATGGACTATGGTCCCATGACTTTTGACTAAAATACCTTTATAATTATTTCTTTATGGAAATAAAGCCAAGATATTTTCACTCGATTGCATAATTTAAGACCTATTCAGCAGCAAATCGTGTGCCATTCTGAGCCAGCTTTTGCTTGGGAAAAAGCCATTACCTTGAACCTTGTTGCAGCAGTTTTTGGACTTAACACCACTAGCCATTGGCCTTTGATGGCACAACTAATCACACTGTTGCTTAAGATGCACTTTGATGAAAACATAGTGACTTTCAAGCAATGAAATCCCCCGATCCTCTGAATTATGTGTCTTTATGATAACGTTTTAGTTATGTTTAGGAATGAATGACTGTATTTATCAAAAATTGAGCTCCTCAACCTCAAGAGTAAAGGGGTCTTGTAAAAGATGCATTTTGTGTTGTAAGAGAAACTTCCTTCAGACATTTGTCTTAATAAACATGTTAGCTGCTTGAGCTTCAAGTTGAGGGTCACAACTAATAAATAAATATAAACTCCAGCTTATTTTAACTGAGGGGTAGCGTAGATTTTGTGCAGTAAAAAAAATCAATTGACTGAAATTGATTGAGAATAGTTATTTATAGATTGCATGATTGCATATTTAGTGTTAAAAAGCCAGTCGTTATTATTTTTTTTACATGTAGCAACTGTCTGACAAATTGGTCACCACTTTGTCAATGAGAACAGGCTCCTTTATGATGTATTGGTTTGCTTGACTACCTTTACAGGCAGAAATATTTTAACAAAGGAGAATCAATTATTGCAGATTTTTGAAAAAGATATGATTCAGGTACCAGGAAACAGAAAATCATAATACTGGGCATTTTTCAAGGCACAGATTGGCTTCAGAAAGAAGCACAAAGCTCTGCACCTGGCTAGCTGAATTAAAGACAATTTTCTGAGGACACGGGGAGTACACTGCACACTCTAATGGAAGCTGCAAAACAAGACAGAAGAGCGTATGTTTGGCAACCGTAAGGGTTTAAATAAGGTAATTTAGTTGTTTTATTTAAGGGTAAAAAGGGTTGTTCAGATGAGGCAACAATGCCTTGTAATGTTTGTACAGTGCATGCAAGGTCTACAGCCTTCAGTTTCCAGAGAATAAATAGTGTGGTGGTACTCTCATAAGACACTGCATGTCTTCAAAGAGCTACATCTAAGGGAGGAATTGATCAGACACTTTTTCTCACACTCAGTAAGAGCAGAAAGGAATAAATTATTTGAACGCTGTCTATCTCACTATATACACCACAGCCTCTGATTAATTACCTCAGGGCTTGCTAATGAGAATGTGTAAATGAATACAATGTTAATCTGTTATGTATACTGTGTTTACTCAAGTTTGATGAGGCTCAAGAAAAAAAAAATCCCTCAAGTATAAATTATAATAATCCCACATCAAGAGGAAGGGAGAAAAAAAATCCATGCTGAGATCAAAGCAGAAAGGCCCGATGTAATAATATGTCAAAAGATGAAAAAAAAAACAACTCTCACTCACTCAAGTGGGCAAGGTGTGTCAAACGTACAGTAGTTTAACCTTCACTGTTTTCAACATAAGTAAAAACATTCTTTTACTTATCTCTAATAATGCCATCCTCTTGTTGTCCATCCTCTTACCTTTAAATCAGCCATAGTGCCAGATAACATGAACATGTGAGGAAATGCTTAAGAGTTAAAAGCTTTGAATGTGTTTTGTGGAACACAGAAAAAAAAACAAATCCAAGATTAAGATTTCATCAGATAGTTCTCTGATGAAATTTGTTGTTGCTAAAATAAATGTAGGAATGCAGTATATATTTCAAAGAATGTGTACCTACTGCAAAATAAAAAAAAATGGACAGCATACACTGAAACTCACAAACACACACACACACACACACACACACACGCAGGCTGGGAGGAGCTCGCCACCCATCACGTCTCAGACACTGTGGTTTACACTTTCACAAAGGAGCATGTTCTGTCTTTTATCACAGCAGAGTAAAACACTTCCTCACACAAAGAGGCAGAGTTACAACGGTAGCCATTTGTTCCCTGTAACTGAGTGTGTCACATTTAAAACTTAATTAGCTGTACTTGATGACAGCAGATCAAGACGTGGTTATATGACAAAACCTTTGACTTACAGATGAGTAAGTTTTCTTCCTGTGTTTATTAAATCACATCCAAAAGCTGCATCCCGACCTTTATATAACTAGATAATAATGACAGTATTGTCTTTACTGGATGATCTGCACTATAGTGATGGGAAACAAAGCATTTAAGTGTTGAAGTAATAAACAGGAAAACTGTGGGTGATGGGTTTGACAGTAGAGCGTTGTTAGCAGAGGCCTGTGTTGCTTTGATAGTAATTGAGAATGCTCTGTTTGGGCACATTCTTCCCTCTGTTGCTCCAAGTCACACATTAAAGGCATTAAAACAGCCATCAGCGTACTCGCAACAGGACTGTCTTCCTCTTCCCTCCAACTATTGACAAAAGCAAAACTTGGAGACGACAGCTGCTGATTTGTAACGAAGCGACAGATCCCCGCAAGCAAATAAAGCAGTCATGCCAGTCTTTTTGCTAGAAGACTGTTTGTTTCTTTGCAACAAAAATTCCATTGAACGCCAAATAAACCCTTAAAAGTTTACACGAGGATACATTAAAAAAAAGAAAAAGAAAAAAAAAGCAATTTCTTTCAATTAATCTGATGCCTTTTGTCCCATGCATTGCATTCTGGGAGTTCTGACAATGAGCAGAAAGAGAGTTTTTACATCATGGATGAAGATGCTGTTATTTCTCCCAAATTAGGCTCTTGTAAGAAGGCGATCATAAGCACATCCTGAGACTTTGAGCGAGGGTCTATGCTGACGCTGCTGTTGTGGAGGCTGGACTAGGCTGAGCTGAGCAGCCAGGTTGACAAGGACCTGTGCTCAGCACTAGGAAAGCTCTCATCCAGAAACAAGACGCCCAGGGGAACAGAGACAACAATATGCCCCAAAAAAAAAAAAAATACTTGAAAACAACAAAACAACACAAAAAGCCTCCAAAAGAGTCAGTGGTGGGTGATTGCCAGCTGCACTCCAGATTACCAGGCTCTCTGAGAGTCTTTCAGCAATTGCTGAGAGCTGTAGCATCATCTCCAGCTCCTTAATCAGTTCAGCTGAGGAAGAATGGATCCTGACATGCAAAAAGCTCAGCACGATGGGGAATAAACTCATAATCAGCAATCAGAGATTCCACATTGCTCGAGGGGGCGGAGAGCTCATCTCAGATAGGTCAAGGATCTCTCCACAGCCAGTTAACCCCTTTGCTCCAGCTGGGAAACACACACACACACACTCATTGTCTGGGACACACACTGTTCAGTTGGCTCCTTTGCCTGACTCACTAAATTAGACATGTGCAGGGAGTATCTTTTTCTCTCAGTGTAAATACAGTTTCTTTTTGCAAATAATTCTCTCTGACTCTGTAAATGGGGTTGGGTTTTATTAAAGCACCATGTCCCTGAATTAGACATGTGCTGCGCCTTTAAACATAAGTTCATTGCCTTGCACATTTCACTTCCTTTCATCTTTGTAATTAGCACTGAAACAGCATTTCTTTTATTTCAAATGAATGCATGTGCATAAAAATCAGTCTTAAACGGACTGTTCTGGCAAGGCTGTTTTTCTTTGTTATTTATGATGATAAAATTACTTTTATGGGTGTTGGTTGGGGGGTGAGAGGGGGTCTAATGTTGCTAACCTTGAAATGGTTTGCGTGCCTGTGCAGACCCTCCCGGAAGAGTAAAACATTATATTCTCTTCCATGTTATGCCATGTGATGTGAAGTACAACTACTTCAAAAGTCTATAGTTCAGATTTTCAAATAGTTTTCTTGAAGATTGCCCCCTAGTGCTCTGGAGGGTTTCCAATCCTTGTTTGTTCATCAGCCCAGACCCCTCAGATCAGATGTGTGTAAATGATGCTATCCTCAGAGTAGAGCCTCTAATGGCCTCTGCTGGGACGTGTAATCAAACGCTTTTCTCTCTCTCTCGCTCACACACACTCCTCTCCTTTTCGTAATCAAGAGCATGGCAGAGCGCATGTTGTGATGATCTTTGTTAGAGCGCTGCCTGCTCTCTCATCTCATCAAAATTCCATACACTTCTCATTTTTTATCTTCAACGTTTCTCGCCAGGCTCCCAAGATACCTCAGTCGCTCTCCATGGAGCAGAGGGGAGTGTGATTTAGTATGCTGCAACCTTTGACCCCTTCCCTGAGTCTACAACATACCTTTGCTGCCTCTGACAGTGTGACCAATATTTACAGTCTTTTCTCTTTATACGTATTTTAAAGCAGCCTCACCTGATTATCTAGAACAAGGATACAACATTCATCTGAAGTATTATTGCTGAGTAAGCCATATCTTGACAGCTCTTATCAGCACCCAGAGTTCCTTTTTTTCACCACCCGAGGTCACATTAACAGCAGAAACGGGCTCCACTCTCATCTCACCTCTGCTGGGAGGGGGAGAAAGGTGATAAAGCACACAAACAATACTCCTCTTCTTGCCTGCTCACAGCATGCTTGCCTAGCAGGGAGATCTGATTACAACTGAGAAGAGAGCAGCTTGGTGTTTCATGGAAAAGCAGGTCAACTGAAGAGCTCTGTCAAAACTTGGGAGTCACTGGCCTGACAGAGAAGGAGAAAAGGCTACACGACATGGCAGGGGGAGAGGAAGGTTTTGTCTCCAGCCGTACGGTAATGGACTTTATTTGAGGAGAGAAAAGAGAGGAGAAATGATGGAAGTAAAGAGGACTGAGTGTGTGACTCCAGGGAGGGATGCATTAGTGTTCCTCCTCACCTTCTTCTTCTTCTTTTTGGTTTCTCCCTCGTCTCACTCTCACTCACCTCGCACACTAGAGACAGAGCTGGCCTCCACTGCAAACACCTGACTCCTGATGTGTTTTTCTGTCCTTAGTGTTTGAGTCAGACAAAACGCAAAATCAATAATGCTTTTTCTCCCCCATTTCCTCTTTGATGCAACTTCAAAAAGCCAATGGACAGGCCTCCAGAGGCCCACAGAGAGGAAAAAAGCCAGTGGTACGATACAAACTCAGAATAAAAGTACAGGGTTACAACTTCAGCATCCACTCTTTTAAAACTGTTAACTTCTGAACCTCAAGTGGCAAAGTCTACGAGGGTAAAACAGGGCTTGAGAAATGTTAGTTATTCTTTTTGTGAATCCGCTGATTTATACGGTATTACTTGGTATTAAAAAAGTCTATTCAAAAGGTGTGTGTATCAGTATTTAAGTGACCAAAAATAACAATTCATTAAAAGAGAAGAGAGGAGGGAGAGCTTTCTGTGGAAGCTCTCTTCTCTCTTTACACATTTGACAGTGTGAGTTACAAGAAGAAAGAGGGGAAAAAATGAAAGGAAAAGTGTTCTTTAGCTCCATGGACTGTGGTATATGATTATCTAAGGAGTGCTGACAGAGGAAGTGTTCTATCAGCAGCTAAATACTGCATGACAGGGAGACACTTCAAAGGATCTATAAGTGACTCCTGAAATACTGAGTGAAAGTAAAGTAGGAAATTACCCTCAAGTTAGAGGCATTTGGCTAAGCCTGGCTCGCTGTTTTACCTGACTGGGGAGTGAAATTGAGAACCCTGACTGAACTCAGAGTGAGTGTTTCAGAATGAACAAAATCATCTGCCTCATGATGGTTATCTTGCTGATGTTTGCTGTAGCAGGCTGTTTGATGGGGCAGAGGATGGGAGAACCAGTTAACCTCTCGTGTGATAGGTCTGATCTGTCAAATTAACAAGGTGTGACAGACAAGATGAGGTGACTAACAGAGGTGTCTGGCACCCTTGCAAGGGCTTTTTTATGAGTATTGTGAAAGTCACACTCGGATATCTAAAAGACCACATGTATAGTTGTACTCACTCATGCATAAAAACTCTGTTTGACACAAGAGGGGGTTTTACCCTGGAAGGGATGTTGATGCTTATGTCATGCAACCAGTACTGGCCCTGCAGAGCAATTCAAAACAGGATGAATAAAAAACATCTGACGTCAAGGGAAAATCATTTTCAAAGAGAAAATCTAAGATTCTGTTGTGAACTTTTTGCCACAGTGTCAACAAGTAAGGGTCAAATGTGCTGGAACTACTTTACGTAGACTGAGTGCTAGGACGTGTAATCAGTTTGTCCCAAACGTGGCTTTTGCCATTAAGAATCAATAAATGTTGTGATGGCGTTTTGACCAATCAAAGCATTTTAAACAGCCTAGTAATCAGTAAGAAAGTTGAATAAATAAACAGATTTAAAATGTACAATGACTGGCCAAAAGCAGTTCATAATTACTAAAAAAACAACAACAATACAGCGATATTAGGGCATAGATGATATTAAGCAAGCCAAAAAACATCATCAAAAGGTGAGCTCTCCTCTCCTCTCCTCTCCTCTCCTCTCCCCAGTGTATCTCCCTCTCCTTCCAGCATCTATGGAGCCAAATCAAAAATCCATGCTCTCAATGGGCAGTCAATATCTCATTAAGCAGTCCCTCCACACACACAGTCAGGCGGCCAGGATGTTCGTCTTTGTGTGCACAGCGCGGGCTGGCACACCTCGCACACTTTAATAACCTGTGGGGACACCATTCCACTTCCTCAGCCAGCTCAGAGGCAAGCGAGAAGGCAAAAACTCACACACGAAAACACACGCACGCACGCGCGCGCACACACACACACACACACACCTTCTCTTTGTTAGAGTAAGTTTTGTTTGTCTGCTCTTCCCTCTGGTCTTGTATAACCATTTAATCTTTAGTCAAACATGAAAGTGAAGATGAAATTCAATCAAAATCTATTTCAAGAGTGCTCATTTTATAAGATGTTTAATTTGAGGAGTCTAAGAAATTGAATTCTGTCTTATTAACTCTTGAAATAGAGCTACATTCACACTAAAACTAAAGCAATTTTAATCACAAAATTAAATGAAATTGTTTCGTTAACAGTAGACGATGACAGAACACCTCTTAAGATATTCTCCTGTAATTGGGTCTTTTATTTTAAATCCTTTCAGGTGACTCGTGCTATATTTGCCTTCACCTTAATCTGTGGTGATTTTCCTTTGGCTCCTCATGTCCTCAGTCCCTAACTGGATAATAGCCAATCTTGTTAACCTCTGCTGTAATGTGTTAGAGCCTGCAGCACCGGGTAGTGAGCTCTTCAATCGGCCACTGATAAAAAGAGACAAAGAATAAGGAATCTACAGAAAATATTTAGAGCCTTGTTAACGTAGCCTTAAAGCGCCTTTCACTACATATTTTGCTTTACCTCTCTATGGCCCCAGAACATTTTTTACAGTCTAGTACACACTTGTGCTAAATCACATATTAATGTGCAGTCTGCATGCATTGGAGTGGCTTCCTGGCCTCGCTTTCGACTATGTTAAAGCACTGCTGCTACACACACCCCGCCACTATAATTCTCCTTTTGAAGGGTTAATTAAATGTAACGTGGATCAGAAGCAGTTTTTACCTTTTCTGTTGATCCACACATCAAACAACTTTCTTTAATTATGTAATTGGAATTTTTCATCTTAATTGTGCTGAGTAGGCTGACTAATTTGCATGGGGTAATGAGAGGGATGTTTCCATTACAGGTAATTAGGTACTTGAGAGGCAGTGGTGTGGTGGAGAGGCTGAATAGAGGGGGAGAGGAGGGTGGAGGGGGAGTGCAGGGTAAAGACAAAGCCACAGAGACACAGCGAGATGTTTGGTAAAACATATCAGTGTTATTCAGTGGTGAATGGTATAAAACATATTGAAAAAATCTGCAAACAAAGAGCATGTGTGGTATGATATGACATTATTAGCATCAATGTTGATGAAGGGATGTTAAGCAGCAGTTCACTGTGCTTTTAATAAATTTAACTAACTCCTTTCAGCAAGACGTTGCTGCTGTCTTTCAGACTAGTTCCCAGTAGTTCGCATTTCAATTTATTTTCTGATATTCTTTCAGTTAAGATTGAAGCTCTGATCAAACTGATACAGATAGACTGAGCTGAGCAGTCATTATGTGTCAAATTCAAACCAATAAAAAAATAAATAGATCCAAGAGAAAAAGAAGAAACACTCATATCAAACTCTATGTGTACGTCACACTTTCGAAAACCAGTAAAAGAGCACGACACTGTGACACTCTGACACTCTATCTGAAAATATGAGATTTCATGAAGCCCTCTACTGTAAGCTGCATAAAAAGGACATTAGGTCAAAGGCCCAATATTAGTTTCATTAAAAAAATAAGGTCCAGAACTTCACTCTCCTTCTATAAGCAAAATTTAAGCCTCACACACAGTGATTAATTTTATAAATAAATATTTCAAGGCATGTTGGGGTCAGATTTGCCAGACTCACACATAAAAAAAAGATAATAAACAGCATGAAGGTGAAAAAATAACAAGAATAGCACATTAAAAGTGTACAAGCTGCTGAAATCTACCTAATTTATCAGTGTACCTTATTGAGAGATCATTTTGTGCGTTACTACTAGCATTGATAGGAACATAAAAATATTGTTGAAAGGATTTTTTACTCATTATTTAATTTGTGTAATGATATATAGCATTTTTGTCTTAAGAGAAAATAGTTTTTTGACCCTTGTGATGGCATGGCAGCATAAAATGCTCATAACTGATATTTTCATGTAGCTCAGACAGGCAGCAGCCTGTGCCTCATCATGAATATCATATTTAATTGTATAAAAAGTGCACGTGGGCACATATGCTGCTCGCATTTCTCTACATGCAAGAGTGGAACTGTGTTCATATGTGTGGATAAACATTAATTATGTGTTTGTGTGTGCAGCTATGCATTCAAAAAGTGTGCGCTGTACTGTGTGTCTGAGTGCACTCTCACTATCCGTCTGCGTGGATGTGTGTGCGCATGTTTGCCTGTACGATGGAGGGGGAGGAAGAGCTGGGATTAAGCAGACTAGATCAACATCACAGCGACTGGGAGGACCCAGTCCTGCTCTCATGGCCACATATGTAAACTCGACTACCCCAAAAAATAGGTCAGTGGAACACAACACACACAGAGACGCACAGACAACACATGCACCAGTATCTACTCAAAGAATCACTGTCTGCCAGGCGCGCCACTGCCTTGTCGCCCGTCTGCGACCCACGTTCAACACTGCCATGCACATCTTCCCGCGGAACAGACACACACATCCTCTGGACTGGAACAACAGGATTAAGAGGGCAGAAAGGGAATAGCGAAACAAACCCACCCCCTCTCTTTGACCCTCTGCCCCCTCTCGCTCCTCTCTGCATGCGTCTTCACATCTATGCTTAAAAAAAAACTTCGGCTCTGAAGCTCAGGAGCCGCTCTTGTCAGAGACGTGCTCCGTGCAAAGATTACACCGGCTGTGGATACGACAGCACAACACTCTACACAGGAGGAGAGAAATCACAATCGGAGGAAAGCAGAATCAGAGTAAAAAAAAAACAAAACGAAACAAAAAAAAAACGGATAGCTTAAAAGGTACAGAATGGCAGAATCTGAAATTAAAATAATAATAATAATAAAAAAACATTCTCATGCATGCAAAGAATAAATAACGCAAGCTTCTACCCACAACTTGCATGCAATCAGAACCACGGTATTAACTGTATTTTTCCCTCCCTCTCCTTCTGTCACACTCATGCCTTGCAAATGAAATGCAAAGAGTTGGCAGGCTATGAATAGCCGAGCCTCTACTTCCCGTACTTGTTACCCAGGGTGCAGGATCAGCATGCATTTCTATTTTATTTTCTTCTTTTCTCTTACCTTTCATAGCTGAAATCACAAAATACATCATTAAGCTTCGAGTCCATAAGAGAAGAACTATCACCAGCGCAAAGCCTTCCACTGCTGTCTCAGCAGCAGCTGGCCAGCACAGCTCTGTCTCTCAGCCTCCGAGCATGACCACACCAGAATCCATGTGACTGTGACATCAGTGCTCATGTCTGGCTGCTCCCCACCCACTTGCCTTTGATTGGCACAGCGTGCAGCCAGTAGGGGCGCTGAGAGCTCAGGCAGGGAAGCTGGCTCTCTTCCCACTGATTGCAGTCAGAGCCTTGTGTGCCGGCGTGCTAGACACAGCACACTCTCACTATCACCTGTGCCTTATCTTTTCTTTTAAGTGCAAGGATGGAGTCAGAACCAGCACTGGCAGAGGCCACACTCTTTGTTCTACCACTTTTTGCTTCAGTGGGTTTCTGCTTTTCATAAATGGTGCAGTGTCAAGGATGAAGAAAAGAGTCAAAGAGGGGATAAAAGGCTAGACAGGGATGAAAGAGGGGTGAAGGAGAAAGAGGGCAAAGGAAACAAGAGAGAGGGAAAAAGGGGGGAGAACCAGAAGAGTGAAAAGGATGGATAAGAGGAGATGTGTAATTTTTCTGTGGCTCAAAGATCGAAGCACTCCCCTCTCCTCTCTCTCCTCCTCCCTGTCTGTAGATATGAGTGATCAGTGTGAGGCCAGATGTCTGCGAGCAGTGGTGGGCCCTACACAGGGAGAAGATGAGTTGAGCCTCAGCTTCTTCCCCTGACCTCTCAGAGGACTCGCATGCTCCCTCCTCTCTCTCTCACACACTCCAACTGCTCTCACACACTCTTTCTGACAGGTGAAGAAGGGGAGATAGTGACGAAAGGGTTTGGATGATCCCCTCCACCCCCACAGCGACCGGGCGATGAGTTTCTTGCTATCATCTCTCGTTCTCTCTCCTCCTGTGCCCCCTCACTCTCGCCCCCTGCTTCCCGTTTGGGTCTCTCTCTCTCTCTCTCTCTCTCTCTCTCTCTCTCTCTCTCTCTCTTACTCCCCCTCTTCTTCCTCGCTCATCCTCTCTCATATGATAATCTGTTCTGACTCCTAACCAGCTGCCTCTCTCTGATACAATATTCTGGTTTTAGTGCAATCCAGCCTTGGCCAATAACCACGATGCAGTTGGCTTTTCCATGAATAAGCTGGCGCTTGAATCATCTACAAGACAAACATCATATAGCCTTGGTTTCAGGCGCAGCAATATTTGAAAGCTGAATTTTGAGGAAAAATATGTTTTCATACCAACTATGTTTTTAAATCTTGATATTTATGACACTTATTTATTATTTTCTGAGTATCTTTGCCACAGTGTCACCAGGCTTTAAAAAACTAAGTGTTTTCACACGAACCAAACATTTACAAGGTATATTCTGATTATATTTTTACATGTCTTTCACAAAAAATGTTTATTCATTGGGTGTCTTCTATAATGCTGTGTTCATTGAATAAAGGTCTCTCTAACCACACACAAAATGGAAATGAGGACTCAGCAGCTCACAACATAAATCTTCCCATGACAATGTTTCATTAGAACCTCTATGATCCATTAGAGACACTAAACACATTAACGCATGTTGTGTCAACACTTGTCTCTTATTGCACACCGTCTAATGAACAAAACATCATTCAGAGGCTGATAGCATCAAATGGAGCGTGCCTGGGATACAAACCATTCACAACAACGTGATGTTGCGCTTGTGTCTGTTTGTTTTTTTTTGTTTGTTTGTTTTTTTTAATGTTTTTGGCATCTTCCCCTCAAGATCATCAAAGTTCACCAAATGAGTCAGAGCCAAGGACGATACAGGAACACATTCAACTGTTACTATCTGTGGTTGTCTGGTTGCTGTATCAGTCACCATACAGTGGCACAACACACTGCACTGCAAGCTATGGCTGGGAAAGGGAGGGTGGGGAGATACAAACAAACAAAAATGAAATGGTAGGGGTTGAGTCTGTTGCCTGGTTATCTGAGAGGATGATAACATCCATATTATGTCTAAACATGTTTTGTCTGCTCACAAGCACTAGAAGGTTAAGTGAATTATGTCTCTGATTAAATGGTGTCTTCTAAAAAATTGTGAAGTGAAATCTTTTTTAAAAAAGTGGCAATAAAATTTAAGGTGCACAGAAAAAAGTGGCCTTTGGGTATTTTTGTAAATTAAACAGTTATCTGTTGTCCTCTAAATAATTTATCGTAATCTACAAACTTCAACACTTAAAGATGAAGTTCTCCTAAAGTAGAATATTAAAAAAAAAAAAAAAAAACTTTTTCTGTGGACAAAAATGTTCATTCTTTAAATGCCATTTCTCAGGCTTCTGTACTGCTCTGTGGTTAAGAAATCAATCATGAATCTTGATGTGCAAGATTTAGACCTGACTGGGTATTTCCTGCCCTTTTCTTCTTTTGCCAGCCAAAAAAAAAAGAAAAACCCTAAACATGTTTCTTAAAATCTTTATATGAATTTTAATCAATGTTGTAAGGGGCATGTTAAGACCTTTTTTTTTTTTTTTTTTTTTTTTTTTTTGAGGTGGCCCATCTGGGACACGGACTCATGCCCGGTTGGCATGAAGTATTTGTATCTCGACTGATCTTACCTTCTAACATTAATTTCATTCAGATGTCAAATCCCAAAGATATTTTTTAAACTAAAAAGTAACCAAAATGAGTAGCAATAAATACATATCCTAAACTTACTTCTTTAAGAGCTTGAAAAAAATGTCAAAAGTTATGATTTCATCTTGTGTGCAAAGAATATTTTTTTGCAAGTGCATGATAGTAACTTGTGAGAACAAGATTACTTTTTTAAGGACTTCGGAGGTTGCATACCTACAACTCCAGTTCCAATGAAGTTGGCATGTTGTGAAAAACGTAAATAAAAACAGAATAATGATTTGGAAACCCTGTTTAACCCATGTTCAATTGAATGTAAGACAAAGACAAGATATTTATTTTTCAAACTGATAAACACTTTTTTTTTTTAATATTCACTAATTTTAAATTTGATGCCTACAACATGTTCCAAAAAAAGCTGGGACAGGGAAAAAAAAAAACACGTTTGGAACATTCCACAGGTGAACAGGTTAATTGGAAACAGGTGAGTGTCATGATTGGGTATAAAAGGAGCATCCCCGAAAGGCTCAGTCATTCACAAGCAAGGATGGAGCAAGGTTTACTACTTTGTGAACAACTGCATGAGCAAATAGTCCAACAGTTTAAGAACAATTTTTCTAAACACAATTTTAAGGAATTTATGGATTTCATCATCTACAGTCCATAATACCATCAAAAGATTCAGGGAATCTGGAGAAATCTCTTGGCCCATGACCTTAGACCTCTCACTGATTTTTTTTTCGGCACTGCATTAAAAACCAACATCATGGTGTAAAGGATATTACCACATGGGTTTAGGAACACTTCAGAAAACCACTGTCAGTGAACAACTCTATCCTCCAGGCCAAGGAATAAAAGAAAAGTCCGGATTGTTATCAGGTCAAAGTTCAAAAGCCAGCATCTGTGATGGTATGGGGGTGTGTTAGTGCCCATGGCATGGCTGACTCGACCATCTGTGAAGGCTCCATTAATGCTGAAAGGTACATACAGGTTTTGGAGCAACATATGCTGCCATCCAAGCCACGTCTTTTTCAGGGACGTCCCTGCTTATTTGGCAAGACAATGCCAAGACACATTCTGCACGTGTACAACAGCATGGCTTGTAGTAAAAGAGTGCAGGTACTAGACTGGCCTGCCTGCAGTCCAGACCTGTCTCCCATTGAAAATGTGTGGCACATTATGGAGTGCAAAATACGACTATGGGGAACCCAGACTGTTGATCAACTGAAGTTGTACATCCAGCAAAATGGGAAAGAATTCCACCTATAAAGTTTCAACAATTAGTGTCCTCAGTTCCCAAACGCATATTCCATCCATCCATCCATCTTCTACCGCTTATCCAGTTCCGGGTCGCGCATATTGAGTGTTGTAAAAAAGAAAGGTGGTGTAACACAGTAGTAAAAATGCCCCTGTCCCAGCTTTTTTGGAATGTACTGCAGACATCGAATTCGAAATGAGTGAATATTTGAAAAAAAAAAAAAATCAAGTTTATCCATTTGAAAAATAAATATCTTGTCTTTGTAGTGTATTTAACTGAATATAGGTTAAACAGGATTTATAAATCATTGTATTATCATTGTTTTACACATCTCAACTTCATCGGAATTGGGGTTGTACATAAAACTGATGTTTGTAATATTTTCTAGAGTTCAAAAGACCAACAAAAGAAAATGTGCCACATTAAATTACAAAAAAAAGCTACTAACAGCCTGTTGTGACACAAATACCCCAAAAAGATACTTTTGTGATATTGTGGTTTGGCACTTGGGTTGTGAAATCAAATTTCAAAGGGTGCTCATGCCACCTCTGACAACCCCTTTGGACACACACACACACACACACACACACACACACACACACACACACACACACACACACACACACACACACACACACACACACACACACACACACATTAAGAGATAATAAAGGAAAGAAAATAAATTGTAAATGTAATAATGCTCAAGGCAGAAAGTGTCTGAATTCTAGTTTTTTGTAAATGCACTGTTTTAAGTTCACCACTCCATACCAGGGGCAATGTTTGCAAGAATAAACCAGAAAATTAAGAAAATGACAAAATATTTCTGGGCATTTATGTTGTTAAAAACAGGCCCTCACCTCTGCACAACCCTGTTGGTTTTGTGAATCTAGACAAAGTCATTTTCTACAGATAAAGACAACCTACTATGCACTTGTAGCATGAAATGAAAAGTGTAAGATTAAAATGTCTTTTTTAAGAGATTACACATAATATTTCTGTAGCAGAAAAACTCTGAAGGCCCACTGAAAATACAGTGATAAACTGGTGTTGCTGTTGTTCTCTCTCTTCAGCCTTTCAAATACAGTCCTTCAGACTGTATATAATGGTGCTTAAAAGCCCAAGACTCCCCGAGGAGAGATGTTTCCTGTAAAGCTGTTTCATTTGCTCTTGATTACACTCTCCCTTGACTGCCTCACATTACCAGTGACAGTATGCCAATACATGGCTAATACTTGTTCATTAGAGCATTGATTAAGCCACAAAGGCACTGACGGTCAAATGTCTATGTGTATTAATGTGGTAATCACTGATGTGTGGCCATCAATAGGAAGACTTCAGCCAAACATAGCTTGAGACTCGAGGGTATAAAACAGAAATAGTGACAGTGAAACAGTCCTGTTGACTTCCTGTCATTGTACTCGATGGAGCTCCCTAAAAAGCCACACGATTTAAGGAGCTTTGCATTTGCACAACCAATAAGGCTGCTGAGGTGATATAGGCCAGACAGTAGGCTGCTTTACAGATAAGACCTACAACAGATCAAAAAAGTGGAAGATGCTGCAGCTATTTGTCAAGTGTCATGAACTTCATGATAATAACTGCTGGAAAGGACAAATCGATCTGTCAAATCTGATTTTGCGTTTGTCTATCTAGAGCTACCTTTTTAAGCTGTTACTTGTGATTTTGGTCCCTTTCATCCTGGTAGATGACCTACCAACTATCATTACTATCATTTTTAGCTATGTAAACACAACAACAAGGGGCAAAGTCCTGCAAATGTCTGAAAATGCCAATTACATCACCAGTTCAGACACCGAGCTGATCATACTAAATTTGTGCATGTAAACGAGCCCTTGTCCTCTTTGTGAATTAATTCAAGCAAATGTATTTACTGTAAACAAGCCCTGTGGAATGGAATTCAATTGAGACGAGGTGCAGAGCATCCACTGGTGCCCCAGGAGGAGAGGAGAGGAGAGGAGCGGAGAGGAGACGACCGGAGCTGATAATGGCCTCATTAGTGGTCTGTCAGGAGCCGTTCCACGCACATACTCACCATGCAGCTGATCCATGTTAACTCTTCCAGCACTGGACTGGCCTAAAACCTGTCGTCTGCACACTGTTGCACTCTGACCCCAGAGGATAAACACTTATCGACATCCTCATTTTTTGTCCTGTTCTCTGTGTGCACTGTGTTTTTGAGAAGAGTCAAGGCTTATATTCCACCACCGAGGCACCTGGGTGTTTTGGAGCTCTGCAGCACCAGCCTGAAGCAGCAGCAGAATTAACAAGCTCCAACAGGCACTCCATGAAAACAATACAGATCAATTTAATATAGATGCCAAGGAGTGGAGGGCATAATATTAGAACCATAACAGCACCCGACCCACACCACACAATCATAAACCAATTTAGGGCCATTCCAGGCAATTTCCTGGGGGCCTCCACTTGTGGGAAGACTTCAATAAATCACACAGACAACAAAGGGAATATCTATTTCAGTGAAAATAGAGGACACTGTTGGGTTATGTCCAGAGGACTGCAGAGGGCTCGCATTAAAGACAAGTTTAAATAAGAGCAGTGAGAGTTTGAAAACATGCAACAAACTGCTGCTGTGCCTGGGTTTTTATGGTATAATATGTAGCTACAGGAAATGCTGTTAACTCATTACGGCTAATGGATTTTCCACACAGCAGAACAGTGTGTCTAGTGAGGTAGCAGCTGTGGCTCAGTCTCATGTTTTTTCACAATCGTTACAGCAACACTCTAAATCAGATGACTCTTTATGAGTGGATGTATACAGTGGCTCTTCATCCTGTAAATGCACAGCAGCCCTGAGGCCAGCTCAGCACTACTCTCTCTCTCTTCTGTCTGTCACTCAACACACACACACGCGCGCACACACACAATATTAATAGAACAGCAGGGTCAGGAAGGAAATGATATGAAAGCATATCATTCCTACACAGGTGAAGTGTACACTCGTCAACTGTCATGTAATGAGGATCAACAACAGCACTTATAGTGAACGCCTGACAAGGCTGTAGCCTTTTGTTTTACTGCCATGTTATTTATAGAGATGGATTTAAACCCTTTTTTTCCTGAACAAACAAAAAACATAAGAGCTTCTGGTGCTTCCAACTCAAGTGAATCAAATGTTCTTTGACAAAGAAAAAAAAAATTACAAGGAGTGTGTCATCATGGTAAAAGCCAGTTTGTCCTGAACTGGCTGACCAAGCTCCACATCTGGGTTAATATGACCACTGACATGTATGAGTGAGGAGGTGACAAGTGGCTGTGGACAATATGATAAGCACCCCTTTAATTCAAAAAGCCACACACTCTCATCTGCTTTTAACAGCTTCTGTTTGGTGGCAAAAGTGGCTGTTAGTTGTCGCTGTCATTTTCCTGCTGAGCACCAGGGCCTTTTTTTCTCTGTCTACAAGCACTGCAGCTGCAACTACATTATTTACACTGTCCACCAGAACTGGATGTTCAATTGATTGACACAGCCTTGAAAAATAAATCCTGTCTCATATATTCAACAAAGGTTGTCGTTTAAGTGACAGGAATAAATCAGTTTGTTTATTTTCTTTATCAGATGAAAAAGCAGCGGTAAGAAGAGATCATCAGCACTGCTGGAGAGCTATCATACATCTCACAGAAGCATTTCTTTCAATAGATCAATGGAAATCAGATTTAACAATGAATTGCATCTCTTTTGTGTGGAGCCGCCTTGGGGGAACAGAAAGGGAAAAAGGGATCGGAGGATGGAGAGGAAAGGAGCGAAAGGGAACG
This sequence comes from Labroides dimidiatus, assembly GCA_030710495.1. Lineage (NCBI taxonomy): Eukaryota > Metazoa > Chordata > Actinopteri > Labriformes > Labridae > Labroides > Labroides dimidiatus. The sequence goes on from CM061147.1 coordinate 17,527,281, forward strand.
AAGAAGGGAGATTATCGCAGGCATGGCAGCCTGTGTGAGAGGCTTAGCCTGGCTAGGCAGGGAGGTGGAACCCTGTGAATTCTAATGAACTGGCAAGACTCCCCCCCGAAACCAGCTCCATCTCTCAGTGGCGTGAGGACAACAGGAGGGAAGGAGGAGGTGATTAGAGAGGCGCAGACCCTCGACTGCAAACCAAACAGAGCAGGTCATTTTCCCTGTGATAATTATGGCTATAACCAGGCATGAGGGATTGGTAATGGACCTGCTTATTCTTCATGCCCTGCACAGGCAACCACTGAGCCTGTCAAGGGGAAAAGCATGATGATGTGTTTTTTTTCCTCCTGTTGGTAGGGTGACTCCAGTAAGAGTTGCAGTGGCTGCTGAAAAGGCCAGCAGGGGAACTTGGCCTTTGAGGGAGAAGTTAACGAATGAACTTCATTATTGAGGAGCATACCAGGGAGACCCCCTGGAGTGTGTGATGTATTACCCAGCGTCAAACTTACACACTCTCCCAACATCACCAATATAGCCCGACATGAGCTCTGGGGGAGGTAGGCGTGTAAACTAAAATAGTTAACCTTCTGGCTCAAGGCTACGAAAGAAGAAAACAAAGAAACAAACTGGAGTGTGCAAGATTTACATCAATAACTTTGCGTTCCATAAAAACAAACAAACAAAAAAACTTTTTATACTTTTAAAAACATTTGCTCTTCTATTTTGTATTTACTGAAACAAAGTGAATAATGAGGCATGGAAGAAAACAGGTTGAGCTTAAACTAACATGTCTTTATTGTTCACTATGTGACTTCTGGTAATGGAGTTGGCAAGGCAGTCCCATCTGAGCCCATCTCAGATTACTCTCATTTATTCTGTGAAAGCAGCTCTGTTCAAGCATGAAAGTAACTTTTCTTAACTTCTATGAGCTTTATAAATACAGTCACACCCACAGGAGGGACTAATGTTTTCCTCAAGATTGAGGGAGATCTTCAGGCAATGTGCGACGTGCACCACTTAGCCTCCTGCCTCTTCCCCTCTTCCACTGGGCCTTGGTAGAGTTTCTCCGGCGGACGGGACGAAGGAGTTTTTTCACCAGGCGCACTCTCAACACTTTTTACTCTTGACTTATGAGGATGCCATGGGTGCAGGGGAGTGATTCATCACTGGGTGCGCTCCTCTTGCACCCTCACACATTAGTAATGTGGTCCACTGAGGAGGATTCCTGTCATCAGTCTGTACCTGGACCCTCTGAACAAGGTAGGTCAACAGGAGGCAGCAGCGGATGGCCCACTTTTAGTCTTTCACAGCACCTTTAAGTTTCCTCCAGCTGAGCCTGACGGACACACTAAGACCTGGTAAGGGGGGAGCAATGCTTGAACTGGTGGATCTATTAACTCAGTGAAACTTACTCTTGATGCCACGGTAAAAAAAAAAAAAAAAGGTAAGAGGTCAGATAAAATAGAGGCATAGCATTTTGTTCCATGTGTACAAGGAAAAATGAAAGACAAGGAAAAACAAACAAGACATGATTCATAGCTTGAATGAAAACTTCCCAGACTTATCTTTCTGAAACCGCCTTGGGGAATTTCATCACAAGTCTCCCTCGCTTCTATATCACAGCGGGAACAAAATAAGTGGCAACCGCATGATCATCTGTTCGTTCACAAAATATAACACCACTTTAAGTCAGCGTAAGCCTTTGACCTTAACATCGCAGGTAATGCACATTTAAATACCTACCTCGGTATTCATGTTTGTCATTTTACTTGTGAAGATTAGGTGTAAAAAGGCTATTTGAAACCAAAACACAGGATTAAGGGATAATGCTGCTCTGTGTCTTGTGAGTCGACCTTGATTCTGTAATCCAGCACAATACTGGAGAACAGCATATTTCTCTCTCTTGTACGTTCAATACTCTGACTGTAGAACAGCTCATACTGATGTAATGGCTGAAGCATAATGGCAGCGGGCTGAGAGAAAAAGTAATCTGAATTAAGGGGAAACTCATTGTTATGTCTGTGTCATAGAGGTGGAAATATTAAATAATTAGTACAAAGGAAAAACCTGCTGACACATCTGTTAATTGACTGATTGTTTTTTTTTGTTTGTTTGTTTTTTTTAAAAAAAGAAGCTGCATAAAAATATAAGCTGATAATGTGTTTGCAGGTAAGCAAGCAGGAAAAACACGAGTGAACTGATTTGTATTAGCTGAATTGTAATGACCATGCTGAGAAATGAACGTGATCTTTCAAGTGAACCTGCGCTCAGCCACAGTGTTATTAGGGACTGCACCACTTAATCAGAGAGGACGCCAATTTAGCATGAAGCTAACTATGCAGGAGGGGCCCTTTGTGGCAGAAAACATATCATAGAGCCACGTGTCGCCTGACTTGCACAGGTAGGTGTACACACTCTCTTCTCCCAATCTGCTTTATTTTCCCAGCTCCATATCTCCTCTCCTGTTTTTTCCCCCTCTCTTTTCTCCCTCTCTCTGCCGCAGAGACAGTAGAATGAAAACCTGCCTTTGATGTCTGGGATCCTATAATGCTGAGCAGTAGAAATCCGCATGCCTGTTATCTGTAGAATCTTAATGATGACGGCTAACTTCACAATGGGTTAACCGCATCCCTCTGTTCTTGTGCTGCACACCAACAGAAACACAAATTAATAGCAGCAGGGGGAAAAAAAACAGCATTTCTCTAATAAAGCAGATTCAACAAAATGTTCACAATGCGATCAGCACAAATGTCAATGTATAATATCACCGACAGCTTTTGTGAGCACAAGCACTTTCTTCTCTGTGGATGTAACTTCTTTTCCTGCTTTAACTTACAAACAAAATGACAATATTTTCCCAAAAGGTGTGATCCTCTCTTCAAATTTACTTAAATGAGTTTCAATAAACATTTGATGCCTCGTATGCAAAAAGCCTTGTTTTGTTGTTTTTTATCCCAGCGTGTTTTTTTTTTCTTCGAAGCACAGTAGTGATTATTATTGATCCAGATATCATGCTTACAGGATATATCAAAAGAATTTTTATTACAGGGGGCATTTTACTCATTGCATGGTTTATTCAACAACATTCTTTTGAATAATGCAGGAATTAAATTATAAATGTTAATTTTACCCACTTTTATTCATGCATGATATTGCATCAGGATTTTCATCTGCTTAAAAAAAAAATCCATAATGGAATATTTCTGACAATAGTTCGCCCCACTTCAGTTTGGTGCAATTTCTCTCAAAGTGCACTTCAGAGAGAGTGAAGACTTTCAGATACAAGCTGGTCAGAGTGATACGCTCAGAGAGAACAGTGTGTGTGTACGATGGCACAAGGACATTTAATTACAGCCCCCTTCTTAGAGCTCCCCCATCAGCATCAGTCAGGATCAAATCTGGAGGAGCTCCATGACCTCCGCCTCGGTCACCCTCCATGAATCAAACCTTTCATTACATGCTGACACTCTTGTCCGCACTAAGCATGTGTACACCATGGGAAAGTGATGAGGCATCAGAAACCTGATGAGTGACGAATAACCTGCACTTGTGCAAAGGGATGGACGACTGTGCACTGCAGCCAGCCCAAGTCTGTCCATGTCCTCCCGGCAACGCCAACTGCTTCGCCTGGCAGATGCCAACCATCTCAGTGCAGCCCTCTATCCCTGGCCTCTGCTCACCTGAGGTGGCAGACAGCCGGCAGAAGAGAAATCATCCTGCTGCAGATGGGGGCCACTTACTTTGGCTGGACCATCCGAGCATTGTGTCCTTGTCACATGTCACTTACTCTTGTTTTCAGGTCTGACAACACTTCAAGACAGGGCCTTTTCACTTTTGGGCTAGACACAAAAGGGGATGAGGGTGAGGAAAAGCTGACGAGGCCTCTCTTCACTCAGGCTCAAATTCTCTGAAAGAGCCGACACCGAGAGAGGAACCAGATTAAGAGCAGAACAAAAGCAAAGCACCCCAGAAGAAGAAAAAAAGCTGCCTTGCACCCCTATGGTTCCCCTCACCATACTGCTCCTCATAAAACAGAACAGTCCCCCAACAGACGATAAACAGAAGCGTCTTACCCCCACAAACCTACACGCACAAAGGACCATTTGCAGTTCTACAAAATGGCATACAATGCTCTTACTGAAAAATGAGGAGCTGCCATATTGTGTTGGAGAGGGGAAAGTATGGCAGTGGAGGAAAAATGGAGAAAAATCATGCTGGCCTGGTTTACGACAAATAGATAGCTCTATTGATTTCCCCTTTTACAGTGGCTGTCCATCCCTCACTGTTGTGATTACACTGACCTATTTCAAAAAAAAAAAAAATAAAAAAAATAAAAAAAAATAGCCGTCTATTATAGATTAAACCAAAATGTCCAAAAGAAAATACTCTCTTTGTGGAACAAACAAATGGAGTAAGATGAAACATAACCTACAGAACAAAAGAAGAAAAAGATTGTGTCAATTTAAGCGTTCAATGTTGCTCTGGGAGGAGAGGAAACAACAAGTTCTTGTACCACGCTGAGAATCAAATAACTCCTCTTCAGAAAGAGCGGTTGTGCTTAATGTGGGGCCCTACATTGTATATTTCACTCCTAACAAAAAGGCAAAGATATTAAAATGATTTCAATATTGTTCAAGTGGTAGTTTAAATATTATAACACCAGTTTTACAAAGTACGAAAAAAGGTTTAAGTAAGACCAACAGAGTGTGAACGTTTATTAATAATCTACTGCACTGCATGTGCCTCTGTGTTGTGTTTGTTAACTCTCACATTACAGCACAGTTGAGGGTTGTATGCTTTGCTGTTGTTCCTCAGCGTCTGTGTGTGTTGCTGCGTTTGCTTGTCCTGCTCCGTTATGTCTATGCCATGCGTCTCACTAGACTATCTCTCTCTCTCTCTCTTTCTCTTCCCGTGTGGCTCAGGGGACTCTGGCTGCCTGATCTTCATTATCAGCCCAAGCTTAACAATGTACTGGATGCACTTCCCACATGAGTGCAACTAACAAATCCCCACAGAGCTGAATCAAGGCAACAATGTGATGAAATACCTTCAAACAACCACTGAGCATGGAACACTGAGCTATGCAGAGACAACTCACACTGCCCCGGGCGATTCCACAGGAGTGCGCCTGTTGCCAAGCAAAATTAGACAGCAACTGGGACATATTATTCTCCTAAATTGGCAATGTACAGCACTATTAACCACCATAAATCTCATGTTTGATTAGCTGAAAATATCTCATCCCACAGAGCCAATGCATTAGCACTCTCGCACTCAAAAACCCAAGCTATGTCATTTAGAGGTAAAGCAGATGCTTCACAGGGTAAAAGCTGTCATTGTGCTGCGTGAACACAGAGAGCATTATTGGGATTAATAATGCTGTTAGCATATTTTTCCAAACATGCATCACACTACTTTTAAGAGAGAAATTTCAAATGGCTGATAAAATTTCTCTGAAACTCCGCACTCTGTTTTCGAGAGGCAGTGCTGAAGAATCTAAATCATCTGGTTGCTCTAAAACAGATTGGCTGAACTATTACTATGTGAGAGCAGATCTCTGACGAGAGAAACTCGATACAAGCTGCCGGCAAAATAAATGAAGATGCAGGAGCATGGCCATGTTTCTCAATCAGTGTAAGGAGTCTGTCACCACGATGGAGATAAGTATGGAGTGAAAAAGTGGGACTCTCTCTGCAATGGATCTGTAAGAGTGAGGAGAGGAGAGGAAGCTTCTCTGTCTCCCTTTTCTCTTTTCCTGGAGTTATGTTTGTGCTACGCCTCCCTCTGGCCACTCTTCCCCAGACTTAACGTACACACACATTAATATATGGGGTGAAAGCAAGTGAAATAAAATGAAATCAGATCCAATAACTACTAAAGGATGCTGTCTTAATGATCTTAAAGGTGCAGTTAGTAATATTTAGTGTTTAGTAGAACAGTCTAAGTGGAAACTGAATATAATATTTACAACTTTGTTTGAATTTGTGTATCATCACCTTACGTATAAAAGGCGTTTTGTTTTTGTTAACTCAAAATGAGAGTTTCACGTCTTCATGGAAGTGCGTCCGTCCACTTACATGGAGGCATATTGCTCTGTTTCTACAGCAGCACACCATCATTAAAAGTAACTTAAACCAACAACGTTAAAAGTTGTGACATTTTCCACATTCATGTAAAGCTGTCAATGGCAAAGCCATGAGAAGGAGAGCTGAATGAGGATAGAAATGTCAACATAAACATTCCTGCAGAGGTCTCGTTCAACTTGTCTACCATTACTTTCAATGGAAATGTCTAGTTTAATGTAAATCACAGCAAAGGAGCAGGGTATCCATTAGTTATAACTTGAACATATCTCAGCTGGTTCCCAGGTAATAAGTAGTGTGATGATGTTTATGGAACAGGTGATTTAGCAGATTAGAAACCCTTCAGAATGAAACAAGACTCTCACTCTTCACATCAGGTCTTGTCTTGTTCCCCCTTTACTTTACACCTGTACAATTTACTTTAATTCATTGTATATCTCTGTGTATGAACACAAACGGAATCCAATTTTCCTTTTGTGTGCACAAATAAGTGGCAGATAAAGCTCATATTACCTTGTGAGGAAATTTCTTTCCTGTTTGGATCCTTCTATTCTGATATTTCAAGGCGACTTGTTATTTGTACACAGTAAGCATTGTGTCATTTTTCTTGGATACTATATTAACTTACTGAACAACACTGCACCCCTCCTTGTCTTGTTAAGTATCATAAACTGAACAGCCACTGCAACAATCGGTGTATTGTATGTCTACAGATGCAACAGAGTGCATTAACTCGGGGTAATCAGGAGATCTGCTCTGTTCTAGGAAGAACATCCTTGCTACAGTGTGTGAGTGTGTGTGTGTGTTAGCAAGGACTCTACTACTCGAGCTGTGAGACAGAGCTCCAGACTGCTGATGGTAGATTAGAGGTGAGACGTCTAATCTCAGTGTAATCAGCTGCAGCATCTGATCCTCTGCACCACCTCTCAACAGGTCTGAACAGAAACCCATCTTACGGCAACACAGCCTCGCCGAGGACTGGAGGAGGTGACGGCATGTATTCTGTGTCCACCAGTAAAGTAAAAATAATAAAACTGCTAGAGAAAATTTAAGCTGTTGATCTCTTGCTGTCACCTCTTTTTCAAAAAGCAGTTTGAAAAAATATATCAAGTGCAACCAAGAGTCCATAAAACAGAGCTTACATAAAAACTGCAAGGGAAATGTACAGGAAAACCACAGATGACTTCTTGCTGAGAGTTATTGGCCTGTGGTTGAAAAAGAGCTGGCGCAGGGCTGCCCCTTATGGGGAAAACAGGAGGGAGGACAGAGAGACTAGAGAGGGTGCTGCCTCTGACAGTAAATCTACACAAAGTCTCTAAATGTGGAGAGGACATCACTGTCATTGGCACAATGATATAAATATCTGTTTTCATCTAGAATACTTCACCTTGTGATAGCTCAATGATTAGTCCATTCGGGTGGATGGAGGAAAGAGGTGGAGGGAAGAAAGATGGGAGAGGGGAAGAGAAGAGGAGAGGAGTCTGCCAGTGAACAGCTGCCCCTGTAATTTATATTGATGAGGGGACAGGCATGGCGGGGAGCTTCCAGCAGTTTGATCACTCAGGCAGAGTGGGGAGTTAGTCAGAGACACGGCCCATCCCTGTGGTCTGGGTTGGACCGGGAAGACCTCCTAAAACACACACACACGAGCAAGCACACCACACATACACATGCAAGCAAGGCTGCCAAGCTCCCATTACGAGTGGCAGTGCGAGGAAGCCAATGTTTTCACTTTTAGTGCAGAAATAGATCTACAGCTCCACCATAACCATGTAGGGCAGAGCAATCTCCCTCATTATTACTCCAGCAGCCGTATAATCATCAGCCTCCTCTGGAAAAAAAAAAGACCTTCACTCTACGTTCTCAATGACCATTAACTGGCCCTTGAACTCCTCCTTGTGCACACAGCTCTGATGAGCTTCTACAGCCGCTTCCTGTCTGCGAGGCACAGCAATGAACCACTTGTTAAGGGCCTTTACTTTGATTTCCTCACATAGACAAGATTTGAATATTTCTCAGTGAAATGAGACAGCACAGTCCAGTCTCTGCCCAGGGCTTTGAACCCAAGACTCTTAAATCATGCTCTTTGATTTGAGCCCCCTTCCGGTGTAGAGGTGCTTAGCGGCGCGCTAATTAAGATAGTGGGGCGTTGGATGGTGGGTCAAAGCTTTTCTGTTTTACCTTGAAGATATCCTGACATAAACATGAACATGCACACACAGACACACGTCAAGGAGGAAAAAAAAAAATACCATAACCCCTCCAGACAAGCAAATAGCTTAACACACAATCATGCTGCTGTTTTGACGGGGCTGTTTGAGTAAGGTAGAGCTGTCTAGCATGGAAGATCATATCCTTTGCCCTGCTTTCTGATGTAAGAAAGAGCCGTGGTGTTATACAGGGCGAGAGAGGCAACCTCTCACAATCTGAGAGGCTCCGACCGCTCTTACAGAAAAGCCCTCTGGCCGTCCCTCTCCACGAGTTTCATCAGAGTGATCAGAGCGAAAGGATAGCCTTCAGGGCTAGTTTTTCACATTCACACAGTGGGGTATGAACACACCCACACATTTACACACTCACATAGACACACTACTGCACACAACACCAAAAGTGTTTTAACATGCCTTTTCGATTGCACTTCACACGTGTCAAAATACAGTACAGATCTGTTGGAAATCATCGATTTATACAGGTTTGACTGTTCATCAATTCTTCATGAGCAGACTGATATCTACAAGGCAGTCAGGCTTAGACGAGCCTATGTACTATTGTTGCAGTGCACAAAGAACTCCTGCATCTCACATGTGAAACATGTGTCACACAGCATGTCTGTATCTTTCAATTTAAGTGATAGGATCTGCACTTGAAGAATACAAACTCTTGGTAGTTAATGCAGCCTCAGAGGTTACAAACCACCACACAACACCACATCCGCGTTGTTCGCTCTGCTGCAAGGCCTTGCAGAAAACAAAGAAGTGCTTCAGCACGTTGTCTGCCTCAACAGTGCATGATTATCAAACAGTCATAAGACTGCATAGCATTTTAATTTCCTCTCTGGGGCTGTTATCATATTCACTCCAGGCGGGAGAAACAGGAAATAGTGAAAGTGGTTGGCACAGATCTAATTGAAGGTATTGATTTATTACAATGCAAGTCAGGCAACAATATGTATATGGGGACTGATGAAAGAAGGGTCAACATTGATGTAAGATTTATTCTACTGTTTATGAGGCTCAGAGATTTAGTTTCTCTTACATTAGGTATGTAAATTATTTAGCATTTACACAGTGTTAAAAATGAAACTCAACAAGAAGGAAGAGTCATAACAAATCTTTGTACTTACAGGTATGTGTCTTCTTTGTTACTGAGATACCTGAAAAAGAAACAAACAAACCATTAAAAACAATATAAAATAAGACTTCATAACACAGAACTAAAGCGGTAATGATGAGGTAAACCCTGTGGTCCAACAGACTGTCACTGTCCAAGGTCACTGAAGTGGCAGGCCCTGGGCAAATATCTGTGTAGGCTAGTGTCTGACCTCCTGCCAGGCTTCGTCAACATCCATGACAAGGTGGTTGAAACTCAATCCTCTGGGGCAACGGATGAAAAATTACACTTAAACAAACAACATTTGGAATGCTAATGTGTGTTGGGCAGCCACAATGATTGGACGATGGAACATGACTAAGCCTTTGGCTCGGAGCGGGATGGAGGCACAAACACAGAGGTCAACACCTGTGTGTGTGTTAATTAATCCTTAATTTAAACAGGTAGCCTCATTCAAATTTCTAGAGGGTGGGGCACAAAAAATGAAAGCCAAACACAGGGATATAATTTAAACCTAAATTACACTACGTAAGTCGAAATATAAGGAAATATAAATTGGGAAGTATATATACGTTTTCACTGAAAATTTTAGAGAATTCTTTGAGCATAAGTTTTTTTTGTGTGTGTTTTTCAAGAATTTTCCACTTCTGTTGAAGAAGAGGACACGAGAGTTAACACTTTGCATATTTACATTATTTATTCCATTTACTGGGACACTGGAGCACATGTTGAAACAACAGGGCTGTGACAGGTTATGTTAAACTGATATCACTGACCCATTTAGTATGTCTACTAAAGATAATAAATCAGTGTTTACAAAGTTTTGCTGTGTTACAGTGAATAACTGTACGATGCTAAGAAATCCAGTAATAACCTTATAATTTTGTATCCTGCAAAAGTCTGAAAAATCTTTAAAAAGTAGTGTTTAAAGATCTGTATTCTTTTAATCTGTCTCCACAGCAAATGCATTCTTCTGCAAGACCCACTTCTTTACAACACTGTTTGTAAAGAAGTTTGGTGATTGCTGGAAATGTTGTTGTCATCCTGTACAAGCACAGGATTTTGTCCAAAGTTTTCATGGGAAACGACACAAAATGTTTGTTGCCTCACAGTGCATTTAACATTAAACTGTTAGTAATAAAAGAAAGGGAGTCCATGGGATGGAGCACACAGAATCATACAAAGATTTGTAAACTTCTCTTTTTAAAGGGAATCTTATAGAAAATATATTTCAAACGTAATTTAAAAGTAAAAGTAAAGTAAATTAAATTTCAACCTCCTGGTCAGGAGTTCTTCAGAGATATTTCCAAACTGTAATGTCCAGCAAGCATTTTGTATTAAAAACTTTTTACTACTTTGATAGTAATTGGAGATGATACAATACAATACAAATGAATGAACGTTTGATGCTACCATTTTAGAAAGCATCAAATTCAACAATCTTACTTTATACATGAAGATTTCATCTTCTACTAAGAGATGTCAACATCTACTGAATGTTGTGTATGAATTACAATCTCTAAAACAGTTAATTTCATTCACATCCTTTATTTGCCATGATAAGGAAAGAGGACCCAAAACAGACTCTCGTTGAACACCTTTAACTGCATATTCTATGTGGACTAAACTTAAAATAGAGGGAGGTCCTCCAGACCGCCGACACTGTGATGAAGCCGTAACTGTGCAATGACATGGCATAAAATGCAGTCTGCTATGGATGTTATATAACCTGTCTCTAGAAAGTCCAATAAGGAAATAATTTTAATTGGTGAGACAACCTGAGCAGTCACATGTTTTTGAGTGTATGTATGAGTAAAGTCAGAAATATTAGTCAACAAAAACACAAATGGATAAGAACTGATATAGAGACCAAGGAAGGTCTATTTGCATTCTCATCTGAAGATTTCTGGCACTTGAACTCATCAGTTTGAGATATTGGAGTCTAAGAGAGAATATTCAGTTTTAGTGGTGGTAGTAGAGATGATCTGATCAACTATTGATGAGTAACAAGCAGTGATGTGTGTAGCTGTGAACAAACGTCCAGTCTGAGCACTGTGAGTCAGACCTGGCAGAGACTAAGGTGAAGCTGGGCCGCCGCTGCGCATGCTGTCCCTCCTCACCCCTTCGGGTGTCAACTCATCGAATGAGCCACTTTGGGTCTTGCTGTGGCTCCGGCTGCTCCTCCTGTCTGCAACATTGCTCTAATGCCCCAGGAGCCTGACGCAGACGAGTGCACAGCCAGCCGTGGTCCCCAGTGGCCTGCTGGATGCTCATGCTTTGCAGGGCGATAGCACACTAATAGATCCCACTTGTCATGCGGAAGCAATGGCTAATTTTTCTACAGCTTGCATTTGAAACTCGGGGGACGGCTAGCTGACATGATTCAATAGCTCTGTGAAAAAGGCGTCTGGCCGGAGATAACAATGTTTCAGACACGTTTGAGGGGGAAATGAGTCAAAGTGCAACGAGGGGGAAAACAAATAAGCCCTTCAGCCTCTTATAGACATACACACTGAAACACATAACTGATATGAACTCCAGTGAGCAGAAAGAGGGAAAACAGTCACCTACGGGGGGAACAGCGTGTGATGGAGCTCTAGCATTGTTCTCCTGCTTGGGGCCAAAAGCTTCTGTTCTGTCCAACTGTGACATTACGTGAGAAAAAAATAAACAGTAATCCAGTCGTAATTCTTTACCTCAATCAAACGACTCAGAAGCCTTTGAGAGCTGATGGTCCATTAAAGAGCAGTCGTTTCAAAGAGCGGCGACACAAGACAGCAGTAAAAGCCTATATTAAGCAGTTAACTGGCTCTTTGTTTTGATGGGTCATACAACTTCTAAGACCATGTAAGGGAAACAGCTAGTGTGCTTTGTGGAAACTACAGTATATTAAAAGGAAAAGCAATAAGCTTCTTTTTCCTGGCTTTTTGTCAAACCTTACTCTGCAATTACAGTCATAAAACTGACATTCAAAAACTACTTGAGGAGAGAATGGAGACCACAAGACAAAGCACATTAACAAATCCAAAAGTAAGTTTTTTATATGATACATGCATAAATTAATGAGTAAAGGAGTATCCAAGATTACAAGCTGTTATTTGTCTTCTTCTCGTTTTGTGTCTGTCTGACCATGGAGTTTAAAAACAGTCAAAATGATTCTGACACAGGAAGCAAAAGAAAACCCACTCTGTGCGTGTGTTTGTGTGTTTGTGTGTATGTGCGTGTGTCTGCTTTCACACAGGGTTAGCCACACAGACCACACTGATAACATTCAAAAACTGTTCTGCTGTCACTGACTCCTTCACCCAAAAGAAAAACGTATTCATCTTATCATAATGTCATCGCACTGCTAACCTAATTTCCTATGCTACACTGTTGTGAACATGCTTAATAGGGAAGCTGCATAAGTCAAGTCTATTTAAGGAGGATATTCACTGCAAAGGTACCCTGGGGAATTTTTCAGTGTAAACAAATAGTTTTGTTTACTGGACTTTGAATTGCATTTTGTGTTTCCTAAGGGCTTAAACAAAACTGAAATTTGAGAGTTTGTTTTTAAACCTGCATGGTTAAATTGTCCTGCAGTTGCTGTCTTGCACTCAGAGGTGTGTGCCACACCACCCCCACGCTTGTGGCACGCAAGTGTGCCCTCAGCAGTTCAACAAATGATTTCTCCACAGCATCACTGGTGGTTGAAAACTCCACAGCTTACCCGAGGCATTATGTTTATAAGTCAATAAAACCGAATATAAGTAAAACAAAGACTCAGCATTGAAATAACAAACACAGTAAAACTAATATGCACTGAACTGAGAGGAAAAAAAAACCTGACTCCATTCTAAACATCAAAGGCTGGCTAGGCCTGTTGCTATGCAGGTTCGAGAAGGCAGACAGGGTGGTAAACGGGTCCACTTCCTCCTCTGTGTGTCATTCAGGGCACTGTGATAGGAGGTGGCAAGGAGAAGGGGCCAATGACTGAGTCAGGTGGTGAGAAAGAAGAAGTTAGCTCTGGGCACCGACATCGGCAATGCCTGCCAGCTCATGTCTTCTCCACTGCATGGCAGGTTCGGAGGTCAGTGTGGAGGTGAGGCTCTCCTTGGCTGACAAACAGGCTGCTATAAACACACTTACAACTTTAGCACCATCTTTTAAAAAGCTGTATGTGTGGGCATTATTATTCTCATTGAAATTCAAGCCTACTATCTGTGTATGAATGTACAGGTGAATTCTAATTTCAACATTACCATTTGTCACAACAGTAGGAGGGACAGTTGTCACCTTGCAGTCTCTGATCAGTCAAATTTAACTTGCACCTGTAAACAGTTCAGCATATGTTCTCATAAGACTTCAGCTACGCTATAGAGGAAGAGCTATACTTTGCAGGCGACTAGAGGTTAACCTCCGCCACATCTATCTGCAGAGGGGGGGCACATCCTGTAAACATGTGCCACTTAGACAGGAGGAGAGCTAGTGTGGGGTTTGGCAGCCTCAGTGCTGCAGGAACGCCATGCAATCGCAGGCGACTCAAAGTGACAGCGCTGTAATGAAGTCTGAGGCGCATGGCAGGCTGTACGTCATAATTTCAGGTTCCTTAAAGCCTGACAGGGAATGATTATCATGGATGGTTATTGTCACCCTGACTCCCTGGGAGACGAGGCGTGCTCTGGGGTTGTTGCACCGTGACATTCAAAGTTACAGTCTCCTTCATATAATGGAGCTGTCCTCTCAGTGCGCTAATGGGAGCGATCCATTTAACCTGTGCCAGAAACACACAGACGAGGAAGTTCCTAATGCGAGGCCTCTCCCGTGGGGACGTCACACTCCCCCCCTGGCTGCTCCCTTCCTGCTGCTTGATTCATTGACTGGCGCTCCTCACTTATCCTCATTCACTGTTCAGTCTGGGGAGACAGGGAGGCTCGCTTCCTGCCGCCTGCTCCACATGCCACTGCTGCACGCCTGCCGCACACAAGGACACAGTCGGCGCTACAGATTCTACTGCAGGAAGAATCAGGAAGAGCGAGTGAGGGCCCAATGATGCAGAGTAAGGACCCAGCGAGGGCCTGGTGAGGCACAGGGCGGACTCCGACTGAAATCCCGGGTCATCAGTATCATCGGCCTTGGAAATATTAAACTGCACCCAAAAGTTAACAAAGTATCTGAGGCAGGAAAAAAAATGAAACGGTTTGGTTATTGTCCCATCTTAATGATGGCGGTTGTTAATTTTAGGCTGCTCTTGAGGTTGGTGGTTAATGGTCATCTAAAGAATGACTGATGTAGTCACATTCAGCACTCCATCTTTTGACTGTTGCTGCCTGAGCCACTGAAAAATAGCTGCTACATTCCTAAGAGAAAATAATTGCAAACAATTAATGTGTTACCTTCCCAGAAACCACCAAGCTCTGAAAACGGCCTCAATTCTGCAAGAAAACAGGCTATGTTGCAGTGTTAATTTTGGAAGATATTTTTGATGAGGCCTCAGTTTTAGTTGAAAAGGTCTACTGGTTTTAGTCACTTTAAAGGTTTCTTTCTTTTTTTTTTATAGTTTACACAACTTCAGCCCAGTTTAAGTTAATGTACATTATAGTTTTAGCTTTTCGTCAAAAGCTTTCATTATGTAGACTGGCACGAAGGTTGTACTAGTTTTCTAGCTGAATAACTCAGCCTCAACTCTCCAGCCAATGTAATGTTGCTATGTTGTCTCTGTTGGCCCACTAGAGTAGGAACAGTTCATAACACACTGATAAAAGGGTGATATAGAATACTAACTCCAAGTCAAGTAAAAGGAAAACCCCTTTTGTGGCCACTACTGTTTTATTTCGATTCTCTGGCTTTGAATAAAAGTCCCATTAACACACAATACAAGGACTACATGTACCTGCAGTCTTGATGGACAGTCAGCTCACTGCACCACCAACAGTTTCATCTTGTTAACACCTCATTAATGAAAAAAAAAAAAATACATGCCTCAGAGTCTGGATTGACAGTGAAGTATTTTAGCTCAATAACGCCCTGTCTTCATTTTGGAAAAATGTGTCATTGATGAACATTTATCATCATAATTTTTGGTGAATAAATTAACACTTCTCTTTATTTTAACTGAAATATTCAGCAGATGACTTTTACTCACCACATTTATTGAAAACCCACAAATAGTGGATCAGGCAGTTTGAACTACAGGGGAGAGATATCATCAAGAACGCTCTGGCCCATGTCATCAGAAGTCATAAAACAAGATAGATGAGTTGATTCAAAGACCTCTGTACTGTTCTAACTTTGGCACTCTTTGTGAAGGCCAAGTTTCATACACAAAGTCATTTAAACAATCCTCCCTTTTGCAGTGACACACTTAGCCTTATTAGCTATTAGACTGCTATAAACTATATGTGCAAAAATGTAATGATTAAAAAAGCACAATGATTCTAATCAGCTGCCCCCTAATATACTAAAACACTTAATCCATGGAGAGGCCAACTCTCTTGGGAAGCTCAAGAGAAAAATGACTTCTCTGTCTCCAGGCGCTGTTATTTCTGGTCATTTCTAATTGGTTTTAACTAAAAGCAACCACTCCGAGACTCCACAGGTTACTTCAATGCATCACTATGGAATTGTCTGCAAATAGAAGATATACATCCAAATTAGTTTTAGAGGACACCACAATTGTCTTTCATGAGACGAAAGGAGAAAGGGCATTTAAAAAAAAGCATACGTGTCTTCCTGGGACACAGCTGAAGATGGAAAATCCCAACAGAGCAGCGATGTTATAAGGGTCACCCTGAGATCAGAGAGGCACCGGCTGACTCGAGGTACCGTGTCACACGCACTGCGCCCCCTACAAATGTCTCCCAGGCTTCATGTACAACATTTCTCCCCCCTGTGCAGTTCTGCATTGCTGGGCCTGTGAGTCTCCAGGTGAGTCCTCAGCGCTGTTTGGTGGCTCGTGAATTATACATTGCAGCAAAGGAATTGACGTGGCCCAGGAGGGCCGAGAAACAGCAGGCATGGCTGGGAGGCAGATTGAAGACTCTGACGGAATTTTAATTGTACCGCAGGGAATGCCGCAATAAGAGCTATTGTTATTGGTAAGACTGTGCTGCACAGGTTCACTTAGCTGAGAGCTAACAAAAAGACAAGATCCAAAAAAAGGAGTCTGTTGTACGACTCAGGCTCAAAGAAGACGCCACACAGAACGTGTGCAATATGGGTGATGTGCAATACTTTGTTTGTGGTTGCCATTAGTATGTGCATCACTGTGTACAAGTACCTTGTTTATGGTTTTGTCTTCTTTTTAATTTTATTATCCAACTTTAGAAGCAGTCCAAGACAGACAAAAGACAAATTTCCATACAAAGATAAAAAAAAAGTGTATTTTGACATATTGTGTCGTACAGTGATGCATTGTACTCTGTCTATTGTGTATTGCATTTTAAGATATCCTGCATGTTATAGTATGGCAGGGGTCACCTAATGGCAGACCGTGGTCCAGGTACGGACCCAGACGCCCTGCTACACAGACCCGGACCTAGTATAGATAAATTACGAAGGAATTTTAAATTTGATGAAATGTTTCTCCTTTCACTGGCGCCACTTTTACAGCGTTTACAGTATTGTTAGAGCAGTGCTGGAAATGTATGGACCAACTGCATTCCAGTTAAGCCATCCCACGTGACACGTCTCAGCCAATAAAGGCTCTGCATTCCAGGACTTAAATATTGCCACTCTGCATGCAGGCAAAAGTTTAGAAGCCGGGGGCAGTAGAAAGGACGATAGAGAGAAAAATAAATAAAGCGATACAGAAAGAGAAGATGAAGAGACGAGTGAGCCGGAGTCAGAGAGAATAACATCCACAAATTACGCAGTCTAAGAAAAGAAAAATGGACTGAGTCATTCATGTTCATTTTTCCCTTTGAGAGCACAAAATCAGTCTGATGCTCAGAGACTGTGCACAATTACTAAACAACTGTTCTGATTTATTATCTCTTATTTTTTATATACATCCCTTCTTAAATTTAATAAGATAATAACGAGTTCACTGTCTACTGTAAATGTTTCTGTTTACGTAAATGTTAGGCGATGATAAAATTTGTCGAATATATGTTGTGAATATACAGTGCTTAACAAATTTGTCATGAAAAAAAAGACAACCAGCTTGCATCATGAAGTACTTAACTTTGAACACTTTCTTTCCCAGAGAGTTTCCTACAAATCTATTGGAGTGAGGAGTTAAAAACTGATTTAACTGAATTTAATCAAGAATAACAGACAACCACGAAAACACTTTTTCCCAATTAATGAATAAAGTGAATACAGTGAATTAACATTTCAAAAAATAATATTAAGTTTTACACATTATGATATGATTCAATATATTTTCTCTGACCGGGCCTTTTTGAATTTTAATTGAATAACCCTGTAGTAGGTATTGTATTGTAAGTCATCACATTGAAATTTACTAAAGGATTGTATGACTTTTGCACCTGCTATAGGTGTGCAAAAGTCGTACAATGCCAGTACCTAATCTCAATGTATGTGTGAAGTCTTAAATGCTCCACAAACTGCTCCACAAAGCAAATTGCATCACTGTGCGTCACTGTTCTTTGCATGTATTTAAATGCTCTATTCCACATTCATGTGATGCAAAACAGATACTTTTCTATTCTGATTAGTCTCTCTGAAAACACCTAATTCACGTGCTCCAGCACTAACTGCAGTTAGAGTGAAATATTTACCATCTCCTGAGAACTGGTGGTGAATGCACTCCAATATAAGCATTATTGTGCTCAAACCTTTTCATGATCAAAACAGTGATTCCACCTCTGGATGAATTAGAAACATCATATCTGTGCATAAAGTCTGTTAATAGTGCTTTGACATTCCCGTAACTATCACAATCAGAAGTTAAATCAGTCTGGCTGAAGGGGCAACATCCAACAGAGAAAAATGAAGCCTATGCAGAAGTGCTAAAAGTTGCTGTTCATCGAGAATCCGCTAGAGGCTGGCTGAAGAAAGACCGGAAGTCACATACACATCAAGCCAAAAAAACCCAACAGACTTACGGCATTAAAAAGTACATTTACAGCCTGGTTCAAAAAATGGCTTAGGTCTGAAACGCTAATTTCGCTAATGGCACACACTGTATGGTGAGTGAATATTTTTGTAATTAAGCGGTTTAGACGCTACTAGGATCATGAGTGTGTCCAATCAGAGACTCAGCTCAGCTCATGTGACTGACGGGCGCCCTATAGCTGTTAGAACGGAAGCTCAAAGTCTGTGTCATATCCAAGATGGCCCTGTCCAATGATTGGCTTCTTTTGACTGTATCAGGAACAGACGGGTGACGTCGCAGAGACTACGTCCATATTTTATACAGTCTATGGTCTGGCTCTCTGGGGCCCTCCTTTGTCACATACAGGCTGTGAGGAAGTTAAATTTTTAATATATTTATCAAAAATTGAAATCTTCTTTTTGCTAGCTCATTCCAGGAAGTAAACTGGAAAAAAAATTGGAAGTTTGTGTTAACTCTGTCATGAATCAACTCCCCAAAGGGTAAGGACTTTCCTCTCTCTAACAATTTGCCACATGTAAGTGGATACATTTTATCGTTGTCAGGATGACAGACTTCAAATCACATTGAGCTGTTTGGTATGGTGATATGCAAACTGCACAGAGCAGCAGAAATTTGTGGCAATTTTTTGGCTTGAATATCACAAAATAAATTTGCATTGGGAATCATACTGTTAATGACTAAGTAAGTTCATAAAATTAATCACTGCACTTTCTCTCAGCTTTAGATCGTTAACAGGATAAGATGATTGGTTAGTGAACTTGAGAAAATTTAATATCTAAAATCTAAACACGGAACTTTTCAAACTAAAACCCCTGAATCATACCATGGGGCTGCTCTTTTGTACCTTCAGTGTTGTCCAGCAGGTGAAAAGCCAAAAATGTTCTGGTTTCTGCTGCTCTGATGTTGTTCACACTGATCCTTGGCTTTAGCCGTTCTGTACAGTAATTCTCCTCTGAGTGCAGCTACTCCCAGCAGGGCCTGACGGATGCAGGAAGGCCCCGGAGCTCTGGTCAAAGTGAGGCCAGGGGCACAGGCAGGCCTCTGTGTACTCTCTGTGTCCGCGGTTCCCAGCCCGGCAGTAATCTTCCAGTGATCCAACCTCAACCACACATGAAACCCAATAGCCTCTGAGCCCGCACCATAAATAAAGACAAACCACATTCAAGAGACCACCCTGGCTTACTGAGCTGTTATTACACCACACTCAACAGCAGTCTAGATAGGCCACCACTGGGTGTGTTTGCACATCATATAAAAAGGTTTTAACTACAGATATATGAAATGGATATGTTGTCAGAGGACAGTTTATTTCCAGTGGTTTACTTAGAAAAATACATTGTGAGAGCCTTTCTATATTTCCTTGTTCCTACACAATGTATGCAGAAAATTACATTCTAATTCCCACTGTTGCTGTTTTGAGGTCAGAGGTCACTTTGCCCCTCTGGTGAACAACGATTACCTTCCTGAGGAATGACATTTAAAAAAAAATTCTATAAACATTACAGGATATTACCTTAGCTCTACAAAAAAGGTTAAACTTTACCTACAGTCCCTAAGGTATAAACTCCATTTATACATTCTTAAAATATAATATGTTTTAAGATGGGCCAGCAGAGATGTATAAACCAAAACAGAAGAGCTGAAATGCTAACAACAAGCACCACACAGGGGCAGAATGCACAGAGTTTTACATCCTCCGTTTTCTTCAATTGTTTTGACTTGTTATGTTTTTTCTCTGTTTCCATGCATGGTTGCAAAGGATGATTCATGGGCCATCCACTTCAGGAAACCACAGTGCTGTACTACTCTCACAAAAAGGAAATATGTCATTTTAACAGAAAAAGTGTAGCACAGGATTTGTTTACTCAAGTCCCTTGTCCAGGCTCAGGAGGCATTCCATATCATGTCAAGAAAAGCAGAGATGGGAGTAAATCAGGTGAGTGGAAGTGTGCTCTGACAGTTGGTGACAATCTGTTAGCAGAGCTGTCCAGGTCTGTCAATAGACTGTACACACAAGTCTGCTTGTGTAATCACCTGGAGGGTGGGTGGGGGGGGGGCTTTGATGACAATGAAAGTGAGTTAATATGAGCTCTATAAAAGGCTGACTCAGAAGTATATTGGAACCCTTTCATTACCATCACTCATTCAGTCTCAGCTCTCATCCAGTAAAGCAGAGTGCAGCAGGCGCTTGTCTAATGAACAAGGGTCTTTGGGGAAGGATCACTCTATGTTAGTGTGTTGGAAGTCAAGGTCCCACAACAGTGGACTCGTGGCTCTGCTGATAAGGACTTGGCTGTAATTGCTCAAAAGGGAGGGAACTGCAGCCCCATTAGGTCTGGTCTTAGCACTTGCCAATAAGCCAAACTGCCCCTCTGAAGCCTCCCATGTAATGAAAACTTCCTCTGAGATGAATTACATGTCTGTCAATCCACTAATTAATATCATGGACTCGTCTTTTTTGCTCTTCTGCAGTAACGAACTGAGCCAGAGAGCCAGAGTTTGAGGTGTTTTTGAGGACTGGAAGACATAAAGGAAGGAAGGAAAGAGGCAAACTAGCAAGCGCTTGCCTCTGTGATTCACTGCAGTCATGGTCGGCACTTAGAGCAGCATCTATTTTTCATGTATTTCATAATTAAAACCTGTGAGTTCTGTAAGCCCTCCATGCTCCATGCAGATCAAAGGTAGTCCTATTAGCAGGGAGTTCATCAGTGGAGCCACTCTTCCATTTCCAGGCAACAGAGCCATGCTTAAAGCACAAATACCCTGCAATTACACACATGTGTGATAACGGGACAGCCACAGTGCTGGACTATGATTAATAGAACACAGATCACAGTTTTCTTCTCCTTTTTTCAAAGCTAACACAACAGAGGACTTTACACACGAGGATAACCCATGCGTGGCAGATAAAGAGGTTGATGAAAGACTGAATACATATTTCACACATCGCCTCTTGTGGTGCAGGTGGAGTACGCTTCAGTTTGTTGCTTTCTCCCTCCCCGCTGCATTCTCTATGTAAATGTAATCGGAGGATAACACAGGATAAAGCTCTGCAGAGCAGAGACATGAAGCCTCCCTTCTGAGGGATACAAACGTACCTCACATGGTGTAATCAACGGAGCGAGCCGTGTTGAGTTATTTATCTGTCCCATTGACTCCTGGGTAACTGGATGCCATGGGGCGCACTGTCTGGAAGCTCAGGCAGTAAGAAATTCTTTCCAGTAACACCGCAGCTAAGCAGATGATGAACACAGGGATCTATCCAAATTTTTATTCCAATAACTTCTCTTTTATCATTTTGTGACATCAAACAGTAAAAGTGACGATAAGCAGAAGGTCTGAAAAAGTAGGGACACATTCAGAATAGAATAGAATAGAATAGAATAGAATATACTTTATTCTATTCTATTATTACTATTATTATTAGGTCTATTTCTTCTCTTACATAGCCGGTAACCCTTCAGAATTGTGTCACAACCCCTTGTGGATGTGCCTACTCCCAGTTTGGATCAGCATATGGTACCAAAAAGTGAAGTGTTTCTTTTTGCAGTTTTAGTTTTATTTCTCAAGATACAAAATAATTAAAGAAATCTTTCCAGTTGAAATATTTGTATTTATTTCTGAAACTCCTGCTTTTATTATGTTTTGTGACTTTAAAAAGGACTGAAGTCATTTCTCTACTCTAAGTTTTCTCACTTTTGACAGGTGTGTCTTGTCCTGCTGTCACTGTTTAGCGCCACTTATCATGAGTCCTTTTATGATTCTTGCAGTCTCTCTGGTTGTGCTTTTAGTTTTTGCAGCAAGAGATTTTTTTTGTGGTTTCTTATTTAACAGCATTTCTCTCTGTACAAGAGTCAGTAAATAAATAAAATTAATATAAGTTTTATTTATGTCTCAAAATGATGCTTGACACACTTTCTTCGTCAACATTACCAACAACAGTCGAACTTAAACAATAAGCTCAGGGAGACTTAAAATGTATCAATTATATCTGAAAACCTGCCTACTGTATCATGCTGCCACAAAGATTTCTGCTCTCTGTGGTGTTATTCTTATACCATTGCATAACACTGTCAGAGGAAGAACTGGTGGTGAAGTCATATGAAAGGGGTACTATAATTAGCCATACTACCATTTGCACACTCACAGGAGCAGCAGTGGAGTTGTTTGTGCTGTCTTACTGCAAGCATTACAACTCTCTCTCACTCCAAAGCCAAGTTTGCAGCAGGAAGCAAATCACTAAACTTCCTCCAGGGCTTATGAGGTCAGTTACAGTTCATGGTGCAACTGCCCCACACCAACAACTGGACAAGGTAACAGGAAGGGCTTGTTCGATCATAAAGCATAAACATGGCAAGCTAAAAAAAATAATAAAAAAAAATAATAAAAAAAATGCTGCACTATAAAAACAGGGTATTTGTCCTAAAGGCAGAGCAAGATCACACATCCTAAAACCAAGGCCAGGTTTCTATGAGGGTGTAGGGACAGCAGGAACAAGAGGAAACATAATCCAAATGAGTTACAGTACCAGCAGATGAAAACTATTCTAACACATTAGGATAGGATAGGATATATTGTTATAACAGAATACACTATGTTACGATACGACACGCTGCGGCGATGCTACGGCACAATATCATACGCTACAATATCATATGGTACAATACTATATGATAAGATACAACAGAATATCATATAAGGTACAATATGATTGGGTATGCTACAATACAATACAGTACAATAGGATACAATACCATAAGTAATGACACAATACACTATAATATGATATGATCTGATACCAAACCATACTGTACCATACTGCCCATTAAGAAAAACATGACACCATTGATACAATACAACATAATACAATATGATATTATATGATATAACACAATATAATTTTATATTATTATAACATACTATATGAAACAAAAAAGAAACATTATAAGTGGAAACAATATGATACATGTTGACCAATGCATTATGAGATGTTAGAATTAAATCAAATGACGGACAGATTTAATTGTCACCTAAGAGAAATTATTGTTAACTTACCATTTAGGATTTATTTATTTATTTATTTGTCTAAGTTACATCATATTTTTTTACAGACACTGGGATATGGACAGCGAGACAAATGGCATAAAGAGCATAAATCTCAAATATGCTCAGACAGCCCACTTTACACTCACTGCAATCACCAAGTCAATAAGGGTCTTATGCCAGGCTTGGGAGTGCATCTATACTGCAGCCACAGTCATATACATCCTTGGCAATGTGAAAGCTTGCAGCCGTGGCCAGCAGAAATAATTAATAGCATAGTCTATAAGCATTCCATTAGGTGCAAGCAGCTGTCATAAACATCTTAATTAATTTACAAAGCAAGCAACTGGGGAATTATGGCGACGTAAAAATCTGCTTCCCTCTGCCGCTCCATAGCACTGGAACAGATCGGGCTTTTAAATTTTTAAACATGCCTTTCATGTTCTCCAGAGCACTAAAAAGCCTTTGAACAGTCAGCTTGTTAGGAGATGCACCTAGCAGCCCAATACCTACGGGTTGTCTTGCTATTCTTTTCATACAATGACAAGAGGTTTTTAAGCTCTTTTTTTTCTTTGCTGGTCCAGCTTGACTCAAGGAATCTCTGTCTTCCTGTTTTGGTATCAGCCCTCCCTCATGTTTTCTTTGTCCTGTGACATAACTTCTCCAGATTTTTTTTTTAAACACTCCAGCTGAGCTTTCTCTCTGTCCATCTTTCTCAGTTTGTTCTTTTTATCCTGCTTTTTTTTTGCACAAGGAGGACAAACAGCTATATTCTTATCTGTTATCCTTCAGTCACAGCTGCAGATTTTATCTGATATTTAACACCAGAAGCATAAACAAGGCTTTCAGATAAAAAAAAAAGGCTTTTCATGCGTAAGGACATCTTTTTGAGGATATTGAATGGATGGTGCAGCTGAGGTAAAAAGCTTTAAATAACCAGGATGCCAGTCTTGAACTGCGCTGTAATCTGGACAGTGTAGTGCCAAAGCAAAGGTCAGAGTCCAGCGGTTAAAAACTGTCTCCTTTACCTGCTCTCACTCAGAGAGGGGCAAGATTAGACCGGCCACTCCATTATAGGAGAAAGGCTTAAGAGCATTTCCACTTTCAGAGCTCGGATATCAGCAGCTTCTGACACTAAGCAGGGCTGACCCATCATTTTGGAGGGAGTCGAGTGGAGGGTAAGCGCTGTCTGCCCAAAAATACAGTTGAGTCTGGGCATTTTTAAAAAAAAAAAAAAAAAAAAAAAATCAGAGAAAGATGCACAAAGGACAGAATTCTTAAGAAATCAGGGCTTACACTTCTTCATGCCATTAATATACATGTATGTATATTCACTGTCTGCAATTATGACTCAATTTAACTATGCATAACATCCACAGTATGCCATTTACCAAGCGGACATTGAATTTTAATGTCTCCATTACTCTCTGATGATAGCCAGGCATCACATATCCCTTTTTTCTTGCACTGCCATTCTAACCTGTCTCTTCCTCCCCATCTCTCTTCCTCCATTTCAGGTCCATGCCATATTTGCTTAACCCAGCCAGTGTGACAGCACTCAATGCTAAAGTACTCCCAAGGCAGATGATCAAAGTCAGCAGTCAATTCACATTACAATGCACTGATTTGATGTTTCCTAACCTCCCAGGCCTTTCTCTAATGCTGCCAAAGGACCTTCAGGATACTTCAGTGCACCTCTTTTTTTCTCTGTCTCCCTCTCTCTCTCTGTCTCTCTCTCCTCTATATGTGTGAGTTTGTGTGAACAGTGTCTGCAACTGACATAGATGTTGCTCTAGCTGGGATTGTATACAATTTGGGTCTATTTTCATTTTGACATAACATGCCCAACCCAAACACCCAGCTTTAATTCATACAAGGTCGGCTCTTTCTCGCTGTTACAATATAATTATTGCCCTTCATTCACCTGCTGTTTCAAGTATTGTTTAAGAATAAATCACCCTCCTGTTCTCCTATACCACACTTCGTTTGCTCCTCATCACTTATTCATTTGCAATTCTTTATTGAGTTGGCTTCTATGCTTTAGTGGCTGCCAATTCTCTCCAAGGGGGGATGTTCAGAGCACTTCCATGTTTTATTCAATTATAAAAACCTAATATAGTGGAAAGGTGTGCATAGTGCTCCCTCATAACCATGCATTATTTCACACAAATTTACTCTGCCTCTCTGTTGTCGGGCGAGGGAAGGTTTGAACAAGAAGCCCAGATGCAGGATCTTCTGTTTCAGGACTTGACCTGCAGGGTTACTAAAAAGAGTTCCTGTATTCATGTATGACTACAAAATCTATTGTATCAGTCTTGCTTTTTAAGTAATTTTGTTTTTTTTTTCCCTCACACAGAGGCTGTCAAAATGCGTAAGCATCAAGGCCACGGCACAGTGACACACTGACCTACAAGCACAAAGGAGAACTTAGTCTGCCTTGATAAACACACACAAACACTCAGGGAAAGAGCAACCAAGAGGAGGAGAAGGAGAGGGAGAGTGTGTGAAAGGAGGAGAGAGGAATAAGAACTATTGATTTATGTAAGAGAGGCATTCCTTAAACAGCATTAGTCATCATGGTTGTGTGAAGAAAGCTGGCTCTTTAATTATTCCTCAGAAGCCAGACAAAGTCAGTGCGGCGTGAACAGCACCTATTGATTTGTGCCTGGCAGATGGGACACACTTACTTATAGAGATCCACAGAGCGAGTGGATGATCAGAAAGACAGAGACGCTACTTACCTCCTTTTCAATCTACAAAGCAACAACAGAGCAACATGTTAAGAGTGGAGATTATACAGGTGAGGCAGACTCAGGTCAAACTACACAGGTAAGAAAACCTGTTGTCCTGTGTTCTAAAGACACCTGTTGCTGAGCTAAATGTTGCTCTTCAGAAAGCAGAGAGGGTGAAACGAAATGATGTAAGCGGAATAGTCGAGGTTATGTCCTCATTAAGTATTTTTTTTAATGACACAACAGAGTAAATCAGATTAATTAAAAATATTTGAAAGAATTCTTAGTTATTTCTTCAGTTGCTTTTCTTCTTTTTTTTTTTATTGTTTTTGGAATTTAAGAAGCTCGAGGTTTGTTAGATGACTTGCAGTGTGAGCTGTCTTTTCAGTTTATTTACACTGTACTTCCAAAAACCTAAAGGAAAACTAATGAAAAAGCAAGGATGGGTGTCTTCAGGATGTTTTATTTAAAATTACAGACAGGTAAAATTTGTTAGTTTGTTTCTTCGAAGCTTTATAAATTATCAATTTCAGATCACTAAACTGTCATTTTTTTGTTCAGTTGACTCATTTTCTGATGCATAAGTTTGAGTTTCTGTTTAACTTGGCTCCTGCGGTGTGTGCTCATGTGCTAAGATAAAAGGGGACTAAAGACAGGAATACTGTGTGTGCTGTCAGCTCCAAAAAGTTCCATATGCTAAGTTTCTTTGCCCAGAAGACCAGCTTTCAAGAGCAAGAAGGAGATTTAAAGGACATAATCAAAAAAGAAGTACAAGAACAGACATATAATCCAGCAGTTTAGGATGCTTTATACACCAAGCCTACAGTAGGATATTAAAACATTCCAATTATATATCAAATAATCCATAACAAATACAAAATACACATAGAAAGCTAAAGCATTAAAGTCCATCTGTCTTGCTGGAGGGCCTTTTCTTTTGGAGCCGACTTGCTCGTCTGCATCTTAAAGTGCCACTCGATTGTTATTTCATGAGCAGGGGCTGAACACTGAGTCAGAGCCTCGTCGTAGCAGAGCAGAGAGGCAGAATTCCCCTGCATGGCTACACAATACACAGACAGCACATTTAGAGATGTTAGCCCTCTAACCAGATAACAGGCAGTGAGGTGAACCCACTAACCTCATGTCTTTACTATGTCTAGCCATGTAGGCTTCTCTGGAAACCCCAGTTAAAAATGCATTTGGTGGAGTGCTGGACCTACTCTTGGCACTGCCAGGCGAGCTAGCTTGTGCCACTCACAACCCTGGTTTGTAAAATGCCACTACTGTACGCCTCATCAGTGCTGCTTCCCCCTATGCACTTACATAATTTACACGAGCAGGAGGAGGAGGAGGGAGGACAGGGTGGGGGGGTTGGGCGGAGAGCTACGGGGATGCTCACGTCTGATTGCGTTTGTCCACGTGGAGAGACAAATACGGGCAGTATAAGGGGGAGCTCATGGCGCAGCAGCTGACTACATGCTGAGACGCTCCTACGACATGCTGACAGACAGCAGAAAGACCCCTCCCCTCCATAGCATTTACGAAGCTGGGCAGGGGTTTAGACGAAACAGGAACAAGGCAGAGAGTCGGAGCACATTAGAGGTGCACTGATCCAAGACCATGGCATGGTTATTTATTAATCAGCTGAGCTTAGCTAACTGCCTGCTTAGATGAGCGCTTGGTACGCTGCAGCATCGGCCCAAAGACAGAAAAAGCTGTTGACATAATGCAATTTAACATAAATGATGCGTTCTCATCAGATAGAGATATCTGATTGAGCAAGTTTTTTAGAAGAGGATAGAAAAGAATACTATAGACATTTACTGCCATTTGCATGGGTTGAAGTAATTATTGTGTTGCAGCCAGAGTCAGCTATATATATGTAATTATGAAACATAGAAGGGTGATTAAAAATAAAATACAAAATGAACAAGAAAAATGATGTTTTAAAAAACTAAACACTTTCTGAAAAAAAAAACAAATGAGATACAATATACAATTCCAAAAAAATAGATATTATCTTATTGCATATCTGCTACAGCCCCACATTTCTGGTGCAAAGACCCTCTTGAAATGGAAGGAAATATTATTGTTATTATTAATTTTGTTTTTGATTATATCACAAATTCTGCAGATTTAGCATGTCCATAACACACCATACTTTACACACTGGTGTCAAATGTTTGTCAGATGGAGTCACTCCCCACTTTCAGCTTGTTTGCTTCTCTACCCCCTGTTCTTTTCTCTTTAACTAAAGCCATTTGAAAGCTAGAAAAAAATAGCTTAAAAAAATAAGCCTTTAGCCAATCATCATCAAACTTCATGCAATTCATGCACAGTGTGGCCCATGGTAATGTACACGGAAGTCTATGACTACAGTGTGTCAGCTTCTACAATCTAGTTGCCACAGGAAAAGATGTGGCATTTTTTGTAAACATGCATGTCATCCAATGGCTGCAACAAACCCCAATGTGCACACAGGTACAGGGTCTCCTTTGGCCAACTTGCATCTTGTTGTTAATGCATAGCAGTTAGTTGACTGACCATAAAGTCAGTGATGTAAGGGTTGTGGTACTTTCGTCCCACCTGAATGTCATGTGCCATGAGTCTGCTGTAAAGCTGCTGTGGAAACAAGCTTTATGAGTTGTTTGCTGACTGTTGTCCTCATCATGCTTCTATTAATTATCACATAGCATGTGAAAAAAAATACATTTTAGCAAAAGAACAAATAACCCAATGCTTAGCTCTGTAAATCCATTTGAGCTTGTTTGGCTGCAAACAATCCTTAGTATGTGCTCCAAAGTAAATGCTGTCAGAGTGTACAGCAAACAAAGGATGTTTGCCCATTTGCACGTTGATTCATCTCCTAGGGTGAAGTCAGTGATGAGTAACAGCATGGTGATGTTGTCGGTAAATACGCTCTAACATACACAAAATCACCCCTTTCATGCTGTACTTTTGGAGTTCACTAGCAACACAACGCTGCATGCTGACAATGTTTTTTTTGCCAATTTCAACAGCTCACAGTTGGGGTGTCAGCACATCGAAATAGTGTTGAGAAACGTAGCCTTTTAACTGAGACGAAACATCTCTTCTGGAAGTCAAAAAAAAAAAAAAAGAAAGAAAGAAAAACAGAATGGGATCCAATTCTCCAGAGTGCCCCCCATCCCCCAAGAAAAGTCTCCTCCACTGCTTTTTGGCAGGGCTGGGTAACACACAGGAAATCACTGGCACACAACACACACTCTCTACCTGAGGACAAAGGGAAACATCTCAGCCTCCAGTTTGGGCTTCAGAGACTAATAGGAGGCTCGCACATCACCACAGGAAAACAAGTGATGGGCTCTCCATTGGTTTATACTGTTGATGCAAGCTTTACAGACTCAAGTGTTTTTGCTAACTTCTTCATTGCTACAAGAGACACTCGCAGGGGGTTCAGTGAAGGAGCAGTGGAGGCCTCTGAAAAAATTCAGGGAGCAGGCTGTGAAGGAGAGAGGTGGAAAGCCGATGTGGTCAATTACGAGACACTTCCTTTCATCATTTCTGAGACTACCTCACACACACACTCTCTCATTCTCCCAGACTTCTGCGGCGCTGAGCTGAGAGAGAGCCTAAGCCTCTTGGACAGTTCATTTAGGATAATGCAATGATGAGAAATGGCGGAGGGGAGCCTTGTGTGTCTGTGTGTGGGTGTGTGTGTGCCAAATCATGTCTAATAAATCTATCGTTTTCAAATGGCTCTTCAGACTCAAACACATTTGAAGCGAGATGCAAAACATGTCAGCAAAAGACAAGACTGATTATTTTAACATCCTGCTGAAACATAAAAAGGCAATCTATAATGTCAACATATTATTATTTCATGAATTCAAACAACACAAAAAAAGGACATTTCAAAGAAATTTTCACATAAAAAGATGGAACAGAAATTATCAAGGGGCTTTTTTCCCTTTCTTCAGACTTCAGAAAAGAGAAATTTATTTCTGCCTTCATCTCTAAATTGGATGCAATTTATTGCCTCTCCAAAGCTCATTTTTCACTGGCTTGCAGGATCCATGGGCCATGGCAGGCAATGCATATCTGCCCGCCTCCCCTGGCCTCGGGTGCTAATATGTGGAAACTGGCCTGGGGATACGGAGCCCAACCAATGGAAAAGGAGACAGAGGGGACGGAGGAGAGAATCAATCCCTAATCGCTGAAGAGTAGGCAGTAGGAAGGGTGATGAGGAAGAGAAAAGCAAAATATCAGGAGAGGAAAAAAGACAGAAAGCAGTGTGTTTACCAGCAGACATTTGGGTGCTGTCAGCTGACTGGAAGAGCTCTGGGATGTCAAAGAAAGAAAAAGGGAGTTATATAACCAGGCTGTTTTAGCAGTGGGAGAGAAAGAGAGGCAGACACAGACAGAAGCTGAGAACGAAAGAGGGACCAGAAAACATAGCCATTTAAAGTGACAGGGACAACATGATCAAAGCTAAAACAAACACGGCACATGATGCTGCCAGCACAGACATCAGGCTGAAGGAGGTAAGTGTCCAATGAACAGAGATCTCTGGTGAGTAGTTAAAAATGCAAGCACTGAGGTCAGAGGGTCATGCCATCCATTATGTTTGCATGATAGTGTGGGTTCTCATGTAAGCAATGCTCACCTGCTCCTGAAGCTGCACAGTTGCTTGGTTAGCTCTGCACTTTTTGAGCTTCAATCAGCCCTGCAGGAAGGAATCCTAAATAGACAAGCTGGAACACTAGGTCACTAGTCATTTCAAATTCCACTAATAGTTGCTAAATGTCCATTCAACCCATCCCATCAACTAGCTACAGCTTTGCGTTTGAGCTGGACCACTGAATCATAGTTTTATTTGTGAAAGATGCAAGGTAACAGGTGAATGATAGATCTCAGCTATGTTGGACACTTTGCAGCCACATGAGCATTAAGCACAGTTAGCTCAAGGTGCACTCTGTCCTGTGACCTTGCTGTTACACTTCTGCAGAGCAATGAATAACTATCACATTTCTTTGGCTGACAGCTGACACCAAGAGGCCCAGGTGATATACAAGACATGACAAGTGATTCTAATTAAATGTAGAGCTTGTGGATGTAAAGTGGCAGGAAGGGAACAAATCCTGTCCAGGCAGTGAGCGGCAAAGCGGCATGGCTTGCTCCAAACAAGACGAGCCGAGGCTGTCAGGGGCTGCCTCATCTGTCCTGTAAACCTGGGCCCCGGCTCCCCAGGGGGACTGACAGGTTTCAGCTGGAGGGGAGAAGGCACACCGCAAGCCTCCCGCCTCCTCCTCCACAGCAATAAACACATGGCATACAAACAGGCGAAGCAAAAAGTCATGCGCACGATGTGCATTTGTCACATAACTGCCTGCTGCCATGGAACAAAACATGGTCCTCTGAAGCCAGAGATTAGATGAAGGCTGTCATCCTGGTTCTGGTGACTAAATAAAAAAATAACAGGCTACAATCACAAAGAATCAATAGATACAGGAAGCAAGACACCTCTGTTGATGCTGCATCCCACTTGTGTTTCCACCATGACTCTATTCATCCAGCTCAGGTTGAGAACAAAGGACTAGACATGGTAGGTTTTTTCTTTTTTCCACAGATGGCAGGTTTGTTTTCTTCAACACTCGGCAGAGGACCCAGTGGTACTCAAGGCAAACATGAGTGTGTCAGTAAGTGACACAGGACTGCACTTTACAGAGGACACTCACAGGGCCTTCAGCTTCCCAATCAGACCCCCGGAGACAAGCCTCACCGAATCAGTTAACCTTTGACCCCATTGGTACAACTCGGGTCCCAGAAGTCACGGTCAGAGGGCTGAAAGACAATGTACGCCATGCCTTGATAGAGTGACAGAGGCAGTCGTGTTGGTTAGCATCCGTCCGTGCCAGAAAATGATGGGAAAACAGTCCATCATAAGCCCATCTAATGCCAGCAAGGAAATATCTCTTTGATATTACAAAGTCACGGTTCAGTGCTTTCTGTTCTCTCCAGCAAAGCTTGGTTTGACTTGATACAGCTGGCTTACTACCTGTCAAGTTTTTCACTTCACCTCTAACATAAATTGTCTTCAACATGACGCTATAATACATAAAACTGCATTGTGATTTTAAATATGTGAGTGTTCTGGTTTGTAGAAATGTGGACTTCATTTCAGTTTTGGAAATATGTGGCCATTTTTTGGTTGTGGAATCTTTTCTGCAGGCTTTTTCCCCGTAATGACTGTCAGGCACTGAATTTAGTAAAAAAACAAGATGATGAAATTGTGGAAAAATGTTGTGGCTTATGTTGTTTCATTTTGTGTTTTAGTGTTAAGTCTTGGGTAGGATTCCTAACTTTGGGATTTTTAATGTTAAATTCTACAAAAACATTGTAAATATGTATATAACACTGGAAAACTACCAGAGGAAATCATGCAATTTTCAACTTTAAAATGAGTTAAATCCACAACATTACATATATTGGTTCAGCTTCACAGGGATATGTAAAATGGTCTTTACTCTTTTATTAGTTATTTTGGTGCCGTAACAACAATACAAAGCCAAATGAAAGAGGTTTATTGAAGTTTCCTATCTTAGCGAGATGAACTATCACATAAAGCTGGTGTGTTTAAAAGAACAGACAAATCTGGTAAGCGATGCCTGTGTGTCACCATCTTGCACAGTTGCCGTTAAGTAAGCAAGTAAGTAAGTAAGTAAGTATGTAAGTAAGTAAGTAACTAAGTCTTTTTTTAAATAGGGCACTTTTCTCAGCTCAAAGCATAGACTGTATAATTAATGGACGTAGTCTCTGCAACGTCACCCGTCTGTCTGAAACAGATTTTTTGAAGCAAGACGGCCGGTGCGGCCATATTGGAAATGAGGCGGGCTGTGAGTCTCCACAGTAACAGCCATAGGACGCCCCACAGTCAAGTGATCTGAGCTGTGCCTCTGATTGGATGAACTGGCGATCTTAATATTGTTGAATCTGAGTTAGAAAAAAATTCACCCCCCCTTACAGTGTGTGCCGTTAGCAAAAATAGCGATTCAGACAGGAGACATTCTTTGTACCAGGCTGTAAATGTGCTTATTTTGGTAGTAAAAACTGCTTTTTTTGGCTTGGTGTGTACGTGACTTCCGGTACTTCCAGAGCCAGCCTCAAGCGGACACTCGAGGAACACCAGACTTTAGCACTTCCGCATTGCCTCATATTTTCAGACTGTAGGTTGCTGCTTGGCTCAGAGTCACAAAGTGCTTAACACGAGATATAAAAAAAAAATAAGAGGACAGCAAGTTAAATAATTAAGACATTAAAGGTGCCAGATAACAACAGTCAGTTCACAACAGTCCAAATGCCTGCCTGATCAGGTGGGTTTTTAACTGGCCTTTAAAAATGTGTACAGAGGCAGATGCTTGCAAGGCCATTTTACTGTGGTGGGCAACTAATCTTCTTCTGCTGCTGCCCACTGACTGTGACAGCATTATGGATAGTTGAATTAAAAACATTAGACAGCTGCTGATGAGGGCACCTTTATCTGATGATATTAGCATTATTTAGAGTAATCATATTTAGACTGGTTATAACCATAGCCTGATTACCTATGGAGAAACAGAGGACTGGACTATATCTACACATAATATCAATCAATCAATCATAATATAACATTAACCTACCATGATAGTTACATTAACCAAATAACAGCTGCATTTACTCATCACAAACATGTATTTTATTATAAATATTCCTTAAGAACACATTATTTTGAATTTGTTTATTTGCTGTCCTAACTGGACCGTAATGATTACATGCAGCTTTTGGATTAGCTTGGTAGCTAGTAGAGGAGCTTTATTTGTGTGATCGTTACTGCCTGGCAATGAACAATTATAATATTTTTGATTCCCTTCTGAATATCTTAGAATGATGTCATGGCATGTTTTATGCAAAGATAACAGAAGTTATCATGACTGATGGAGCAGCTGAAAACTCCACAAGTTCCAAATGTCACCATCACTGTGGCCAGAAGTAACGTTAAATAGAAAAAAGGGGAAAATTAGTCACTTATGAGCACAACTTGCATTCCATTGCACAGATGGTTAGGTGACTTGTTAACTTCCAGTATTTCATTTGATTGGTAAATACACTGACCAAAACTTCCAACGCAACACTTTGGTTTATTGCAACACATGTAATTTTCTTACGTTAAATTTAACAATACATAACAAATATTAAGATTCAAATCAAAAACACAGTTTCAGAGTCAGGAACAAGGAACAGGCCAATCAAGACACTGAACATTAGTCTGCCTCAGGTAGTCCTGACAGACTCTGGCGACATGTGGTCTCTTGTCATCCTGTTGCAGCGTTAGGCAATAGTGATAGACAAGTGGAACTGCGACAGGGGTCCGGATTTCATTACAGGAATGGGCCGCACTGAGGTTTCAATCTATGAAAATGAGGTCTGTCTTGTGTCTATTGCTTATTCCAGCCCAAACCTTTACACTGGGTCCACCCCAGTGGTCATGCTGCAGGATGGTAGCATCAGCATAATGTTCCCATTGCCTACACCAAACACGCTGTTCCGTTTGCCACACTCAAGTTAAACCTCGATTCATCGGAGAAGAGCACCCTGTTCCACCTGTGAGCATTCCAGCCCAAATGTGCCCGTGACTATCGCAGATGGACGTGGCGATGCACAGGAGTCAACACCACACCATGGCAGGGACGCCTTGTGCAAGTCAGCTTCACGCAGGTGGTTGTGCACAGTTTGATCGCTAATCAGGTTCTGGAGACAGCCTCTGGTCTGAGCAGCAGTTACTGTAGCTGGCAAGAAGTGATTGCGCAGGTGCTGGAGGTGAATATAGCGATCCTGCTGAGGGGTGGTGACACGTGGTCTGGGGGCACGTGGTCGATCATCAGTGCTTCCTGTTTCATTATGTCAGCTCTAGAGACATGATATGGTCGACATGTGGACGCCAAGGTTCCTTGCAACCCGTCTTTGCAACATTCCACCAGTAAGCATACCAACGGCTCGCTCTCGCTGATTTTGACCTAGGCACAGCATGGTCACACGTTGACCCAGGACAATGCACAGGAATATTTAAGTTGCCCATTGCTATAGCTATTTATTGACCAAATTATGGAAGGATTGGTCAAAGAGTTCTACTCAACCTGACGGGATAGGCAAAATTCTAAACAATGTGCAATCAAGCGGAACGAGCTGCCCACACAACAAAATCAAAACAATTTTCTGAGCTTTTTATTTGTAGTTGATGTATCATGACTCAAAACCAATATTCCATTTTATGTACACCAAATATTTCAAAATTGTATGTGTTGCATTGGAAGTTTTGGTCAGTGTAGTTTTAATATTTTTAAGTAAGGGATAATGTGATTGATAACATTTAATGATTCGTTCAAATACTTCTGGGGGAGTAAGACGCAATTTTGAGGGGCATAGTCTCACTGTAGGGCCAGCATCCTTTTTTTAATCACTAAATCAAGCTTCAAATAACTTTTATTCAAACATTTAAATTGTTCCTGGAAAAATCCCTCCCATTCAGTTTTTGTGTTGTCCTTTCGGACATCTATCTTTTCAAACTGGGCCCCAGTCCATTCACTTTCTTCAGCCCGCTCACAGCCAGACCTGATAGTTCACCCCGCCCCCTGTCCAGTCCACAATCCTCTCTATTTTGAGTGTCTCGCAAAGCCACTGATGTGATTAGAGAGGATGATGATTACAGTTACATAACAGAATCAAATTAATTTGTGGCCTGAACACAGGCAGAGGCAGCAGGAAATCACTCAGGCTCTCAAATCTCCCTTTCTCTTGGTCGCTCCTGTGCACCCTATCTTTACATGACACCCCCTCCCTGCACCCCCTGCCCCCTCTTTAACACTTAGACACACCCCTCTTTCCTCTCCGCCCCTCCCTCTAGTCAATTAAAGTCACATCGAGGGATTAAAAGGAAGTAGGTCAGTGGAGCATTGCTGGGGGAAAAAAATGCAACAAACCACATCAGAAGTCACTGTATCGACCTTGTGAAACACAGACTAAACTAGCAGCCGCTTGTGATCTCATCCTCCCTCGACCACTGCTGTGGCTCTTCACAGAAGCCAGGTTCAAATCCCACGGACCAAGCTGTGCCCTCACCTTGATTTCTCTGCAGCTCACAGGAAACCCCCCCTGGAGGGCAGCCTAGGGAGCTGGGCTTTGGTGGCGGACACTTGATACCCTCTACAGAGTGCTTTGTCTCTAGTCCCCGAACAGATCCTCTTCAAATGCAGGATTATAGCAGTGCTAAAGGCAACGAGAGCCCCACAGCTCCTCTGTGAGAGGAGAATGCCAATAACCACCGTGCAAGGCAGAAACAATACACATGCAGTGGCACTATGGCACTTTGCATTTACACGTACATACTGAAAAATAACATCCAATATTATATATATATATATATATATATATATATATATATATATATATATATATATATATATATATATATATATATATATATATATATATATATATATATACACACACACACACATCTCTAACCCCTGTACTTTTAAATGCTAAAACTTTATTTAAATTATTTTTCAGAATAAACAGACTGTAAAAATCTGTCCATCCACTCAAACTCATTAAACTTCATCTGCTTCTACCTTCTGCATACTTTGACTCAGAGACTCCATTCACACATTAATGTGATAACAAGATTTTATAGTATTTACACATTACTCATAGATTTTGCTGTCAGTGACATTCTTTTAACATTTTACTGTTTGAACGGTTTATAAACTCTTCCACTACTTCCTTACTTCCTCTTCTTTACTCCTTTTTCACTCCTTCACTTTCTCTTTACTATTTCTTTGTCATTTCTTCTTCATTGTAACTCCTTCTACTTCACCCTTCCTCACACTCCTTCTTCATCACTCCTTTTTCTCCACTCCTTCTTTCATACTTCTTTTCTCTCCTTCTTCTTCTTCGCTTCTTCTTCCCTTTTTCCCTTCTCTCCTTCTTCCTCATTACTCCTTTTTCTTGACTTTTTCTTCAATCCTTCTTCCTCCCCTCCTTCAGTTCTTGTCTCCTTTCAAAGGTTCTTATTTCACATTTTCATGGTTTTCTTTGCTCAGCTACTTTGGAAGATTTATTTTCACATTTTCAGCTTTTTTTTCACAATTTCAATTCTACAGCTTCAGCATTTCAACACATTTGCTGCAAGGAAATGCAACTTCTCTAGTTGGAGGTTGATATTTCAGATTCAGATTCAGGAAACTTTTATTTATCCTGAGGGAAAATGCATTTCAGTTAATGTGAGACTTTAAAACAGCCTGCACCTTTTCAGTGATTTTCAGACTGCTTTATTGCGTTTTCACTCTAGGGTTTGATTGGACAGAGCCCAGACTACACCTTCTAAGCGAGCTTGGCTCACATGTTTTGTTCAGAATCAGAGTCCAATTGCGTATGTTCAAAATGCCCAGACCACAGCAGAAAAAGCCCCCTGTTTTGAAATAACACATAGATTCGAATGATCATGTGTGAAAGCACCCTTTAGCACACACAGGTTTACTTCCATACTGGGGAAATATATAGAAGGAATGAATAAAAACAGAAAAAATGGCTGCCTTCCTTGGTGTAAAACAATTTTTTATCTATAGTTTTTCCCATCCAGGTTCTAATTTGGGCACCTAGATTAGAGAATTGGCTGACGACACGTAATTTCTTTAAAGCTTATGTTCTCTATCATGCTTGATCCCTTTCATCCCTTTCAACAGTTCTCTCTGCCTCTCCCCTCTCTCTACTATTTTTATAAATGAGCACAGGCACTGTTTACATGTTTTTCTAATATAAATAACAATAATTTATTCAATTACAGTGCTCATTATGAATGCCTGTTGAAATGCTGTGCGGGGAAGCATTCAAAGCAACATGCACATGCTCAGATCAACCTCCTATGTGAGTTTAACCTGCCCAACTGTTTCTGTCTGATATGGAGGCGGTCTGTGCTGTGTGATGAAAACTCAGCAGGGGAGGTGAGCAGGGAACGGCCTCCCTTGTGCTGTGCCACGACAGAGTGATGCTGCTGTCAACATATTATACTGTATTTGTCCAACTTAATCAGCCTCACACTCACCACTCACTACAGAGGAGTGAATAACAGTGGGAAACAGAGTAACAAGCCTGTCAGCGCTGCACACATTAACAAGGGGAAATTATCCGAGCTATTTCCACACTCAACAGCTGTGAATGACTTCACAAATAATGTAAAAAAAAAAGGTTCTTTTCAGTGACAGAAGCAGAGATGACATATCTAATTCTTTGACACCATGGACTGAGATGACAAAGGGTCTGACGGAGAGTGATGCTGCAAGTAATTTGTTTACTTTGTTCATAACATCCAGAGTTCAGAATAGAAAGATTCACAGGCTACACAATGAAACAGAAAAACCTGTTCATCATTTTAAATGCCATACAAATCAGAACGATGGTTGTTGTTTGTATGTTTGACTAATGCACTTTTATGTGGAAACTTCAACGATTTAAAAGCAAAGATGCAAAATAATTTTGCAACAGATGAGAAAATGTAAATCTGCGCCACATCTTCTGCTAACATGACTGCACTGATTTATTTCATTTTATAGTTTATATCATCATCTTTTGATGAATCAAGCTTAATGACTTTGCATCATAGCTGCTCACAGTCAGAGGACTCACTCCCTTCCTGATGGTATATGTTTTATAGTCCCATGATATCATGAGAACATCTTACATCACTTGTATCTTTTATGACATATATAAAACATATAATACAGGCACGCCCAGCTTAAGATTAACCTACATGTTACTGCAGCTACAGCCCAGTATGAATCTCCTCACTAACAGTTTGTCAGGTGAACTGTGCCTCTGATTGGGCAAACTTGCCATCCTAATATTGTCTCATCTACTAATCGTGAGAAACACTAGCACTTCCTGTTGGCTCACATTTGTAGACGAGAGGTTGCCGCTTGGTTGGAACTGACAAGTCCCATAAGGTCTAAGCCTCCTGACTGATTTAAGAGGTCTACTGTCAACTCAACATATATTTACAGCACAAAAAGACCAAATAGCAAAGCTAAAACTGAAGTCATCATCCAGCACAGCCAATTTTATAGCCACCGCAGAGTTAACAGCAGGTGTGGACAGACAAGCAAAGCTGTCGCCCCACCAAATTCAGAGGGAAGGATTTAGAGCTTCATGTCTAAAGCTCCCTGATGACCACTAAAAGGCCTGTGTGGAGGAAATGAAATAATTCCTTCTGACATCAGAAAGACTTTCCATAGCTCAGTTCATAATGTAGCTCTCTAACTTCCCAACTCCCCTCACTGTTACAACATGCATCTGTAGAGCCCAAGTTAAGGTCAAACTTGTTTAGTGTTGTTAATAATACACTGAACCTAAATCTATGAATACATTTTACAGGGATTGTCCTCTCAACAGCTAATGTCAATAATTAGAAAGCAGGTTGGCCAATGACCCGTATACAATGCCAGTATCAGATTGTTGATTTTATGTTGTTTTGTAGTTAAAACAACAATATAATTAACAGCCCTTATTCCACGCACATAATATACACGACCTGTTTAGTCAGTAACATGTTTTCAACAGCTTTTAAGATAAACATCATTCACAGAATAGAAAAATTTGTTGGATTTAAGACAACAGAATACAACTGATATTTATGTCGGTATTACATTACAATATTGTATATTACACAATTCATATTAAGCATGAGTCAGCACATGCTTTAGATTTAAAATACAATTTTCATTTAAGGAAAACTAAACCGTACAGATGACAGCACGGTAAAGTGATGTCTGACAGAAGCCACACTAAGTGTCTGCAGACATTATTTACTTTTTTCATCAGTCTCTTTAGGGAAGGCATTAGTTGATATTCATCATTTCAAAATACCATTAATCAGCCTGAAAAATTAAGTATTTCTTTGGATACCCATTAAATACAAAAAAAAAAAAAAAAAAAAAAAAAAAAAACAAAGGGTGAGACATCCTGGATCAACGGTGAACTTAATGAAATAAAAATAGAAATCATAACAGAAATAACTAAAAAATAACAGTAAGCTAAATTTAAACAAGACAAAGCTGATCTTTATCAACATTAATGCAATGATTTTTACCCATAATTACAGTGACTAAAAATACTCTTGAAATATCTGTTTGTGTATTGATAGTAAATTGCAAATGCCAAGGAGCCCAGCTGTTGAAGCAATAGTTGTTGGAAACCACCACAGAAGAGCACATGTGGACTAGCATATGTCTGTATGATGCAACACAATCTCCGTATTGTGCATTACTTAGACCAAAACTTCAGAAAAAGTGTCTGAACCCATTAACCCAATAACATCTTTGAAGAGGTCGACAGTGATTTGATTCGTTTTGTTTTAAAATTTTGATCTCTTTGGTGAAACTTGGATCTTTTTGATGATGAATACTTAAAGAGAGCAGGATGCTGTAGAATTTGCTCTGACGGTTTACCTGTAAGTGGTGCATAACAGGGAATTAATTCTACACATAGTTTTCATTAATGCATCAGAAAAAAAAAGTACATTGCTCCACACTTAAATAGCCGTAGACTGGGAGCAATAATGTTAGGATAATGAGCTTTATATGCACCTGGAGACCCAGCTTCTCCTATGCCTATGCATCAAGAGCTGAAATCACTGGCAAAAACCTTGATTTCAAAAAAGTGGTGAGCCTGCCACGCTAACACTCCATCAATGCAATGCACCAACAGGGGTGTTGGCGCGAGTCCATCTCCTAAGACGTCCTCCGTAATCAACACGTTATCGCATCCTGATTTCAATTAGAGCAGGACACAGATCCAGGCAGCTGCATGTTTAAGTGTCTGCACCTCAGGATTCACTGTCGTTATCAGATGAGGAGATGACTGAGACAAACCTGATTGGCTCCGTGACTAAATGCTGCAGGTCACGGTTTTAAAGCGAGTTGAGAATCCATTTGATGCGTCTATCAGAGGAAGAAATCACAAGATTTAATGATATGAGAGTTTTGATTAAATAAACGGTGAGAATACTGTTAGACTGGAGTTCTCACATCTTGTTCTATGCAGGGTTGAAAGGCCTGTTCTGAAAATAAGTGGATGCATTTCATTTTTAAGATGAAAGATTAATTGTTGACATAGACTCACAGGAGAAATTATTGCAAAAATATACAAAGAAAGACTTGGTTCAATGCAACCTCTGATCAAAAAGATTTAAAACCATCTCATTATGCAGTTATGCATAGGAACACTGGTCTTGGTCTTAAATCTTATCAAAGGATCACCAGACACAAAATTATTTAGAGGTTAAACTGAATAAAGATGGCATTGATGCTTGAAAGATTAACCACTCTGACCCTTTGTAGA
Organism: Labroides dimidiatus; assembly: GCA_030710495.1. NCBI lineage: Eukaryota > Metazoa > Chordata > Actinopteri > Labriformes > Labridae > Labroides > Labroides dimidiatus. The sequence goes on from CM061147.1 coordinate 17,568,932, forward strand.
AATGGCTGTGACAGTGTGAAATTCCACAGACTTGTCACTGTGAGGATGAAAGTCTAAGAAAAGCAAGGGATGAAATCTGCATCCCCGAAAGAGCCTGCCTCTCTAATCTTTGCATTGTGAAGGCAAAAGACGAGTGAGTCAGATTTACGTCACTATTTGTTTGCTCCTTTTTTTTTTTTTCCGCCCACAAATGCCTCTTCCTGCTTCCTCTTTCAGACTTGCCTTTAGGAGATGAATCGTTTTTACAGTTTAGTTCCTCATTTAAATGAAGTGGGCGGGATGTAGGGAGGGCGCTTTAATCACTTATATAAATATTTGTATTCACACGGGCTGACCCTCAGAATAGTCTATTACTTCATCTCTTTCACCCGCTTGGCCCCAACCTCTCATCCAGACACGCTTATTTACCTCTTCTGCTCACCCATTCAATGAGACTTCAGCCAGCACAGAGACATTAGCATAGCCACACAGCTCCACAGAGCAGACGGCTATGCAGCTTTGTTCTCAGCTTTGTTCTGAGGGGACAAAATAAAGCCTGCTATGTGAGACGAGGAGCAAGGGAGGAAAAGGCGGGGGTTGGACCACTGGGGAGACAAGAGAGTCCTCTGTTTCTACCCTCTAATGCTTTGACAGTGAGTAATAAATTGATCATCACTTTGGGCACGATGCCGACCTTGAGATTTTCTTTTAAAGCAGTAGCTGGACAGCAGGGAGAGATAGGTGGTCATCATCATCAGACGGCAGTGTGTGTACGTGCACGTGTGATACACTGGGAAGTCTCGGCGATAGTGATCTGGGATGGATCTCAGAAGAGACAGGGCTCCTGCATCTTTAATTGTTCAGAGGAACAGAGCCTCATCACAATTATAGAGCATTCAGGAAGCCTCCAAACTCATTTAGCTCGCCTCATCTGGGAACAGGAATCCACTAAACACAAATTCCTCTTCTGCAGCCCGCGGCAAAAAAGCCTTCTTTTTTTTTTAAAGATTAATAAGATAAGAGATTTAAGAATATCCAAAAGACAAGAGGAAAAAGACTCATTGTTGGAAATGTAACATCTCAACGTGTCAGCATGTGCAGAAGGGAAGAAAGCTGGACTGAAAAACTTGACAACGCTGTTATCGTTCATTTCATTACTTTAATTAAAACCAAAGAAAGCTCTAAAAATACAATTTTCGAAAGACTCTCATTATGTCTGGTCTTTTGAGTCTGCTCATTGTCTGTCTGTCTGGAGCGATCACACTGGGACAGTGAGTGAAACAGGAGCACATGAGAGGAAAACATGCACGAGGCAACACACCCAATGTTCATTATAAACCTTCCCGTCTCTCCTTGTGCTCATAATCTGCTTCCCCTTCCAGAGCACGAGGTAAATTATAACTATAATTGAAACATTGCACATGTTAAGCAAATGTGGGCTCTCTCATCCATAAGGAGACGGAGGCAGGAGATGCATTAAACAAATAACTAATCAAGTCAATGCAGCGCGACAAGATTGTCAAAGAAAAGCAATCTTCAATGGTGTTTCAAAGAAAGCTCGGCAGATATGAAAGATGATGTTGGAGGGATAGCTTCGAGCTTTTGCACAAAATGCTTAAGAGTGATGTCCGTCCTCTCTTTAATGGATATATGGCTGTATACATGCTGGCCATTGTGATGGATGTCCCTAGGCACCCTGCAGTAAGTGCACTCTGGTTCCTCAGTGAGATGCAGCTGCACTGACTGAAACCAGAGTGATAGAAAGGTGTGACCAGGTGTCTCACTCTCTGTTTCTTCCTTCTTCACACGAGAACAACTCTATATTTTCCCCCTCCAAGCGGTCCCCGTTGAAGCTTTCAAAGGCCACAAGAGTGAATAAATATTTGAGGTAAAGCAAGCACGCTGTTCCTTTACTTTTGACAGTGTACATTTTTAATGCTGCCACAGACTAGTCCTCCACTTTATTGCTCCTTTTCAGGAAGAACAGTGTTTACAAGGAACGCTTTACCCTGGTGGCCTCTACGGATATTAAGCTGCGATTTTGTGGGACTTTAATCACACAAAGACTTCATCTGCTCTGCTCTCTGTCAGGATTTGTGTTTTTATCTTTGTAAATCATTGCAAGATTTTGATTACATTTTATTTGCTTAAAGTCTGGAGCCATCAGATTTAGTCATGAAAAAGGATGTCACCAGAATACACCTGTAGGGGGCATTGTCATGCATGGAAGGAGCGGCAGCTCTGCTACGTGTTTTACTGGGAGATGGAGAAGACACACACACACACACGGTACCACTGTCACCAGAGTGTAACCCACCCCCCCTTTGTATAATCACATCACCCTGATCGCCGCTCTTTAGTCATCATGGTCACATGAGAGAGGGAAAAAAAGTGACATAATTTCCTCCATTTCAGCACATCTGTTCCACATCTGACCACCATCCAGACAGATTTAGTGAGCTTTTCTGCCCCTGCTGTGGAGATTGTAAACAGACCGCTCAGCTTGTGTTGTTAACTCAAACAAGATGTGAGGACCCTGGGCCAAGTCTGTGAGGGCCTTCTGATTATGCTGGACTCAGGACAGCCTGGAGTCCCCCTAAATGTCAGCTTAAGCAACAACACCTGGTCTGAGATCAGTGAGGGAGCACTGAGACAGTGGAGCGTCTGAGGAGAGGGGTTTGTCTGCTGTAAGCCAGGGGGGCTGCTGAGCAGATAACTCAGTTGCATAATGCTGCCCACTTCAACACTCGCCTTAATAAGAGCGAGCCTTTCAATTCGTCTTACAACGACAAGCTGCAGAGTACAGAGTGAGAAGAGAAAAAGCAGGGATCCCATTTGTATTTTCAAGATGAGCTCTCTTTGACAAAAAGGTGTCGCTCGGAAGTATCACTGTGTAATGTGGCTAATCTCAGGCTGAAAGATATTGTAAATGGCTGCTTAAGACCTTTCATTCACGTGCTGCAGTGCCGGCACTCATCCGTTTGATTGGTGTCATTTAGCACGCAAACATGCAGCTGGTGACAGGTATCAGAGCTGCCTCTCTAATCATACACATTCCTCAACACTATGGCATGTCCCCATCTATCTCCTGCTCCTTAGAGGCAGCACAGCTTCCCAATCAGAGTGGATAATACCCTGTGGACCAACTACCACACTGTGCATGGACAGAAAACACGCCGCAGCTGAAAAGAAAAGACAGCCGAGGCCCATTTAACATTACTGTGTTGACACTAATGGACACACGGACTACACCCTCATGTTTGAGAATAAGGATATTATGCAGACATCCAAGCTATCCCTTCGCTTCTCCTCCCTGAAGCACACGGTGGCGGGGGGAACAATTGGTTTCATGGGTGCTGTGGGGTATCATTTGCTAAGGTCCCCCTGTCTCTGCCTTGACTTTGTGAGCTGGAGCTGGTGGAGTTTAAGAGGAAGGGGGTATTATCTCAGACTCTTGCCAGCCCAGTGCACTCTTTGGGATAATGTTCTTATTGGGCGTGATCCTCCGACTGCAGAAGTCATGCTGTCTTTACTCAGAAAAGTAGAAGGGGTGGGGGGGGTGAGACTGGAGGTGGCTGGCTGGCTGCACCCCAAGAGATTTAAAAAATGTAAAAAAAAAAAAATAAAGTTTCTGTTCCACTTGCTTGAACCCATATGTTTGCAGAAAATTACAGAATTAGTGGTGACAAGAAAGAGGGTTCTTATTGCTATAACTACACTTGCTTTGCATGAGAAATGCAAGAAAAAGACATCCATTTATCAGATCTAAATGGCAAAAGGCATGAAATTGGGCTTTTTTTTGTAGGAACTGTGTAGTTTTGAAAAAAAAATGTAGTGGTTTCTTCTCCAGCAGCCTCTCTGCACCTGTTTTCTTGCTAAACAAACCACCTGAGAGGTCATATGGACCAAAGAGAGAACACTTCATCTGTTCTCCCCACTGAAAACTTTGAAGACATTTTTTCTCTCGTAACTATAAGCTATGTCAATATTTGACTCAGAGCCTGACAGGATGTTCAGAGGAAAGCCAGTGGGATATACAGTTCCATAAGTACATTATAAAAGAGGAATGCAATAACAGTGCGAGGCTCTAATAACGCTGTATGGGCATACTGTACAGACAGGTACGAGCTCAGCAGACCAGAACGGGATCAGAGGTTGGAGCCACGATTGTTTCCGAGCTCACAAAATTTAACATAGCATTATGTTAGCGTCTCCCCCTCCAGTGTTGGATCAGAAAGTCCTTTGAAGAATAAATAAACAAACCACAGAGCTTCAGGTGACAACAGAGCCGACTGGCAGCTCCTCAGTATCTGATAAGGTCCATCTCCTTGCCCGTGGCTTGCAATCGCAGAGATCAATTTCAATCTGGAGACGTGATAAAGAGAGTTGACAATGTGCCCCTGCAGCTGTAAACACACAATGTCATGTCTGAAAATAACTCATGAGAAATGATCTAAGCTCAAAAATGTGCATTGATTTCATTGCCTCAACCACATCCCAGTCCAATCATTTCAGCTATCAATCCCGTCTGCTGCACAACTCTGAAAAGAAGAAGAAAAAGGTAAAAATCAGAAGCAGAGGACCAGTCTGAAATTTATAAAAAGATCTTCTTCCCGCTTACATATGAATAAAAGATATTGCATTACAGACGTTTTCTTCTGTTTTCAACCAATCAAAGCAATGCATTGTCATTTCATGCAACAAATGTGTCCTTTATTAATCAGCAGACATTCTAGTCAGACTATGTTTCCTGCCACACAGAGGTGATTGTGTTATCTGCAGGACCGGCTGTGCAACTCTCCGTCGGGCTCCTGCAGCTCCAGGATTGTCCCTTTACCTCTCCACTACAAGCACGGGCACAAGCACCCCTACCCCCCACCCCCACCGTACTCTAATTGCCTCCATTACTGTATCTGCAGTCAGATAAAATGCTAATTTCACAGCACATTAATTTCTCCAGGCTGAACAATAAGCAACACAAAGCCCAGGCCGCCTGTCTTTGCCTGGGCAAGCACGTCTGCAGCGTCGGGCTCCTCTCCCAATGGTAGAGGAGTGAGAGCACCATTATGCACAGGTCAATGAAATGAAGGAAAAATCCATCGATTCTACATTTGAAAAGAAAACACAGGAGAAGGGCTGGGGCAGGGTGATTTATCAGTCTCAGACCAAGTCTGGCAGTCAGGTCTGGAAAACTCTGAGGAGAAATGCTCCATCCTTAGTAGACTGCTTGGGCCGAAGCATGACACAGTAATGTCTGTCTATGAATCCATGTAGCTTTCCAACCTTCACCTGTAGCATCAAATATACTCTCTGGATCACACAGATAAAACTGTAGGTTAACTCAAAATGAGCTGTTGCTGACATTTTGTATCTATATTTCTCATCTACTTAAGCTTTATGAGGAGATTGCACCCATTTAATATCCATCATTATTTTCCCCTCTGGAGTTCATCGATCATTCCTGTTTCTCTTGCTCAGAAGCATCCGTCTGTGTACATCAACCTAACGTTCTCATATTATATGCATGGCTTGATTCCTCCCTCCAGCATTCCCAACTGTCTCTGGATTAGCAAGTCCACACCCCACTTCACAAATCATCACGTTTAACATAATAGCTCCCGTCCTCTAATGGCTACACAACACACTTCATTTATTCAGCCACAGTTTTTAATAAGTCATTATCAAATTCTGCTTAATTCTATTCAGGCCTTCAGGCCGGCGAGAACAGTGAAGGCTATGCTGTTAGCCCTGTGTTCGTGTGTGAGATTTGAATTTGAGTTTGTTTGTACACACGTGTATCCTAACCTAAAGAAAGTGCCCACCCCCCTTCTCTCTCTCTCTCTCTCTCTCTCTCTCTCTCTCTCTCTCTCTCTCTCTCTCTCTCAGGGTAAGGCAGATTTCAGCCCTAGAGTGGGACTGGCTCATCACTCTGTGATAAGCCCTTCACATAAAGAGCACTGCAGGGCTCACTTCAGAGAGCACTACTGTAAATAAGTCACATTTCATCTGTAATTAAACAGTATATGACAAATGAGGAGAAATTCTTATATGTTACAAATTAAGAATCAAGCTTGGTCACATTTGGCCCAGTTATTCCTGAGGAATCTGACAAAAACAAAACGTAAAAAAATAACAATTTTGTTCCCTGAACTATACCCCTGCAAGCGACATAAAGGATGCGAGAACTCTAGTAGATAGACGAGAGATTTTTAGACACTTCTTTGTTTTTGAGGAAAAAAAATACAGAAAAACAAAAGAAAAGTTTGTAGACTCGGTGACCTCTTGTTTCCCCCAGTTAAAATGTTTAGTGACAGGCAGCTAAAAGTCACAGAAACAGCCACATTTGTTCACCCAATCCAGCTCCTCCAGACTGCAGACACGCACTCAGTGCCAAACAGCTGAGTGATAGAACTGAAACAAACTTGTGAGAAGGTGTCTTCTTCTCTAACACAGAAGATCTGTTTGGCAGGAGCCAAACCCAGGTCAAACAGTGCCGCTGCACTTCTCAATCAAACTTACTCAGGGTTAGGTAGGCTGTGATTTTTCTGACTCACAACAAATAAAGGACGGCAAATTGTTGTTACAAAAAGGGCCAGGCTAGTGGCACCAATTTTTCACAGCTTGTCCCTCTAATTAGGTCTCATGAATTTAAAAACAGAAGTATAGCATCCAAAGCAACAAATTTTCTAGTCATTTGAATAAAATGATTATTATAAATTTTAATGGAATAGTCTATGCCCTCACTCAACAAACAAAGGGTTAAACTAATGATCACAGTCTGCAGGTTCACTGCTAATCAAGTGTGACTAAAGTTAGCAGAGCTAGCGCCACCAGCCTTCAGTCCACCATGTGGCTTGAAGTCCACAGCCCTGTGCTGGTGAGATATCATACTAGACTTTCTAGATCACAATATTGCCAAGTGCTACACTGTGAAATGTTTTCAGTTAACTTTACTTGTTTACATCTAGCTTTGTATGGTAAATAGAAACTGCAGCGCAAAAACAATCTGTTAGTGGAAACAGTTAGCCTTTAGAGTGTTTGCATGTCAGTGGCAAAAACATCTGTTTTGGTGGACTTCTATGATCTATCTATATGACCTTTGTAGCATGCATAGTAGATACTGGCTGACTCTTTATACCATATTTTTAATCCTTTAACTTCTTAGTCATGCAGACCCTGATTTGAACCGACAGGGCATAGGTAAAAATAAAATACCAGAATCACACCTTACTTTATGAACTGACTGTTTGATAATACATAAGAGGCAAAAACTGGGGCTAAGTTACGAGAACATGGAGCGCAGATGGTCTAGTGGTCTTGGTTGCACTCCATGTGGCATGAGCTGGTGGAGTTTAAGGGCGGGCGGCCTGGGTTTGGGTCTGGCCTTTGGCAACTTTCCTGGGTGTCTCTCCCCACTCTCACCCTATTTTCTGCCTTATCCACAGTATTCTCTGAGCTCCTTGAACCGTATTTATAATAATAATGTATCAAATGTGAAAACAGTGAGGGAGGTTTTGGTGACAAAATCTGCCACCCAGAAGAGACAAATAACAGAGCTGGAAAAGAGAAACAAGTTCCCAACGTTATACCTACAGCTCAGCATACATCAGTGTTTGGTGTGATAACCCCAAGATACGCAATCAATTGATTCCTGTCAAACCCCTCTTCCAGTGTGCCAAATGTACAAGTGAGAGGACAATGTTTGACAAACAAGAGATGACATTAGAGGTCAAGTCTCACGTTTGAGTTAACCTTGAGTGTTACACTTCAATAATGCCCAGCCAATCAACAGCTGTGCAAAATTCTGCAACAGCAAGATTGTATCTTCTAAAATGTACTGGAAAAAGTACCTAACTAACAATTAACATGCTCCTGACAATTTTCCTGAACAATTCAAACATATCATGAAATAAGAAGTAAAACTGAAGGCTTTGAGATAATGGAAGCTACCACACATATCACCAAATTAAGTGTGGGTCAGAGCTTGGATCAGGAGTGGGCTGAGGTTGAAATGGTAAATGGTAAATGGACCAGCACTTATATAGCACTTTTCTAGTCTTTCTGACCACTCAAAGTGCTTTACACTGCTAGTTTCATTCACCCAATCACACTACATTCACACACTGATGGCAGAACAATCTCTCTATTGTAGACCATCAGTTTTATCTAACACATTCATACCCATTCACACACCACTGACCAACAGTGGGAACAATTTGGGGTTCAGTGTCTTGCTCAAGGACACTTCGAGATGTGACTGCAAGGAGCTGGGAATCGAATCCTCGACCATCCGATTGAGAGGTGACAACTCTGAGCCACAGTCAAATTCAGCCCAGGAGTTTGGTTTGGAGAGGCCTTTTATCTGATCCCACAAGGGATGCAAGTGGAACCATAGTTTTAACACAAATACTTTTTTTTGGCAGTACAAAAACAATCTTAACATATGAGTGCGTTACACAACATAAATCAATTAATCACTTGAATGTATTTTTCTTGAGCTCATAAAAATGAATATGTATTACTATAGGAACAGAACAGGATGTATAGCCTCAAATAGTAGCCTATCTTTTTAACTCTGAACACAGGCTCTCTCCTGAAATATTTTTCCTTTATCAATAAAGAAATGGCTTTTAGTCGAGCCAGTAACAATTTTATTTGGAAATGATAAAGCAGAAAAGTGATTTATGCTCATATAGTGTAACATTGCTGATTATAGAATACCTTTATATTCTGTTTGCCCTGAACACATCTAGAAAGTCAAACACACTATAAGACTGGGATAACAGGGCCATTTAGGCAGTACAGTGAAAAACCGATTCTTAATTAATCACAAGCAAATATTGATTTTATAATTTTTGAATTTTTAAGTAGAACTATAGAAAGTTTGTAGAAGTATTTCTGGTGAACTACAGTACTGTTTAGTTATATTTTAGATTTAAATGTGTTTTATAAATGCTTTGTTTTAGTCTAGTTGTATATATATATTTCAGAGGTCGTGTTAACAGCTCATTCTCCGTCTTTGACAGGATTCTTTGAGCATATGACGAAAAAAGCTAAAGGCTGCTGTCATTTTGACAAATTAGAAAACTCAACAGTGATCCAGTCCACTTTCACAGTCACACAGCCATTTATTAATCACATATTACACCTGCAGCAGAGCCCCTGTCTAGCTGGTGGATATTGTGCATAATTAGTGAGATATTGTGTTGCTCTTTTTATGATCTCACGTTCTCTGACATACTGGCTTGCCTTATACTTTTAATCGTTGGCATCGATTGGCAACCCTACGACTCACATGGGACCGAGGCCGCCTGTCTCGTACATTGGGACAGCATGCTCCAGAATTTCATCCTGGTGAAACGGGTTTTGGCAGGATCGGGAAAACCATCTTTCAAAGAGTCATGCTAACTGCTCATTACTTCACAGGGTGAAATGTTTCCAGACTTTCAAGCGCTTGCTGAAGCAGTGCTGGTCATTCCAGTATCAACTGTAGGAAACCAGGCTTCAGCCTCCAGAACAAAATCAAAATGGCCACGAAGTCGCCTGTCTGAAGCAAAGACACAAAACCTAATGCTGAGCTCTTCTGCCACTCTCTCACTTGATGACCCCCCCCCCCCCCCACACTCATTCAGTTTTAACTTGAAAACAATTCTGTTTTTAAAAAGCATGTTCCGCTTGCTGTGAAAGTGATATTCTTTTATTTATAAAGCTTTTGACAGCAGGGTCAGTATTATTATTTTCTATTCCACTATTTTCTCCTTCTCTAAAGTCGCCCTTCATGATTAATGTTACAAGTTGTATTTGAGTTGCTTTTGCGATTACATGCTAAAGCATATAATTAATAATTAATAGGTCTCATTATCAATTTTTTAATTGAAGGATCATTATTCAACATGCAAAATTTTAATGACCCAAGAGATGAAACATCTAGCACAATGTCTGATGTATATATACACTTGATCTGTTAATTTTAATAATACAAATAAAAATAAATGCTATTTATTGGAATGTGGGCTCACATAAGTCATGGCCCCCCTGCTGTATAAGTCAGTGTCCTGGTCGGGGCACCCGAGTCTAAAAAGTCTGGACACACCCCTGCTTGTCAGCTTGTACCTCGTTGCAGGTACGTCATGTTGCTTTGCTCATCAACAGATGGATTAATGCTAAACGGAGGGTTCGGATCATGGAATAAAGGGGAATTACAGTGAAAGACAGGACTCAACCTTCCCCCCATGTAAAAGTCAAACAACTTTTTAAGTATTTATGTCCATGCAGTGCGCTGCTCTCTCTCCATTTCAAAGCTTATGTCGAACACCCACCAGTAACCCGTCTCCCTCTCAAAAATGATGATCCTTCTATATCACCAAAAAGAGTTTAATTAAAAACAGCATGTTTCACGCGCCAACTACCAGAAAACAAACGTGTAGCTATTTTGATCACTGCTTGAAGGAATATTCATTCAATCTTGAGCTTACAGATTCTTGAAAAGGGGTCATTCGTCTAATAATCTTATAATCAGGGTCATTTACTCTAACCAATATGTTGATCACTGACCCAGTCTGTGCTTGTTATAGCGGTTGCAAGGGCAGGCTGCTGTGGTCAAATACGGCTGCATTTGGAGTTAAGAAAGTTAAGAAAGAAAGAAAGAAAGAAAGAAAGAAAGAAAGAAAGAAAGAAAGAAAGAAAGAAAGAAAGATCGGGAAACCTCCCGAACCTCCCTCTGGCTAGCCCGCACCTGGCCTGGAGGCGTAAGCGTAAAGAGTAAACTTTGCCTGACTACTACAGTTAATTAAGACATATTCAAACATGCTGATTGGAGCACAGATGGCCTAGTGGTTTAGGTCACACTCTGTATGGCACGATGCCCTTGAGCAGGCAGCCTGGGTTCAAATCCAGCCTGTGGTGACTTACCTGCATGTCACTCTCCTGTCTTACCCCGTTTCCTATCTATCCACTGTCCTGTCCTATGACAATTAAGAAAGCCAAAAACAATAACTTAAAAAAAAGCTTTCGCAGATTGGTTTTGTTTGTTGTTTGTTTATTGGCTTTTATTTCAAAGACACAATCTGAAAAATAAATCTTTTTCTTAACCAGTGAAAATCTTCTCACAGGAGCTTAAATTCAAATCTCTTTTAGCAACTCTCTAAAAAATAAAAGCATAAAGTAGAAAAGCTTTATTGCACAAAGTTAAGGTGATGGAAATAAACATGAAATAAAAAATAAACCAATTAAATACATTCACTTTAATTTTTATTACACTTAGAAACCATTTAAACAGAGTTTGATCTCAGAGATGAAGTTTAAATATTTCTAAGCTACTGTATAATTCTTTTGTACACAGGTTGTGCAGCTTGATGGTTTCAGCCAGTGAAACAAATATTTGTCCGTGTTTCCTCCTTTAATAACAAAAAAACTATCCAAGTGCAATATAAGCCTGCACTGTGTTACTCATATAAACATTGTTACTTAACAGTTTCTAAATGTCTACCATGTGGAATGCCAGTGGAGAGCTTAGACATAGTGGACCAAGTTACATCACAGTCAAGCTTGTATTAACCCCGTTCTTTCTTTCTTTCTTTCTTTCTTTCTTTCTTTCTTTCTTTCTTTCTTTTAATAATTATTACTTTTTTATTTAGAGGCCTGTTCAAGCAGGTCTGTATGGTTCCTCCATTGAAACACTGTGAGTGCTGTGGAAGTGTTGACATACTGAGCAAGCCTGCACTGGCTGGCTGGCTGGGGACTGGGTGGGGTGGTGGAAGAGAAGGAGAGAAGGAAAGGGGGAGAGAGAGAGCGAGAGAGAGAGAGCGAGAGAGAGAGAGAGAGAGAGAGAGAAAGAGAGAGAGGGAGGAAAGCAAGACGGGGCTGCGAGCATGAGGGACAATGAGTAGCAGAGTACTGTGTTAACTCTGCATCTGGGTATGCATCAGCAGGCATAATGCTAACAGCTTAAAAAGATATCAATCTGATGGTGTTTATCAAAGAGTGCGGAGGACTGCTGATAGATCCAGAGGTGTCTCTGGTGTAAAAATCACTGGGTGGATGTTGGATGTTTGAGAAGTGATGGCAGGTGGGATGCCAGTGACGCCTGCCTCCCCTCCCCTAATTAAACCATTACTGCAGGGCGTGGAGACTTTGGGGGTGGGGAGGGGGGGTTACATAATGCACTCCAATGTGCAGGAATGGGCCAGTCCCAGTGGACAGCAGGCAGCGAGGAAGACAGACAGAAAGAGTAGAGGAGAGAGGCATTTGAGGCATTTGAGATTAAGTCCCTTTCATCTTCAACCAGACTCATATTTCCTAAAGTTAAGTACTAGATGAAGACTGTGCGATTACTCTCTCCCTCTTCGTCTCTCCCTCTCTTTTATTCTCCCTCTTTACACACTTTAGTGCGCTCTCTCTCTCTCTCTCTCTCTCTCTCTCTCTCTCTCTCTCTCTCTCTCTCTCTCTCCCTCTTTTTTTGCCTTTAGTGCAGGACTCACGAAATGTGCATTGAAATGCCTGTGGAGGACTCAGGCTCCCAATCCCCAGCGCTAAATACAGGAATTTCTAAGAATCACAGTTCAAAAAGGAGACACTTAGCTATCTGCTCTCTCATTTCACCAGAGAACCAGAGTCAATGGCTGAGCTGGGATGCTTATAGTAGATGCTTCAGCATGGAGTGGACTATTTCAAACGTCTCAGTGCATGCTTACAGTGTTTCCTAGTTACAAAACAAGATGTGGCTGCTGTTATTTATTTAATCTAACAAACAGGCACATGGAAATAAAGTGTATGAGCACCACAAGTGATGCCTGGTTTCTGTGGGGAAATTATTTTCACTTAAGTAATCAAAGAAAAAAAAATTACAAAGGGGTGGGGGGACAGAACCAGCTTGAAAACAAGCTGTAGTGAAAGGAAATAAATGCTTGTGCTTGTGTTTTCAAGAGTTACAATAAGCAGATGTATGTTACACTAACACAGTCTTTGAAAAATCCTCCATCCTGAGCAAACACTTTTGTTGTTTCTACCCACACAGGTTATAAGTTGCAGTTTAGGTAACACCTAAGAAAAGCTTCTTGCAAACAACATCCTTCTCAAAATGCTGCTTTCTGCTTTAAACCCTACAAGTAAGAGAATATAGATCCTCCCAGTTAACCATTCACACTTCTAAACACTGAGATACACTCTGATAGTGACATGTAAAACAAACAGCAAAGCCCAGGCAGGTCACAGGCACAGATTGAGACAGAGATATTATTCTAAATCTCACATGTGATGGAACTGTTTTGGCCAGAGGCAGGAAGTAAATCACTATGATTGCTCACAAACAGCCGGATTCAGCTGAGATGCGCTCAGGTTGGGGAGCTATCACTCAAGCCCCTGAGAGACAGAACACTCAATCTGCTCTCTCTGAGCCCTCTCCATGTCAAGTGGAAGAGAGGGATATCATAACATGAAAAAAGTCTCTTCTCCGGCTCCAATCACGCAGGCTCTCATATGATTAAGGCATTGCAGCAATCAAGCAAAATTCCTGCATGTGTGTTTGTGTGAGAAAAGGAAGAGATCCCCCCACCAGGGCAGGGCTTCTCCACTCAGCAGTGTTTGCTGAAATAAATCCTGCATCTCCAGTGGTGCCAGACAGCAGTGGCTGTCTTTGCCAGCTGTCTGCCATGCCGCTCTGCTCCGTTCTACTCGCCGTTTTCTGCCACGGCTGCTGTCCGACGCTCAGCACTCAGCCCCTTGTTTTCCTAACCGTTCCGGCACGGACGGCTGGCACAGCTGTTCAGCGGGTCCCTACGGCCTTTTAAAAAAGGCAATAAATCAATCCAGGCACTCAATACAGGCGGGAAATTGACCAATTAGAGTGGCCCAAGATGCTTATGTTCAGGCGGACGATTTTACAAATTGGCTATCTATTTATACCAACACAGGCACTCTGCAAGAAAAATTCACTGGCTGCAGTCAGTGCATTAATGTTTCCTTTTTTCTCTTTTCCCAGGCAGTAGACAAACTACTTCTTAGTATTCTGAAGCCCTGCTGCTTAATCACACATCCCTCATTCAACACAGCCTTTGTATGGCTACTACGTTCTTTAAGGCTTCCACTGTTTCTATTAGCAACACCAAGAAAAGATGTGATCAAACATCAAATGGTGTAATTTTGTGTTTGTTTTTGTACTTTATGTGCTAAACTAAAAATGGTCTTCAGCAGACCTTCGAGTAGTGAGGTCTCATTAGCATGTACACCACAGTTTCTTTGAGAAAGCATAATGAGAGGGGGCTTTGCTTCCAAGCATCTGCTGGAGAGGCTTTAAAGTTATCACTGATGAAGTGAAGAACAATGTTGTAGTAAAATGTGAGATTAAAGGCTGTTATGACAATAGCAAAATTACAGAATTGATGATTAGCTTTCTTAGTATACAACCCATTAAAATCTCTTTCAAATGTGCACCTTGCCCCAAAGTTGCCCCAAGTGATTTTTCCAAAGTTGTTTGTACACACATATTTCTCACAGCACGTTGGATGAAGGGCCCAGTGGGAGGGGGATATGACACTAAGAGCAAACCACAAACAGACTGCATGAAAACATGGATAGCACAAAAACTCCTCCAAAGTGAAGCAAAAACCTTTAGAGCTAACCCTGTTGACTGGCTGTAGTCAGAACACACTTCAAAACAGATGTATGAAATATTCAATTCACAAATTTATTATTTTTTTTATTTTAGATATCGTATGCTGAGAGCTCTGCTGAAAAACGCAGCATTCCCTACCAGATTAGAAGAGAGGAGGTCGAACAGTGAGGAAGAAATGCTAACACACAAACTGTCAGAATCATAGAAGTCTGCCAAAAATAAACACAAAACCTCTTCGGCTTTGAACTGTACAAACTGAGTTTTTTTTTTGTTTTTTCTTTTCTTGCTGTTTTATCAGTACGTTAAATGTATGTCATGGTTTGCAGATGGCAGTGGCATCAATCTACCATCTCTATCAGCAAGATTAATAGCTTTGCTTTAAAATGCGTCACCAGTATAATTTGCCAGCATTTACTGAGGATGATTTTGGCTTCCCTTTTTTTTACAGTGAGAGGAAACAGGTGTTCTGTCCTATTTACATAAAGTCAATGGCCTTGATAGCCACGGTGTGGGAGATAATGCTAATGACACCTAATACAGTAATATCAATGCTATGCATAAAACAGATGGATGCACAGGCACCTTCACTTGTGTTATCTTAAAAATGATTGTCTGGGGCACCGGTATAGCCCAGCAGTTGTACGCCCCATGAGGCTTGCTAGTGAGCAGTCGGCCAGGGTTCCAATCCAATCTGCAGCACCTTTCCCACGTCACTCCCCTCTCTCACCCTGTTTTCTGCTCTATCCACTGTCCTGCCCCCCCAATACAAGCACAAAATGCCTAAAAAAATCACGTTAAAAAAGAGAAAAAGATCATCCTCCTCCAACTTGGGAGGCTTTCATTCATCTTGTTTCGTGTAAACATCATCATCCTCACATACTTTCTTCCACAGTTTTTGCTGAATTCCTCCTGCTGTGATCGTGTCAGCTCTGGAACAAGGGGAGAAAAAGTCCGGATTATGTTTGATGAAAAACTTCCTCTACTCACATTCACAGATGCAGCCTAGCAAGGAAATTTGAAGAGGTTTTTAAGGAGTTTTGTGCATAAATGAATACAGCTTGTGTTGTCTTTTAAACTCTTTCATGCAACCCTGATTGAGCTTGATGTTTAAGAAGAAAAAAAAAAAAGAAAAAAAAAGAACAGATGACAGACCAAACATCCACATCTCCTTTATGGACATCATTTAGTTCTTTCCTGTTGCTCAGACGGGATCATAAAATGTCACTATTGTTGAGTCATTGTTTGAACGACAGGCCTGTTATCTCACACCTTCCTTCCTTCTAAAACAAAAAAAATGAACTCGATTAGCAGCTACAGGTGCACTGACATCTGTTAGCAATCTGTCTGTGTGCTCTTTTTTTTCTTCTCTATCTAAAAAGCATGCAGACTGAACATCGTCATGACGCCTTTGTTGTGTGATTATCAATCTCAGGGTAACAATGAAATAACAGGCTGCTTGCACCTGTACGGCTGGATCTCCATATGCTTGCTCTCGTTAAACAAGGCAACGGTAAAAGTTAGCATTCAGCCCCCCCAGAACTGACTGATGCAATGCTCAGGCTAAATCATGCACAGGATCCAGAAAAGGAGCCACAATGGTGGTTTTGTAGCGCTGCTGGCTAAATGTGGTAAAGCCTAATTAGTGTTACTGTGTAACAAAGTCCACTGACTGCGTTCTGCAGAATGCCATGAGCACAAGCAGCAGCAGCAGCAGCAGCAGCAGCAGTCCCTTATGTTATGTTAAGTAGAGCTCCTGAGCATCATTATCATTTATAGTCTACTCGCCTGCAGACTCATTTATGCTTACATGTCACTTTCCCTCCATACAGTCTAATCAGCTGGTTAACATGCACACACAGTGGAGACTCTAAAGGTTACCCTTATTTTTGCTTACCCAGTGCTTAATCCAGATAAACCTGTGCAGTGGGGTAATCTCAATTAAAATAAGCAAGAAATTAAAACAAAAGGCTTGTGCTGTTTTTCTGCCCTTTTCTCATCCACAAACCTGTGGCCTTTTCAGCGACAAGAAAAAGAAGTATGCTATGACTTAATCTCTTCTGCATGCCCTGACTCATCAAATGGTCATTTGTAGATTTCATTCTCGACTGTGACCGTTTACAGCTCTAAAAACAAGGTTCAAGGGTTCGATTTGTTTTTAATTTCTTCACTTTAAAGAGGGAGAAACGGTCTAGCTGCATTTTCCGCACATATTGTAGCAACACTTCAAACACTTCCATTCTGATGCTATCAATTACCCTCTTTATTCCTCAATTCCAGCCCCTTAAATATTAATATGATTCCATAATGAGGCTGAGTGGTCGGAATCACTCACTGTCCCTCAAGGCAGCTTCGCAGTGGACGAGTGCGCAGACCTCGCTTGATGAATAAAACCATCCCATTAAGCTACACTTCAGCACTCATACATGCCTCGGTGGAAATTTTGTCTCCCTCTTTGTCTGAGATACAAAATGAAAGGCGCCATGCTCACTGTGCAGGTGCCTCCTCTGATCACTACATTTTTCACACGGTGTCCTCAAGCTGCACACTGCTAAGTTGGGGTCAAAAAATTCAGACAAATGGAGAACAGGCTGAAATTTACTCTGGCAGAGATGTAACCACAGTCCTGCTACGTCAGGTCACATGTTCTGGTTGTGTAACTCATTAGGAAACTTTTGGGCAAGGATTCTGGAAGCAGTTTCCTATATTTGTGGTAGAACAGTGAGTCAATGTCCAGTGTTGTCTTTGGGGTGTCTCCGTCAGGGGAACAACTTAGTGTACCTTAGTCTGACAGTATAGCATACGCGTCACACTGATGGCTTTGAGGCTAAGTCTCCTGCAGTAGGAGGCAGCAAACCTCCCCTGTTTAAACACCAGGTTTAAAAAAGAACTTTCAATGAGAAAAACATGGTTTTGGAATGAATATACTTAAACTTTTGTCCTCTAATGGTGTATGTTGAAAACATAACCATTCAGAGGTCGTACTCTCTTGGACACACATTCATAGCTGATTGGATCCAACAGTGCAGCAGGCTCTGCGATTGTCTCTATTTTTGCCTCTGCTCTGCTGTATATGCAGCAGGAATTTATGTTTTTCAGAATTTTTTATCTTTATTCAACCATGAAGTCATAATTCGAGTACTATTTTTCCGTATGTTCAATTTATGTAACTACTTTACTTTTCTTTATTGAGGCTATGTTACTTTTTCTGTTAATAGAATGATCTACAAAAAGGAAAAAAAAAATACATTACAGAAAAAAATAAACTCAAAGCACATCTATCCAAAAATATTTCCTGTCTTGCTCTCTTTTTTTTCCTGTTGGGTTTAAAAAACAGACTTTCATGCTCTTATATGAAGTACATGTTAAATTCTAGAGGGTCAGTGGTTTACAGGCAAAGGAAGACCTTTCAGTTACTGCCTGATGAGGCCTGAAGAGAGACAGTCCTTAGCGGAGTGCACGGAATGAGAAATGAGACACTTAAGATCGCTGAAAATTGTTACATTTCAAAAAGCAATTTCCTTAAATTGCTGAACAAGTTACTAAAATCAGACACCCAATTAGGATCTGATTTTCGAGGGTGGAATTAAAGGAGTGACTCGACTATCGGCACTGTCTGGGGTACAGGCGGCAACCGCTGCTCGTCTCCACACAGTGAGGCTTTTATGTGTAGGACCCCCGTATCAAGCGACTCACACAATCTAATTAGTTCCTCTGGAATAGAAGAACGCTCATTTTGAAAGGCAGCTAAAGAGAAAGAGCAGAAGATAACTTGCGTTGCTGTTATTGTCGCATTTATCGACAGATCCTCCCTTTCATGTGTCATGTGAAAATGAGTAGCCCATGCTACTGAATCATCACTATTTAGACAGTTAGCTAATACACTGTGAAATGAGCACCCCTCTGCTACACAGAGCCAAATAAATCACGCTCTGAATAGAGCCTCTGACAAGGGCGTTTATTATTTCTATAATACGAGCAGCTTGATACTTCTTGTAATAATGTATTAAGAAATGATCTTCTCTTGGAACTGTGCTGACCTTTCACAGCAACTTAACATAAAATCCTTCAAAGAAATTAAATGACAGCACAATCTGTTCTTCTCTTGCACATTCAATAGTTGAATAAAGCCTTTCCTTACACAAACATATAGACTGTATGGGAAAAAATAAGACGTGGATTCACCCAGACACACACACACACACACACACATAGGAACATGCAAGCAGAGATGAGGCAACCAGTGAACCATGAAACATCTTCATCCATCTCTGTTCCCATGGCAACAAGTGAAATCATATTCCTTTTACAACTTTGTTCTCCGCTAAAAAAAAATGTAAGCATCTGCTAAAAACATATAGTCGCACAGAAAAGTTATGTGATGAATATTTTAGGTTGAGGCTTTGCTAGCGGCTGCAGGCGTTGTGGTCCCTGGCCAACATTTTCCTCACAGCCGGGGGAAAAGGAAAAAAAAAAAAAAAAACAGCAACCCCCCCCCCCCCCCCAACACCCACCGCCTCATCACTGAGGAGGATGCTGTGGGGGACGTCCTTCTTCAGGAGAGTCCTGGCTGCTCGCACTTCTGTACGGTTATAATTCTTCCACCAGAACACTGCAGAGTTATAGCTGAACTGCCTTTTTTCTCTTTGAAGCTAGACAGTTTATATCTCTCTGTATTTATAGTTTCAGTTTTTTCTTTTCCTGGATGAGTTTTTATAATATCCTTGTACAATCAGAGTACAAATTAAGAAATTCTTTGCAACAAGTGACATATGATAAAGGTAGAATTCAATCTCTAAAATGGCCTTGTAATCATTGCTTAGAAACAATTTAATCCATTATTAATAGACTGATATATGTATTGTATTTTTTCTTACTGTGGTTTGTAAACATGCTATGTGACATGGGCCTATTAAAGGCCTTTTTTTGGTCAAATAAAGTTAAAACTTTCTATTTGTTTCATTAAAAGGTTTAAACTGAACAGTATAATGTTATAACATTTTTCCCTGTTTATATTTCAGCAGATTATTTTATGTACACTATCTTAACTCAGTTTTCAATCGCAGAGTGGAGTAACAATCATGCCACTGGTTCATGAATGAGCCAGATAATAACAGCATTTCACACCTGAACAGTCTTGATGATGCATTTTTCACAGCAGCCTAATCAAAAGAAAAAGCGTTGTCTTTTCTCTTTAAGTACAAGTCTCCAAATAGAATCTTCAGCTGTTCTAAATGGAAGTGTGAAGTTACTTTCAGTCACCCTCTGGACCATGAAATTATCTTTTGTCAGCTATTAAAAGACACAATTTAAAAACTGTAATTTTAGAATCTGTGTAATACATGTCAGTGGTGAGTAATTTAATCATACAGCATTATTCACTATTCTCAGTGTTACCACAGTTTTCTTTAAAAAGAAGAGAGCATTGATCTCCATTTGTCTTACTCTCAGCATTAAAGTGTTATTCATGTGGGATTAAAGTCTGAAATGGATACACTTTTTCAATCACAGGTCTTTTTGTCCCTGTCAGTGAACTGTAGTTCAGGTAGCACAGTCTTCCTTTTTCCTGCTGCCCCTGTCATAAAAAGTAAGACACCACTGCATTTCTAAATGGCAGCTTTCATAAGATAAAAAATAAAAAATACCAGATGGCCTAACTGAGAATTTTATATGCAATTTGTACTTAATTTGGCCTGAGTTACCACCTGTGAGCTAAGCATACAGGTGCAACTAGTAAAAATGTTAAGGAAAATGTTTATCTTTTTATATCTTCTCAGTCTGCATTTTTAACACTTAAACTTTTCAGCATCTAATGCAGATCTGTTTGGACAACTTGACATAGTTGTTCCTGTAGCTGTTCCGAACTTTTTCTTTCAATTTTTAATTTGTTGTTTTTATAACTTAAGAAAATTTGAACTACTGTCAACTGCAGGAGGAAAAGAAAAGCTTTCTAAAACCTGTCACACAGTAAAAATAAATGATCCACCACAGGATCAGGATAAAAAGAAAAACCCTGATTTTTGTGTTAAACTAAAGTGATTCATGTTAATATACAGTGCTATTTCTGAGTGGGGGTACATATCAAGTTGTACACTGCACTTTGGACCAGAGGCTTTAATGTCTTTCAGGATAGTTAAGCTTGAGTGTGTGTGTGTGCGCGTGTGTATGTGTGTGTGTGTTTACATTTAGTACAAAAAAGTTATTTATTTACTTGTTAGTCTTTGATGACTACCATTGAGTCAATTAAACTGTTCTGGTTTGTTTTCCTTTTTTAAAAAAATTAGTAGCTTTTGATACATGTGATTAAAATGAAGATACTTCTTTCGTTAACCCCAAGGAAAAAGAGACTTGTCTAAGAAACTCATCTAGCTTGGATCTTAACACAACCAAAAAGAGATTTCTTCCTGAGGTGGAGCACTGACACACATATGTCTGGGAAGTTGAGCACAGTTTTTTTTTTTTTTTTTTTTTTCAAAATTAGTGCGACTTTCTTTTTGTATTTTACTTCATTTTTGGTGAAGTTTTGTTTCACAATCGCAAAGGCAGCTGGAACACATTTCAAAGTCTAGTACCACATAAAGGATTACTGGTAATGGCTATGCTACACAACACAGTACACTCTTTAGACAACAGAGCCCTCACTCCCGGTCTGGACCAGCGCCAGAGAGCCTCACATGGGCTGAAACCCCATTGTGTACCAGTGGGTTTGCTGCTTGTGCTATACATCACAAGAGGACAGGACACTGCAGAGGAATAAAAGGGACAACTGAACCGGTATATTAAGTACAACAGCATCCAATCCATAAAAGTCAGCTTTAATAGCCGGGCTGGCCGTTTAATATTTCATCTACAATGAGGCCAATTTAGAGGAGTTGAAATGAGCTGTTGGAGAGATGCCCATTTTTTAAGCAGCGTGTCACGAGACACAGCCACATTATTTATTCCCTTCTCTGCCCCCTTCACCTGCCAGAATTAATGGCTCACAAAAAAGCTAATTATCCAGTTTAATCTGGATTATAATGTATGTTCTCCTGACCAACGGCAACAGTTTGTGAAGCATATGTAGCGAGTCTGCGGTGTTCTGCTGACCTCGTGTCCAACATTACTCCAGAGGACTGACACGTTACACACCAGATGGGGGAAGAGCAAGCGAGCTGTGTTCAGGAGAGTTAGGAATCTGGTTAAAACAACTTGAATTAGCGCCGCAGTCGACACATCTGTCCCGTCATCCTGTGGCTCTACTCAAATTCCACTCTTTACTTTATTTTTACTCACATTTTGGTTGTCTGGTAGTAACTTTTAACACAAACGACTTTGCCCACAAAACAGTGTATGGTCCAGAAGAAATGTTTGCCTTTTATTCCTTGAGAGTAATGAAAGGTTCAAGTTAAACCACAGACAAGTAATGAGCACTATTGCAAACTCTGACGTGCTTCTTTTCTTTTTCTATTTGTGATTTCAATCCAAATTAACACTCTCCCTTGAGATACTCTTTAAAAAAAACTAACCCACAAAAACTCACACCCTATAAAAACCTGATCCAGCTGACTTAAGAAACCCAGCTTTGTCTGGTGATTTCATAACATCATAGCAGCATTTATAGTGCTACAAGTTTAATTCACCTGCTTTGTGCGCAGCATCAGTGCCACCTGTTGAGTGACCTGTTGTCTGGAGCTTAACAAAAGCAATTAAATACATGTACGAGGTTTAATGTGAGGATGTAACTGTGCTGAAGGGAGCCGGCTGCTTTTGTGATTTAATGGTGACGTCTTCATGTGTCTCCAGTTGTAACACTGACACCTGCTGGGAAAGGAGTGACTCCTGGCTAAATTTGGGGACAGGTAAAGGAGCCAGTTATCTGAGAGGAGCCAGAGCAGAGGGTTCAGCTTGCTAAAAGAATAGCCTAAAGTATAGTTGTCTGTCCTTCGAAGATGTAACATTTACTTTGTCTTAAAAGACTCTTAACTTGTGGTGTCAAATTTGTGCAAACCTTTACCCAGTGATGGCAAACTGCAGCAGGATGGAGGTTGTGGTAAAAGTGGTAGGAGCAGGATTTCAGCTTAAATACAAATACTATATCCATCCTCCCCTTGTTGACTGCATCCCCAGGCTTAGACACAACTTCAAGTAAATCTCAGCCTTTCCCTCCACCCTTTTACCACGGCTCTGAAGAGTGGAGGTGGCAGTGGGGGGAGGAATAAATCATTTGGCACTTGAGGCCCCATGAGGAGACCAACTTTGCCTGTAAAATAATCACAAATACAAGCGAAAATGTTCCATTTTGAACAGCATGTTTCCAAATGTAAAAGTGGCAGGTGGCATATTTCAAGTGGGCTTTGATTGATCCCCAGCTGTTTGTAAAATTGTCTGTCGTCACTGAATTCAGGTCAGAGTGATAAGCATTGTGGGCCCTCTCTCTGGCAAGGATGTTCACATGTTCTCACTCAGACGTCTGTGTGGTGCACTTGGACCAATGTGACAATGACGGGTATCATTTGAAGAGTACAAATAAATTTTAATATGTTTAACAGGTATTAACCTTTAAATGATTAAAAATAATCATTTAAGTCTCACATCTGTGCTTCTTGTCCTGACTTTTTATTGTAAAGCATTTTTAAAAGAAATAAATCCAAGTCAAGCAAACTTAATATGTTTAAAAACAAAAAGAAAAAAGCAATTTCAGATAAATAAAAATTGTTAGAATAATTGTTTTGGATAAAGTCAGTTGTCTACAAAGATAACTTGAGGAAAAAGTTTAATTGCTATTATAAGCAACTGCATCTAAAAACAAAGTTATATTAAAAAGGTAGCTGTTGTTTTGTTTTTCTACTTTTTCTTTTGTTTCTTTCTGCCAACCTGACAAATAATCAAAGGTTCCGACAAAAGACGGACAGGAGGGGGCAGAAAAATGAAATAAAAACTACATGAGCAGTCACACATTTCTAATGGGACTCTTTTAATCTTGCAAGAGAGACTTTCAATAGTGAATTAGTCTTTTTTGTATTCCTTTAATGCTTCCAAGAGAAATATATGCAAATCTCTGGCTAATGCTAACAGCAGTGACAAAGGAGCCAGCTCTCCTCTGCTACACTGCGTTACCCAGCAGCCAGTGCAGTACAGTGGCCGGCATAAAGCTTCCAGATTCCAATGAGGCCTGATGGATCAAAAACAGTAATGAATTCACATGAATGTCCTTGGTGAGAAAGATTTCAATCTTTCACCAGCCTGTACTTTGGTCAAGCTTTTCTGTCTTTTTTCCTTGTTTAATGTGTTTTAATAAGCCTCAGCAGATGTGATTTTAACCATTAGTGCTTTACGACAGCAGACTTCTTTGTATATTTTTGCCCCTAAAAAAAAAAGAAAAATCTACATCTTTAGAGTAGTGGAAATTCACTGCTATGAACAGAAAAATACAAAGAGTTTCAGTGAAGTTTTAGGCAGTTAATGTCATCAGGAAAAAAAGATGCAAAAAGAACAGAGCTTAAATGAAGAGTGTTAATTATATCTAAAATAAGTAAGTGAAAATGCATGTTCAAACTACAAAAAAACCCATATCTAAACCTACAAAATATAAGGCTGACTTAGTGCCTTTTTTTATTCCACACCTACATATTTGTATCAAAAATATTTGAAATCAATAAATGCATTGCTTTTTGATACTTGATGACACACAATCACCACACATTGATGTTTGAAATCCATCTATTTTCATTTCGAGGGCCTGCCTGGCAAAGTCTAAACGTGGTTAACTAGTCGAGGCAGAGTTAATCCTTTTATCTAGATCCCTGCTGCAGGGGATCCCAAACACACTCTGATTAAAAAAGGAAACGTGGGCAATGAACAGTTTAAGAATCATGGGCCCTAAACAGATAAAGGCGGAACATCTTGTTGCTATGGCAGTGCATATGGAATGACTGGCGACACTTCTCTCTCCCCCCTTGTCTAATATATTCACATTATTTATGAAATATTTTATAAGTAGCATAGCAAATGCTAAATATAAATCCCAGGGAGATGCTGTGTGCCTTTCCAGCTGGAGTTGTGGAATGCCAGTGCCCGTCTTACACGGCTTCTTCTTTGGAAAAGGCTGGGTGTTTGTTCACAAGACACACTGCTTTTTGATTCCCTCGTCCTCCTATTCTTCAATAAGTTCCAAACGAAAAAAAAAGATAAAAAGAAAAGGCAAAAAAGAAACCTCTACTTCTTCATTTTTTTGCATTGGCAGATAGAAACCACGAACAAAAGAGACAATTTGATCTGCTCATGTGGGAAATCAGATTCCCATCTGAGATTTATCCATTGCTCTCCAGGATACTGGAGAAGAGAGAGAGAGAGAGAGAGAGAAAGAGAAAAAAAACCTATGAAATATCATGAAAAAGGTATAAGAAACATAAAGAAGTGAAATGTACATGCAGCTTATATTTTTTTGATATAAATAAAAATGAGATTTTTTTTAGGCGAGCTACCTCATCTAAGGGACATGCACCTCCTCCCTCCTCTTCCTCTGAATACTGTGACAGAGCAGGACAACTGCACTCCTATTTCTCCTGTCAATACTCTCCCAGCATCCATTTTCACCTGGCTGACACCTTTTACTGGTCAAGGGATGAATAAATCACACTTAGTGTAGTCCCCTGGTAGTTTGACTAAAAAAGGATATCAACATGAAGGAGGACTGCAGTGTTTTCCTGTCATCGCTGCCCCTGAGGTACGCTGAAAAATTACCGCTGATAAAATATCATTTTTCAAAGAGCCTTATTGCTCTTTTAATCTATCCGCCACAATGGATGGCTTCTGGGATGTGTTTCATTTCATCTGAACACAAACAATCTTTCAAAGGGCTTAATAACAGTTACACAAATGAGAGTCATTAATTACCTGCTAATGGAATAATAGATGTGCCATCGAGTGTCTGCTCCACAACAGGAAAGGTGTGGGGGCTTATAAGGGGAAAAAAAATTATATATATATATATATATATATATATATATATATATATATATATATATATACATATATATATATATATATATATATATATATATATATATATATATATATATATATATATATTCTCTAGGACTCCACTTGTCTTTGAGCTTCATTAGTGCTCCAACATGACCCCCTGTAATGCAAATATAGGCACAAAAATATGCTGATCATATCCCCTCTGATTCTAGTGATCTGTTTACATAATGATAGAAAAAATTCCCAAGTAGGAATCATCCCAGCTGCAGAAAATGGGCACAGTAAAGGAATACTGTTAAAGCATGTGACGCTCCCTTGGAATGTTTTATTGTTGTTTTTCCCCTATTTTGGTGTAATTCACTGAATACCAGCTATAAGTATCAGCAGTTTAAATAAATTCTCTGAAGTAAGTGTAATAAATAATTTGGTTCTAGAAATCGCTATAAATCCTGTTGCAAATGAAAGCAGATCTTCTGTTGTGTCTATTTGACAGCAAGCTCCTTGACAGAGGGAAGAATTTCACGTAGATTATCAAATCAGATCTGACTGATGCGACACAGTAGCAGTCAAAAATCACATTAATCTTCCCACAGAATCAAAAACTAACACACAGATATTTTTCATCCTAACCTTACTGATAAAACTAACAAATAGAGATGGATTTAGGGGCAGAAAAGAGTAGCTAATGGATGATGAATTAGAGACGAGGGGAAATGTCATAAATTCTGACACGGCGCTGTTGTCTGCGGGATGATAAACAGCTCGGTTGGATGGAATCTGCCTATGTGTGTGTATCTCTCAGACGCTGGCTGCCACTTTATCTCCCCCATCCTGCTAGATTACACCTCCAGGGTTCAGGTGGGAATCAATCATTGCTATTATTACCTGAAGTCACAAGATGCATCTATCACCACTAAGGTTACCATAACCTCAATATTAACAGAGGAAAAGCCCCCCTCTAATAAACAGCAGAAAGGATGGGCTGGCTGGTGGGATTTCATCTTCCTTTCACTTTTAATAAGGCACTCAGAGGAATAAAGATTACAGGCCATATTTAGCATGCAGAACAAATCAGGCTCTTCCAGGCTCTTCCTCTTCTCCACTTCTCATTCTGGTTAGTCATTAAGACTGAGGAGGAGGAGGAAGGGGGGTTCTCGTGTGGAGAGGCGGTTCCTGGTTCTGTGTTCTCCCTCTGTCTCAGGCTGCTGTTGTCAATAAGACTGTCCTAAGACCCTGAGAGAGTAAACTTAGTGAGCAGTTAGACATGTGTGCCTCTCTCAGGCTGCTGAAATGCAGAAGTGAGAGTGGTTCAAGTCCTGGGGAGAGAGCCCTGACTGTTAATGTTCATCCTCTTCTATAAGCCACCATTACACAATGGTGTCTCTGTAAAACAAGATGCAGAAAGAGAGTGAGCATCAGGGCAAAAAATGGCTAAGCTTCTTTGAGGATTAATGGAATTTAGTCAAGTAGGAGTCTGCGAGTGCATTAGAGCAGCTGACATGGGGTCATGGCACAGCCGAGTGTTTTCACACGCCACCCCTGACATGAATCATTCATTTCCATTCAAATGAATATCATCAGTCGAATGAAATATCATTAAGCTGCAGCTAAAGTCATCCCATAATAATATACCTCCAATTAAACTATGATCAGAGCATCAAGCCTGATAATAGATTCATACCAATTAAGTTTGAAATTTATTCAAAGGACTTTTCACTTTGAAACCGGTCTTGTTATTCCCCTCGACATCCAACAACAGCACTCATTACAGTGGCTCTAGAGCTAGAAATGGAGAGGCCATGTAAATATTTAAAACCCTCACAAATATATAAATATTCATTCCAGAATGATTTGATGCGCTAAATAAATAATCCCTTGTTAAATAAATGACACCCTAAATAAAACTTTCAAAAAAGGATCTGGGGAAATGAAGATGAGATGAATCAGAGGGGAGGATTCTGGAAAAAAGGGGAGGAAAAGGGGGAAAATGTCAGCTATCACTCCACCCTGTTTGAATTCCTAATGGCAGCCATGCAAACGAGCCGGGCTAATTAAAGCCCGGTAACCAATTAGACAAGCTTTATGTGAACCTTTCAGGGAGGTATGGAGGCTGAGCCGCAGAGGAGGGGGAAGGAAGGGGGGTGGGGGGGGTGTCTGTCTGGGAGGTACAGCTATAAAGTCAACTGAAAATATGTCTTCACTTTTATTCTGTAACATGCTCAAACACAGGTTTTCATTTCTCTCCAGCCTCTTAGATCAATACACTTAAGGCCTTTTTCTGTGTGCCAAGTGCAGCATCAAGCAGGATGTGCAGGAAGGAGCGGAGGTAGGTAAGGAAGGGGACATAAATAAACCAAATGCGAGAAACCTCAACTGTATTTCCACTCTGATATGTAACAACTTTGATAAAAAGCCAATTGCGAATAATCTCCTCTGAAATGAGCGAAAGGAGGAATGTAATCTGACACACATCCTCTGTAAAAGTCCCATATTACACAACTGTTATCATTTAACTTTTCTTCTCCTGGAATTATCACTGTTCTATTGCTTCGCCCCTGAGTCTGACCTCCTCTGATAGATGTCTGCTCCTACAGGCCCGCCTTGTCCCCACATGGTGGAGCAGACATAATCTTGAGTGTCGCCTGGACCATTCTGCTTCCCATTTGACTGCCTCTTCCAGCCTGCTGGCTCTCTGGAGGGCCAGGCCTTTATGCTGCCACAGCCTGTCCTATCACACACTGGGCTGCGGGAACAGCGCTTTTGTGATGGCTGTGATTAGTCTTTTGTGTTCCCAGGTAGAATTAAGATGAAATTCTACAGGCAGTCATTGTGTTCCTATCTTCAGGACACTCAAAGAAATATGTTGGGTTTTGAAGGGGTGAAATGAAGCCCGCAGGGCCTTGGCAGACCTTGCTCTGTGGGGAAATACACAGTGGAAACACAATGGGAACAATCTTGTCCTTCAGTTTCCTTTTGTGCTCTGCTGAACCTTAGTCAGTGCTGCCCATTTACTGTAGCCTCTTTTTAACAGAGCCGTATTGTCTCACTCCAGTCTGCCTTTCCCTTTTTTTGCTAGCTTCTGAGAAAGACCCAAAGGCTGATGAGATGACAGCCGCGACTTTGCCAGAATCTGGGAGACCCTCAGGGTTTATTACCCACACTCCTCCAAGTGTTGGGTATGCAAATAAAGTTTGGGATGGCGGCTTTCAGATGTGATAATTATGGATTTATTTGTAAGCTGTCACTTCCCTTAATGCTCAGGGACATCAAAATAAGTTCAAATGCAACCATCAGAGAGGATCACATTTGCTAGTGTACCAGAGATTCAAACAACATATGATTCTCATGACACCAAAGGTCTGTCAATAACCACTCATTTAGACAGCAGTGTGCTTTGGAGACCTTTACTGCATGCTGTCCCGCTCAAAAATATCTGCTGGAAAATATTTACATTTCCTCATTTGGTTAGATATTCAGACATCAAGGCGCTTTTATCTGTGTATTACACACAAACAAAGACAGAGAGCACATTTTTATTGCCACCTCATCCCCCTGAAACAGACTGGAGCTGTGTAGAACTGTTTCAATCAAACCACTGATTAAAAGCAGGAGCAGCTTTACAGATTCCTACACTGCAGAGCGAGCCAGTTGGCTTCATGTTGCAACAGTCCTCAATAAATCCCCTTACTCTTTAACATCTGTAGATTACATCAGCATGAATCTTGACAGGAGGGCATAAATGAACAAACATGTACTAGGATCAAAACCCTAAAATAAGGGCTGTAACTGCAGTACGTGAGCCTGTCGATGTTTGAGAAAGACAACAAAGTGAATGAATCGCACATCTTTTGTCTGGCTTAAAGTGTTGCCTAATGGGGCAGGAGTCGGTGCGTGTTTTCAGCAGAGAGAAGTGGAAAGGCAGGGAGAGCAGAGCGCTGAGAGCAGTGCCTACCTGGGAAGCGGAGCTGCTGCCAGGGCTGCCTGCCTCACATCACAGACTGTCTGATGGAAGAAAATGGCTGGGTCCAGAGAGTGCTCTCTCTTTCCAGCTCAATTCTCAAACATTGGTCTGTCGGCCTCTGGGAGAGTTCTCTGTCATTGTGTAAGTGCACATTAAGGCCTGATAAAACTATGGAATCCAGCCATCTATCTTGATTTGTCGGTGTTAGGGAGTGGAGAGTATGAGCACTGAATACCTGCCTCTCAGTGGAAGAAAACTGCAACTGTAGGTGGTAGACTTGAGACAAAACAGCACCTTCACCCGTGATTACTTACTAATTACAAGGAAAATGTTTCCTTTTTTTCTTAAAATGTTATTTTTTATGTATGTTTATGTGAGTGTCTGCGTTTAAAGACCCATCTGAGACAATATGCATGAATAAAACAAGTTAATAATGAATCCTTAACATCCCATTTCTTTGCAAGAGAGACATCTCACCTCTCAGCCCCCCCCCTCCCCCCAGGAATTAATAATAATATGATCAAAAAGTCAAATTATGATCCCATTAGTAAAAAATGTCACTTAAACAAAGGTAAAAATTACATGTCAAGCTGTGTTAAAGCTCCTGTGGAGAGCTTTTATTTATGTGAACTTTGTATTCACACTTTCCCAACAACCTCCTGCTGTAGTAAAAACTAAGATGTATCACTACTTGTAAATATTGGCTGTAAACAATGGAAACAAATGAGGCTTTTCCTTCAGTATGCTGTTTGACACCTACCATTCGGCAGCAGTTTCAGACACTTAAAATAATTACATAGAAGGAGTCAGTCTTGTTGCTGATGGTCTTGGGTGATTTTGTAACTCATAATGGGGCATCCACATTAATTTCATCTTGTTTCATAACAACTTTTAAATTTCTCATAGAAGCTTTAAAGTCTGATGTGTGTTGTGGGAATAGCACTTACCTTTAAAGCAAGCAGTTGGTTGGAAGAAGACGGTGTGCAAGGAGGGATACGGCACCAGAAAGAGAGAAAGAGATTTGTTCAGAGGCATATACATTTTTGTTACATATTGGTACTTGTTACAGCTTCAGTTAAAAAGAGCATTTATATTTGAAACTCCTGATGGAAGTCATAACTTTCTCCACGAGAAAAAGTGTTTTTTGAATGGCATTAAAACTGCATGCTAAATAAGTTTGCACATTGAATTGAATCACACGAAGGCTCTCAGAAGACAAGACAAAAAGCTTAAACATGTCTGTATTAGCCCTCTGCTGGTTACAATCAGGAATTCAGATGATAAACGATGCAGTAAATTCATTCTCATATTACAGTGCAGTCCGTTCATTGCAAACTAAATTAAATGTAATGATAAGAATCAGTGCAATGACAAACTGAGGTTAAATACTGTACCCTGCTGGCAAATACGTGTTATACTGATAAATAGAGCTGGTTCCCAGGGTCTGTCTCTCTCCCTCTCTGTCGGTCTGCTGGTCTCTCTGTTCCTTCAGCTCTCTCTCTCTCTCTCTACCTCTCAGCCACACACACATACATACACACACACACATGTGGATCCACAAGCACACAAAGACAAACACAGATAGATAGAAGAACTCACACACTTTTCACACACGCTGAGTCTATGGCTCTCGAGGGGGCTGGTTCACAGTGGTGCTGGGCTGCCTCAGAGCACATTCTATCAGCAGCGCCAGATAGCATCTGATGACTTGTGCGATGTAATTGAAGTGTAGATTACTATCTCTCATGTGCTTGCCAGATCAAAATAATAAAAATGCAAGGGAGGAAGAGATGGAGCATGGAACGTGAGGACTCCGCTGTGGCAAAGTCGTACATGCTGGAGATGGAGAGTAAGGAAAGAAACCTTGCCACACTTCTCAGGAGGACGTTATGAACCCCCCCCCCCCCCCCCCCCCCCCCCTTTCTCCTTTTCCACCTAAACTGCACTGTGTATGAGTGTATGACAGGCCAGGACATGTTTCCCACATACAAAGTGAGGCAGAAGCCCCTGCTTGTTGAGGGATGGGAAAGTGTTGGGGGACATGGGCGTCACTGAAAGATGAATGACAGCTGTGACAGCCCTGAGATGTCAGAAGTGGGCTTTACAGAAGTCGGACAGTTCAAGGACACTAAAAAAAGCGCTGTAACTTCCAGACACATGATGACTGATTCAGAGGATCTTTGTAGCGTGGGGACATGCAGAGGAAACAAACAGCAAAAATGTTAAATGTGTAAATAACAGTTAAAGATAAAGAGCAGCTGGAGTGATAACCTTCTGAGCAACTGAGTAAGTGAGAGAGAAGCTCATATCTCAACTGAGCTGAAATAAAGACGGGATCAATGAGAGGAAATCTGAGGGGAGAAATGGAGAAGGAGATGAGAGACCAAGGGAGAAAAAAGAGAGAGAGCAAGAGAAACAGAGCGGCAGAGAGCAAAAGGAGCGAAAGCACACAAAATGAGAAAATGATCAGGTTTCACATGAAGCGAGGCCACCAAATTTGCCGTTGTGTGGAAGAACCCCTCATTACGGCACCTCTCGGGCACTCGGCGTGGCCTTTGAAGTGCTTTGAGGTACATCATCCCATGAAACGAGCATAGTTAATCCACTTGTTAATCAAGTGTGCTCATGAGCTTATGTCTGAAGTGGCTCTTTCTCCTCGGAAGGCTCGACGCGTTCAAAGGAAACTGTGGCTGGGTAAAAAGACGAGGTATCAGGAATTTCAGACTAAATCGGATTGCTGCCGTGTGGAAATGTGCACAATATTCTGAAATTTGTTGCACAGTTCTGCAACAAGCCATGACTTATAAATAGCTGGAGTGATTACACATCTTAAGAACACGATAAGTTTACTTCAACTGTAACAAAATTGAAATCTTAATACGGTTGAATATTTTCGAAGTGGAGTCTATTGGAGTCATGTGTTCCTTGTTTATTATGACTAGTTTCACTCATTATGTTCCTGTACGGAAACTACAATGATTTAAGAAAAAAAAAGAAGAGTTGGGGAAGATGGAGGCTGGCTCTCATGCTTTTCTTGCTCTTTCACTCCCCATCCATTCCTGATGAATGGGTTGTCTCCCTTTCTCTCCACAGCAAACAGGAAACAGACAGAGGAGAGCGAGGAGAGAGAGAGAGAGAGAGAGAGAGAGAGAGAGAGAGAGAGAGAGAGAGAGAGAGAGAGAGAGAGAGAGACTCTCCCAAAGCCTGTGGGCCGCTCTGAGGCACAGCCACGGAGGCCTGGCGCTGCCTCCCCCTGCTGCGCCAACAAGTCTCCTTTTCACTTCAATTAATGAGCCATAAATAACCCAATGAAGGTGTCAACAAAGAGCACCATTTATCATGGCTTTCACCAACTCCACTTCATGTGATGAGGAGAGCTCATTCCCAGCCTACAGCTCACCCAAACAAAGACAATGCAAAAAAAAAAAAAAAAAAAAAAAAAAAGGAGGGAAAGGAAGAGAGATTTATTCGCAGACCAACGCTCCAGCCTAGAATTCATCTTGTGCTGGGACTCTCACAGGTGCAGTGATTTGACAAATATAGCGGGTACAGTGGGCCCGTGCTTTTGTTGGATTTCCAACGTCAGACTAGCAATAAATTTGGATGAGAGTGGGGGGACAACAGTCCCTCTAAGCTCCCAAGAGGCTTCAAGTGAGCCCACGTTTAGGACACTTTTTCTATCACAGTCTTCTTCAGGGCTGTGGATCACAGAAAGGCACTTCAGGTCGCCCAGACAAAAAAAAAAAAAAAAAAAAAAAAAAAAGGAAGAGACTGAGAAAATCTGTTGAAAATGCCAGCTGGTCTGAGCAGCAGCAGGAAGAATTGCTTTATCAGGGTGTCCCATAAATGTCACTTTGAGTCAACAATGAGGGGAAAAAATATACAGACGTGAATCATAGACCCTCCTCTGAACTGCACGGCTCCTGGAATCATGCAGAGGTACAGTACCATAGTGAAGTGCTTCGTAGAAAAGACGAAGAAAACTCTCTGAATAATATATGACAGCTTGGGTTTTTGAATCTCAACATTAAAAGTGATGACGTGAGTACAAACTCAGCTCTACTTCATCTTGGAATCAGCAAATCAAAACCCAAGGCATGAAAGCAAATAGTCCATCTTCACAGCAAGAGCAGTTACAGCGTCAAAAAATAATAACAAATGCGAAAAAAAATAATAAAAGAAGCCAGGAGCTTTTGAATGCAAGCATTTTTCCGCCTCACAGCTAAGCCAGAACTAGCGTTTGTATGATCCTGCTAAACCAATTAATGGTTCCTGTTAACCCACTCATCTTTGGGGAGGATTGCCTTTCTAAATAATACAGCAACATGTCCCCTATCCACCACGCAGCCCACACACACGCTCCGACAAAGACTTGCAGATTGTCACATATATCTTGGGCTCCTCTCACACCACAAACACACACTTCAAGTCATAGATTCGCCACAATATGGAGAGCAGTGGAAGTCTTTGTCTGGGTGTGTGTGAGAAAGGGAGAGAGAGAGAGAAACCCCGATCTAAACGCCTCCACATGCCAGACACTTTGATGGTGTCTGATACACGCTTCATAGAATAAACCAGCAGAAGCACATGATGTGGAGGCTATATTCAGACAAGGAAGATGAGGTGAGGGAACAAAAATCAACTCCATTACAGCAAAAGGGATATTAAGTGGCGTTATCAGAGAAAAACATAGCATTTGTACAATTTTCCAAGCCACCCCCAGTGATATAAATGTCCAGCAACCATAATCAGTCTGGGTTACAGACACGGCCAGAAAGCCGCGATAAATGACATTTCCCAAAATCACGCTGACATTTTCTCTTATCAAGCAGCAGGCACTGGCATGGTGAGAGCAGGCTTGTCAGTCAGAGGCAGACAGGCCTCACACCTTATCACAAGGGCACTCAGCCTCTCTGGAGCGAATGCTAAGGCTGGGGATGAGGTTTAGAGAAGAGGCGAAGGGGCAAAGACCAATACTGAAGCTGAAACCATTGCCAGTCAACAACAACAACACCCCCCACCACCACCACAACAAAAAAAAAAAAAAAAAAAGAAAGCAAGAAAAAAAGAAAAAGAAAAAAAAACAGTCTGCGATGTTCAATTGTTAATAAGCTTATAATTCCCAGGCAAAACAAACAATAGCTCAGATAGGTAAGGGTGCTGGTTGAAAAGAGTTTATGTTTGTATGTACACTAGGCCTTAAAGATATGAGGATATCTGCAATGTGCAACATTCATCAGTGTTGCTATTATAATGCCACAAATAAACAATATATAAAATGGCATACTGACATAGCTCAGGTTCTGTCTGTTTGCTTTTTTTTTCCTTTTCACAGTATAAATGTTTGTAACTTGTTCCTCCTGACTCCAAAATGAAGACAAAAAACATAAACTATCACCAAATTAATCTGAAGTCATTTGACTACTGAATTTAAACTTAACCTGACTGTGTCTGAATGAAACGAAAGCATTGCCATAATACTGAGGTCTCCATCAAACAGGGAAAATACACACATTTTACACAATGATCTTATTCATTTGGATGAATTCATATGATATTTTAATTGCTTATTCTTGCTTGTTTTACAGCTCATCTCTAATCTGAGATTTAATGTAAAGCACTTAAACATTCTGAAAAACATTCAACATGAAGGCTCCTTTGAGGAGTTTCTAACTAAATGGTGTGAAATCAATATGTGATGTCTCTTTATGACTTACAAAAGCAAACAAAACCTTCAGCAGCAAGTCAGACAATTTCCATATTGTTATTAATGTCTGAAACCACTGACGTATGGATACCAGCCTTCCAAAATTTTCTTTTGGCAAGGATACTTGATATGTGAAATATTTCAAAGAAATTAGGATGCAATTATTTTTGTGGGAACGAACAGGCATGTACAAGAAAAATTCAGTGAAGAAAAAAAAAGGACAGTTCAGTCCAAGGGGGCGCCAAAATTAATATAAACTAAAAGTATCTCAGAGTAAAACTGGATGATAACAATGTGCAGTCAAGAAACAAAGACAGAAAAACACATTTTTCATGAATAGGAAAGAAGGCACTTGGTGTTTCATGTATGTAGACTGAAAACTAAGATATTTCTCTCATGATTTTTATTCTTAAAATATAAGATCCGTTATTTTTCCTTCATGAGAGATAACTCCCATCTTTCTATCCGTGGAGAATTTGTTCTCACAAGGCCTTAAAAAGTTACATAAAACACTCCCCAGTAGAGGAAGAGTCTGTCTTAATACAATAAAATTTTGTAATTTAGTTGGTGACATTTTAAAGCTCTTGACAATCTAGCACTACCTAAACTAAGGGCAAAGCAAATGGTTGTCCAAATAAATAAAATGACACACTAAGTATCATCTCTGAGCTGTGTATGTTTGTTTGATTTGGTTAAGCCTTCTTAATTTTCCACTCATTATGAAGACGTCTGTGAAGCTCACATCTGTACCATAATTTTACATTTATCATGTGTTAAATGAATAAAAACATAATAACAAAAAAAGAAAAAAAAGAAATAGTTGTCTGACTTCAGATGGAGCTGATGTGAAAAAAAAAAAAAAAAAGTACTCCCGCTGCTGTACTTGTGCTTTGGTTGGAGCTGACTTTAAAGCAGCGGATGCAGATAAGGCTGATGCTACAGCACCACTCTTTCCATCTCCCCCCTCCTCCTTCTTCTTCTTCTTCTCCTTTCTGCTGCTGCTGCTCTTCCAGTCAGCCTCCCTCGGAAGCAGACACAGAGCGGAAAATTAAATATTTAAGGTTGATAATGACGCTCTTCATTAACATCTGATTCTGAATAAAAAGTGGAATACATAAATAAAGAAATAATAGAATGCCTATAAGCGGACATGCTGAATGAATTTCGGTGGCGATAAAAAAGGGAGCGGGCGAGCAAGCGAGCGAGAGGAATTTCTTGGTTGGGGAGAAAATGATTGAGGCAAAGGGGAAGAGATCAGAAAGAAATGGCTGTCTGGGGGGAAAAAAACGAACATATAGTGTGCATTACTGATTGTCATGGTTTTTCTGTTAACTCTTTATAGATTATTTAGCCTCTGAATTTCTTTTCGGCTCAGGCCAGCTTGTTGTGGGCTCTGTGTGTGATAATTTTTCTTCTTGTTTTATCATAGGACTACTTCTCCTTCCAGACAGCGCAGTTGTCTGTTAAAACTCAAACTGAACTTCCACCTCTGTTTAAGCTGCTGGGTCTGCTTCACAACATTAACAACCAACACCTCCGGCAACGCAATATGGAAGAAAAAGCTTGGATATTCTCCTGATCACCAAGGTGCTTGGATTGCTGTCCCACTTGGCTTATGAGGTGACAAACTCAGTGGACAATTTTCCTTCGTGACGGGGGAATGGAGTTGGAGATGGACGTCTGAGGCAACATTGTGGCAGTGAGACAATAAAAGTGGGAGGGGGGGAGAAAGCCTCTATCCCTGGCAGCACATGTTTGAGTCAGAGGAGCAGATCCCGCTAAGCCTCAGTGACTCACAGCACAGCTCGCAGTGCGAATCATCAGCTGTGCTTCTGTGGTGTGCAGGAGATTTTTCAAAGTCAAAGGCATTACTTCAGGAATGGAGGGTTAAAAAGAAATCTGCATGAAATGAAAGCCTAAGCAAACAAACACCGGTGTTTATGAGGAGAGCAGTACAAAACACATGATAGTATAGAGAGCGCACAGGTTTTTTTTCCCCTACATGGCGCTGGGATCTCAGCTTGTAGTGAGCTGAACACGGGGAGGTGATGGATGGGTTAACAGAGTATAAATTATATAACAGCAGGCTAAACGTAATTCGCTCATTAGACTCCAATGCTTTTATTTTCCCCAGGAGTATCTACAGTAATTGATGTCTCGCTCTTCTGTCTGTTTGTTTTACTCTGACAGAATCAGTGAGATAATTCACAGTCTGCTGCCACATTGGCACTGAATACAAAGCAACAGGGTGATTTTTTTTTCCCTGACTACAAGCAAAAAAGGAGACCATGGAATAAAGTGATTTGGGGGTAATGATAGCGAATGCATTAATTGCAAAATAGAGATTAAACTCTTGAAATACATTTGCTGACACTGACCATTTAGGCCACACTAGAGTGTCAATGAATATGGAGGAATTCATGAGCCAACTGTAAAATAACTTTTGCATGGCGACTTTATGAAATTGTCAGCCATTGTGTGTTTAAAAAAGAACCAAAAACAAACACTTGGTCAAAATCAACGGCTGACTTCCTGTCTGAAATCCTCAGCTGAACAGGTCAAACACGAGTCATTCAAGGCATCCGCATGTAATGAATCCAGATTCCCGAAGACTGAATTTCTGCACTGACCTACTGTGGCGATGCAAAAGACGCAGATATGCTCGGCTGTGTACACAGGAAACAGAGTTATTTGTTTACTCCTGCCCGTCTCTGGAGTCTCAGAGTTATTATGGTGTTTATGCTTCACTCACCGCTTACAGAGACACACTCCAGAAGAAATTATTTCATTCACACACACAATGTTTGAATGAGGCCAAGGCAAGGCCCAGAACACATAAAAAGAAGTTCAAACACAGGATTTCACTGGACACTTTTTTTAAAGTAACTTCATGGAGAGAATCAAAGACCCTAAATAAACATGAAAGGGGAAAAAAATGGATGAATCGGTACGGATCCAACTTCTTGGTACAAGTTCAGTATTTGAGGTGTACAGATTTACTTCTATGAATTTAAGTGTTTTTGACCTTAAAGCTCCTGTAGGTGGTTTTTAGCTGATGGTGAAGCAGACTGAAACCATTACTGATGTTTCTTTATGATTTTAAATTAAAAAAAAAAGACCTCAACATGAAGAAGAGTGATTATGTCTATATCATATTAAATGATTAACCAGCAGCAAGGGGAAGGTGTCAGCTTCAGTGAGAAACTGTAAACTGCTGTTACACATAAGCACTTTTTACATGTTCTACAGAAAAAATTCTGGATACATCTGACTGCTAAAAGGAAGCAGGATGAGTAATTACACTGGCTGAGTCCACTGGTTGGATTTAAAGTTACAAGAGCTTGTGGTTTGCCCTTACAAAACTTACGAAAAGGTTTATTAAAGTCTTAATTTTAATAAACTGTGCTCAGTGTGTCAAGAGTTACATTAGCAGCTTGAAAGGGGAAAACATCAACACATACGCAGAGGAAATTTGCAGAGCTTTGCAACAATAACCCAATCGGCAGCCTTGGCTTTGTATTGAGGAAGGACAATAAAACTGTTGGTTAAATCTGAAGAAAAGCTATTAAAGGCCACAACATTAGAACAAATCAAATCCTGTACAGGTGTTAAGAATACAAGCACAACTGAGAGAAAGTCAAGACAAAGCCCCATGAACTGGAATCTGTTTTTATCTTCAATTCAGTGACGTCTGATTGGTTATCATGTCAGCTCCAGCCTGTTGTATCATCATGGTTTTATGACTGTGCTGTGTAGTTAATACCGATGGCTTTAAACACACATTTGTGCCGTGCTACTTTGCCAAGTGCGTGGTAATGGTTATTGAGTTTAGAAGCCGAAGCAGCAAGTAGTAAAACACAAAATTATGGAAGGAGAAAATGAACATCTGAAGTCAATATTTTTTATATTGTTGCTTGCTTGCTCAATACAAGTTTGTGCAAAACTGCTTGCTTGTTGCACCCTATTGACCAGAAACTCCAATCTTTTTCTTTTTTAATCTTTTTTCTTAAATCTTCATCTCATTTTCTAGTTTATAAAGATGTAATGCGTGCCGAACATTTGTCTCTTTTCACCCAACTTCTTACAGCAATAAAAATACTTGTGTTCTCTGTTTGTTGGAGAGCAACAAACTCATAAACTCAATGAATTAGCTTATGAGGAAAAAATGAAATCAAAGAGAAAATAAAATAACTAAGAAATGAAGTCTTATAGAAGTGCTTGTTTTGACTTATATTCAATTATTTTTATTAAACTATTTTATCCATGCATCATATTGTAACCCATGTATACAGATATTTGTTGAAGATTACTGTATTTACAATTAAAGTTTAATTAACAGTATGAGACACTTGTTTTTGTCCATGACTGGTTCAGTGCAGCTCTCAGTTTTTGCTTTGTTTTCCCATCTGTGCTCTCTAGTCGACTCTTTTCCAGTGAAGCCATCATCTCAGATAGACTAAACATGACAATACAACAACGCAGAGGACATCTCCATGTTGTCCACAGCATATGGGGCTGCCAGTCCCCTTTAAAATCTTCATGAAAATTTGTTTTCGAGCAGTCTATTACAGAGATGGAGCTACTCCAAACTCCTAGCCTGCATGCAGGGAAGCTGCTCGGGACATTGGTCCTATTTATTTTCCTCTGACATTCTTTCTTCATTATGTAGTGTAGTGTGCTGCGCCTCCAGCCAGTCAGCTGGCTCCTTGTCCACTCTCTTAAGTCTTTAAATGGGGGAGCGTATTGAGAAGATTAAAAAAAAAAAAAAAGGACTGGAAACATACTGACGAGTGGGACAAGACATAAACAAGACTGATCAGACATGATCCTGTCAAAGAGATTAAATTAAAGCGGGAGGAAAAACTTGAAAAAAAAGTTGACATTTTTTATCAAGATGGTACAAAGCACATGGCTGTGATGCTCCTCGTGACGAGAGCCTCTTTAATAATAATATAAAAAGAAGAAGTAGTGATGCTTACCATTTGACATTCATTTTTCAGGGTAGATATCCGACGCCCAGCACACTAGCTGTGATCAATATCTAATCTGGAGAAATAAATTGGCCCTGTTTGTCTTTCATCTTTGAGGAAATGTATAAGCATTCTGACAACAGCGTGAAAGCATTAATCAAATAATGAAATAATGATTTGAGAGGGGGAGAAAGCAGCCTGCTCTGATATTCACTGTGACCTAGCACTGTTGACATGCTCGCATCTTGTATCACATCTTGTTACT
Source organism: Labroides dimidiatus (assembly GCA_030710495.1). NCBI lineage: Eukaryota > Metazoa > Chordata > Actinopteri > Labriformes > Labridae > Labroides > Labroides dimidiatus. The sequence goes on from CM061147.1 coordinate 17,609,390, forward strand.
TCAGCGCAGTCGAGGGGGGACTTCAACGGAGATCATCTCCTCTTTTGTCATAAAGCAAAGCGATGAATTGGATATCTAAGAAAAGGTATCAGTCCCCTGTGTACACTGTGAATAATACACTGTAACATGTATGGATGTCATATACTTGTGCTTCTGACCTTCCTCTATGTGACAGTACAGAACTCCTTTTTTTCTCCATTTATTCTCAGCCTCTGTCTTTGCAATTACCATGTTCCAATCTCGCCTTGTCCCCACAGTCACCCGCAATACCCAGAAGGATCGGCAGTCTTTCTTCCCGTGCAGCAATTACAGCCCCCTATCTCTTTGAAACAAAAAGTTTGGTGTAGGATATTAGAAAATGTCAAATTCAGGTTATATTTCACTTAAGTCCAAAGGCGATGTGGTGTGCTCTTAGGAAACACTATTTTCACAGCCTTTGCATTATGCATGAAGCTTGAGGTCCATCATTATTTTTTTCGAGGAGGCAAGAGAGAGCTGTTTGCTGTCTGCTGCATGGAGAATACATGACGGAAAAGAAAAAAGAGGAAAAACTCAGGTACTGGCAGTCATTAAAGCACGTCGTACCATCAAATTTAGCAGCTCAATTAGCAAACCAAAGGTGATTGACTTGGACACATACATGACTTCTTTAGCTGGTCTTTATTAAGTATCACTTTCTGGAAGTTGAGTCGAACAGTTCCTCCCGCACTGATATGCATGAACTGTGGCCTCTTATCACAATCCTGCAGGACAGACTAATCACATTCCAGTCTTTCACCTGCATGCCTGACATGCTTTGCTAGAGCTCATGATGAAGCTTCTCAGGCAGGCATGACACCACTCTGTCACTGACGGCTCCAGACTTTCATCTGTCAAATATCATGCCACCACTTCCATTTCTTCTACATTTATGAGCAAATATAACATTAATAATGACTCAAGCGCTAATATTTTTTTAACTGCAAATGTTTTGTTTGGCTGTCAGAGAATGCGCTCAGGTTTAAAGCTCTGAATGTGTATGTTGATAAAAACAGACTACTTTGAATGGTTGCGTACCATGATTCTGCTGGGGGGTCCAAAAAGAGATAGAATTAGAGAGTTGTTAAATGTGCATTAACTGGGCATTGGGTTTTTTAGAGAGACAGTTTAAAAAAAATAAGCAAACTTCTTCTAAATCACTTCTTTTATTTTGGTCTCTTTTTCCTTGTGGACTGTCTGCATGTAATATTCCACATCAGTCCAGAGATTATTAAATCAGCTCTCACACCAGTCTTAATGACCAAAAAAGGAGGTGGTGACTCCCGCTTAAAGTTATATATCCTCTTTCATAAAACATTGGCTTTCAGTCCATGATCTAAAGAAACACTGTTTTCCATTTAAATGATTGTTTTGCATTAGTTTTTGTCCTTCTTCATTAATGTACAATTTCTACAACCTGTTTTAAGAATGCCTTCAAAACAAAATTCAAAGCCACCTTGAATTTCTAAATAAAAAAGAAAAGAAGAAAAAATCTCAGAGAAACAATTTCAGTCATTCACAATCTCTTCATTTTGAGACAGTTAATTCAATTTGGTGTGTGTGTGTGTGTGTGTGTGTGTGTGTGTGTGTGTGTGTGTGTGTGTGTGTGTGTGTGTGTGTGTGTGTGTGTGTGTGTGTGTGTGTGGTCATCTTTTTTATCCAATATGTGCAAGCCAGCATCACCGAGCAGACCTATCTAGAAATTTCATGTACACATGCAAGTATGAATCTATAATTTTTAATGAATTTCTAAATATGATGAATCCCCCCGGGGGCTTTGAAACTATATTTCTAACCTTGTGGAGAAATCAGTTTAAGCGAAAGTTTAAGTTAGACTTGTGTTAATACTTCAGACTAAAATTGTGTGGGTGCACTCGGTGACTCCCGTCATACAGTGTGAGTTTCAGTGTGGTGAAGTATGTGTGGCCTGATGGAAAAGTGGAAAAGTGTGGTGATGTAACACCCTCTGAGGCTGACTGCTCCACACCCTGTTCCTGTCTCTGCTACCACTGTGACCCTCCCTGACACTTCTCCCTCCCCATGTCCAGTCTGCAAACTCTGACAAAGCAGAAACTTATTACTGCATTCTTTAGACCAAATAATTATTTTTAATCATTAGTGACAAAAAAGACGTCTGCCATTTAATTAAAATGCCTCTTTGATGAGGTCACTTGCTTCAGTGAAATCTGAACCTGCTTTGAAATGCGTTATTGATGAAGTGTTAGAAAAGGGACTAACAAAAATTGCTTTGGAGTGAAGCTGGCAGACAGCTCACGGACATCTGCTTCTTACTAGTTTAGCAACTTTAAACTCGTTCTGGCTTGGTAAGGCCAAGTTAAGAGCTGCAGTTGCTATAGAAACAAAACAGGAAGGACAGTATTGTCAACACTGTGGTTGCAGGTCTGGGATGAATAGGCGTTCATTGTGTTTGGGAAGTGGTGATTTGAGGGAGTTTAACTAAAAGTAAAAACAGTAATATCCTGTTTTGGCACTCCCACAGCTTGTTTAACCTTTAACTCATGATGTCAAGATTTGAGGAGAGGAAAATGAACTATTTCCCACCAGTTGATCCCAGTTTGGGATGGATAACCCTGAAAGCAGGAAGGGTCAAAGCCCAGACAAATGTAATTCAAAGTAAAGGTGGACAGATGGTGCACATTTCAGTGTAAGGGGGAAAAAAATTAAAACAATACAACAGATTCCTTTCAAATGGATTCAGTTAAAAAAACAACAAAGATGGTTGCTTTCTCTCTTGGGTTATTTCTGAATCCTTCTTTTTTTACACGACGATAAAGAAATGTCGACGAAGACAATGTCAGTCTTGAGACTGAAACTCATCCGAGCAGAAAAACAAAGCCTTCTTATCACCTGACCTCCGAGATGAGCCATGTAGTCTACCATTAGTGAACGCACATGCAATTACACAGCCTGAAAACAGCTCTGGGGGGCCGATCGGGTGAGGAGAGCCAGACAAGACAGAAATTAAGCTTGTTAAAGATTTTCAACTTCACTTAACTCAGCCTCCCTCTCATACCCCAGCGTTTCTCCCTTTTCATTTTTTTCTTCCCCCCTCGCTCCTCAACATGGAAGCAGGATTTACATATTGCAGGTAAACTGGGGAATAAAGAATGCAGATCCAATTGAACCTCTAGGGAGCTAATTAGTTACAATTAAGTTTCTGCTTCACTTGTTGTGTGGGATTATTTGGTAAACACCTACAGAGTGTTGAAAGAATCTTGGCCTTTTCCCTGAACTTGAGAAGCGCACTATTCGTCGAGTGGAAACTTAGCCTTTGTGAAGATGCTTTTTTATGGCATTAATTAATCTTTGAGGATCCTGTGGCGAGGTTTTGACATCAAAGTTGATCAAGATCTGTTGAAGAAGCAGAGCACTCACTCCCCTGCTTTTTTAGATATCTGAAGGTTTAAACGAGATGCATGATCCGACACTGTGAACACAAAGAATGTCCAGCGTATTCATCAAAGAGGGTGAAGGAGGCATTGTACAATCAAGGCCTGCTCTCAGTTAATTGCATGCTGACTTCATTAACCTTGATGCTCAGTATTAAGCACCACTTCCACACTCCTTCATTATGCCTGAACTCATCCTTCAGAGAGAGACCAAAAAGCTAACATATAACAGACAAAGAAAACAGAGGCTTTCAAAATTCAGCTTGCTGCTCAGTTGAACAAAACCAACAAGCAAAGAGTGACGTCACAAACATTAAACAGCAGTTTGTAAGGCATTTCACATACCTCTAAAAACCTGCCTGCAGCCACAAAAAGGTGTGTTTACTAGCTCTGTGCTGTCTTCACACATCACCTTTTATTTGTGCCTTACAAGGTTTCACGTCCCTTAATGTTGCACTGAGTGACTGGCAGAGTTTCAGGTGACCTGTCAAGGGGTCCCTAATGCATCTGAGATAAAACAACAGCTGCATACAAACAAAACAAAGAGGTGAAATGGTGTGAGAGCTCTGTAAACAGAAAAATTTCTCTCTAACGTGTTAACAATATGCTCTGAACATGGCCTCGGTGCTTTGTTCAAGCTTTATTGTAAGCTTACCATTTTAACTGGTTATGTTACATGATTTTAAACGTATTAAAGAGTAGCTTAGGACCTGATCCCTTGCATTGAAGAACTTTTATGACTTTTATATTACCCTTAATCTAACTGAAAAACACCAAATTTAGATTCACGTCTGACCTTGACGAAAATTTAAATTGAAATTGACGAAAAAAGCGTTGGGCAGTGTTGCTGTTACTACCCAATATGTAGCTCTCCTGACACATGAAGTTGAAGGTTGAAGTAATAGCAACAAAAGGAGGAGCCACAAGCTACTAACTACAAGGGTTCACATACTTTTGCACGTATTAAATTCTCAGTTGTTGTCAATAATCCACTTGTATTGAATGAAATCATGAAAATCTCTCTTTCTGTGTATGTCCATTATTTGAAAATGTTTTATTTACAAATTGGGATTTGGATGTGCATTTAATAAGGTTATTTTAATGTTTTTCTACAAAAACAGTGACCGTGTCTTCTGGGGTTCACAAACTTTCAAGTAGCACTGTATCTTTGGCCTGTGGGTACCATAAAAGCTGACATGAGGTCTTATGTAAAAACCAAATATCAGACTGAAAACCAAAGGAGACTTGTTTGCTATTAGGGCCCCAAAACAGTTAATCCATGTGCCAGTAAGTCAGTGAGATCTTTTGTCCTTTCTTAAAAATACTTGTATGTATCAGCCTTTTTTTCAAAATATGCTTTTAAAGTTTTATCATTTTATCCATTATTGCCTTTCTGTCTCATCATCTGTTCTGTGTTTTCTGTGTGTATTGCATGACTGTAACAGTACTCACACTTCTGACCACTTCTTGATGAACAGAATGAAGTGAGGCTATTGTCATTCTTTTTGGGTTAGGGGGACATAAACATACATTTCATCAGAATCATATCTTTCAACAACTTCCCTGTTAATTTGGAAGGTCCACAGACGTTTGGAAGTCCATCAAGTTCACTTGATTGAGCTGAAGACAGAAATCTCACTTTCTCACAACCTGAGTAAAGAAAATCAAAACTTGCTCTCTCTTGAGATGGACGGCACTGAAGATGCTGGAGGAAATGTGTATGTGCGCACATGTGTGCCTGTGTGGGGTTGTGTGTCTGTGCTTTAGTTTTAACCAAGCCTTAAAGATTCAGGCACTAATAGAGTTTTAAACATCACCTTAATCAAAACCGATCTTAACAAGCATCACATTACCGATTCTTTTTTCCTGGCGGTGCAGGTGGGTTTTAAACAGGTCTGTAAGCTACATGCCTAAGTGAACATTGGCATTCAGTGCACTAGCGATTCAAAGTGTTTCATATTATGGCAGAGGGGGAAATGGCACCTGCTGGGCAAACACGCCATATATTGTAATGTAGCTTAGCAGCACTTGCCCTGCTCCCTGCACTACAAAGCAGTCCATCAAAGTGAGATCTGAGAGCCAGAGAGAAGAAGATCATGACTCTTTTCACACCTTGTCAGACCGACTCGACTTTCCAGTTGCAGACCAGTCACTGGTTTTTTCCTCGGCACTAGAGCAGCATCTCCAAGCAGTGCCGTGTCAGATTTTTAACCACAGATGTGGGATAGCTATAATGTGAGGAATTTTATTAATATTGTGGAGTTTAAGAGTAGTGGGGTGGAGGGAGAATTTCCGACCAAAATCAACACTCAAAGCCTTCATTTCCCCACGTGGAAATATGTACAATATTTGATACTATTTCTTCCAAACTTCATTAGGTCATTTCATTGCATGGTTGTCAGTTGTTAGATGTAACTAAGGACATTTACAGCTGCACTTGACTTTTTGTCTATCAATTTAAATTGTGGAAAGGAAAAACAGGATTCTGTATGAATTAAAACAAAAGAGAAGACTTGTAAAGTTTAGGGCAACACAATCTATTCAGACTTGCAAAGAATATTAACTCTGCAAAACTTGACAGATTAAATTTCCTTTTCTCTAACATGATCACTTATTCTGTAGTTTTTAAATAAGCTATTTTGTAGATGGCATGACAATGATGACTTTCTTCTTTTTTTTCCTTCTTCACATGGCTGCTGTCTCAGATGTTGCCATAATGATTTTGATAAAAGATGCCCACAGATTAGAATTGTTTTCAGGGGTTAAAGCATCAAACTCATACCCCTAGAGAAATCTGTATTACAACGTTAAATATCCTCCACAACAGGCAGATTATAAGCCAGACTGAGCACCCCTGCTGTGCAGGGGCCTCAGAAATGTCAGAGGGAAAGCTTTGCTACATGCCAAAGGCACTCATCTCCATTAGCACAGTGCCAGGGGAGACTTACTTAGACTGACAGGCTGCAACAATACTGAAAACTCTCCCAACTGTGAGAGGAGAGAGACACCAAATGAAGAGAAGTGAGAAAAATGAGTTTGGAACTTTCATTGTCCTACGCCTTCCCTCCGCACAGATGCGCAGCTGAGCCGGTGCAGCTGGCCGACTGACAAATGGGAAAAAATAGTCCAATTTGAGCTGGTCGTTAGCAGTCGGAGCACAGCATTCCAGATAAATGAGCGTCTGCCTTAGGTATGGCAGGAGATCTTCCCGAAGGAGTCCTGGGAGACCGGTCCGTACCACTGCAACCCCTTAGCCATGCCTTCGATTCGACAGGCCCGACACTACGGCGGAGGTGACCTTGCAGTGCCGCCCCTGCTGGCTTTCTTATTTTTATAACCCCCCCTTCTGTCCCCCTTCTTGAACATCCTCTTTCTCCCTGGCCTGCACTTCTCTTTTTTTAAATGTTTTTCTAATCCCCACTTAAAGAGACAGCGAGGTGTTTTTTATATCATTAACTCCTCCTGCCCACCACTTGTTGTCTATAGAAGCTGATGAAAGAGAGTGAGTGAGGGAGAAGTGATGGAGTCACCCACACTGGGAGGAGGGTAGAGGGAGAGCCATTAGAAGTGTCTACCAGGGGCTGAGCTGAGTCAAACACTTACTACACATATTTGGACTCTGACCCTACCCTTGTTGACACTACGTAAGTCTGCCTCTTTCTCTGTATGTGTTTTATGTGTGAGTCTGAGTGTGTTTGTGTGTGTTGCATGTGCCAACAGTTACACCACTGTGCCTAAGTATATATGTTTCAGTGTGAGCTGCCAGAGCGAGGCCACTTTCTTCTGCACTCCCACTGTGGCCTGTGGGAGCATAATCTTTGTCAATGCCATGCTGGTTTACGTTTCGCAAGAGCCCTGAACAGAGCGGGCCAAATAAACACAGACATGCTTCATTCCGCTTGTTTTTCACTCTATTTAAAGGACATAGCTTGTAAAAGCCCCAACTCCAAAAGCAGTATTTAGACATTACTAGATTAGAAAATGAATCAAAAGCCAAATCAAAAAGGGGTTAAATACTCTCAATGAACCTTCTGCACAAGCAACCACACAGTACAGGGCAATAAGAAGAGAAGAGTGCTGAAATGAATAAATTGACAGAAAAATGAGTCTTTAAACATTGGCAGTTTATGTCCTAATGCTGTAATCTGCCACTGATATTCACTACATTTGCACATAACTCATTCTTGGCTTTGGTTTAAACAAAGCTCTTCCATCTCTATGGACACTAATACAAACCAGTGTGTGCCTCTCATCTGCCTTGCCGCACTTCACAGAACCACTTCCTGACAGCTACTTCATTGAATAAATCATGACTATTGATTAACATGAACACAAAAGTCTGCACAGGCACATTCAGAGGTTTGTTTCTTGAGTGCCAAGCTCATTTAACATGGACTCTTTCATGTGAGTAATTGTGCCCGCTTCCAGCCACCCACAACCCCCCCCCCCCCCCCCCCTTCATATAAAACAGAAAATCCCACAGCTATTTCTCCCACAGAAATGAGTGAATTGTGATGAGGTGAATTGAATCAATTATTGCCCAGAGGTCAGAACCTATTAAAAACATTTTCCCCCTGTTGCCATCAATTATCTGTTCTGATGTACACTATCTCATTCTGTGTGCTAAAGCAGAGTGTGACACACCTTTTTATTGTAATTATCTATTAGTATGCATGTTCGTTGTTGTCAATTTGTAACTTTACCCACAGCACTCTTGCCTGGCTGTACAGCAGCTGCACGAATAAATGCTTCAGTGAGAAATAAAACCAACTATTCTCATCATTTGCTGCTTTTATTCATAAGACACCAACTTTTAGGATTTCATTTTTTTGACTCAAGGAGGCAGGGATGGTTTTTGTTATGGGCAATGTGGGTGACCGTCCACAGGGCTTGAGACTGCGACCAAAATGGTCACATATGCAACCTTTTTCTTCAGCATGTGTGAGTCAGAAACCCTCAAAACAATGGGCAAAAGAGTGTCCTAATATTAACATTAGAAATCATGCCCTCCAAAAAAGGAGAACAAGGTAAACTACCTGGCTACACATGGAAGCTAATTATTTGTTACTTTTTCCTACAAAGGTGATAGCAGAAGTTCTGCGCCATCCTGATTCTGCTTGGCCAAAAAAGGAGAAGTGAGAAGGCCTTGAACTGCAAGGTGATGAATTTAAATCTATGTTAAGAGCAGTTACAATCTTATTTGATACATGGGGATATGTTACCAGCTGCTTTACAGTTAAGACCTATCATAAGTCATACGGGCATTTAAAAAAAGGGAAATGAAATTAAAATGAAAATAGAAGAAAATGTAAGACTCTTTTTTTGAAAAAGCACTTTCTTCTATATCAATTTGTTCTATGTTGTTATTTTCTTAACAATACTTCCTTTTATGAGACCCAGACAACATTTACAATATGTAAATCTTACCTAAATGTGAAATATTTCATTGTACCTTTACCTCAAAACTTCTGCATCAATGCACAAGAAAAATTTGATTGTGTGGAGGTAAGAGAATAGAAGAAGAAGTAGAGATAAAGGGTGAAAAACAGAGTAGAGGATGGGCTCTAACTGTCCCAATTTGGAAAAGAGATCCCAGAGACAGCATGCGCTCTGGGACTTGTTCAATCAACTCAGACCTACAATGAATATAGAGATCCCAGCCTGCCATGGATACACATGGTCATCTGAGCCAGTCCCTCCCCAACCAACAAATGAGCTTCCACCCCTGTCGAACAGGCAGGCTCATTATAAATGAGCATGTACATGTGCAGGGAGGAATACGGAGGAACACCAGGACTTTTCTCTACTCTGTCCATCCCTCCCTCTCTCTCTTTTCCTCTTGTGGAAAGATGAAGACCAGAGGAGGAGGGTGAAAGCATCTGGATCATGACCTTTCCTCAGGCGCGCTGAGACAAATTAAAGCCAGACATCTGATGAGAGGAGACTGAGGAGACCTTCCAAGCCGCTCCTAACGCTGCCTCACTGCTTCCATGCTTTCAAGTCACTGCACACAGAACAGGTTACATTGTCCAGCTATTTTAATAACAAGCTGGGGGGCCTGCAGTGTGCCTCACCTTTTTCCAACAGGGAAATCAGTGGAAATTTCAAAGATCACAACCAAATATTTTGGCTGTTTTATAAAAGGAAAGGGAGAAACTCTGTAAGAAACACAAGAAACAAACATAACTCTGAGGAAGTACATCCTCTTCTTGAGCTTCCAATGACGCAGCAAAAGCTGTGAAGACTCCGAGACAGAATCCAACCACACAACACCACCTCAGCTTTGGAACTAATTGTTTCCATCTCAAAGCCGATTAGCAGCCTCAGGGAAACTCTGACAGGCGGACACCACAGACCCAAACATCCAGGAAGTTGGAGCTGCGGTTGAAGCTCAACTTGATCACCAAGCACATCTGCTTCTCTGCACCCTGGCATAGAAAGACACTCACAAACCATCACGGTCCATCTCAGTCAAGAGCAACAGAAGCTGCACATAACACTGCTTAGACTAAATAAAGCATTCTCACTGAGGTCAAATTGGAAAAAGACTAGGAAAATCCATTTTTGTGCTGTTTTAGTTATTAAGGAAAAAACAGACAAAACTGGCCATTGTGGATCTATTTAATAAGAGTCAGAGGTGGTATGAAGACCTTATTTATATTCCCAAAGAAGAGGGGTAATTTTTTTAAAATGTTACCAAAATAATCTTGGGTTTATAAATCATTTTAACACTATTTTATGGAAAATAATGTAAAGAAACATGATCAACTGTGGGGTGGACAGAAAATGTTACAGTTTTCTAAAAAATCCTGAATTTGATGCCAGCAACCCCAAATTATTTTGCGTTTTATTCTGAAGTTGTGATTATAAAATTGTTAACACACTTAAATGTTTTAAGCATTAGACATTTTTTTAATGTGAAATCGGTTGCCAGCATCAAAAGTTAAAGCCAGTATGTTTTCAGAAAAACAACAAATCAATTTCATGAAATATTGTCCCTATATCATTTTCAGTCAAATGTAAGTTTTTAATTATTTGTTAATTCTCAAAGTCAATTCACTCAGGGTACCAACCTTTTTGAAACTAGGGTTGATAATTAGAAATTATGTGGAAAAAAATAATCTTTGCAAAATGTTTTGAATAGGGGAAAAAATAAAAAACAACTCTCACCTGAGGTACAGAGGGAAGTGGCCATCATCATTGAAGCAGTAACATGGGAAAGAAAAGAGAAGATAAACATTAGTTTATATTTTCTGTCATATGCAGAGAACTGTCTTCACTTTAAAGGTACATTACGTGAGAATGGAATATATTTACCAATATGCAGTGATCAGATTCTAGACTGAAACGTTCCCTAACTAATCCCTTCTGTCAGTGAAGTGATGGTGGCCTTCAAGGACAAGATGTTCCTGTGATGTATGGTGAGTGTGATCGTCCAATTATTAAGGTTTGACCATCGAAAACGTATATCGTTACATCTTTATGAGCACAACAACCACTCTGGTCTGGCCACAAAACACGAAAACATGTATGTTCCTTTAAGAATCTGTTTTTATTGTTCTTATAGCATGAAACTTTTATGATCCCCGGAGGAGTGATGGAAAACATTCACCCCAAACCACAGCAGCTCATCCCTCAAAAGGCTCAAGTAGATAGATAGATAGATAGATAGATAGATAGATAGATAGATAGATAGATAGATAGATAGATAGATAGATAGATAGATAGATAGATAGATAGATGGATAGATGGATAGATGGATAGATATGTATATAACTTGTAAGACATAAACACTGTCCTTGAAGTCTTTTCACTGTCTCCCATATCCATACCATACAGACAATCACAGCAGCAGGTTAACACATTGAACACAAAGTCAGTGTGGAAAACACTATTGTTTGAAGTAGAGATTATGCAGCGCGACCAGTTGTTACACTAAAGAAAGGTTTGTAAAGCTGTAATGGAGAGGATGTCTCTGCAGGAGAGCCTTCTGCCAGGCCTGAATACTGATGTGTCTGACTGATTGCCACGTCTGTGAGATCTAATTTGAAAGGTGGACAGTGATGAATGTCTTCCCTCCACTTACTGCCCGTCTGATGTATTATGCATCCCCGTCTGATCAGAGAGGCTGATGAGGCGCGGGGAGATGAGGGGTGTCCATGTCCGACGCACCCTGACACTGGTTATATAAATGACTGCACCTCCACGCCTTTCATTTCCCAGCTCACAGGTCACGGGAGGAGCTAATAGGGCCATCGTTAATAGGGGATGACTGACTTCAGCTGGGGCCGCCCGTGCATTTTGATGGGCTGCACATTTGACAAAGTCTCTTAACACAGTGGCTGAACCGTGCTCCCCTGTCAGCCCATAGAGTCTAATTGTCAGAGACAGAAACGTGGGCTACAGCCGAAGGATAGGGCTATCAGCTGCAGCCCAAACACCACTCTGATCATCTGTCTGTGTACATCTAAGCTCTGCACCAGGAAAGGTGTGCTTACTTCACTTGTTTGGCGGACAGACATGGAGGAAAAAACGACCCTTATTGTTACAGCCTGTCAGTGACAAAACCCATGATTTAAGACTACTGCTTTGATCTGTGGTTACCAGAGAGCATAGTGCTGCTGACATGTTGCTGGCTGTAAAACTGAAAGAGTGAAACCCCTCTATTAGACTATAAGGAAAGAAACCTGATGGCCTTACCAGGTTTTATTCTCTCCCTGCAAACTGCACGGGTAATTGTGCCTCTGCTGAGAGAGAGGAGTAGGCTCATTCTTTGTTTAAGTGTCCAACAGGAGAGCACTCTCTGACACTGCCAGGGCTCCTGAGCGCCCATCATATGCACATTTTAATGTGCTGAAGCAATATTAAGCACAGCAGCAAATAAAGGAGCCCTGGCCCTTGCGGGGCACGACGTGGGCCCTAACGAGTTTATGGTCGCCCTAATTGAGCCATTTTCACATCAGCTGCTGTTTTCTTTTTTGTCAGATCAGGAGCTACTCTCCCACTCCCAGCTGTGATTTTCTCTCAAATAGTCAGCTCACGGCCCTCATATCAACCCTGCACAACAGAAGGTCACCGGTGGTGCAAATAAACCCATTCACAGAAGCCCACATGCTGACACACCCTGAGAAAGATTTGTAGCGGAGTAAACATCTCCTGGAAACACAAAACAAGATGTAGGATGATTTTTCACACAGCATGAGTATAAAAGTTGACAGTTAGCTGGAATTGAATGACTGCATCAGATTGTGCATGTACTGTTTTTACCATCTTTCAACCATTATCTGAATTTTGAATTTCACCATAGCACTCATTTGCTGATTATGCGGCAAACAGCAGTGTTTACCAGCCAGAGAGCAAGGAAGCAATCTTTAATTCATTAGAAAAACACACTTTGCGGGAAGACTTTCAGTAGAGGCTTTACATTCCTGCTCTAATACATGCTCAGTATGCAGAGGAGGCCCATGTTAAAGCAGTGGATAATGGGTGAAAAAGCCTGGGATGAAATGCAGTCCTCCTTCAATGAGCCATTAATTAGTACTGAAGGAGGTGAACGGCGTGTTCAAAAGCTGAGGATTCTTCATTAGTCATCCCAGGGCGGCACACCAGTCATACAGACACACAATTAGCCCTCCCACCAACAGAAACCTCTCCTCTGAGGAAGGAGCCATAGGGTGGTATTGTCGCAATCTGATGGACACGATGAAGCAAATGACCAGTTTGCTCAATCACCACGTCTGTGTCAGCATAACTTCTGTTTCTAACACCCTTTTCTGCCACACAACTGCTTTGATTTAAAATACATGTGTCCCATTATAGCATATCTGTCCGTTATAATTAGACGATGGGAGCAGATTTCAGTAGGAGACACTGTATGTGATCTAATTAGCATTGTACTAAAGCACTGAATCAAAGTTATAGCGCATGTGCTTTTGTTTGAGTTCTTTCATCTTTGGGAGATTGTTGTAAAGACTGTTCATGCCATTTATCTCTCTTCAAGATGTGAAATAAGCCTGAATATTAAGTACTTGATTGACACACTGACACCAGACTGGATTTCCATACAAAGTTCTTAAAAATATATTGGAAATCTTTCAGTGGAATCTTTTGGTATCAGGTCAGGGTAGCTTTTTTTTTTTCTCTTACTAACAACAGCTTCAAGTAGATGAAACAGAAGAGATGTAAGGTCATTATCAGGCTTTTGTGAACAGCTTTTTGCTGTAATGGTTACTGAGCCATTAGTGTGTGCAGTCCAACATGTGGGGACTATTTTGTTTGCTTTAAGTTGCTTCTTAACTGCAACAGTATATGGTTTATTTAACAGACTGAAGTTCTGCACCAACATTTTATCATCTCTTGCCACTCTGGAAAATGCATTGTACTTTTGACTTGGTTAATTTTAATACAAACTTGGGATGGTATTCACCAGGTGACAGCATTATTGTGAGTCAACATTATAGGCCAACAATATGAATTGATAGCAATCATGGGGTATAATATATAATAAAAAAAGGGATTTTGAATTGTCTCACAATATGACCTAAAACGATACGTGACAACGTCATACCATCTGACTCTACAACATTTTATTCAATAATAAAATACATGACAATATACAAAAAGATAAAACACAATATGACAGTATATATTTTACAATACCATAAAGTATCAACACAATATGATATGAAAGGACACAATGAGATATGATGTAATACAATACATTACGGTAGATACCATAGAATAACATCTAATACAATGGGATACCATAGGACACAATACGTGATCATACGATAAGATACTATATGTATATACTCTATGTTAAATGATACGAAATGTAGTACAAAGTGATGTGCGATTCACTGCCATAATAAAATTCACAATACAGTGATTCTGAAGTGATCCATATAATTACAGACAATCAAGTAACAATGCATCAGGATATCTGATGAACTGAAAAATACAAAATGCCTCCAAAAAGAAAAGTGCACTTCAATTCGATTTCAGTCACTTCAATAAAAATTACACTACACACAATAATTTATAAAAACAAGGACAAGAAAATTGTGAGTTAGGTTTAAATAGAGGTATTTCTCATTGGTAATCTTCAAAAGGCTGCAATCTGGACAAGTGTGAAGGCAGCCAAGGCAAAAGAAGCATGGAGAAGAAGACTCTTCTGCCGGGAAGGCGGCAGGCTTTGCTAAGCATATTCCTCCATGCTAATCTAAGGCATGCGCAAACATGTGCAGATTCACTCATAAACAGGCTCCCGTCACTGATAGCCCAACATCTTATTTATTTTTTATGCGTTTTCCTGTCGTGATACACTGATAAGTGGCAAAAAAGACCAAACAGTGAAGAGTAAGAAAAACAACAGCAATATAGTCATTTAAAGAAGCCTATTTTGAGTCAGGGACAGCTTCTCTCTCCATAGCTGAATTAATCAAATCCAAAGGACATCATCTTCAAACTCGACATCCCCCTAAAGGCGAGCATCTCATTCTGTATGCAGCTGAGGAAGCTTCACAACATCCTAAAAATACAGCGCTCCTGGAAGAGAGGTGCTCTACCAGTCTGAAGGGAAGCATGAAGCACTAGCAGGCCCATGGGAGTAGACATTGTGATTAGATGCAAAAACTCAGCTTTCATAAACAGCATTAGTTCTTGTTAGACATCCCACCCCTCCCACAGATGCAAGCCCTGTCTGTTTTGCAAAGCAGAAAGACGGCAGTATTGTTTTATTTGCATTTAGGCTTCCTGAGCTCTTCACCTTCACATGTTAAACACTACTGGGCTAAAGGTGTTTTTGTTAGACAGATGTTTGGACTACAGGCTCAGTCCATGTTCCTTGTCTGTGGTAACAAGCAGCCATCTGAATGAGTTTTTTTTCCCTCTTACCCACTGCCTCTTTGAACTAATCAATTTGCTCCAGGCTATTGCTCTCCTGTGATCATATAATATGAGTGCAATAAAAAGGCCTAATGCAGCACTTGGACAGGACATCAGTTTATTTTGCTGTTTCATCATCAGTGTTAACTTGGTGTGCAAAGGAAAATTAAACACACACTGATGAGATGCTTCGTAGTTTAATATTTAAGGATGTGGACAGCTTCATTGACTGACTGTGAATTCAGCTCATGTCCTGCAGTTCATAACTGTAAATGTTTGCAATAAACATAATTTATTCATAACTCATTACATTTTGATAATGTTTTTCTTTTACTAAGGTTCAATAAAGGTCCAAACTCATGTTTATAATACTCCCTGTCAGGTAATGAAAAACATGTTTGTATTTTTTAATAGTGACAAAAAGCTTTCGTTGCAGTGAATACAAATGACAAACCATGTATTTCATTTCCAATAGGTAATGGGAGCAGACAATTTTGCTACCCATCACTCAGCGTCCTTGTCAGCCATCAACAAATTTGTCTTTCTACCAGGCTGTCACTCTATGGTCTAGCCCATTACTCTTCTGTCTGGATTGAGGGAATTATATGATTTTAAAGGCAAAGTAGTTCTCCCTGAAACTTAGGAGTCAAATAACTGGCATGCCATAGCTATAGGTTTTTATACGCACACAATAATTGAGGCTAGAATCAAAATTAATATTTATCATCGACTTTGAATTTCGAAAACGATTTCCTCCACGTCTCCTTTGGTTGCCGGTATCAGCAGGGAGATGTAGAGAAGAGATTGTGGTTCTTGCTCCCTAGTGACTAGCCCTCATCACGAACAGTTTGCAACAAAACTTGCAAATATCAAAAACAACACAAAACAAGGTCCAAAAAGTCACATCAAGCTGTTAAATGCAAACTAGCATTAACATCTACAGGGATACCGATGTTAGCTATCACTATCAAAACACTTTTACCTGCTAGCTAATGTTACACCCTACTTTTTTGAATAGATGACATCAGTTAATTTATCCAAATAACTAGGACACATGTGGCTAGTTATTTGGCAAACTTATAATTTATTTTAGAAACTAACACAAGCTACATAAAAGCAGTGTTGCTAAGTTACTGCTGGGTGGCTGACTTAGCCTGCTTGCTCTTACATTCTTGAGCTTCATGTCTCGTAAGTCCCTCTCGATAGTAATTGTAGATGCCTGCCAGACTCCAGCTCCTACAGCTGTTAACATCAGTTTCACCATCTTCACTGTTATAACCCTATTGTTAATTTTAGACCAGTAAAACTCAAACTGCTAAAACTAAGACTTTCATTCCTACCTCTATTTTAAACATCATTTTTGTAAAAACTAATATGAAACCTGTTCACATTAACAACCATGAATATGAGGTCCGTTGACGGTAATTAATTTGCAGTTCCTGTAAATTGAACAAATACTTTTATTATCATTATTTGCACTGTAAGCATAAGTCTGCAGAAGCTGATTTTATTGTTCTCTCTCTCTCTCTCTCTCTCTCTCTCTCTCTCTCTCTCTCTCTCTCTCTCTCTCTCTCTCTCTCTCTCTACATCTCCTTGATCATCTTTCCATTCCATTATGACCTTAGCAGATGCCTGCCTTACATGAATGTGGTGCTGCTTGAGGTTTCTGCATGGTAAAAGGAAGTTTTTTCTTACCCCTCTAACTTGCTAGATGCTTCAAAGTGCTCTGCTCTTGGTTGATCAAGATGAGATAAGAGTGAATCTTTTATTGAATGATCAGACTGACTTTTAAGATTATCTTGATGTTGTGTCTAAATAATGTAGGGTTGTAAATAATTAAGAGAAAGCATACAATCGAAATCTTCTTTTTCTGTAAAATGTCTTGAATGGTAAAATGGTAAATAAGCTAGTAGCTGGTCACATAAAAATTAAGTTGATTAATTTCAAGTTGATGTTAAATCACCAAAGAAGCAGAGGATGCAACAAGAGAGAGTCAGCCAACCCTTCAAGAAGAGAAATGTAATTAAGGCATAGTAAGTGTTTGTTGTATTAGTTTAGCTGGTTTATCAAAACCATTATTTTATTTTTTCTGTCTCTGAGGTAGAGCAGAAGTTTAACTGATGGAGGTCTGACAACAGCATGCTTTATTATATTTGAATTTATTAACATATATCAATTTCTAATTCATCAGAGTGTAGAACTTTATGCAATTTAAACTCTGAGGTTTTTATGCTCCAAACAAAACTGTGCTTAAAAAACAGGTGAATGAAAAGGCTCAAATCAGTACATTAAAAACAAATAAATATCTACTATTTACAGGCTTCGATAAGGTTGTTTGTAGCTGGGCATAGAAATTTTTATAGAGCCATAAGGAGGACGTGTTAAGTTTCTTAGCACATTTTGATTACTCTTGTCTGGTCATCCAAGGTATTTATGATGTGGGTAAAGACTTTTTCTGGTTGCCTGAAGCCAAGCCTTGCCGTCTCTTTTGCTTAATAAGCTGCAATTTATAAATCAGTGTGGCCTTGAAACAGATACCAAGTGATACCAATAGATGGTACATAAATTTTAGTGACTGAATGATTTTTATAGAAAAGATATATTGATTAGAAACAGCTTTTTGAAAACAGATTTTCCTCCTGGATGTTAAAAAAACAAAGAAACATTTGCATCAGTTTTTTGGGATGTCTGGAAAGAGCCATTAGTCATTTCATTTCTAGGTGGTTGAATTTGTGTTTACCTTTTTGGGGTTAATTAAAGGCCAAAACAGACAACAGCACACCCAGCCCACCTACATTTGTTTTCTGATATTTCTTTTCTTTATTGTTTCCACAAAAAAAAAAAAAAAAAATACACTGACCATTTCAAATGTTCCTAATGTGATGCTCTCTGGCTGTTTGCCACTTCCCTGCCAGTTACTGTAAAATCCTTTTGTCCATCAGTATTGTGAGGCTTCATGGTGTATGGATGGAGCCATTTTGTGAGCATAGTTCTCATAAAATGAAGTGTATATAAAGTAATAACATGCAGGAGGGTCTCCTCTCTGCACCATGAATGAGTCGCTCCTGCCGTGGGGAGTTGGTGACATGATTGTGATTGGACGAGACACAGAGAATCCAGATCAAAGCAATCTCTAGTGTTTTGGCCCCCAGCACAGTGTAGAGCAGGCCCACACACACACACACACACACACACACACACACACACACACACACACACACACACACACACACACACACACACACACACACACACACACACACACACCATACTGTATACAGACAAGTATGTACACACAGACATGCGCACACAGCCTTGCACTAACACTGAAACACATGCATCCTCTCTACCTTTTCACTCTCACATGTACACTCTCACTTGGTGTCACACATTGTGCACTCTGCTGCACAAATTCAGTCTGTCTCTCCTGACGTATTCACACATGTGCAGCTGACACACTAATGCACTCAGTGGCTGCAGAGTGTTAATTTGAATGAGAAAGCTGCATAAGGTGAAGAACAATTTTATATTTTCTTGCACAGAAAAATGTTCAAAATCTGAGAATTGATTATTTTGAGGAAAATAAAAATATTCAAACTACATAATTGTGACAGCTGCCAGAATAACATATAAAGTCATATTTTCTTTTTGTTAAGAAAGATATTTCCAGTGTATTTAAGAAATAATGAGATTTTATAATGCATTTTTCCCTTAAAATGGAAATAAATAGCTTTTGCTTTTTTTTATTATTTAACTCTCACATATTTGTTTGGGTTTTCCTTTTTTGTGTGTCAGTGCTGTTAAATATCATACAGAGCCCAATTGAGTAAGGCCATTTGTGCTTCACTAAACATGTGCATTCTAAATCTTTATAATTTCTCTGAAACACATTTATGTCTGAAAATTTAGTTTGAAAGATAATGTTGTTTTTTCCTGTGTTTCCCTTAATGCAATTTATCTACTGGTATTATTTTAGCATTAAGAGTCAGATTAAATTTTTCAGCCAAGAGCTAAAATATGCATTCCAATATTTGTCTGGAGACGGATGTAATGTACTGTACAATGTTTCGTTTCTTCCACTTTGTTGATCACTTAAGGGCCAGCGGCTAGGGGTGGCCTCAGTCCACTCAAATGCAAGTCTAGCCCCCACCATCCGCCAACCTACCCCCACCCCACCCCACCTCCCAAACAACACTGAGAAATGTTTGTTCAACCAATTGAGGAATAGATTGTCAGGATGCTGGTTTCCATCTCCACATCCTGCATTCAAATTCACAGGGATCCAACCGGCTGACCATTGGCTAAACTAACAGACCGCCAGCTAGATTGTGTCCACTGCATCACTGTATGAGGTCATGGTAACAGGAAAGCAGACAATGTGTCTGTCTGTGTCAGATTATACAGAACTGGTGGATAGCAAAGAGGGTAAATGCAAAGACAGAGTCTCACTCTGATTTTTTTCCCCTTTTTATTTATTTTTTTATTTTTATTATTTTTTTTTAATCACACCAACTTTCACTTATTTCTTAATTTAAAAATAATTTCAAATTGGGTTAAAATTGTGTTATTTTTTAAAACTTTTTTTGTCAGATATGCTCCATTTCTGCTTTTAGTGGTTTCTTGTTACAAAAGCCTCTCGTGTTGCTCTGACGGACTGACTGAAAGTTCTGAGGTGAAACTGAGGTGACGATGAAGAAATTCTCTGCCTGTGCCACACAGTGACCACACACATCCCCCATCCTGCAATTTCAGCTCTCCTTCTCCTCTTTTACTCAAACAGACATTTAGGGAACAAAAATGTATATTTTTCACATGGCAGGTAATGATCTCAGTATGGCGAGCAGCCATGTTATATAAACATGGCTTCTCACAGTTTGGGACTAAGGTTGAGTAAGATCATCAGATGTGAGTGCTTCTTGGTTTAACACTTTGTCTCGCCTGAACACATACAGCTGCTGTGTCACACATTCGTTCACTTTCTTTGTACAAACAGAAACATTCAGAGGCTGTTTGGTGTGGGTGTGTCTGCTCAGGGGCGGGGTAAACTTATGGAGCTGAATGGGCGGATGTAGTGCCTCTTATGTGACCTTTGTTGGTGACATCAGAACCCAGTCAGAGACAGTAAACCCCAGACTGACACACACACTCATCACTGCACTAAAGTACAGAGCACAGCGTGGTTACAAGACCCTCAGTTCTATTTCATACTTTCCAGCGGTTACAGCTAAATTGACATTTTCTGTTCCCGTCGTCCCATAAATGGAAGCCTCCGTTTAATTGCTTTCATATGGTTAATCCAAATTAAGCATATCCACAAAATAAGATATTCTGTTTCATTTGGATAGCTGATGATTCCAACAAATCTCTTTCCCTCTCCATGTGCTCTCAATACCAAGACACTTCTGAATGAATAACTTCAAACCTTGGAAAAGACCCAATTTTGGGCAACAGTGTTTGTACAAGACAATCCTCTATATTTGCCATGACATGAGCGCTGAATACAGCGGTATTGAAGTGTTATAGTGGCTTAGAGAAAGTACATTTCAGATGGAAAAAGTTGCTTAATTGAACCAGATACTCTATTGTGTAATACTCACGTTCTTTCTCTGAAACCAACAGAGCAGAACTGAACATGTGAAACAGGCGAAAGAATGACAGAATTATCTTCATGTCATAATTCATGCGACTCTTTATGCCTGCTGATTTATCTCAGCAGTGGTTGGATACATTGCCTCCTTCATAATCAGTGATGAAGAGGGAATTAGAGCTGCGTTCATCAAAATCAAACAATTTCTTTATTCTAGGTCTACTGCTGTGCGCTTTGTTTGAAACTCTAAAATTGTAAAGATACTCCAGGAAAAAAAAAAAGTGTACAGGTTTCAGAGGAAAAGCTCCGACTACGTTTTCTGATCCTATTTCATTATTTTTAACTTTTACTTTTGATCAGAGTCACTCTTGCTGGGCTGTATCAGAGGAAAGTTAAATTGTTAAAGTGCCTCAGCAGTGTCACATTTGGATTATTTTGCAGCTTGGCTTATGCAGCTAAAATAAACTGAATGCTGGAAAAACTGTGAGCCAGATGTTGGAGCGACTGAAGACAAGACACTCAGTAGTTCACAGATATTTGCCTGTCTTTAGTTCCAGGCTATAAACTATTGGTATTAGTTCTGCTGTCAGTTCTGTCTTCACTCACACAGGCAAAAAAGAGGGGACCTTTTTCTCCTTGCACTGTCACACGGGGAGTGCTACCACTACTGAAAAAAGGGACAAGGCCTTCAAGTGGGAAACTAGTCCCTACTTCCCTCCTTAGCTTCTTTGCAGCTTCACACTTGATTCCCACAGGCTCCCATTGATTCATGTGCTACAGTGTTGACGGAGAGCAAACAGATATCCCCTTCTTCAGTGTGCTCCAGTCTGTATTGCCTTTTTAACCTGTCTACTGATAGAATTTCCTGCTTTTGAGTCCTTGGCAGACTCGGTGCAAACTGACTGATAAAATAGAAAAGCATACTTCATATTTTCCACAAAAGTGCCTCATTCCAACCATAAAATCAGCGCTGTAAGCGCAAACATTCAGCCTGTATTTACTCCGCTGGTAAAGTCAGGGGTTGCATCAGAGCAGGGTAGCAAGAGGAAGAGAGGTTTTCTCTTTTATGCCGTGGACAACATGAGACATAGTGTGTTTCTTTACTAAGCAGCCTTGGATTGTTCAGACATCTATTCTTCCCTGTCTGGGAGTAAGACAGGGGGAGGATATTATGCGGACAAGTCTAGAAGAAAGCAGATGAGTTGGTCTCAGGGTGACTCAGTTTACAAGTTCAAGTCAGGACACACTCCAACAGCTGGCTCTACGGGAGCTCTTGTGCAATTATCAACAGCAACAGCAGGGAAAGTGAAGAGGGGGCCAAACTTTATGTCATCCAATGGGAGAGCAACGCAAGCCAATTCCTGTGTCTGAAATTTATAATGAAGTGTATCTGAATTGACCATTTTGGCAGACAAAAAATTTGAAGCTCTTTCCTCAGCTGCTGAGGACATATCTTTGAAGGACTGTTTAAAGTCCTCAAAAAGAAAAACACATGATGAACAGTCTCCATGGTATCTTGATTTCACCGAACAGCAACATCTTTAAAACTGATAAATGTAATTACCCTAAATTAACTCATTGCAGATAGAGACAATGCAGCACAAACTTTGGAGGCTTCTCAGCTCTTATCTGGTGAGGCTGCTTAGTGGAGTAACAGCAGCTGAAAGCCATCTGCTGTGGAGGAAGAACTGGCTGCCTTAACAAGTAGGCAAACTGTCAGAGAGGATTAATGCTCTACCTTAAACCTGAGTTAATAATAAATGGGCTGTTTACTTGTTCAAGGGGGAGGCCATAGATAACAGCACTCAAAACCCCTCCTCTTACTGCCAAAAAGATAAATTCTGGTTAAGTGGGGACCTGCCTGCATCGTGGCCTCCAGTTCCCCAATCATTATGATCAAAACAAGAGTTTTACGCTCACTTACTAATGGAAAAGGTCACTTTACATGCAAGTGAAAACAAAATTGTGTTGAGCATGTGGAATATTCTGTTCAATTAGAGCTGAAAAGGTTAGTCAAGTCATTGATCGACCCATCCCGGGATAATTAATAGCTAACACTTTTCATAACGAAGTAATAGTTTGGTCATTTCTCAAGAGAAATTCACAAACATGCTGGATCCATTCCTCACGATGTATTTCTTTGTTACTTATAATATTACACAGAAGTCTTTCCATTTTAAAATTGTTGGTTGGAAAAGAAATTGTGGATGTAGTTTTGGCTTGCTGTAAAATTGTGAGACTAATATTTTTTATTTATTTACTTTGAAAGTCTTCTTTTTGCTGGGATTTAATGAAAAAAGAAAAGTATCTAACAAGTAGGCACAAAACTGGATACTGTCTGAAATATTTTTTTGTTCAGATGCTTTTCTTCAAGGAAATCCACATTAATTATTATTATTATTATTATTATTATTATTATTATTATTATTATTATTATTATTCACATCATTGATCATTTTTGTTGAAGATTAAGATTAATTAATGAACACTTACAAATTTCAACCATAATATCTAGGAAGGAACTATGTCTTCCTTCTTTTAAAAAAGGGAAGCTTTAACTTTAGTGACTTTGTCATTCATTGCATTAGCTCCCTGGTTGTCTCTGGTAAACTTTCTGCGGTTCATAAACGTCTGTTCAATCTCTTTTTTGTATGTAGTGGTAGATTGCATACCCATACCTACGTGTGTGAGCATGCTTCTTTATAAGTTGGGTAAAAAAGATATTGCTTACTGAGCTTTGCCATGTAATATTGTATTATCTGAATACTAAAAAAGGATAAAGATAACTTGTAATAGTTTATAATTTATCAGACCAATATAGATCATGTGCCCCTAAAAAATAACCCCTTTGTAGTTTAAATTTTTTCTTGGCTGAAAATATTGAACAAACTCAAACTATGTGCTTCTGAAATACTGCTGTTTTTATTTAGTTATTTTTTTCTATTATTATTATCATTTCCATTGATGTAAAACAAGCTGTTCACATTTGTCATTTCCTCATGATTGATTCATTACATCCAATCACCAGCATGACAAGCTGAACTGTCAAACCCGCCCAATGAAGGGCTTTAACAGAACGCTGAGGGCGGCTTCAGAGCCGGCAACGTGCATCACCTTCTTAGCTGCTGATGCATGCAAGAAAATGTGGGAAAGAAACCCCTGAGAAGGAGTCAAAGAAATGTCTTCTTCTCTCCCCCTCTCTACTTCACTCCTAGAGGGCTGTATTAGCCCACGGTGGGGATTTAACTAATGAGCCGAGCTGCTCTCCACTGAGGGCATCCCAAGACAGCCTTTCTCCAACAATTGGTTCCAAAGGGTTTAAACGTGCTGGTCGCTGCAAAGCTCCACTCTGTCCAGGAGATTATACCATAATAAAACTGATGGACGAGATGGAGAAGAAGGGTAACTTTTCACATTATTTGCTGTTATGATGATTGCTGAGCACACAAAGCCATGCAGGTAAGTCAATACATTTGATCACTGAACAAATGTTACACCTGTGTATCTAATCTTTAACACAACAGAATTTGGATCACAGAAAACGTTTGTATTAGCAGATCTGTACACTAGAAAGAAGCACAAGTGGAAAGCTCAATGTTACATATTATTGTTCATTTCTTATTACTCATTGTTATATATGTATATATCTTTTACATCCTTCACCATATGGGGTCTCATGGAGTTACTACAAAGGGGCTACAAAGCACCATACTTAACCAGACAAGGGGACTGCGGTTTAATGACGGCGGAACATCAATATTAACTCCCAAATGATGTATTTGTTTTCAGAGAACATTTCTAGGAATCCCCAACACTTTTATCAGAAAGGAAATGTGCATTCATGTGCTTTAAACTGGGTGGAAACAGGCTCAAACTGTCAAAGCACACAATGTTTGAGAAGTTGAAGCTGATTAAAGTAGAAGTTGCTCTTCTTTTTGAATCTTCAGGTCCTACTCTTCAAGTGATGCAGAAACACAAAAAGGAAGAGCTTCTCACAGCCCCAGTTCTGGTCAGTTCATTGAACTGATGTGCTCAAGGTTCGAGCAAATAATGGCATTGGTACTTGGTCCTGCAGACAAATGAAAACATGGATATCTTTAAGAGGTGTGTTAAAAATTCAAATCCCTTTGCAGATTTTTTCTAAAGCACCTTCAGATGTAACAAGAGAAGACTTTGATATGAGTGAGCCACAGCAGAATGTGGGAGTTGAAATTAAGTGAAATTAAGTTAAAATCTCTTTGGAGCTTTAGGAGACTACAGAGTCAGGTGATACTCCTCTGTTACTTCAGCAGCTCCCTACGTGGAACAAGTACTCAGTTGTCTACTCTCAACATCATGTATTGATTATTGTTGGTCTATAATTAAACAGGAGCATGATTGTTGAGTCACAATGTTTTCTTGTGCCATCTCAGCTTAAACCAGACGTTGTTCTTTTTTTCCTAACTCTGATTTTTCTGGCCCCTTTCAACAAACTGAGCAACGAATCCACTCTGTAGTTTCATTCAGAAAGTTATATGAGTGACATCACAGACACTACACTCATATTTCTGAAAGTCTGTCATGTCATCACATAACTGCCAAAGAGCCTGACAGAGCTGCTGGCCATTGAGAGGCAGAAAATGTTGTTGGGTTTTTTTTTTTTTAATGTGGTGATCCCACATCTGTGGCAATACTGGAAACTGACGAAGCATAACCATTTTACTGCACTGATGTCACTTATGATATAAGTGATTTTCAAAGACAACCCAAATAAAATCTTTTATACAGGACCTCATTACGGAAAGTAAAGTGGCACCAAACAAGACTCTAACCAGTATGGGATAAGAGCTCTCCAAAAACATCAACCCATTTAGGAAATTTTTGTTTTCACAGTAGTATATCAAGTCTCTTGCTCCTCAGACTTATACAGCAGTATCACTGTTCAGCCCATATATTGTTTCCTATAGCCTGAAGCTGCTGCAAGCAAGAGACAGAGTTGCCAACAGTGGTCAAGTGTCATAGAAGGAAAGTTAAGAGAGCTAGCACCACAAATGAAAACAAAGCGGTGAAACAGAGAAATGAGATGTAATTTTCAATTCTTTTCAAAGCTGGTGCTCAACCTCATTGAATCACAACCCCTGAGAGTAATATCAGGGGCCCCGCTCCATGACACAGCCTATGTGAATACCATTGCCAGCCTGAAACATCAATGAAACAATGATTGATCAACAGTGCAGGTGACGTAATGTGAAAACCATTATCCAGCTGGAAATATTTCATTTCATTTTAAATTTGTCTTTTTATGTTGTCAACAACCATCTGTTGAGCACCAAAGTTATCTCTCAGCCCTGTTTTGGGTCCAAACCAAAAGGATGAGAATCACTGTCAAGTAAGAAAAGTACACAGATTTACACAAACCTGAAAGTTTGTAGCTGCTCTTCATACAACCCAGGGTGTGAGTCTCTGCTCTGCTCTCTGTCATACCAGACAGATAGTTTGTGTTTTAGTGAGAGAGCTTGCTGTGCATTTTGTGAGTTCCATTTGTTGCCTAATTTTGATACAAAAATGTAATTTGCACATCAAAAAAAAAAAAAAATACAGGAGTAACAGGGATGTCTCCAGATCACCGTCTTCAAAATGACAGACGCAAAGACATGACCAAAACAACATAATGAGAAAATTCCAAAATATGGACAGAGGTCACCACACCGTGAGGACTATCTGTTTGAAGTGGATTGCAGCAACACCTTTTGGCTGGAATCGTGCGCACACTGTCATGATGACATGACTCTTAACAAGGTGTTTGTTTTGGAAATGAGTGGAGATCAGCTCTACTTTTTAACACTACTTTCGCTACTTTATTTGTTTAAGAAACTTTTAACCGGATACAATGGAACAAGTCAACAGTTACACAGTGATGTTGTTTGACAACAAGCAAACTTTGTCTCTTTGTACTGTAGTTTAGTAGCCGGCTATATTTGGTGGTACTCACTGACCGGTGGTCTGAGATGTATACGTAGGCTATCGTGTAACGTTAGTGAATCCTTATGTCCTGCTCATCTACCAAGCAGAGCTCACTCTTCATTTTATTGACAGACTCTCATGTTGGATTAGATCACTACAGTATAACTGCTAAATGTAGGTTGAAAAGAACATTATCACAAACAGCTTGGCTTTAGCCCGTGCTCTTTCACTCTCCCGTTTAGCTTTCTTCTTCACCTCTGTCCTTTATCTGTCTGACAGTCCAGCTCCAGTGTCCACCAACACTCATAGAGACTTTAACATGCAGAAAATCAGCCTGGTCCTGTCCGACCCAATCGGGAAGCTAAGAAATAGCATTTAGAGATAACCTTTATTAGCATTGATAATCTAATTTTAAGTTGTAGATTACCATCAGGCATATATCCACAAGTGAGACTTTTTTAAGATCACACAAAAAGTCCTCACAGGTCTGTTTAAGGCCCCGTTTACACGACAATGATTCACAGCGTTTCACTCGAAAAAAACAATAACAAAAAAATCAGAGAAACGCAGAGAAAAAAATCTGCGTTCACATGGAAACGCTGAGAGACTGAAAACGCTGTAGTATCCATACAAGGCCTGTAGGTGGCGATGTGACTGTAGAGTCTTTTGGTAGCCTGCTGCCGAAGAAGAGGTAGGCTGATCATCTGGCGTTTATATTAGATACGTCTTATCTGAGTGCAGAAGTGGAGCAACAGATGCACATTTTGTTGAAAGGCAGTCAGCAGATTCAGCAGCACAAGCACAACCCGGTAAGTCCGCCATTTAACCGTTGTTGTTGTCCGGTTCACAAAGTTCCAACAACGAAAGTGGAATGCGCACGCGCAAAACGGAGCGTGACGTCAGCGTTTTCACTGAAAACGCCGGCTTGCCGTTTATATGGCAATGGAGGCTGCAGTGTTTCAGAAAAAATTCACTCTGAAGGGCATTTTAAAAAAGTTGCGTTTTAGGTCGGCTGAAACGGCGTTTCCATATAAACGAGAGGCCAAAACGCAACATAACTTTTGTGTTTCATCCTGATACAGTTGTCGTATAAACGGGGCCTAAGAGAAATATTTCAAAACCTGTTTATTTCCCATATGGTGTGAAATCACTATGCCTTTTAACTCAATGTACAGTGTTTTAAAATTGAATAACAAGACAGTTCCTCATTTAAATACCTGGGACTTTTGTGGTCCTGGTATTAAAACAGGTATTGACATAGTTTTATCACACAGAAATTGAAATTCTAGTTGTGGTACTATCCCAACTTTCAAATTTTCAGATTATCCAGAATACTGCAGCTTTATTTTTTCTTTACAGCAAAAAATGTACATTATGACTTATTTAGGCTTCTGAGGAATGATCAAATAGTAATGACAGTTGGCTCATAACTGAAAAACACTCAGATTATTGTCACTCATGCAAACATGCCAAAACAGTGAGCCAGGAATTTAGCTGTTTTTATGGAATAGAAGTCTGAAAGCTGTTTAGTGTGATACCATTTGTTTGCCTTTGTAAACATTCAAACACAATGCTGCGCTACACCTCATCTCTTTCCTGAGTGACACCTTTGCTCTCTGCATGCTGCTGGTGACCAACACAGACAGGTGATTCTGTGAATACCTAAACATGCATTCTGACAGAGCTCTATGAGACAAACTCACAAAGGGGAACATGATGTTTGGTTGCAAACAGCAACGACATTTTGTCATTCCAAGAGGATGTAAAATTCCACTCATATGTAAATCTAAATGTATGACAGCAGTGAGTATTCCACACATGATTCCTGAGATCACACTGAAGATATTTCCTCCCAAGCATCCATTCTGGCAAAGATCTATTCATTCAGGGGGATCTATTTCAATCTTGTGTCCAATGTGCAAACAAAACCTGCTATAATCCTGACTATGGCATGTGTGTGTGTGTGTGTGTGTGTGTGTGTGTGTGTGTGTGTGTGTGTGTGTGTGTGTGTGTGTGTGTGTGTGTGTGTGTGTGTGTGTGTGTGTGTAAGGATTGGATTCTCTTGACTGTTCCTGTAACTTGAACAGCTGACAAAGAGCTTATCGCAGAGGATTAACTGCTGCTTTTCAAGGTGTTTTTCTACATCAAAAACTGTAATTTTCAGCTCTCTACCAAAGGAGCATGGGTGTGGCGTGCAGCAAATCTCTTTCTCTTTCAAAATCCCCCTTGTGATGGACAAACCCTTCAGACAAGCCCAACATGACAACGTGTCTAACAGCAAGCAAGGTAAACTCTTACAATGTGAGATATTTTCTTAATACAACACGAATCACACAAAACGGTGCATAGAAATATGTTGAAAAATAAGTCATTAGCAAAATTTATCAGATGTAAAACCCACCCTGATTGTTCAGTGTATGTATCGCACAGCCAGTGAATAGGGTATTATACTGATGAACTGAATAAAGGAGTCCATGGACTGTAAAGACAGATGTGAATTCATCTACAGCACACTCATCATCTCTAAGCAGTCACAGATGACTGTATTCAAGCTGTAATGCAACATGGGTGTGTCTCCGAGCAAAGATACCTTCTACAATAGCCACTGCTTTGTTTGCATGACAACCAATGATAAATAAACTTTGAATACTGAGTCATTCTTCACAAACTACAAGCTCAAGTTACCCAACCCCACATCTGAGGTGATAGCTCAGAAAACACCAGACTGAAGCGTTCAGGCTGCCCTCCTTGCAAACAAGGAACAAGGGAGTTCAACCCCCTTTTTGTCAAAACTAGTAACATTCTCCCAATAAAGCCAGAAAAGGGTGCATCTCCTCACTTTTCTCAGATAATCCTTCTCACATTAAGCATTCAATGGATGCTCATTTGCACCACTGAAATGACGCTGTGAATATCACCCTCGACTGATAATTCTCAGAGGTCTCTGTGGTGGTATAAATCATTAAGACAGATCCTCCTCAGAGATGCCATGGTGGTCATATACCTCTTGCACCCAAATGTATTTGCTCCATTTCTTGCAAACCACATAACAAGCCTGGTGGCGTTTAAATTTCCTGTTGAGATCATTTGCATTATTTCCAGCAAACCTG
Source organism: Labroides dimidiatus (assembly GCA_030710495.1). Classification (NCBI taxonomy): domain Eukaryota; kingdom Metazoa; phylum Chordata; class Actinopteri; order Labriformes; family Labridae; genus Labroides; species Labroides dimidiatus. The sequence goes on from CM061147.1 coordinate 17,639,344, forward strand.
CACAGCATGCCAGGATCTGCAGAATGAGTGTTTTGGGGTTTGGCTGTAGACAAGATATCAGATTAACTGATACATAACGTTTCACTTGAGCCATTTACAATCCAAAGACTGATGAACAACACGGTATATTCAGTCTAAATGGGATGCTTATAGGTGAGCCCTCCATCTGCAGCAGATGCGGTGATGTGCTATATGGAGGATGCTCATTGTGAGGGAACCATTGTTCTTCTGCTAATCCTGGCTCAGCTTCTCAACCAACCAGCACTGGAGGCTTAAATGCAGCAGCCCTTTTAATTCTTCACTTTGTACTGCTGTTGTTTTGCTCTTCTCGTAAATAATACCAAAAGGCTCAAGAAACAGCCCCGCCATTGAATAGGAACCATGTCTGTGGAAAAGCATTGTGACTTTCAAATTAAGTTTTTTCTTCCCCTCCTTCCTTTGGACTGGCTCTTGTCTGTGCCAGGAGATGTGCAGTGGCAGAGATATGACTCTGGTGTTGAAGAGCACATCAAAGACGGGGCCTATGAGAGGTCTGCTTTACCTTTGAACATAGAATAGGATTGGACGCTGTGCCAGCTCTCTGCAGGCAGAGCTCAGGCTGATCAGAGGCTGCCCAGCGCAGCAAATGCAGCAGCAGTGGGCACAAACACTCGTACTATAGTCTGTTTCAAAGGCGCTCTCTACCCACCACTGATAGCCTACACACAGGGTGAGCGCAAACACCACTGCTGAAGGGAAACTCTATGCCTGAACACAACACCCTGCAGAGCCGAGGCGGCGTCATATGGAACAAAGTTACTGATCCAACAGCCTTCATGCAAAGCTCCTCCTAAATACTGCATTTCCCACAACGCCGAGCCAGTCAGGAGTAAAAGATAAGTGCTTGCTTGAACAGCGTCTCTCAGAGGGAGGTTAAGAGTGTCCACATTATTCAGAAAAACAAATCACATGCACACCTTTGTGTCTGCACCAGCCAAAGGGAGTCGGATAGCTGAGATAAATCCAGCCTGGTCCTCTGACCTGTTCCCAAGGATGGAGTCAATTAAAATTAGCTTTATGTGTTTCTCTTTTAATCCATCTTCCACTTCTTCAGCACAAAATATTAATTACAGGAATTATAGTTCACTGTTAATTGTTCTGCAGGGCCGCAGCTGAAAACTGGGAGATGAAAACAGGGTGAAGATATTGGGGGATGTGAGTGGGTTCAGGAGAAGGGGGAGGGGGCACTAATGTGATTTCTGCTGTCTCTGGACTGTAAAAACACAGATGGGACCCCCATCATGTGTTTACTACCCTCACATTTATTAAAATTTACAATCTTGATTATTTTATGTTAACAACTTATGCTCACTTGCTCCTAAATATGTCTTTTGCCTGACATCACAGCTGCTAAAATGATATTTAGCTGCATTCTTAAGTAGAGAAAATGTAACCAAACTTCTCCTGCCTCCTCCCACATTTTATTCTAAGTAACATGATAAGGTTCCTAATCGTAGTGGTTACTTGTAATTGTTTTAAAATCATCTGGCAAATTATCTCAGAAAAATGTATGGGGGCAGAAGAGTGTTTATGAGCATTATCAGGTTAAGCAGAAGAAAGCCATGAGCTGGCGGTTTGCTTGCTCTGTAATCTCTACCCCCATATCTTTGTAACAAATTTAGTGTGGACTCAACAGCTTACAAAAAAAAAGGAGCATATTCTGGCAGTAGGCCGCCAATTAAACAGATAATTATGTAAATGTAGCCTTTACTTAGTCAGCGAGTGGGCAACCGCGGCAGCAGCCAGCGCTTTCTACAGGGCAAAGGCTACGGCTGCACTCGCACAGGAGAGTCTGCAGTCGAGCAACCTACTCATGATCTCTCCTCCTTTTCATTTACACACACACACACACACACACACACACACACACACACACACACACACACACACACACACACACACGCACGCACACACACTTATACACACACACTTCACCTTTAATTATCAGAAACAGGAAGCTTACAAGCTTGAGTCGGTGACCACAGGGAGAAAAAGAGACACCCCCTGCTGACTGTGCATGGATAACCTTTTAATGGCCACAATACTGTAAGTGAATCAGTAAAAATATCTGTTTGCCAGATCTGATGAGATACATTTCTCTCTCTAATGTGTCTTATGACTCGTGTCAGTTTGTCAACACACAACCGCACGGCACACTTCAGATAAATGAGATGGGGAAACAAAGCAGAACTGTTAAGTGACAAAAGTGCCGATGCAGTATTAGTATGAAGGCAGCCTCATTAGTATTGGATGTATCGCCTTTTCCTTTAAGACGCCTGCCAGATTGAGCGGTTCTAGAAGCGTACCGAGCCGTTCAAGATGCACACCACAACAAAATGCTAATGGAAGACACAAAGCAGCGCACTGACAGGATTTCGATGCGGGGATTGTTAACAGTCAGAAGGAGAGGGAAGGCTGGATGCCCCACTGCTCTAATCCCACCTGCCTCTCAACACTGGGAGGGGGGAAAAAAAAGAAGGCAGCCCCCAGGAAGTTCAATATCTGCATCTGCTTGACCACATCCCAGCCCCCTCACCATGAGAAGCAGTGTCTCTGTGGTGAGAGGAAAGCAGCATGGCTGGGGGAGTGCAGGATTAGGCCAGACTCCAAAGGCAGGCAGACCCCACAGTGCTTCCCTGAAACATTCATAAGGTTGCCAGCATGAAGGCACAGAGGCGAAGGCTAGCGCCTGAGCCCCCTGCATGACCCAGACCCCTGACTGCTCCTTAACCAGGTTGAGTGTGACAAGTGCTTTCACGTAGGCCATCAGCAAACAGCTGCAGGGCTCTGCTGATACACTGGTCACTAACCAGACTCCTCCTGGGAGGGTTTGCTAGCCACACTGAGGTGTTCCTGAAGCTGAGGGAAGGCAGGGGAGGTTTTGTTTGCTCTGCATGTGTTTGTTCCTCAGTGACTAACAGAGGGCTGCTTGTGCCTGCGGAAAAGACAGGGTGAAGCTGACATGTTTGGATTGGAGAGCAGTCAGGCCTGTCTACATAGTCGCAGTGAAGCGACAAAGGCCTGCCACAGAGCTAATACTGACAGAGGAAATAGTCCTAACAGCAAAGACCAGGATGTTTTCATACTGTAGTACTGAGGTGTTCATGGATACTGGTAGAAAAACAGAAAAACAACCAACTTCCACTTACTTGGCAGTAACAGTAATTATTAGTGAACTCAAAACCTCACCTTTTTCCCAGCTCTCAGAACCTCCACGGTTAATTCTTCTAAACTCTTTCCCCAAAGCTTCCATTACTGTCGTAACTGTGATCGCTTGTTGGACAATTTGTTGGATGCCAACTCATTTCCTCTGGTTTGCACAGTTTACCTGACCTTGGTGAAGAGAAGTGCCAGATATGCATCAGTTACAGTGGAGTGAGTCATTTCTACCACCACAACAGCAGTCAGCTCTGAATCTGTGCATCTAAGACACTTGGCTTAGACTATTTTTCTGAATTATTACTATGATTTATTAATAAATACATATGACAAAGTATCTGAAAAATAGCACTTGATGGCATGCCTGGAACTTGGACTGAATAGGGATGTTTATCAATGTTTCAGTCAGGAGTGCTTACTTTTCCTGCCTACACCTGAAACATATGTGTATTTAGAGAGGTGTTTTGAAAACCAAATACAGAGGAAAATGGTGTGGATCTGTTCGATTAGAAGTTGCTATCATAGCACTGATGATGCAGTTTACGGACAACTTTGAACATCCTCACAATTATTGATAAAGTGTAAGTCAAATGTGTGTCTCAGTTAAGTTTATAAAGTAATGGTCCTTCCATCACTCTCTATTTATCCACACAGGTGTCAGAGCCTCTGTCAGAGGTCTGCATACAGTTTGGGTGGGTGGGAGGTTTGATTTGAAAGCAGTAATTAGACTTACAGATCAAAATAAGTTTAAAATATAGGGGTCCTGACAGCTCAGCACTGCAACTTAAAAAAAGACATGCAAAAAGACAGGACACAAGAAAATTAAGAAAACATCTTCATCAATTTGACAACACGTGCAGTATTAAGAAAACGCGCTGCAAATAGACCACAACAAATGGAAGTGTTTCCGGAGGACACTTAAAAGTGATGCACAAGTCCGGCATTTGCAAATAGGCTAAAAGGTCTGTGACTGAAAATCTGTGTCAACAACAAGCGTGTTGGGTTGTGTGCATCACTTTTTTTAAAGTTATTTTTGGGGCTTTTTATGCCTTTAATGAAAGAGAGGACAGAACAGGACAGAGGAGGAAACATGGTGGGAGTGGGGAGTTACATGCAGGAAAGTCACCACAGGCCGGACTTGAACCCAAGCTGCCCACACAAGGACTTTCGCCATATGGAGCACAACCTAAACCATGAGGCCATCTGCGCTCCGTGTGCATCACTTTTAAGTGTCCTCTGGAAACTCTTTAATTGTGTTGCAGTCTTTTTGCACTGTGTTTTTCTAATGTGTTGTGTTCATAGACTGTATACAGAATGGACAGCGTGACTCCGTCTTTTACCATTGTACATTTTTGAGGCCAAAAAACCTCCGTCACTGGAGCAGCCAGAGTCTGCACAGTAGAGACTATGAGGGACTCTGAGAAAATCTAAGTGGAGCCGAATGACAAAAAAATATAAACATTTTTTTTTTTCTTTTGACAGTCTAATCTCTTCTTAGCTCTCTTTCCTGATGTATTTTACTATTCCCCCCAAAAAACTTATACAAGAACAGCAGCTGTCAATCATCGATAAACGAGACGTAAGGAGTTGAACACAATGCAGCCCAATATTATCTTCATATCACCATATCATACAGATGTGAGAAACATTTTTACAAGGTGTACTAATTTTTTTAAGTTTGACCACAGCCCATCTGGAATGAATAGAGAGGCAGAGTTTTTGACCTGTACTACAGCCAGCCACCAAGGGGGGCAGTTTTTGTGGCAACCTCAGTTCGAGCCAAGCGAGATGACATCCATTTTTTTTTTTTACAATCTATGGTTGTGTTGTTGTCTTGCAATGTGTCTTCTAAATGCTGTGCAGGTGTTGTCAGATTGATGAAAATGTTTTCTTAATTTGCTTGTGTTTTGTCTTTTTGCATGGGCCACTATACTAAAAAGTATAATTGTACTGATATTATTAGTGATTTATAAGTACATAAATAAATCATAATTATCTGGTATAAATTCTGTTCAATATGTCCATCAGTTGCTTCTTGTTGGGCCTTGTCATGTTGTGCTTTCAATGTATTTTTTCAGTATGCAGTACCTTTAAGGTTATTCTGGACAGTATTATTGTTTTGGATTGCTACAATAATAACAGACATACATTTCCATTAAGCTTGCATATTTGTTCACTCCTATTTTGATAAGAGTATTAAAAACTTGAGAAATATCACTTTAAGGAACATTTAGATAAGACCCAAAATGTGCAAATAATTTGAGAAAAATCATGAGTAAACTACAGCCAATCATTCAGTTATATTCTAATCAAGATTAGAAAATAAATTGACAGTCCAAGAAAAAAACTTCTTCATATGACAAATACTTTGTGTATAGTCTAAAATTAAAAAAAAAAGATACTTTAAAATTCATGTAAAGAATGAGTATGGCGGGAAAAAAAACATTCTGTTAACATATGCAATTCAGCACCATGCGCACAGTATAAGTGCAAAATGCCTGACGGAGGAGTGCACACACTGAAGTCTAAAAATCCCAGCGTCTCAGCTACCTTGCCACTGCCACACTACATGACAATCACAGCAGCACAGACATAAAGTTGGGGTTGTGTTAATTTGAGCACTACATATCCACAGGCAATCTACAGAAAGACACCAATTACACAGAGTTTTAAAGTGTCTAATTGAGGCCCTTCAGTCTGAATATGTTATTGCCAGCTCTGATTCAAGGATGAAGACAACATGCTCAGCTGCAGCCTGCTGCTTACTCTTCAAGGGATGTGTGCTGTTAATAGGATGGATGCTCAGCCCTTTGGTTCAGCGTCCTCCTACTGAACCAGCACGCCACAGGGTGATAATCCTTATTTTGTTGCACTGGCTTATTACAATGCTAGCAGTAAATTTTGCATTTAACCACAGGCCCTATAGCTGCTTGATGTGAGAGCAAGCCTCTGGAGAGAAATGTCAAGTCTGCAGCATATCACAGAAAACGGCCTATTACTCAGTTAAGAAAACTTTTTTTTAATTTAAAGAATTATGCTTGGGAAAAAAACTGCATTACCATTAAAGAAAACTGCAGAATGTTCTAATTTTTGTCCCTAATTATCACCACTCTGGTGTTGCAGTGCTCGGTGCAGTGCTTCAAAATCATTTCTGAGTGAAAGGAAAAAATCAGAGAACAGACAAGAATTAAAAACCAAAAAAAAAAAAAAAAAAGTGATGAATGTGAATGATTTCCAAAAGTTCAATCAGAGCTGGTCAAAATTTGAGTGTTGATGAACTTGCTTGGTCTTTAATTCCACTCTCAGTGCACCACAGATGCAAAGCTTTGTCCACAGGCTTGAGTACGGGTCACACTGATTTCCATGACTCCAACTCCAAAAACAGCCACCAGACTCTCATTAGGAACCCTGTGTTGGAGAGCATGAATAATGCAGCACACTTAGAACACTGGCCAGCGTCTGTACATTCACCAGTGTGTTTGATCTTGTCAAGTTTAGCTCACATTTCTGCATTTATTCTGTGCCGTTTAACTAAGCAAGTTCCCCCGAATGCACAGAAGGGTGTCGCAGACAGTCACTGCCACTTGATGGGTATAAATATGGGAACGTTTGAAGATTAACCCAAAAGACTAATGCCGCTGTAACACTTGCAAGGGGTAGATCAGCTAATGAGAAGCCAGCCCTGGTCTTTGGCATCATAAACATTTTACCAAATGTATTCCAAAGCCCCCTAGAAAGCATCTCCAGAGTTCTTCCCCTTATGTACTGTACTTCATCTTATAACTAGAGGAAGTCAAAAACATCGGCAGGAACTTTGAAGCTCTGAGCTCTTCCGCAAACCAGAAGGCACAGAGGTGAGCGAGGGCATATTAAAATCATGCACGAAAAGAAAATTGTAGAAAATAGTCCTCGCAGTGTGCCAGATGATGTGTTTGAAAACACACTGGGAGTGTGTGTACACCCAACAAGTGTTATAAAAAGTAACTTTATAATGAGATAACTGAGGGTACTAAATTAGTTTTAGTGATTAATTTATCAATCACACTGCAGTGAATCTACAGATATGAGAAACATGATTCAATCTTTAAAATTCCACGTTGAAAATTAGCACTGGGATGCTTTACGCAACTGTTCCCTGCATGTTTAGCCATGCAAACAGCCTGGACATAATTAAAGACATGCATCCCTGTAAAAACACTCAGATATGTGCTTCTCATCTCAGGCTATTTGAAACTAGTTGAGAAAACAAACAACCCAAACAAAACTCTGCAGAGTGATAAACAGTGCAGGCCTCTGTTCTTGCAACAGATACTGTGCTGTTTTCGATACAGAACACTTTATATCAATAGGGATCAATTCAAACTCATGAAGACATAACAACTGAATGGTTCAGAGCAAATTAAATGGAATGCTGAGTTAAAATGGGCCGCATCAAACGGAGACACTTAAAAAGAAAAAGCAAATTCAAGCAAATTTGAGGGATGTAATGCAAATAAAAAAGAGCTTCAAATAATGCAGTGAAGTGATAGCAGCAAACGCCAAGCTGTCGTGTTACAAGCCTGCTGATTTAAAAAGACTTGAGCGAAAAAGGGGGAAATAGGCATGTCAAGCTTAGCTTTATTGAAGGTCAGAGTAGCCTACTTGCAGTGTGGGCAATCTTCCCCTTAAGTCATTTAGCTTTAATTTCCACATCTGATATCACAAAACGTGCTCCCTGTAAGAGGGATAAGCTTAGCATTGGCCGGAGCTAAAAATAATAAGTCTTAGATGTTAGGAGACCAAGGTTTGTTCTCCCAAGTCATTAGCTGAGATAGCCATTACACTGACTTTTATTCCCTGAGAGGAGTGCAGGAGGAACGGTGCCCTGCCTGCTCTTGCCTTCAAAGTCATTCCAAAGAGTTGGCTCTCCTCAAAATACAATCTGATTTTCCAAGAAATATAATACTGAAATAAAAGAATGGGAAAGACTTCTGGCGTGATCAAGGTCTCCTTTTTCTTTTGAGAGTGAGGCTGAAATAATGCTGTTACAACTTACTTATTTAGTCACTGAGTCAGAACCTATCAAGTCAATTTAATCATGATAATCCGGGTGCACTCCCTGATGGATGACAAGCTGCATCAGCCGCATAAAGATAAGAGCATCTTCAGTGCACACTGGGGAGATACTATCAATGCCCCTGTGAAAGCACAGATGAGAAAAGTTCAGCAGAATTACCAAGTACCCATCCAAGAACTCAATTACAGTAAACAAGAATAGTTAATTTGTTGCCAGCAGATAATCAAACCGGATTAAGCTGATAAAAAGTGATTTTAAGGTGCTGTGGCAGTGAATGCAGCGTGTAAGCCAAGACGTTTCCAGTGTGATAAGTCAGCCAGCTTCTCCTTAAAGCAACACATGAGGTATATTTGATACACAGTTGTTCATCCTGTCCCTTTGACAGCAGTGAAGGTAAAAAGTTAGGGGCTATAAAAATGATATACATGACACCAGCTTTTCATCATGTGTTGTACCAGCTCCCAGATACACGCTGTTAGCTCAAGACCCAGAGGAGCTTCTGTATCTCCATGATAAACTCATCTGGCATGATTTATTAACTAGTGAATCACACTCTACTCTGGCTCCTCAATGCACGCACACACACACACACACACATGCACGCACATACACACACACGCTCTACAACTTCTCTGGAACAGTAAGCCTTTCCACAGGGACAGTCAAAGTCATTAGCACCTCCAAACTTTCTCCATGCTAATTTCTGCTTTGATATACTGGGTAGCTCATTTAAAACATAGTTCAGAAACAGGGTGCTAATGTTTTCAAACTTTCACTACCAATACGGCTTCTTACCACCCGACCACAAGAGAGAACTCGATACAAATTGCAAGAACTTTAATAATGTTTCTTGGAAATACGCATATTTCAAGTGCCCTTGTTAAAAAATCATGACTTGTTTCACTTTTAGCTCATCAGCTCATCTTTCTTTGGATTCATGGTGCTTTCGATCATCAGCGCTGCCACTCTTCTCTGAGACCAAACTGACCTTGTTGAGGTTAGGCTAAGGCAGCTGTCTTATCACATCGGCCCTATCCCTGGTCTCAAGTGGTCCATCGAGTGCACTGCTGGCACCAGACCGCACAAAGAATGCTGGCATCCTTTCATTCTTGGAGCCTCCATCTGCCACAACTCTGACCAAGGGGCTACTTCTTATTTTAGACCATCTATTCACATCCCTGCACCCGTGTCCGCTCATACAAGCTCCCCCCTCCACCACTACCACTGCCACCCCACCGGCCCGTCAAACCCCCTGTCCCATTTAGCCCTCACATCCACCCTTCAAACGCAAAAAAAAACTTGCTCTCCCAAGGCGTAGCAGGTCTGAACTCTATGAAGTAGACTGGAAACATCCGTGTCCTTCCCCAAACTTTGTCAGGTGAAGGATAGTGGTTCTGCTCTAATGGGCAAAGGAGCCGCTCTGCCCTCACACTTACACAGCACTTTGAAAGGAAATTCCACACAGGCAACCTGAAATCCATATTCAGGCACTCTTATCACAATGTAATGAGCACAGTTCATTAATTGAGTGGTCATTTCCATTACTTTAGAAGATATATAAATCATATTTCAAAAAGCGTGCAGTGGATTTAGCCTGAATTTAACTGTCACTTCAAATTGCCTGTGTGAGAACCTATGCCTCTGTTTTCTGTAAGATATTTCTTAAACCTCATATATCAAACTTGTTAAATTAAATCATCTCTTTTTATTACTTGACTGTTGAACATTTTGATTCTGATTGGTCAATACCAGTGACATCTCAGCCTACATGTCAAATTTAATCTATCCACGGAAAGGAGTCTAAAACACATCACCTGTAAATCGGTAAACAACAAGGAAGATATTTTTAAACTCTTCATCTTCTGTACCACTTATACCGTTCAGGGTCACGGGTGGCTGGAGCCTTTCCCAGCTGGCTTAAGGCAAGAGGCGGGGTACACCCTGGACTGGTCGCCAGTCAATCACAGGGCTGACACAGGGCAATTTAGAATCAACAATTCATCTAGTGAGCATGTTTTTGGACTGTGGGAGGAAGTCGGAGTACCTGGAGAGAACCCACGCATGCACAGGGAGAACATGCAAACTCCACACAGAAAGGCACACCTTGCCCGGACCGGGATTCAAACCAGCGACCTTGTTTGCTGTTTATATATCAGACTTTCAATTTATTTATTTATCTATTTATTTTTGAGAGTTAAAAATAATGAGAAGCAAGAGAGCTTGTGCTGGGGTTAGATTTCACTTACTTGCTAGGCAGTTTTTTTTGATATAGTGAGTTTATAATTTTTTGCTCTTAAATTGAACAGAACAACATAAAAAGCACATGAACTAGGCAGAGATTATCAACTTTTTCAAGAAATATTTCAATGGTAACATATTATTGCTAATGATCATTCCGTTTTTTCATATAAAGGAAGTGCACAGATGACAAACAGCACACTGCACATGCAGTGCTGGCTCTTCAAGTATCACATTCAGTGACTTCTGTTACACACCACACCAGAGACCACTACATGTGTAATGATGGATGGCCTTCATATTAAAAGATATCAAAGCAACCCCAAAAGAAATACATTCTAAGTGACATCTCTGTATTACTGAGGGAGGACGGTCCCACATAATTGACTTCATATGCAGCCAGAGTGAGATCTGGCGTGCAGCTGACAGCTCTGCGGGGATAGTGAAATTTTACACTACACAGAGTCTGCTGTGGAGGATGACGGACTGTAAGGACCACAAACAGCTTTGGTGTGCTTAAATTCATATCGCACCTTCTATTTTAAGGCTATTCATGCATGTTTTCAAAGTCTCTCGCCATTTCTTTCTTTTTTCTAAGCTACATTCAAACACAGTATCAGTGTGTGTGTGTGTGTGTGTGTGCGCGTGTGTATAAAGTTACAATGATTATCTGACACCTTTATGTGCGTGTTCTAACATTGTTGCTTCTTTAACCACCTTGTTGGCGGGGCTGGTAGGTGCAAACTTAGAGCCAAGTCAAGGACGAAAGATTGCCAAAGAAATGTCTGGCAGAAGAAATGTAGTCTCTCCTGCTGGATGAATCTCCACGGTAGAAAAAGTACACCTGAGGCCACTTCTGTACCAGGCCAGTTGACTTTGACTTTGTGTGTGTGTGTGTGTGTGTGTGTGTGTGTGTGTGTGTGTGTTTCTGTTCTCACAGGTGGGACTAAATTAACTGTAATCATACCTGACTTCCAAATTTTTACACAAGCGACAGAAAAATCTGTATTAGAACCTGTCCCGATAAAGCTAAAGAAACTACTGCATGCTGTTAAACTTGGCAGGGAAACAACATCTAGGACAAAGCCATCTACGGCAGCTGTGCATATTGTTGCTTGTGTACTAAATTATAGTCCACAAGGAGAAATAAACTTCACAGCTTTGTCCATGATTAAACTTCTTGAACTTTGGGCACAGGAGCTTCTGTTCCTCATGTCCCCTGACTGCAGAGCACATGCATGTTTTCCTTTCTTCAGCAGGTATAGAAAACAGGACTTTCATGAACCTGAATTGTTCTGCCTTTTGAGATTACTCCCTAGAGCGTACACCACAGACCCCCATCGTAACTCCTGGATTGAAAGAAGAGCAGATTAATAAATCATAATCCCGATCTCAGCAGTCCTCAGTCACCTTTTTTGTTGTATCTAACACCCCAATTCCCTGCAGGCCGGGCACAGAAAGGCGTGTAAGATCTGTGCCGCTCAGGAGAAGGGAAACAAACAGGTGGTGCAAACCTCGGCGGGCCCAGCATCTCCGCATGAAGCCTCCCTGACTCTGTCCTATCAAAGCGGGTATGAGACCTTGCAGCAGTTCTCTGGTAGTCCCTTGCTTTGCACACTTAGCGGCCTCTGGGAAAAGCACTCCAGGTGCTCATTGACTTGCATGAAGGCTGACTTTAGTTCTCACGCTGGTGCATTGGAGAGACTGATGAGCTGCTATTGATCTCTTGCAGTGGATGCTTTTTCTCATGAACAAAGAAGATTATATAATAAGTAATAGACATGGATTTTATAAATTATCCTTACTGGTAATTATTTTAATAAGTCAGAAAAAATTACAAGAAGATAAACATTTCACATAAGCATGCGAACCAGCCTGATAAAGAGTTTGACTTGGGAAAGCAGACTGCTTTTCCCCATAAATGCTGCAAGATGCCCGGCATGAGAGAGATGCCGTTTTCTTTCAAGGACACTTACGATCCCAAGGTACTTGTTGAAGAGGAGGAATATTATTAACCCCAGTGGCACGGCCTTCCATTTCTTTGTATTTCAGCTGCAGAACCGTCAAACCATTATATTACAACATTTCTTGGAATGGTGAAAGCTAATTTGACTTGGGGAAAATTGTTCCACGTAAGGTCACAACAATGGCACAACAATGGCGGAAATGGGGCATTTTAAAAATAACTAGACAGGAGAGGAAACTTCAGCAACACAAGCTGTTCTTTTTTTCTAGGCCAGTGTGCAGCAGCTTGCTATGACTAGACACTTGTCTAAGTTAAAAAGGGGGGGTGGGAGGGGTGTAACATACTTTTTACTTTAGAGGAAAGCCAGATGAGAGTTGATAGATGCACAACTCGCTTTTAGATTTTTGGCTTCAAAGTTCACTTTGGGAAACTTTGTGAAAGACCTTGAAAATTCTCAGATGATAAATTTGTCTCCCTCGCAAACCGATGTAAGGTAGAGCTTTGTTGCAGAGGCTGGAGCTGTCGTGTTAAAAGCAAACACTGAAGTTAATAGAAGCAGTGTGTAAAATATCTTCTCTGGCTCATCTATCAAGCAGTGATGAACTACAGAAAAGTAAATGTTTGAGGACTCAAAAAAGGCACTATGAAGAACTGTTTGTTGTTATTTAGCTGATATCTGTTTTATGTTCAGTTATTATATTTTTTATTTGTTTAGTTTGTACTATTTTTGTAAAATGACATTTTCTTAAATAACTCCTGCTGCCTCTTACCTTACGGCTTAGTCCTACCAAAGAACTTCTCAACCAATGGGACTTTTAATGTGGAGTATCACTATAGTAGCCACAGTAAAATTCAAAGCATCACTTGTTTTGTCTACACTGCTAATTTGGCACAAGGGTGGCAGCAGAGAAAAGGTCATATGATGACCACATGAACAAAGTTCCTCTGGAGATAACAGTGTTCAGTAATGCTCATGGCAATTTGTCCTTTACTTTTTTTTCAGAGATACTATGTCCAAGAGGAAATTTTTACTCGAGGCTGAAAGTGAAGTAAAGGTCAGAGGTCACCACAGTGAACCATGAATGTGGTCCCCAGAGGATGGCAGGAGGGTATGGCAGTGCTCTGGAATATCTTGGCACTCATGATGAAGGTCTGAAACACATCTCCAGAGAGAAGGAGTGGAAGTATTTTGTGATGAGATGATAGATTTTTTTTTATTAAAGCTGATGCTAAAATTTGCTTGTGTTCGTGGCTGCAGAAAAAGTTGCATGAAGTCTGATTTCCTATCTCAAGTGATGTGGCTTAATTGTAGTAAACGACAACCTTGTTTCGGCAGTATTTCATTTGTCATTTTATCATGTCTATGATCTCCAATGGTTCTGTAGATTACAAAGAGGCTTCAGTAGGAAGTTCAGTTTGTTTCATTACCTGCTAAAAACTTCCCACTTGAAGGCTGAAAAAAACGTGTTTTTAAAAGTAATTTAAAAAGAGGCAAAAAAAAAAAAGTTTGCAGCCCTGATAACCTCGGGGAGGTTGTTCCAAAGTTCAGCAGCACTTTTTGCAAAAATATCACTTTTGTTTTATAATTGAGACCTTGGTTCAGTAATTAGGGACCTATCTAAGGACCTAGTGAGGATGAAAGGATGCCATGTTTAACTCCTCAATAATTTATTTTGCCGTTTTATTAAGACAGTTGTTTCCAGGTTGCTGCATCACAAATGCCATTCTTAAAAAAGATGAAAAATATCGTATTCCTTCACAATTCCACTCTTAGAAAACATTTTTTTTTATTTTTTATCTGGGCACAGCATGACATCACCAACAACTCGTGATTCAATTCATTGGCAACTGATTTGATCATCTCTTTTGTTAACTAGTGTTTGCAAATCAATTCACCCCTATGGAGCACTGCCATAAAACAGTCCAATTAACAAATTTGCAGTATTTTAGCCCATGAATCATTTGAGGGCAATAGGTCAAGTACATTTAAGTATCAACTGTGTAAAAATTGTTTTTGATATCATGTTTTTTTATGTTTTTGTCAAGAGGAAGCAAGTAAGCCTGCACACTCAGTAGGAATGTATTCAACAACATTACCAGTTCATTTTTGTGCTATTTTTACTGATCTATCCACCAAACACACATTACTAACCATGTGGTTCTTGGCAACTTCTCTTTTCAAGCCTGGAGTGAGATGACTGGAAGAGAGAAACGCTGCAAAAAACTCTGCCTGAGCAGGTGTGCTTGTACTCTTGTCTTTTCTGTATAGGACATGGCAGTATGACAATATCCTACCTCCCATCCTTAGTGACACAAGACTCTGGAGCTCCCCTATAATTAACCCTGGCTGAGCTCCAGCCCAGGTAGTGCAGCAGAGAAGACCCGCCGACTGCCAGCATGTCTGGCAGACAACATCCATTCCCCAAACCTGGAGATGATCCTGCACAGGAGACACTTTGACACTCTCTGCTGCATGCACGGTGGGCTCAGTAGAGCTTTAGCCAACAAACCCATCTGTGGAACTCATTACTAGATCACTGCTAAAGACTCAAGCAAGACCCTGCACACTGAAGCTCAGGTTTACATGTAGTTCTAAGCTGCCTTTGTGCAACATTTGTTATCAATTTGGTCATGAAGAAGATTTTTTTTAAATATTTTTATTTGTAAAATTTTGATGCTGCCCCTTCATATTTGTCAGCTTCACAAACCTGAAGACTGTTTTGTCTGTTTAGACTGTAATGAGAGTAAAAATAACAAACAGCCAAACATGCTCCTTGTTATATGAATAAACATGAATATGTTAATGATGTATAGCTTGTAGAGTTCCAACTCCACACTCTATATAAAGCATGAAAACGTTTCCACAGCATACAGGAGTGCTGAGCGTTATTGTGCATCAGCATTTCTTAAAAAGGAGCCATAAGAGCTTGTGCATTCTAGGTATCATCTCAGTTGTCGCAGGATAAAGAGGATCCATAAGCCCCTCATTGTTTGCAGTTTGACCAGGTGCTTGGCACATAAAACCTCTACATTCATCTGCCAAAAACTGCTGGCTCAAACACAAGACTGCAAACATCTCGCCTCGCTCCCTGCTATGAATTTGTTTTCTCCGGGAAACTGCACTTTTATGAGGAAGCACAAACAGTTTAAATCGAGGTATTTCTTTTTGAAAAACTAAAATTAGAAATAAACACTTGTCTTAGGTGTGGATGAAGCAATGGCTGCATCTGCCTTTGTTTTAGCTTTAATGCCTTTATATCATCACTCATTAATCATCGTGCCATTTGTTTTAATACTTCTATATCTAAACACTCCCATATCAGCCCACTGCAATGCAGTATTTTTTTTATTTTTTTGGTACCTTGTGATTAATCTGAACCCAGGGTTACCCGTTTGTTACATAGATGAAAAATAATTTGATAGTTAATTTATCTGAAAATTGAATTTTTTAAAAAAGCATGAAGGTTTTTTATTAATGTCTTTGCAAGTTTTTATTTCCCAATCAGATTAATGTGGGTGTTTTCATCAGACAACAAGCTGCTACATCCCTTATGCCATTCCAGTTGTGGCTACACCTTTCTTTCAAAGTGATTGACTCATGAATGAATCAGTGCTCAGGCCTGGCGCACATCACAGTGTTACTTTTATGCTGCTTAAATTATCTGGCCTTAAATATCTTTGAGGATTTCTCATATTTTATCTTAACCAGCTTCACCAGTGGTTCAGGACTGAGGAAAGCTGTACACTCTGCAACACCCATAATGCGCATCTTGTCAGGCTTTAAGATCACACTCTCCCAGAGCTGCTATAGACGGCGCCACAACCAGATCCTGAGGGAGCTAGCAGAGGTGCTGGAGGGCCGTTGACAGGGCAGCAAAGGAGTACCACCGGCAGAGAACCACAGCTTCATCATGGAAGATGGACAAAGAATCATCAGGCCAGAAGAAACACCCAGGTTGTTTTCCCCAACCAGGAGTGGAACATGAGAGTCAACCTTCACTGCAACCAAGATCACTGCTACATTTATCCGCCCTGACATAGTGGCGTGGTCCACCAAAGCAAAATCTGTGCTCCTCATTGAGCTCACAATACCAGCAGAGGAGGCGATCAAGGCCGCCTATGAGTGCAAAAAGGCTGGCTGCTGAGTGTCGGGTGGCTGGCTGGAAGACTACCATCTATCTAGTAGAAGTTGGATGCAGAGGCTACATGGGGCTGTCAACCACGCGCCTTCTAAGGGATCCAGGAGTGACTGGGGGGAACCTAAAGAAGGCAGCCAAAGAGCTGGCAGAGGAGGCTGAAAAGGGGAGTTTTGGGCTCTGGACAAGTGCTGGGGAAAGAACAACTAAACCCAACAACAGCCGCAGGGGGGAGCACTTATCAGCTGTAGGGGGTAACAGGGAGACGTCCATGTCACTTCTCTGTGGGAGATGTTCCAAGATTGAAAGGAGCAAAACGTTGATCGGTGGTTTCTGGTTGATGACCCTGCGGCTGACCTGTGGGCACCAGAGGAGGTGCATCCAGCAGCAATGCCAAGCAGGTGATTCCATCTTCCTGTACTTTTTAAAATCCAAAAATGGATCTCACAAAAAACCCACAGTGTTTAAACATTATGAGATTCTAGTTATTTTTTCTATCTATTATCTATTTATCTTATCATTTATCTATATATCCACTGCACAAGAATGACAATAAATACACCAAGAATTTTATAGTGACATGCAAACATGTTATTGTGGCATGCTTTTTTGTACCTCATCACACACTGAAACACACACACACACAAAAAAACATGTTTGACATGATTGATGTACTTGAGTCATTCTGACATATCACTTGTTTAGACAACCTGCTCCAGTTTCCTCATGCAAGTGTCTAAAATCACACAAAATAACCTCAAATATCACATCCAGGATCCTAGACTCAGATGTAACTTGCCGTTTGATTTCTAGCCTTCAAGCATCGACACAGGAAACAAACAGCATTTTAATTACTGAGTTATCGGTTTCATTTGAACCCTCTTACCTCAGGTTTCTGCTGAATTTTTAAATGAACATAAAGGAAAAGACAGTTTTATATACCGAGCAATCAAAAGCCTGCAATGATGGTTGTTAGGCTTCAACGTGCTGCGTATCCAGCTGGCAGACTATCATTACACAAACTCTGACATCCATCCAGTAATTTAAATGATCATCATTCAATCATATTGAAATCCTCATATCTGCTTTAAACGATCAGGAAATATTAACAATATAAATGTAAGACATCATTAAGAGATACCAGATAAGTCAGTGATTGCATCTATTTTTCTTCACATGCTTTAAAATGAAAATGCAAATTCACTTTTCCCATTACATACAGCTAACTATAAATCATTTTATGAAATAGATGGTTAAACCCGACTGCCGTCGAGGGTCAAACAATATCCAAATGTACGACACAAGTCGAAACCACCCAGTGCTCTGCAAATCAGCTGGGCACAAAATACCCTTCTGTTCCCACTGTCACCTCCTGGTACCTTCACGCTTTGTGGATATATCAGGGAGGGAGGGGGAAGCCAGAAACCAGGGGCTGAGGCCGAGGAGCTGGGATAAATTAGCCAAACCACTTAGGTGATTTCAACTAAAATTAGCAGTGCAGCCTGTGGGCTCCATCAATTCTGAACTTGCTCAAACTCTGACAAGCATGGGGAACTTTTCCCCCCTGGCCCCACTATCTGGGAGCCTCCCCCCACCCCCACCTCCTGTCTGTCTCACTCTCTCTCTCCATCCTCTGCCTTCCCTCTTTTTTACTATAGAGACCTCCAATTAGAGCTCTGAAACACTTTGCATACCTCTACTGTCCATCCCCCATACGTCAGGATTTTATTTTCATGCAAGCGTATATCTTTGTCATAATCAAGGCAGGAAAAGGGTGGGTTATTTTGAGCATTTTCAAAATTTTCTTTGCAACATAGTATTAGAACAGAGGAATTATACAATTTTGAGCAGTAAAAAAAAATGGTTATTGTTTCAAGACTTTTCTGTGATTCATTTTTAAGGTTCATGCTCAGAATCTAGCTCCATGGTCACAGGTGCTTACAGTGTATGCTGACACACAACAAAGTGGTGGCAGAGGAACAATGATATGATCTGAACAGGGAGGCACACAATGGGCTGAAATTTTAAAGACTCCTTTCACAAAGTTTGGCAACACATATTCTAAAAAGGATAAAAGAAACTTATTTTTTGAACAGGCTGACAGATCGATGTATCAGATTTGATATTGCAAACCAATGTGCATTATATTTGATTATAACTCTGCTTTCTTATTTGTTTTTTACTCTACTGTTAAATACATAATTCCAATTGGTGAAAACTATTACAGTGGAAGGGAAATCTCAATATCAAAAGCAGCATTTGGGACAATCTGATTGCACACATATCAGATCTATCTGTGCAAAGGAGCTCTGGTGCATTTCATCCATGCCTGATGACACTGTGGCAAAAATGTTTCATAAGCTTCTGTTACAACTCTAAATGTACAAACATTTGGGTATAATGGTTATTTTCTATTTCAGGCAAACACTGAGTGTTCAGCAGCAACTGAAACACATTATCTCTGATAAGAAAAGGTAGAGTACACCCCTGTCCTGCAATCCAGGCACCAGCTGCAGTGCCAGTGAGTGTATCTCTATGTTGTTTCTCATTTTAAATGTTGTAAGAGAACTATCAGTTTAGCATTAATAGCAGTAACACCTTTGGCCAGAATTGGTCGTGTTTTTCTGGGATTAAGACATTGATACCAATTAGCACATGTTGTAAGAGCGTGACTCTTGCAAAGATGTGCATTTGTTTAGAAAGTACATGAAAGGAGAGCGACTTGTCTTTTTAACAACTTTGATTCACACAGAACATTTATTAAAAATACGTGAACTGACAAAATATGATACAATAAAATAAAGCAGCATCTGTTTGACTTTGGACACATACTGGCCTGATGCGCACACTCGACGTATCCAGCCTTTAGTGCTTTAAGTTTCTTTCTG
Source organism: Labroides dimidiatus (assembly GCA_030710495.1). Taxonomy (NCBI): domain Eukaryota; kingdom Metazoa; phylum Chordata; class Actinopteri; order Labriformes; family Labridae; genus Labroides; species Labroides dimidiatus. The sequence continues at coordinate 17,658,826 of CM061147.1, forward strand.
TCTAGTGTGGATACCTTTCTTTAAAGTTGCTTTGTTTCGTGGTGCCTTTGGAAATTGTATTCCTTGCAAGCTGCAACAACCTCATGCAGATGAGACAGACTGGCTTTACGTTTATTAAATCGGGTAGGATGACTCTTATGTCCTTCACTGTCAACCTTCCTTTTTATTGCTTTGGACTAGGGCTGAAAATCAAATTCAAAACTACATCGCAATGTAATGACTTACAATTTTCAAATCGCAAAGGCTGCAACTAAAAAGAAAAAAAAAAAGTTTCATGTACAAAAACACAACCTTCCATGACATGCATGCAGTAGGGGGCGGTAATGCACCTTTCAGTTGGGTTGCCAATGGCCAAAAAATCTCCAATGAAGAACGAGACACATGCGAGCGGATGGTGAAGAAAAAAACTTTAGCCACGGTTTGATTTGTTTTGTTGTTGCAAATTAAAAATGGCCTCAGCAGAAGAACCGAAAGAGTACACAGAAGAGGAGACTCTGGTGTCAAAGAGGAATAGCATGTCGGTTGTCTAGACCTATTTTGGATTTAGGAAAGAAGATTCGACGCAGCATAAGGTATTGTGCAAAACATGCCTGGCTACCGTAGCTACAACAAGGGGCAACACTACAAACCTGTTCCAGCATTTAAGATGCCATATATGACAACCGCATGGCTAAAATCCCAACCACCAAGGAAAGAATTGTTTACATGTTGACAGTATCCTTTGTTGTGTTGCTCATACTATAGAATGATTTATTGCTTGTGTTTAGTAAATAATGCAGAAGTTAAACATCCCCCTCAAAAACTTGCATGCTAAATCACAATTGCAATATTGGTCTGAAAAAATCGTATTAGATTATTTTCCAAAATCGTTCAGCCCAACTTTGGACAGTGACATTTTTTCTTGCTATTTAGCGATCTCTTGCCAATGTCTCACACAACCTTATCTCAGGACGAAAAAAATAACAGCATCAGGGTGTCATGTCCCAGAATAGGCTGCGTTACTAATGGAGAGACAAATCATTACAATAAATCTCCTTAAAGATTAATACGTTAGTTAGGCTCAGAGAAGTGTTGGAAATTAAAAAAAAAGGTCTTCATTTAAGCGTTAAGTCTAAAAAGACATTGTGTGTGTGAGTGGATGATTAAAGACAGCAGCCTAATGGCTCAAATACACCAGATGTGTCTCCAGTCCTGCTCCACTCTGTTGAATCTGTTGTCTCTGTTGTCACTGTTGTTACCACTTACTATGTTGGTCTGTGTTGTAGTCAAGCTAAATACAATCAGGTTTTGACGTGTTTTTTTCCCCCTTTTTTTAAAGTCACTGGGTGTTTTTATGTACTTTACATGCAAAACTTCCTATCCCACTCAATCTGCCCTACGGTGACTTAAATAGAAACCTGTCTGATCCAGTGCCGTGACAGAGTGGAGCTAGACCAGAGAAACATGGTGTATTTCAGCTGTTATTATCTCCAGGTTATGTCTGTTTCATAATGCAGACAGTGTGGAGCCAAAGCAGTACTCTGTAACAAATTCAAATGAATAACTTTTTCAAGTTGTGTTTTTGTTCAAGATGTAATAGTTATAGATGAGAAATACTGTTTTTAGTAGGAAAGAGGTTTTGCCTGATGAAGATGTAATCCTGGCCTGCCACTGAGAAAAAAATTGGTCTGAGGCCAAACTTGGTTGCCGACCCCTGCTTTAGCCCAAACTCTATCACTCTCCCGTTTAGCTTTCTCCTGTTCTTCTGTCCTTTTTCCTTTTTAATAGTTACTACAATACTAATTATAATTAATAGTTAATACAAACTAAGTCCAAGAAAAGGTTTCCCCAGAAGAAGGACAGATCTTACTTCTAACTGCTGTACTTAGCCAGCCAGTGTAGTGTCATCTTAGAGACTTTTGGCCTCTGTGCCAAAAATGGATTCATGTTAAGTCCGACTCAGTCCATATACAGATGAATAACATTTAGAAATAACCAAGCTTTGCATCATCAGGATCATTAAATTTACACATCAGGAGCTTTACATTCAATTTGTATCAACGGTTCACGATACATTATCTCTTACAATACAAGGTTCACAGGCTTGGCTATATTCTGAAACATTGTCTGCGTGCGTGGGATGAAAAGACAATTACCTTTGTAATTTGGGGACATATGTGCAACAATTATCTCCACCTGGCACTCCTCCCCCCCGAAATTTCCAGTCTACCTGAACTGGCAGGTGGCCACTTGAAAAAGGAATTTTTGCAACATATTTTGTATTTGTCTAAATCGTCTGTACTGAGAATAATTAAAAACATTCCATTGTCACATTTTATATTCTAAAAGGAGTTAATGTGAAAAAACTGTTAGTCTACACAGTCAAGTTAGCAGCACTGTTTTTTTTTGCACTTCTTTATAAACAGGTGCAAGAAATAATAATAATAATAATTATTATTATTATTGTTATTATTTGACCTCACAGGATGAGCATCCATTCTGTCAGAAACATCTGAAAAATTCTGTTACATCTAGGTAGCATGGCTTTGTCCACATCTCAGAAATCAACCACAAAAACAGTACAAGTGATTTTATTTTTAATCTTTATTATTGCTCACAGCAGTTTAAGCTGCAGGATGAACAGTGCTTTTCATTGCTAATCAGACAGCGACTCATCAGCACTGAGGCGGCACAAGAGCATAAACACCCCCACCCCCCCCACCCCCATACATGAGTCTCCACAAAATTAAAAAAAAAAAAATTAAAAAGTGTATTGTTATGACTCACTCTCACATCCAATCAGACATGCAAACATGTACAAAATAGTGGCGGATCATATTTGCTGCTTGAGTGGCTACTCAAGCCCAAAGAGCAGACGTAGACAAAGACATTTTATTGGAGCAAATGCACAGCTCCAACCAGCCAAGCAGACTAAATTGACCTATTCCTTAATCGCTTTTAATGAAGACGATGTGAGCCCTGAGTGCCGCTGAGACCCCAAGCGCTGGCTGGCGCCGTGTGTGAGCACACTGCCGCAAAAAAACTGGCTCCCTCACAAACAAAGCCGAGCAGCTGATTTTTAATTCTAAATTGTGAATTCCAAAATCATCTCTCTCAGAGATTACCTTTCTCCCCCAGCAGACTCTTTCTAATTTGTTCAATTAATGGGAATAGTGTTCCAATTAAAATGTCACATCCAAATGAATTTAATTTGAGATGAAACTGCCTGTGACAACTGGCTGGTGAGCGATCTGACAATGGAAATGAATAAAGTGGTTACATTAACAGCCATCAATCCATTTTTGTCACACACTTTGACCTAATCCAGAAAAGAGGTACTTTTTGCATTAAAATCCAAGCAACATTTTTTTGTAAGACCCTCATTCGCCAAATTCTTCCAGTTGTTAAGTTCTCTGCTGTATTTTCCTGATGGAGCTGATTTTTTGGGACTTGTCTCCATCAACCTGACCTGTTTGATGATATTGTTTTGTAAGTTCAGAGATACCACAGAGACAAAAATGTCACATCAAACTTCACTTCTTGATCATGCTGTTTAGCAAAACCCCAGTCAGCTGACTTTTTTTCTTCTCATTATGCAACTCCAACATCTGTTACTTCTTCACAGACATTATGCACAGCCTAATAAAACTCCAACTTTATATGCTGGGTTTGAAACAGGAGTATGAATTAACATCATCTTGCAGCTGAATCAGATAAACCATTAACCATTATGAATTGAAAGACCAATTCATACATCACAAGGTTAAAAAGTTCCAACATGCAAATAGGATGTCTTTTCAACTTCCCGGGTGAAACAACTTCTGCTCGCATGTTAAATGAATTCATTTTGCTTCTACCTCCATATTTTACTGGGTCAGGACCGGCAACAACAAAAAAAGTATGAAGACACACGTTCTCATCTCTTTTGGGAATGTCTGGTGCAGGACATATTCTGTGGGAATATGCGAACATTCTTTATTCGGCACAACAGTCCCTGCAAACCTATTGTTTTGAGTTGACAAGGTGCTCCACGGAAGCACGTTGGCTCCTATATCAAATTCGCCATTCTGACCTTCAACCTAGTTTTAAGTGGGGAGAAGGGGAAAAAAAGTATGCACGAGAAAGCGAGTGGGAGAGGGTGAGAGAAAGTAAAGACAGGAGAAGTTATGGGGAGAGTTCCAAGGACGACTTCATCTTCCTCATGGGGTCTGCAGAGGGTGGAGGTAAAAAGGCAGGGTAGCTCTCAGTGGTGCCGTCCAAACATGCCATCTGATAACTGGCAGATTTACTGATCCATAAACTGAATCAGTGAAGGGTTATGAGGGGTTCTATAGCTACGTCTTCACTGAAGTACCAGCATGTGCTAATTTCTAACTGTGAAGTTAGTTTCCACTTACCTCACGGTAAAAACTCTCATTTGGTTTGTGCACATTTCTGATCAATAGAGTTTTAACAGCCTGAAAAAAGTATGCAAACTGTCAAGGAGCTCAGTTTCAAACACAGCTGCTTGCCTGGTTTTAAGTTGTATAAAGAATAAACCTCCTGAAGACCGCTGCTGGAGTTTTTTGGGGTTTTTTTGACTGCAGCTAAACAGTAAAACTACTTTTTCTCAAACTAACAAATTGAAGGTTTCTTGTTTTTCTCTATTTTTTATGACTTCATAGAATTTTTTTGTAAACATTAAGGAATTGTTAAGGAAAAAAGGCTGTCAAGGTTGATATACCACAGTTTGGTCACAATTTTTATAGGTTTTTGCTCACAAGACTAATAGCTACACCTCTCTTTATCAGAGGAGGAAATAAACAGGTATTAAAATCTTTTTTTTTGTCTTTTTTTTTACTTCTAGTCTGACCGTGTGCTGAAAAATATTGCTATTGCAACATTTTCTCCATATGCCTCCAGACATCATCAAAGGACTATTTTTACTTTTTATTGGTAAATCATCAACTTTTATTTGAAAGTAAAACAAATGACAGACGTTCCAGCCCCTTGGCGCACCATCATGCGGGCAGGACAGCAAAGCCAGGCAGCCTGACGAATGCCCAGCCAAGGCGAGCTGGAGGGAAGTAAAAAGACACTCCTCAAATGGGCTCGTCGGCTTTCAAAAGATGCCGCCATTAGCGAGCGCTCATCAAGCAGGGGAGCAGGGACCCTTCATTTCCCCTGATGGAGCGGTGCAAACGGTAGGGCCACAATGCTTCCGCTGAGGAGGAGGATAAGGAGGGAGGCAGAGGAGGACTACAGAAATGAGCTCCGGACCCAGTGGTGTTTCCGAGCGGAGAGTCAAGCCGGCACGTCCCCGGCACGCTCAATTCCCAGCCCAACTGTCACTTCTGGCACTCATTTCAGCCCCTTCAAGCACATAATCTGTGCTCGTATGGCTGTTAAACACCACACACTCCGGTCCCCCACTCATCCTGTGCCATGGTATTGTTGTGTCTGCCGCCTTTTTCTTTCTATTATTGAGCCATTAAAGGATTTGGATGGAGGAGCATTTCTCAGCATATGGTATCTTGATCAGCGACAAGACAGCTTAAGGACAATGGATTCCTAGCACATTTACAAACTGATCGTTTTTGCACCAGAGGTAATTCAGAAATTATCCCCAACTATAATACTTGTCATTTTTGAAAGTTTAAAAATGACTGGAATTACTTCCTCGTAGCTCCATGCTGAGATGAGCTGTGTGCAGTGCTATCTGTAGAAACAGGTGAGAGTACCAGCTGAGATTCTAGCAGGTTGGAGGGAGGATAGTTTGCATTAGTCTGAGTGAACGCAGTGGGGTCTATGGTGGCGCAGTGCCATGCTGGAGATTCCCACTTATGGCCATCTCTCCCGATGACAGAGCGATAATGTCACATGGGTCCAGGTGAGCGAAAAATGGCAGCCTGCTTGATGCTCAGCCGGCCGCTTTAATTGGCTAAAACAAAGTAATTTGAGAGCTGTATGGGGGGCATAAGGGGGTAAATGACGGGACAGAAGGTCACTGCTTCTCTTTTACTCTGCTGCATGCCATCTACCAACACTCCCAGCATGTGCTGCAGTTAATATTGAGATCTATTATACACTAGCCTTTCACCATCTGCTTCACACACTGAGAACCCGTGCAGCAACACCTTGTTATTGAATTAAAAAAAAAAAAAACTAAGAATTTGCTTTGCTGCACTATACGTCTTTTTGTAGAATGTAGCAGCATAGTTTGATTTACAGTGATCATAGGACACTTAGATTTTACTGGTGGTTTTGGTAGAATAACAAACAAATGATGCAAAAGCATAAAAGAGCTTTTAAAGCACAGAGAGCAGGACTGTATTTTCTAAAAATGCCCTCAGTATCCATATGGCAGCATCAGAGGAGGCAGCACTCCAGCATGATGCCCACATAAGAGCAGTCTTTTTAGTCTGCACTTAATATCTCATTAGAGCTCCAAAAATGGATTATTGACTCTATCAGTCTATCTTTTGATGACTATGGTCAGAGAACAGTGTAAAACAGGCCCTTAAATTTCCCCCCAGTCTGGTGATTTTGTGTGGCTTGTTTGGTTTGCCTCACAGTCTAAAATCCAAAGTTGTGTAATGATGACAAGTCGCTCTGAACAGCTGAAATGTTTAAGCTAGAATCTACTTGTAATCAGGCCTGATCAAAGACTACCATTATCAACAGATTACTGTTTATTTGTTTTTCTGTCTGTTCTGTCGTACTATCAACACAAAAAAGATCTTAGCAAAATCAGATGGAAAACTGGAGCTTATTCAAAATAGATATACAGCTTGAGACTTAATTGAACTACTGATGAAATATTGAAGTTATTAAATATGTTTGAATAGAATAGAATAAAATAGAATAGAATAGAATAGAATAGAGTAGAATAGAATAGAATATTCTTTTATCGATCCCCCATTTCAAAAATTTTGCTGTTGCAACAACTTAATGTGAAAGAGAAAAAAGGCAAAAGGTAATAACAACACAAGAAATAGTAACAAAAATTAAAAATTGTAAATTTTATGCTCTGAAAATTCTGAGAAATACTTAAGTATCTGCTGATACCAAGAAGGCTGAAGTAATTCTTCAAAAATTTGAACACTGTTGTTTCCCCTTGTAACATAGTATATTATAACTTAATATCAGAATCCCTCAGGTGACGTTTGTCTTTGTAAATTTAAACGCAACTGCTTATTTGTTTATGTGTAAATAAAAGGTGTAAATAAGGAATCTATGTCTATTTTGTAGTGTTAGTGTTACAACTTTCGTTTCCTTCTGTACTTTATTTTCTGCCTTATTTATCATTCACTTTATATCACTGTCTACTGGGTCTTACTATTACTCTTTTCATTTTATTTTACTCCTTCTATTTAAATGGAGAGGGGAAAAAAGATTATTTTTCTTGTGGTTTTTCTTTTTCTAGTGGTTCTTCCTGATTGTTCTGAGATCTGTTGTTAGATCAATTTGGGGCTTTTCTTTCTTTTATTGAATAATCAGACAATAGATAAAGCAGGAAACGGAGAAAAGAGAGAGATGGGAATGATGTGATGAAGGACTGAAGGACTGAACTGAACCAAGGCAACCCTGATGCAGACCCAGCCATGAAAACAACAGGTTGAAACCAAAGCTGCGTTTCTGCAGTTATTCTCCTACCATAACTTGCCAAGTGCACAGACAGTATTTCATTAACACTTCTGTATCTTTGTGCATTCAGCCACATGTGTGCCTTTTTGGCGTGTTCAAGCGTGCTGGAGTTTATTGGAAATACATGATGCACCTGTGTTAAACAAATGACCCCCACGCCTGTGTGGCTTCCTCCCAGGTGTGGCTGATACATGGATCATGAGGTGCAGAGAGCTCGGGGCCACGCTGGCTCAATCGTCCTGGGATCGTCTGTGAGCGCGTCTCTGAATTTGCATTGAGTGAAGGAACGGTTCACCTACTCGGCTGCAGCCTTTGGACGCATCTGAGGAGCAGGGGAGGAGAGTGTCGGTACAAATCCCCTGCAGGCAGAATCAGGTGTTATCTGTCTGACAGGGGACACCACCATCAATCTCTGCTGTCCACTCTGCTTTGCCCAGAATCAAATCAGCGCAGGATGATACATCTGCGCCGCCGACATGCGGACAAGACAAGCGATCAGGTATGCCAAAATGTTGCCACGTTTGCCTGATGTGTGAACTGAAGAGTGATACTGTATTTATCACTATGTACAACTAGAATGAACGTTCCTCTAAAAAAGGGCACAGTTCAAGTTGAAGAACACTGTTCTTCCACTATCTTAATCCTCAGCCTTTCATGTCACAACACTGCTTCATGATATCTTGAAGCTAGAGCAGCAACAAGCAACTGTAGAGAAACAGATCCTAAGTATATCAAGGCAAAATTTACCTCAAAAAATCTACTCTAGTATTGACTTCTTTTCTTGTAACTCACGTTACCCGAGTGTTTCTTTGAGGCTTTAGTTTTACTCCAAATCTTATTTTAAATTCACATCCTTTCACTTTTCATATCAGCAGAAAACTTAATTTTTCCCCGCACTCCTGCACTGATATTGCACAGATGTGCTGAGCTGCTGAAAGCCACTGATCCCAGTAAGGTCCATTCACAGTTGTTGGAGTTTCAAACTCTGACCAGCCTGGATTATTTGACAAAAGCCTCACCAACTGTTGGGTGCTTTTTATCCCCTCACTTTAAAATTTAAAACATTATCTCTTTCTTAACATTTGAGTTTTTTCTATAATTTATCTACAAAAAAATATGAAAGGGAAAAACTCTTTTATCTTCTCCGATTAAGTCTAACTTTCTTCTTACATCAATCACTTGTCTGTTTCACTTCCCTGGCTCATTTAAAATTTAGCAGCTGTGCTTTTAACTGATTCAAGCAGACAAAATAACATCACTCCAGCTCTGCTCTTCTTTTTGCTGGCTATACCTGCGTTATGAAGAATTGATCTGACGATTTCACCGATTACTTTTACAAGCACAGTTGAGGTCTGGCCCCGAGCTATGCAGCAGACCTTGAAGCCCCCTGTGAGCTCGCCTGCAGCCACGGTTTCTCCTTCTGGCTGTTCAAGTGTTTTTTGTATTATAGACTTTAGATGACCAAGCTCATGCTTTAAAATACAAGACCAATGACTCTGAGGCTCAAATTAGATATTATATCTTCATTCACTACATTTATAAGGCAATTCTTGGTCTGCTTCCCCTCTATTTATGCATTTTTTTTCTTTGCAGAGAAGTACCGGACAGCATTCTTTGCACTCAGGACCTCTTTTTGCTCTCTGTCCCAAACACTCGGGCAGAAATTGGGAAATAGTTTTTGCATTCTTCGCCTGGGGTCTGTCTCAGAATGACTTAGAGCTCAAGGAGCTGGTGTCCATAAATGTTTTTAAATCTAAAATGAAAAACATGGAAACAGTTTCAATAAGATGTCAATGTTTTTTCTTGGCTGTTTGAAAAATTGATCCCAAGATATGATCTAGATCGCTCTGTTTTTAATCCACAATAATGTGCATTGTTTATTGTTTTGTTTTGTCTGCCTTTGTGTTTTTTCCATCTGTAATTCTGTGTTTTTGCTGCTGCCTCTCTTGACCGAGTCTCCATTGAAAAAGAGGTTTTTAATCCCAAGGAGACCAACATGGTTAAATCAAGGTTAAAATAAGTTTTGGTGATCACTGCTTATCATGTGGCAACTTGAGAGCATTAGTGTGTGTTTATATCAGAAGCAAAGCTAAGTTTGGCCCTCCAGATTATCTGCATGATTAAAGCAGTCGCCTTCTGGTTCATTACATGACCCAGTGGAGTGTCTGTCGAATGGTTCCTTGTGAGTTACAGTTTCATTGTTAATAGCGGGTTACACAGTGTCATGACTCTGTCTTATTTAAGTAGTATGGCACTGAAAGGGAAACCAGTTGTCTTGAGATTTACTTGTGATCTTCCTAAAGTAACAAATCATGATGCAGATTTGAAAAAATATAAGAGAGAAGATTTGTCCAGGAAGTGTTAAAGACTCAAAACTGATTGACTTTTGCTATTAAGGTCAAGCAGAATGTTTATTAAGCTTGAGTATCATTTAAAACAAGGGTTCCTCATGAGTCTCAGTTTCACTGTGAATACTAAGTTACACAGTTCCTTATCTGTCTTATTTCAGCACTATGATGCTGACAAGAAAACATGTTTATAATTATGTACTTAACTGGTCATAAAAACTCAAGTTAGCCATATCCATTCTCAAAAAATTAAGGAAACAACTTTTAACATTTTGTCTGCTAAAACCGAGAATAGTTGGTCAGCCCTCTCGTTTCCAAAGTGCATTTTTCGGTTTTCGGCCACAATACTTTTACCACCGAAACAACACATCTGAAACAGCATGTTATGATGATGAAGCTAAAACTGCGGCCAGCATGCTCTTGTCCGGATCAGGGCATACGTATTTCAAAATATCTGAGAAAGTCCCCACAGTTAGTGACTTGTAAAGCATGTGATGCGCGCATGAGAAATGACCCAGGCCTTGATGATCGTGGAGAACCTGTTTGGAGAGGGAGATGCTTGGAGAGGGAGAGCAGAGTGCAGAAAAAAGGACTCATTGCTCTGAACCAGATGAGGGGCATTCCTCTCCTATAGGTCAGATCTATACCCTGTTCTTTATTTAACAGACTAAACAGTCTCATTTTTATTTCTTATTTATATGACAGAATGGTTAAGTACTCACAACTTTCCTCAGCTCTCATGCACGGCAGTTCCGCCACAGACACAATCACTTGAGCGCGCACGCACACACACAGACAAGCACAAAATGTGTAGGACAGAGTCCAGAAAAATGTCACAACCATCACAAGAGATGCAGACAAAAAGAGCTGCCTTTTTAAAGCGCTACCAGGGCTTCTCTGTGAAGATCTCATCTCATGTTGAATGATTTCAGAAGCAGTAATTTCTAAAATACATTCAGCACTGGGGGAAATGTGGGGGGATTTCAATTCAGCAAGTTAAGGGTTAAAATGCCTTTATTTTTGTTAACTAGACAATGACTGTTATGTTTTTTTTTTGTTGCAGAGTTAGAAAAAAATTCATGTACTGTACACTGCATGCCATTAGCAAAATTAGCAATTCAGACAGGAAATATCTTTTGTACCAGGCTGTAAACATGTTTATTTCAGCCGTAAAAACGTGACTTTCAGTACTTCAAGAGCCAGCCTTCAACGGACACTTGTCAAACTGCAGATTTTAGCACTTCCACATTGTCTCATATTTTCAGACCAGAGGTTGCCACTTGCGACAGACACACAATCAATCCAACACATTCACTGACATCAGGAAAAACTTGGTCACTGTTAAAACAATGTGTTATTTAACTTTAACTTCCTAAAACTGAACATAAGAGGAACAAACACATGTAACCAAATCCATGAGAATAAATTTTGATATTTAATTCTCTAGGAGGAGGTATGAGTGAAGGCATTAAGTTGTGAGGCAAAATGATGCATTTAGACATGGAGGATGATTAATAATAATTTCATTTAATCAAAGTAGTTAAATATTATTTAAATACTGGTCATTTTAATTATTATGGAATAATATTTCATTAATGTAGTTATTCTCAGAAAGATATTCAGGTTCAGAACACTTTCAACCACAGCACATGGAGATTATCTGTTTATTTTTTATATTCAGCTCTCTTTTGTAGATGGTCTTTGTGTTACTGATCTTTATGCAAATACTAATTATAATTTTAAAAAATAAAAAAACATTGTTTACACTGTTGTATTAGTGCTGTGAGAATACTAGTTTCTGAATAATGGAAATTTAAGAAAAATGTTTTATATCAGATTCATTGATTAAAAATAATCAATTATCAAAATCTAAATATTTTCACACAGTGTGCAACAAAAGTTCAAAATTGCGTTTTTTGTTATTAATCTGTAATAAAAGTTTTGTTTTGACTCTGGCCACCAGGTGGCAGGGAGTTTAAAAAGCAACACAGCAAGCAGGAAAATCTTGGATTTTCAGGAGGTGAAGCACCTCTGTTGACACCTGGTCTGTATGATAATCTGATCTGTGTATGATGGCTCAGAGTATGAAAGGCACTTTGTCCAATTAGAAGTGTGCGGCAAATTTCCACCTGCCCCTGACAGAGATGAAGTGGCTCTTTGAGAAGATGCTGTGGCAGCCAGCCAGCGAAAAAGAGCCCAAACACTGCAAGTGGAGCAAGCAGAAATTAATGAGCATCACAAGCCGCACTTGTTTAACACAAGATGACGTCGGATGAATATTCCCTGAGTTAAACAGCTTCATTCTATATTTCATTTGCACAAACAGACGCACACCTAAACAAGAACTAATTAAAAAAAATAGTTTAGAATGAGTGTTAGAGGCTTTTCTTTGCTTTGTGTTGGGTTTGAATTCATGTCTACCTGCTACTTTGCCAAAGGCTGTCCATAACCTTGTAATAACCCAGAAACTTTTTACATTTCACTTTTCATGTCAATCATTATGGTTCTACAATAAAAAGTTAATCATAAAGTAACTCAGGTTTTCTGTAAATATAACCTAAAAGCATTTAGAAATGTAACATGCTGAGATCAGCTCAAGTTCTTCATGAGGTCATGTATATGAAGAACGTCTGTACAGTATGCCACCATCAACATCAACCCAAAGACCTTCATCTTCCTATTTCTGTATGTCTATTTCTGTCTGTCACATAAAAATAGGCTTTTAACAACCCGGATGGCGTTTAATTATTGCCTCTTCAGCAGTGCATTAGTAAAATAAAGCTGCAAATACTGATTGATAAGATGGTTATTTGTCAGTGATTGGAGCAGGATTAGAGCATCAAACATGGTAAAGAGTGACTCCGTCTTTCAATCACTGTCACAAAACTGCGCAGCAGCAACACTGCTGCATTGACTGAGCCCCATCGTGCCACACTCCTTCTTCATACGCCTCCTAAAGCAATCAATCCAAACACACAAGGAGCAAATATTCATTAGTGACTTATTCATATTCAAAAGCTGCCTGTTTAAAGTAACAAAAGAGCAGACTCGTCTTTGACAAGCAGAGTACAATGATTCTATGACACACTGTGTGAGGCACGAACAATTGTGATCATCTTCTATTATTGTATGAGTAAAGAGTTGTGTTCATTGTTGTCGTCTACCACAAGAGACAGTGTGTACAAAAACAAGATTAGCTAACAAAGATTACAGTGTTCGGATTCAACAGAATCACACAAAATGTTAAAATATGAATCAAATACAAACAGCGCCTTTGAAAAGCTGAATTTCTTCTCTCAGATTTGTTTATAACTGTGCAAAGGTCAGTGAAAATATCTGTGTTTGGAAATCTCACAGATGAGTGTGAGATATTTCAACAAGAGGGAGCTCATAGTTTCACACAGTGATTCAACATGATTAATACTTATGGGTATTGTTTAACTACTTCAGCATATTGCCCCTCTGTAACCAGCAAGTGAAAAAAGAGCGAGAGACAGGCTGATGATGTTAATAATTAGTTGGTTCTGCGTTCAAAAAAATTCTGTCCAACCTCACCAGATTTTAATCAAAGGCTGAAAATAGTAGCTGATTGTAATCGGCACTCAGAAGTCACCAGGGGTGTTTGAAGAGCCCGTCAAGCCTGAGAGTGGAGCTAATTCGATTAAGTGGCGGCAGTACCTGGAGGGGACGGATCTCTATCTCTCCCTTTTTTATTTATGAGATTAAGTCGCGCTTGTTATTCCAATATAAATAATCAAGCCAACAGAAATGACACTGATTTTCAAGTTGTTTCATCTTCCTCAGCTCCAAAACTTTTTTTTTTGTTTATTCCAGGTGACAAATAAACTTTGTGGAGTAATACTCCAGAGGTACTGATGTGACGAAAATTACGGCAGAGGATGGGATACTCGTGCTTTGAATCCCTCCGTGTTATTACCTCTCCCCATGTGATAGAAGCAAAGAGAAAAAAAAAAAATCAAAGGACAAGCGCTACAGAAAATGTTCTGCTCCTGCAACTATATTATTTATAATTTCTGTAAGATTTGAAGATGGATTCGTGCAAATGAAAAACAGTAACTTCACATGTGGTGAAATAATGATGCAGAAAAGTTTAAACACATTTCTCAGACTGTCTAAAGCAAAGACTGATAGTTAAAGTGATTCCTTCGACCATTTCTCCGGTCTAGACTGTTCAAGTTACGTTTAATGCAAGCTGAGGATACACGGGTGCAGACATTGTTAACATTCAGTCTGTAAAGAAGAAAGCACACAGATTTGTTTGATTTATCCATAATATGCAAAAACATATCCCTACTTCCATCTTAATCTGATATCGATATCCACCACTCCACAGAGTCCTTGAAGCAGAGCTGCTGTGAGGGCCATTTAGCCTCCGGAAAGCAAGATAAACAGCGCTTAAGAGGCTCTCGAGGTGTGCTGTTCGAATAAACATACTTCACATTTTACAGCGTAACCACTTCTTACTTTTTAGAGCCTCTATGACCGAGAGATCAGCATGATTTCTCTCCCAAGTGTTTCACATGTTGCAGATCTGCATCTTGCATGAAGCGGCAAACCCTCTGTGGTGAAACTAAATATATATTTCCTCAGAGAGTGCTGACACTCGACAGCTTTTTTACATGCATGACATAAAACAGCATGCCAGTATTTGATTCTGTTCAAAGGTCCAGGACTGATGGTTTCAGAGATACTTATGGTCGAAGTTCCACACTGAGTGCCTGGGTTTTTACCTACCTGCTCCAGAGCTTTGCACCCTCCACACTGTAAGAGATGTGAAAGGCTTGGCCCTGGATGTGACATAAGAATTCCTCAGAGCGATCCGTTAGACCCCTCTCACCACCTCTTTCCCTGCAGGGCTCTTCTAAAGGGGCCCGTTTCCATATCAGAGAGGCGCAGAGCAGCGCAGAGCCAAGCAGCAGCAGGACTGAGGTCACAGTGTGCCACATTAAATATAGACCCCTTTAACACCCTCCAATAATGCATCTGGAGTATTTCCGGTCATTACTATTCACACTTTTCAATCTCAAACACAAACTTCTGTAAATGGGCCATAGATCTGAGCTATCATTCACCACGGGAGACCTCACATCAAATATGGTGTCTGTCACCAGTTGAAACTTGCTCGCCAGCCCCAGTTAAGCCGCTGGTGGTTCAAACTCTGAAATAAATCATCCCGCAAGGATAAAACTTTCAGATTTGGTCTAGGTTAAGTTTGACATCTCTAGACTTTTTTAGTCCATTGGAACTTGCATTGCAATTTACACCCACTAAATCCAAAATTGGTCTAAGACATGACCAAAAGTGCAGCTACTCCAGGACATGCAAGGAATGTGTTTTTGTTGTAGTGATTTGTTTTGTCAGTAAATATCGTATACCACGTTAAGCAAAAGTTTTGTCATATATCACACGTTAACCCGAAAGCATGCAATGAATCGATCCTCAAGGACTCAAAGAACTCTGGCCTTGAGCTGATTTTCCTGCTTCACATCAGAATATCAGCTCAGTTCATGGAGATTTGTACACGCCTGATGTAATGCATACAGTTTAGAATTCAGACTGATGGACTTTGAATCGACTGATCCAGATGTTAATGCTTACTGGTGAAGTTAAGCAGTGATGAATTCAGGGCATTGTTCTTGCTATCAGCTAGCATTACCAAGCAGTTTGGAAATGCCTGGGAGGAAAACTGAAACTGGATGTAACAAAATGTGTTTTCCTCTAAATATTCTAGATCATTTAGCCTCTACTGTTAAAAAAAGACTTTTTTCACTACACTATTGTGCATTAAAGCCCAGAACTGAGAAAGAAGATTGGATGTTGAAACTCCTACTAAAACTCCTACATCCAGTGTCCCCTGCATGCAGCACTGATTCTACAAACTCAATGCAAAAAGTTCACCACTTGACCAGGGCAGTTTTAGTTTTGTCTTTCATGATCTTACTTACTTTGTGGGAGCTCAATTGACATTCAAATGTCTGTTTTTAAAGTTTAAAAAGCACTAAAACTATTTTAAAAATCCCATTAAATGCATGTGTGGGAGTGTTTTTCTTGCAAAGTTTGACCCATTTACTTAAAATATCTGGAAGTTTGGGCAGGACTTGGAAAAAGAAGGGTTTTTTTCTAGTTAAATATTTAGATTTACAAGTTAATCAGAGTTATTTACATCACACAAAAATACACATATTTAGGATGGAAACAGAATAAAAGCTTGTACTATTTAAGCTTATTAGCTACATTAGCTTTAACCAAAGGTTTGATTAAGTTTGTTATCATGGTGGATACTTTTATTTAAGATCTGAAAAAAAACATCTAAATCTATCAGCTCAAACTTTAAAAGAAAAAAAATAACAGAGACTTTGTCTATGATGTGAAAATACCCAAACAGCAGCAGCATGCATTTGGCAAATGACAAAAAGTAGCAAAACATTCCAATAAAGTACCAAACAGAAACAAGGGGGATTTTTTTTTTTCATTTAAGTGATCAAAGAAGCAGCAATCGATCTGAAAAGCTCACAAATTTCAGTTTGAGTCATAAAGTTCTTTAACATTTTTTAATTAGAGCTAATTTCACTGCTAATCCTGATGACATTAATCCTCCTTTGACAATTGTGCTGCCACTCAAGGAATATAACCTTTGAAGCTTTAAACAACAGATGGCCTTTATTTTGAAAGGCAGGTGTGCCAAATTACAACTTGAGCGCAGAGGTCACCACCTAGCTCAGAGAACAATCACTATGATACTATTTACCTTTTTTTCAGCTAAACAAGTAGGTCTTTCAATCTGAACGGCTTTACTGAGTAGTTTAAATACTTAGCTTTGACTCCAAATCAGTCAGCTATTGACATTCAACTCAGTTAACTCTCTGACAGATACCAAAAGAGTTCAAGATAAGATAAGATAAGATAAGATAAGATAAGATAAGATAAGATAAGATAAGATAAGATAAGATAAGATAAGATAAGATAAGATAAGATTTGATCTCATTGAACCCCAGGGTGGAAACTGTTTTCTAATAATAATGATATTATTACCTCACCCACACTTCGAATGCAGTTGGACTGAAACTTGATATAATGTAACAGGCAGCCAGCCAGAAAGAAAAAAAAACTCCTAATGGAGTTTTTCTGTCCGAGCTGAAGGCTCAGCTATAAGCTAACACCTGTATCCTCGTGCTCTCCAGCAGGCAGAGAGCCCCCATTCAGTGAATTTGAGAATGCCACAGCCTCAATAATGTGCCTGTCCACTCGAGTGGCGTGTGAGCCCCATGCCAACACCAGGCTTTGGGAGATTTCTGTGTAAAACCTTTAAAAAAATATTTTGAAAAAACCTCTGTCCCTGCACCTCATCCATCTTGTGCACACGACGGCTAAATAAACGCTGCCACTCTCGCCGAGAGCTCTTATTTTGCAGCCCAAAATAAAACTGCTGGATGAAAGTCTGGTTCTGTAAGAGAAGTCTGAATATTTTTACACTCTGCCTTTTTAGTTTGGATCAGCGTGCTAAAACAGGAGTGTCAGGTAAGATTTGCTCCCCGTAATGAGAGAAAAATGAGAAATTACTATTTTTTATTAAGAAACTGTGATTCTTTTGATACAATTGTTTTGAATTCAGTGTAAAATAATGATAAAATAAAACAGTAATATACCGTACAGGAGGAAACCACATCAAACTTAAACTGGTGACAACTTTCATAACATTAAAAGCAATATATCATTATTTTTGTCTTTTATAAGCAGTCAACCAGGTCCACCTCTTTCTCTGTAACAAAGGATAATGATGCTCAGTAATTTTTGCTGAAAAAAAAGAGGATTCACAGCATAAGAAAGGACTAGCGTGTAGTATACACAACAACCATGGCACTGAAACTTACACTCAAAACAAACTCTTGTAAACAGATCATCCAGCACACCGGAGGTCTAAACAGATCTACATCTCCAAAACCTTCTCTGTGGGTCTGTGAGGTTTCCAGCCTCTGCAGAGACCACGACCTTACATAACCAAGCCATTAATATTGATTGTTTCCAAATTTGCAAACTGAGGGGATCTTGCAATATGAAAAAATAACAGTTTTGCTTTCCAGTAACGATATCCACAGCCCTCCAAGGCCCGTCCTCTGACCCACTCACATCTTCCAGCAGAGCTTTTGCTGAAGTAAGCCCTTTTTTTACTTTAAAGGTATTAGCACTCTGGGTTAAAACAGTAAACGCTCTGCATACAGGATAAGAAAAGCGTACCCTCAAAAGACGAACACAGCTGGTGTAAGAAGGGTAACTGCGTCTGAGCAAAGCAGGCTGCCTTTATTCAAATGTTTAGTTTCTGTGGCCTGAAGTCTTGGCTTATAGAAATGTAATCCTAAAAAATGTCTGTGACAAGACCAGGAACCATTACCACACTTTATTGTTTCATGTTTTTGGCCCAACTGTGCAATAACCTAACTGCACTCACTTCTCATGGAACACTTGTACTTTCACATCAGTGCTTTATCAGATAAAGCAATTTCACACACACAAAAATCAGCAGCTGAAACTTTTGTTTTGAACATTTCTGTGTCTGTACATTTTATAAAAAATAAAAGCCAACTGTTGCCATCTCACGACAACTTAAGAAAAAAGATCAGGGTACAAGTTGTGTTCAGGCACAGCAGGCTGCCATTATGAAAATGATTACATCAAAAATCTGATGTTTTGGTAAATTAAGTGCGCAAGACAAAATAACAACAGGTGATTATAATACACAATGAGATTTAAACCACAGTGAAAACTTAAGGATAAAATAATTCAAGATTTTAGTCACAAACTGTTACACGAGAACTTTTTAAAAAGTTACCAAAACTTTTCTTCAGTGTCTTTACTGTTAATGCTCTCCTATGATCCTTTTATTTTTTACACAAAGGGTCAAAACAAAGTTCCAGTGCAAGGAAACTCCTCTAAAGCTGCTGAGGTTAGTCCCACTGACTGAACATGTTTTTTTTTCACCCATTCAGCATTACATAACAGACTGAAGGCGTTCTTTTTCCTGTCTTTCTCTTTCCCAGACGCACTTTAATCCTGTGCATAAAAGGGTGGGGTGAATATGGGTCAGCAGGTTAGGAGTGTCTCAAAGTCAGACTTGCGAGAAAAAAAAAAGGATCAATCCACGAAACCTCCCAACTACCTGTCTTTACCCCGCTATTACATAAGCGCTCCGGCTGTGCCAACCCACAAAGTCACAGTTTTCCGTCTGTGGAGTGTAAATACGCGCTAAAGTGCGGTGCTTTTTTGTGGATTTCAGAATACTGGTGATACTGAGAGAGGGTCAGCTGTTGTCTAAAGAGAAAAGATCTCCTATGATGATTTCTGCTCTCAGTTGCGCGCCTCTGTTTATGGCTAAACCTGTTACATAACCAGCTTACATTCCACATTCACCATATCACACTCTAAATATACCCTTGCGCACAGGAGGAGTGCGCACACTTAAACGCACCGTGCATTGAATTAATTGTCGTGAAAACGCCGGTTGCCTTACTGTCATATATACGGCAAGTGTGCCTGTCAAGAATGAGCAGAGGATTCACAAATTCTTTGAACTTGGTTGTTAGCCTGTTCTGGAGACAGCCGAGAGGGGGTGTGGTTAAATACTGTCTGTACTGTACAACATGGACGGGACGGTGGTGGATATATTATGTTAAATGAAATCAGCTGCACCTACAGTGGCTGACTTTTGACAGGCTAATTGATAATAAAGGCCTGCGTGGTTTATTCCATGTGATGAGGTGGATGTAGTATCCGCAGGAGGTGCCTTCATGCTCGTAACAGTGTTTGAGAGCTGCAGCTTAAACAAATTCCAGCTGCCGGGGCGTCTTTTTGCACGCACGAATAGCCGAAATCTGTGGGCACGAGATGTAAAAAAAAAAAAAAAAAAAAAAAAAATACAGCAAGGCGGCTCTGAGCGCTGTGTGAGGAATAGTGGAGGACACGTCTCCATACAAAGGAGAGTAAGAGTGATCGATAAACCGGCCCACGGTCTCCAAAAGTTCACTTTAGACACTTTGAAAATAATGCGTTTGAGCGGACAGGTTGGCCTGGTTGTGGCACCAGGAGACGACCCTGACGGTCAATTTTAACTTGCTGGGTAATTGATTTATCCTACAGTCAGAGTAAATGTGACATCTGTGACCGTATCACCCCCCTATGATTTGAGCTGTCAGTGGAGCCTGAACGCCAGATACACACACCGAGGCACTAATTACTACCGAACGGGCTCAGAAACCCGCTGAATAAAAAGCCAGCTCTCAGTGCTCTGCTGAATTTACACACTGTGTAGTTATTTATGAGGCAGGCGATTTAATTCATTTTGAAGTTTGATTAAAAAAAACACCGATCGGCTTTGTTTGCCACACATTTAAAAGCGAAATACGGTCCGCTTACCTCTGTTGGTGCTCGAACAGGTCTGCCTTCGAACCGGGGCTGGATGATCCGCTTTTCGGAGCGTCTCCAGGTTTACCGGGGTTTCCCTGACCGGGGTAGCCGGCTCTGAGGCGCTGTTGCCCGGGTCGCTCGCTGGATCTGGAGGGGAGTCCATGTTGAATTTCAGATTTACTGTTTCACTATCGCTAGGACTTCAAACTAATTCTATGCGATGCGTGGGCTCCGACACCGTGTCTCGCTATCTAATTTAGACTAGAAGTAAGAAATGAGAAATGCGAGTGTGTCTGGAGGTGGGTGTGTAGGTCTGATTGTCCACTAGCAGCGCTAGTGAGAGCTCCACTCATGCACACTGGAAAGGGAGAGGTTGTCAATAGCCGAAGAATAGATGTAGGCCTGAAAGTACTCCACGCTGATCGAAACCTGCGCAGTTTGATACGGGTTTGTGAATTTATTATCAGTCTACCTTTTTTATTAAGGTCTCTACACCCTAATATATCT
This sequence comes from Labroides dimidiatus, assembly GCA_030710495.1. Lineage (NCBI taxonomy): Eukaryota > Metazoa > Chordata > Actinopteri > Labriformes > Labridae > Labroides > Labroides dimidiatus. The sequence continues at coordinate 17,679,705 of CM061147.1, forward strand.
TTAATTATAAATGCAGAAAAGGTTGCTGTTGAATATGAAACTCAAAACTGACTAAAATGGCCAATAAAGTTCATTATACAAGTCACTTGCACCGTCTCATATCCTAAACTGCTAAATCAAGTATTTAAATATGCTGCAGGAACTTCTACCAGACCGATTATGGGCCCTTTTCCTAAATCATTATCACCTGCTGAACTTTATGTGACCACGATCATCCAAACTTTATATCCCCGTTTGCTGTCAAAATCTGCATTCAAGAACAGGAACTATTTTCTGCCAATCTATTTACTCTGGTTGCGCTCCTTGAATGCAGGATTTCTCTGTGCAAAGCCACTCCATACTTTTGAACAACTCAAGTTCTGCGTATGATGTTTCAAATAGGGATTACCAGAGCGCACTTAATCATTGTCATCATCATCATGCTATGGGAGGAGCGGACAGCATGTCTGAGCTGTCTGCTCTGCCCGATGGAATCATGAAAGGGCTTTCTCCCCGCAGTAGCCGGAGCGTGTCTCAGTTTCGTTGGATAAAAGTTCGGACTGACAGCAGTTTTGAGAGGATATACGGTGTGATAAGATACAGTGCCATGTAAATCTGCCAACAAACGTGACTCTGAAGAGCGCTGGACGTGCTCTGCTTGTTGCGCAGCAATTACTAACAGCACGCTTCCTGCATGTGATCACCGAGCAAGCTGTGAGGCGGAACCCCGCCTCTTCAAAGCAGTGCACGTGGACTTTGACATGGTTCTGCCCTCTAGGTCACAACCAGAATGCTGAGAGACCAGCCAGGAAGATCAGTTAAAGGAGGGAGGGTTTTAACTTTTGAAACACTTGAAACATATAGACTCCCTGTAAAATAGCTTTGGCATTTTCATTGTATATCAACATTACTCCTGTCTCAATGAACATTAAAACGTGTATCCCTTTTTGAATAAACTTGACTGAAACTACAATGCTATTTTTTGATAAAAAATTAAGTTCATCAAAAATGTTAACTAATCAAAAGGTACACATAATACATACTTTATACATATGCTAACGCACTGTGAGCAGTGGTGGCCCAGCTGGCAAGCCAACTACTAAGCAGGAGTAGTATGAAGTATGGCCTTTTTGTTACAAGAATGAAAAGTCTATCCTTTGCATTAAATATTTAAATCTTACCTATAACTAAGGTTACTAGCTAGCTTAAAGTGGGAAAAAAATCTAAAAATCAAACTACCGACAGAAACCGCTAACTTCCTAATTACAAAACGAAGTATAAAACTTCACTCTAAAATCTGCACTTGAATAACCTAAGCTAACAGTACAATCCAACCTTTGAATAACTTAAGTTATTGTTGATGTCAGGCAGCACAATTATTTGAGTCAACTTGATTTCATATAGTTTTCCCAAGCCAGAACTTTTATAGGATTTGATGACAAAAGCAAGTACCAAATACATTACGATCCATCAGATCAGTCAATAAAGAATTCAGTTTTTAAATCTATTGTCAGCAGGCGTCATAGTGGAACTGATGAACTTAGCCTAGCTTTGTTCACACCTATGGGCGATTTAGAATCACCAATGAACCTGATGAGCATGTTTTTGGACTGTGGGAGGGAGCTGGAGTACTCGGAGAGAACCCATGAGAGTTAGGAGACAACATGCAAACTCCACACAGAAAGGTACACCAGGGGAACTAGGATTCAGACTGCTGACCTTGCTGTGAGGCTGCAGTGCTAACCCTTGCTCCACCGTGCAGCCCAAAAAAAACAAGTTGTAAAAAAAATTCACCCCATACTTTGTGTGCCAATAGAAAAAAAAAGCTATTCAGACCTAAAACATTTTTGAACCAGGTTGTGACATGTTTAATTTTGATTTAAAAATTCTTTTTTTTTTATTATTTTAAAAAGGTGTTTATTTGTTTCTGTAGCCAACCACAAGCAGGCTCTACAAGAACAGCAGTTTTTTTGCACTTCTGCATAGGCTTCATGTTTTCCAGACCGGAGCTTGCCACTTGTTTTCATATAATATGAGAAAATGAAATCCTTCTACTCAGCTGTCAGGATCAAGACCTACCCGAATCAACAACACTCCTAAATATGCATAAAGAGGTTTTCAGTTTGAAAAAAAAAGTTGTGTGGAGGTTAGTTACTCTTACTTTGTCTAAAGTGTTATTAAACTCAGTAGAGTCAGCAGTACAAAAAGTTTAGTACCCCCCACCATTGTTGTTATTATTTCACACTCCTGGTTGGCTGCTTGACTGGGAATGTAATAAACATGTGGGGATGGGGCTTTAATGTCAGTGTTTGTAGAGGATCCACGAATAACTTGTTTCTGAAGTAATGGAAGGGCTCACCTCTTCAGAATATTTCACTCTGGAACTTATTTTCAAAACTTTGAGTAGTCGGTGTTGCCCAAACAGGCTGATTTAATGTAATTTTACAGATAAAATAGTTTACTTTTTTCAATTAAAAAGGTTTCAGTGTTATGGCCTACATGTGCACACATTAATTAATAGCATTTCCCCCCATTTCTTTCCTTATCAGTCATTAGTTCTTGAACTAAAAACAAGGGCTGCTACTGATTACCATTTTGATAGTCGACTAGCCACAGATTATTGAAATTTGATTTGTCGACTTATTGTGTAATGACTTGCACAGTTACTGAACAGCAATCATTTAGCTGTAAGCTTTTAAATTTCACATCTGACAGTAAGAGTAGCTTTTTTGACAGGTGGTATCATATATATTTGTTTTCAAGATAAATCTTTTTTTTGCTCTCGTCATTTGACGTAATGTAAGAAAAACAATGTACAGAAAGGTCATTAAAACTCGGTGCACTGTTGTCTAAACTGTTCACTGAACTGATCATGCACAGGCCCAGACCAGGCAGCAACAAAACACAATAGATGATGAAGTTAGGTACTTAATTAATGTAAACGTATGAATATTCAAAGGACAAAACACAAAAGCTCAAGTTCGGAGAAAACAGAGGGATGTACTTAGTCACAAACAATCAGTGTCCATGTTTCCAGAACAGAGCTCTTTGCACAAACCAACAAGAGTATGATACAACTTTTGGAGCAGTGCTGTAGTGAAAGCCGACTCTTTGACAGAAAGCCAAAAGGAATCTCTCACTGCCAAGTGAAGAGGCCGAGCTCCATTCTTTCTGCTCAGCTCGAGCTCCTCCAAATTTCCCTGACCCCCTGACCTGCTGCAATCTGAACACATGAACCCTGCACTAACATTCCAAGCCTGTTGCTTGTTCAGCACTGAAGCAGAGAAACCTGAACTTGAGAGAAACATAAGCACACTCAGGTTTTTTAATATGATGAACCTGCATGGTGTACAGGTTCATAAACATGCCTTACACGTGCATGCACAGAATCACAATGAGAAAAAATTGTTTAGAAAATAGGTGCAATTTAAAGGCTGCAAAAACACACACTCAGACCAACACACTCTGCTGTGTTTAAACCATAAAGGATGCAAGGACAAGTTAGGTGCTGCCTGTTTAATTTCTGAGTTAAAATGAATTATGCTGCTGTCACATTGTTGAGCTGGGGAAGGATGTGGCGGATGTGAAGCGAGTAGAGTAAGCATGCCTGCCTGTGTTTAAAAATGATTGATTAAGCTGACACCGGCTCAGGGGTGCAACACCGCTCTATTTTTCTCCCTCATTATGTAAGGCTATATTTCAAATCAGGAGCGCACTGGAGGAAGACACCAGAGACACCAGACAGGACACCCTTCAAATAAAAAGTTTATCAGACAACAGCCAAGGAGACTGATGAGTTTCTCCTCTAATCTAGTCTAAGGAGGCGATAGAAGAGGGGGGAAAGTAGGTTTGTTGAATAATGTGGGGATCTTTATAAAAACAAGAAAACCCACTAATAGATAAATGTGACAAGTGTGGACAGTGTTCATTTTGGGGGAATACTCTTAATCAGACGAGGAGAAGTGTTATATGAACAGACTAATTTAACCAGTTCATCAATTTTCTTCAAAAAAGATGAGATGCATTAGCAAGAAGTAAAATTAAATCAGATGAGTGCAATTCTAAATTAAAGCAATGAAATGCACTCTATAAATTTTTGCGGCTAGTTTTGGATTAAAACTGCAGGAAACGAAACATGATTTCTTAAAAAGACAAATTCCTCTTCATGCGGACATGCTGACATATCTTTGTTGCCTTACAAATCGGACATCAGAACCCCGAGCTGAGCAAACACACACTTCTCTCTGCATGCTCGCACAGTTCAGAGTGCCAGGGTGTAATGAAAGAGACATATTAATAGCCTCTCACTTATTCATGCGTCGGAAATGAAGAGGCACAGTCACATTCTGAAGCCGTTGACAGAATAAAGCGCCAACTTTGGGGAAATGATTGTATTTATGATTTCCACTCCAACACATGAAGGTACCAAGAGAGAGGCAGAGTGACACATGTCTGACAGTTCAAAAGGGTTAAATAATGTGATGTATGGCAACATACCCGAGCATGGGGGTACATGCTCTCATATACTTTTACTTGAAGAATCAGTGCCTGAGGAGTGCAGAAGAGAAGTCGTTGCTGTTACTCCAGCACTACTGTATTTTATACAGTGTCAACACAATTCATTTGAAGACAAACACTGAACTGCAGGATAGCTACTCGCAAAAAGGCTGTAAACTTTGATGGTTTTGACATAAAGAGATGAATCTACAATCGCACTCCACTCCAAGTGTGCATCCTTCCTCAGAGGCAGATCTCCCAACAGCACCACCTAGCAGCAGCCTGACCACAGTAAATCAGTTGTCCACACTCAGCCTCAGGTCACTAACATATTATGTCTGAAAGAAGAGAAAGCCTCACACAAGCTACATAATGTATGGATGCGGTGACTGAAAACAATTCAATCTTTAAAAGCTTCAATTTGTAGATTCTTATAGATAGATAGATAGATAGATAGATAGATAGATAGATAGATAGATAGATAGATAGATAGATAGATAGATAGACAGATAGACAGATAGACAGATAGACAGATAGATAGATAGATAGATAGATAGATAGATAGATAGATAGATAGATAGATAGATAGACAGGAACTGATTAAAAATAATTTAGCAGCAGCAGTAAGAAAATGTTAGCAGCATCTGTGTTGTTTTTATATAGTCCTTTGTGTTACCAAATAGATAGTAAACAATAAATAATGACTGATGCAAGCTGTTATGTTTGTGTTGTGGTCTATTCAGTCTTAAGACGAAATACTTAAGGATAATTTTTGAGATACAAACTGTAAATGTGTCAAGGGGGCATCATTTGCTTTGCAAATCTTATAGGAAAAATTATGGTGAAAATTAGGAGACTTTTAATTTACTGATTTTCTATGTAGGATTATCTTTAGAATCTGCAATCTAAGGCTTAAATAAGGCTCTTTTTATGTATTACACACTCCAATCAATGTTTCAGAGAAACTGCCCACATGCTAATGCAGCCTCATGATCACAGACACAAGAACTGCAGAGATACAGTATCTCACAGATTTGTTCTTCCATATACTACATGATTTGAAATCTATTCCAGCACTTATCTAAGAAAAGAGATTTAGCAAGAAATAAATAGGGAGGTTACTCCTCCCTGTCAGCGCTGGAATTGACTCATGGCATGTGCGTAGAGTTCACATGACTGGGGACCAGAGTGATTTTCTCCGTTAAAAATCAGGAAGGTGAAAAATGGCGTGGTTATTTGTGCCTGACAGAAGTTAAGAGCTTTTCCCCGAGGCCCACTGCCTCCCCGCTGACCGCAAGCAAGGCAGCCTTCTCTTCAAGCATCCACTCACCTTGTGCGATCACACCTCTGCACCGGCTGCTGGGGTGAAATCTCAAACCTCCTCCTCTACAGTCAGTTGTCCCTTTAGCGTCAGAGATGTTTTTTCTTTGTGCACGGAACTTTTAGTATTACAGGGACTGTTTTGTTTGTGTCAACAGAAGTTGAATTTTGGGGCAGGTAAACCAAGTGCAAGGTCAAGGTTTTGTGCTTGTGTAATTAGAAGTGTAATTGCCACCTGCTTCCAAGGCTTATCAGGGAATCCTGTGTGGCACAAACAGGTCCCACAGGAGGAGATCAAAGCAGTGTCTGGGGAAGAAGGATCTCAATTAGAGTTTATGTTTTAAAGGCTCAGAGGATGGAAACTGATCTTATATTCTGCATGGAATGTTTTATATGGAGCATCACCTATGTGCATGAATGTAGGTGATGATCAGGGCTGGGTGGTATGACCAAATTGTCATATCATGTTTTTTTTTTTTGTTTTATTTTGTTTTTTTTTAATAAATCATATTAGTTTCATAGTATTTGACTGTATTTTTTTTTCATTCAAGAGTGTGCTTACACATATTTGATGAGTATGTTTTTGGACTGTGGGAGGAAGCCAGAGTACCCAGAGAGAAGAGAACCCACGCATGCATGGGGAGAACATGCAAACTCCATACAGAAAGGCACCCCGTGCCCGAACCAGGATTCAAACTGGCAACCTTCTTGCTGTGGGGCAGAAGCACTAACAGCTGCACCACCATGCAGCCCTCTGAACAATGTTTATTTTTGAGGCAAATAAATAGATATATTATTAATACATTAGCCCAATGTTTTTATTATTATGTATTGCTTTTAAAAAAATAATTTCAGTGTGCTACAGTCTGTGTCCTGAACATTTTGACTTTTTTCAGTTATTCTTCTGCCTGCCACCAGGTCGGTGTTTAACAGCTCAAAAATGGGACAGACTCTTGTTTACAATTTCACAAAAAGATTCACATTAAAAAAGACTGCAGCTTTTTCTTCCCTGATGCTGTGACATAGGAGTAATATTAGAATTTAAATTATTATTGTATTACAACACAATAAAAAAAAGTCCAGAGTTTACCTGTGAAATGAATGACTCTCCTGGTGAAAACAAAATCCCTCCACAATAGCTATTCTACAAACAGGGCAGACGGGGAGAACAAATCAAACGCACCCTTCCCACTCTGTGTGTTTATGAAGCAGCTGACAGCTTTCTGTGAATCAGTCTGAAAACAAACAGTGAAGTCAGATCTCCTGTTCATACCCTCAGAATTAAACTGAACACCTTGAATCAAACAAACATGAAAAAACACTTAAAGGCAGGGTTGGTGATCAGATTTAGATATAATTTTTGTTATTTACAATTTAAGGAATTCAATTTCAGAAAAGAAATGAAAATTTATCACCTAACTTCAGAGCAAAAATAGAGAGAGAGGAAAGTATTGTTGGGGATATAATGGAGTTTGGGGCAATGGTATGACCAAGCAATTAGGTCACATGCCCCACAAGGTAAATCCTTAAGTGATTGGCCAGTGTTTGAATGCTACCTGTGGCCCCTTTCCTGCACGTCACTCCCCACTTCTACCTTATTTACTGTTATATCCACTGTCCTGTTTCTCTAAACAAAGACATAAAAAGCTTGAAAATTAACTTAAAAAGAGAAGTGTATTGGAATAAAAAGTATAGTATTTGTCTTTCAAATGTAGTGCAGTTAAAGTAATATGCTTGGCAGACAAATGGACAAGAAAAAATAAAAACTACTGACATGTATAGTCACTTAAAATAATTCCTAGTCTTAGGCTCCTGAGGTAGGAGATACTCTTCCTAAGTAGCCTTGCATCACTTATGCACCAAGCTGCATTAGTAGCATGATTGTAAATATACATGACTAATCCACGTCGCACATTATTAGTGGGTACCTCTGGAGGGCACGTCTTCAAGCTAAGGCCGTATACATATCCAGCCTACAACAACCAGATATGTGGGATATGAACAACAGACTTTCAATGAGGTAACTCTAATGTTAATGCTGACATCAAGGCAAAAAAGTGGCAGCAGCAGCAGCAACATATGTGGTATGTAAGGCACTACATCAAGCCTGATGGGACAATAGAAAGCATGTGTCAGCTGGTGTTCAAAGCTTGCAAGCATTTATCTACTCAACTGTTTTAGTTCTACACTGCCCCTGCTGTTAAGAAACATACTGCTGTTTTAATGTTTTAAGACTTGTACAGCTGATGTACCAAATCAACGCTAGGGACAAATAATGCAGCAAGTATAACTCAGTCCTATTTCAGAATCATCATACATAGCTAGAGAGGAAATCATAGTTAATAAAGTTCTCAAAACAGGGTCCAAAAAAATACTCGTTGGTTTATTTCTCATTTAGCCTAACTGCTGGTAAACCAAAAATTTACCAGCAAAACTGCTTTCAACCTGCTATAAGACTAATGACGTTGTGCCTTATTATAACATTTTCTGTATAACCAAACTTGAAGTAGTAAGACTTTAAAGTTATTGAACTAAACCCCAGTTCATCAGTTCTTTCTTTTATTATAAAGAATTTTATTGTCACACCGATATCCAAAGGTTCAAACAGGAATGTAAATTTTAAATGGGCTTTTTACTTCATTCTATTCTTGTTTTGTTCATATAAAAAAATTTCCAATAAAACTCACTGTTACGTGTGATATTTTCTTTACTATATATCCCTTGTATTTACAGTGTTCACTGAGATTAAAAGTGAATGTTCAATATTTTAAGTTAAGGAGACGTAATTCAGAAGCTACCTCAATATTTTTGTAATTGTTAAAGATAAAATCAATGAATACAGCCAGAGAAAATCATTGTAATGTTTAAACTGCACTGGATTCTGTTTCAATGTTACAACATCTGTTCCTCGCACTTACGTCTTACCTTGTTCAGTAGATGTGTTATATAGTTTAATAGCAAGCATGTAATTTTCCTTTTAAGTGCTGATGAGTAATGTCGTCATACAAAATGCACTGAGTATCGTTTCTGAATCTCCCTTTACAGCACACATCACTTTGACTCGTCAGTCAACGGGCGCTGTGGTCGCAAGCCCTCACTGTAGCATCTGACGATGAAAACAAGACAGCAGCACATACTGCCTGCCTGATCCTCTGACAATCCTGGACCATCCAACATTACTTTTCCCTCTCTGATGTTGGACGGCTGCTAATTTAGCCTTTAGCTCCATGGTACCGTAAATCACAACACTCAGGAAGACAAATGTCAGAACACATGTTGCCAGACTGTGTCTTTGTGCAGAAGATTCCTTTAATTGGGTGTGCAGGGACCGGGTCCAATCCCCAGCACCCTCCTTGTCTTCCTCCTTCCTCACCCTCTCTCTTCGCCTCTCTCAACACACTAACAAAAGGCGGAGAGATGAAAAAGACAGCGCCAACCTATCCCTACTTTGTGCCATTATAGAACAGACACACCAGGGGTAAAGAGGTACGATGCTGAACATCAAGGAGAGCTTTATATAACTCGCTTTTTATTCGCCTTGTTTCATGTTTATTTTACTTCTTCAAGCTATCATGTCTGATTGACACTGCGCCCTGTCATAACAACCATTATTCATCGAACCAGCTTATGGAATACAGTCAGAGCTTCTGGATATATTTGTCTGAGTTTAGGAAAATGTGTAAAGAATCAAAAACGCTCTCCAAAGTATGTTCGGTGTCATCTCATCATCAGTGTTATGATTCCACCCTTCCCCTTCCTCCGCTCACGCACACTCTGAACTTCAGCAGAGGGAATAGAGATCATAAAGAATAGATATTCAAAGGCTTTAACACAAAAAGACTTTCCTCAAAGCCTGCCTCTCTCCAGATCCACTGGGCTAGGGAGGATGAAATGTCCACACAGAGAAAACACAGGGCACGAGTCAAAAGAAGTCAATTTAATTCAGTTAAAATGTATTGTTCACAATTTAGACATCATTAGTTTTTGAGCAGGAAATATTTATTTCATCATTTGCCCAAGCTCAAAGTGTGTACAAATGTAAAATTTACCATTTTGCCCTGACAAAAGTTCAAATGCTCTTAGTTATCACAACCCATACTGTGGAAAAAAAGTAATAACTTTCACAAAAAAAAAAATCACACAAGGGCTGGACCATGGCGCCTCATTAGCTGTAGTAAAAAAAATAGTCAAAGGTTGCAGACCCGCAAAAAAGAAAATTACTTCAGATGGTCATTCAAAGAAAAAAAAAAAACTTTAATTCACCCTTGGACCCAAATTTGAATATTTCCTTAAAAAATCCCTCTCCCAGGGATAAACTTGTAATAATAACTTTCTGAACTCTGTATTTATACATTAAAAGTGTGACTTAATTCATGGGAATCATTCGTTTAACTGATGTCACAGAATTGTGACAGTGCTTACTTTTATTGATAAAAAATACTTGATAAATGGTCAAAGGTGTCATTAAGGATTGGTTCTTGAAATGAAAAGGTGTCTCTTTTTGTGGAGCAGAACTGGAGCAAATGGATCTACATGGTGATGAATTAAACAGTGTATTAACTTAAGACACCCACCTCACCAGATGGTAATATACTATTTATGAGGAAATTTCCTCACAAATGACAACAACAGCCAGTAAATCTTGAGAATTGCACTGATTTGCTTGATACACACATGAAAGAGCTCTCTATCAGTCTGCCTGATTGACCAGCTCATCCCAGTGGTGCAAATGAAAACACTGTGTTAGTGTGAGTAAATAAGGTATACATCATAAGAGTTCAGTTGTTTAAGGTCAAGTTTATTGATTCTAAAGCACAGGTTGGTTTGTTTGTCTTAGTCATCTGAGCATATTCCTGATTGCAGACTCAATTTTTCTTTGAGCTTTATTACATAAATTCTATAAACCCCATATGAATCAATGATGCACACAAATCCTCTTGTACAACCCCTCTTCCAATGAAGTTGGGACATTGTGTAAAACCTAAATAAAAACAGAAAACAATGATTTGCAAATCCCGTTTCACCTATATTCAGTTGAATATACTACAAAGATAAGATATTTATTAAATTTCAAACTGATAAGCGTGACTGTTTTTTTTGTTTGTTTGTTTGTTTGTTTTTTGCAAATTTTGTGGCTCGGGCCCAGAGAAGCCATCGATGTTTCTGGGTGTTGTTGATATATGTCTTTGGCTTTGCATGGTAGAGTTTTTACTTGCACTTGTAGATGTAGTGATAAGCTGTGTTAACTGACAATGGTTTTCTGAAGTGTTCCTGAACCCATGTGGTAATATCCTTTACACAATAATATTTAATTTTTTGGAAGTGCCACCTGAGGAACTGAAGGTCACAGGCATTCAATTGTTGGTTTTAAGCCTTGCTGCTTACGTGCAGAGATTTCTCCAAATTCTCTGAATCTTTTGATGATATTATTGGCTGTAGATGATGAAATCCCTACATTCTTTCCAATTGTACATTGAGAAAAATTGTTGTAAAACTGTTGGACTAGTTGCTCACACAGTTGTTCACAAAGTGGGGAACCTCACCCCATCCTTGCTTGTGAACAACTGAGCCTTTCAAAGAAGCTCCTTCTATACTCAACCATGGCACTCACCTGTTTCCAATTGATGTGTTCACCTGTGGAATACTCCAAACGGGTGTTTTTTGAACATTCCTCAACTTTGTCAGACTCTAGTTGCCCCTGTCCCAGCTTTTTTGGAATGTGTTGTAGGCAACTAATTAAAAATGGGTGAATATTTACAAAAAAACACTCAACTTTATCATTTTGAACAAAAAATATCTTGTCTTTGAAATGTATCCAATTTAAAATAGGTTAAACAGGATTTGCAAATCATTCTTTTCTGTTTTTATTTAGGTTTTACATAATGTCCCAACTTCATTGGAATTAGGGTTGTATTAAAATACTGAAATCTTCACAAGGTGTGTCTTGGGTCCATTATGTGGTGAATTAAGTCAGTACAATTTTTTTACATCAATAGTAAGCCAGCATATTATGTAGCAAACTGTGATGACTGAGACAGAACGAGTTGTTTATTTTGATAAACTCCTATTAAAACAAGTGATTTACCTGTCCCTAATGTTTTCTTTGATTCTGTCTTATTAACAAAACTGGCTCATGATACATTAAATCTCTTTACCCCATTATGTGAAACTATCTGGGATCATTCTTCTGCATAAAGGACAACATAAAGCTGCACTGGGATTCCTCACTTTGCCTTGGGTCGTTTTCTTTTATCAGGATTTTAGGGGCTCCTGTGTAGCTTAGCGGTTAAACCCCAGGCATCATATAGAGGCGATAGTTCATGATAGGTCTCATTCTAAACCCACCCGTTCCTCTCTCTCTCTCTCTCTCTCTTCCTGGTTTCTCACTTTATCCACTTTCTGAACTTCTAAATAAATGCATAGAAAGGGCACTAAGTAAGGGAGAACAGGTATTAAAATAATGAGGAGAATTATTTGGGACAATTATACTGAAGACAAATTGAAATACACCTCTTTTGTAAGCATTAAACTGGAACCAACTAAACTGAAGCTAGCATATTACTAGCAGGGGTTTCACCAACTAATCGACTATTTCAAATGCTATGCTCTGTAAGCATAGTAGTTGTATACAGCCACCAGCATTTCAAGCAAGTGTTTTTTTCACTGAAACACTGTCACCTGACAGCAGTTGAGCTTCCATTCCTCCCCCATTGATACCTTACTTTTCCTCATAGCATCCAAAAATATGCCAAGACAGACATTATGAGAAAGCAGGACAGAAATAGTGAGTAATGTGAAACACCCTGTTCATTCATTTACAGTGTTTAAGTTGTTATCGCAGAGTTTTAGCTGTAAGGAATGATTAAGGAATCCAGTCATGTTCTTATGTTTGTTAAATAGGGTCTAATGTGCCATAAAATCCTGCTTTTTGTCAATATTGTGTATAATTGGGCTTTAATTATGGATAAAATATACAGCACAAAACTGTTTACCTCCATTGTCATCTTGCCCGACATCAAGCTGCAGCATTTCTTTCATAAAAAACTGCCTAAAGTTTTTTTTCGCTTAGAAAGGCCGTGCTGCCACATTATGTTGTTATAAAATGCTAATACAATGCTAATGTTAATACACTGTTTGAATAACAGAATACACTTATTTTAATGTTCAACTGAGCCATGGTTTCAGCCTTATTATTACATAACGATTAGTCGACTACTATTTTGAATGACTTCCTGAATAGTAAAAATGAGTAGTCATGAAACCCCAAATAGCTAGCTTTAGCTTCTACACTCAGCTACCCAGTTACTCACCCACTTCTACTCCAGAGCTTACATCACACCCATCCTGAGGCACCTTTATTAGTTCGCCCCATCTCACCACCTTAGATCATCAGGTGCCCACACCTGCCCACACCCACAATTTTTTTTTTTCCAATTCCTAGCACTGCACCTCAGGGGATGGAGCCTTCATCATCACTGCCCCTACTCTAGAACAGGCCCCTGCAACTGTGATTCACTTCTCTCATTCAAAAATCAAATCAAAACACACCTTTTCAAAAATCCTACACGTGACCTCTACTCCCTCCCTATCTCTGGGATTATTTTCTGCATCTCATTCCTTTTGTAGTTTTTGTGCACTATTTCAAGCATCTCTGAGTGCCTAGAAAAATGCTATTGTTGATTATTTGGTCATTTGGAGGCAATGGACTGTGCAACCAATAAACACATGCTGAGCGAGAAATCATTGCTTGTTTACATAAATGCACTGTTCTCTATTTATTGCAATAAATTTAGATTATTTGCAATGTGTTTTTGTAAACGTTAAAATTACAAAAATGGGGAAACTGCAAATTTTAGGGCAGCCATATTTGATAAGTACATACCATGTCCTGCTGTTATTTGATCATTTTTGTAGGACAAGTTTTGAAGCAGCAGTGATCAAGTGTACTGTCAATAACTAATATTTACATGCTATATAGAAAACTGCCACTACTTAGTTCTGAACATGCTACACAGTCACAGTGCAAAGAGGACAAATTAAATAACATCAACAACCTATACCAAAACTAGCTCACAGTTCACGTTAATTATGCTGCAACCCCTGAGCAACGTAGAAACTTTTATTTCCTGCAATCATCAGACGTGATTCACATCATCTGTTTGTTTTGTCAGGACCCTGTATGGCAGAGAAGGGCGCTGGGCCATGAGCTGCACAGCACCACTCTAATGAGCAGAGCTGGACACAGACAAAGAGAGTCTGGACTGTGTTCAGCATCTCTGCCCATTATCTGGCTCTGGTCCAATACACAGATATTAATTCCTGTTCCTTTTAGCCTCTATGGGTTCAAGAGTATTACTAAGCTCACAAAGGCTACACACAGACCATAATTAATAAGCCTTAATCAGTGTGATATCTTGTGTGTAAAGACGATATCTACGGAGACGACTGATTATTTTAATAACTTTTATAATAAAACAAAGGGGTGCATCTAAAAAAAGACTTAAAATAAATACAAGAACAAGGGCTCATTTAAATTCTGAGAAACAGGAGATTGAGTAAAAGTCTTGAATAAAAAAGCAACACATCTCAGGTTGTGTCCAATAAAAGCCACTGAAACAGCACTATTAACACAAGAATATAATCATAAATTCCCATGAGGACTTCACAGTGAGTGAGTGATTTTTATTATTTTGATATTTGAAAATTATGTTTTGAGTGTGCTTTGCTGCAAAATGTCAGTCTGAAAAAATTGCTGTGACTAAAATAGACAGCCTGTAAAGAAAATTACACAGAGACAACAGCCAAAGCTGTCGTTTTCCCCCCAGGTTTTCCAAAGCCTGAATTGTTCACAGCAATGTTTGTCTTCAACAACAAAACAAGCTCTCGTCTTTTTCCTTGGTGAGTTTTTTTTCCCCCAGCCAGACCCCATAGTGAGCAGCAGGCACCTTTTATTGATCAACACAAAGTCCCAAATAAATGAGCGCAGAATGAGAGCTATGCTCCAGGGATTCAGGGGAGCTGCGGCTCCATAGGTTCCCATCAATTTTAATCACTGCACTAATGAAGAGGCTCCTCTCTGTTGGGTGTCCATAACTCACTGTGCCAGAGCTACCTCCACTACCTCAATCAAATCATTTCTACACAGCCCGCTTCTCCTCACAACTCTAATGACCTTTTCAAAATAAACAATGGCTGCATTAAGCGAGCTGAAAAATTGGTTGATATGAATAGAAAAGTTAAGTGTTTTTATGGAGAAGAGTGCATACAGGATAGAGAGAGTTCATCAATCTCACTTCAACATGTGCACCGAGACACAAAGCAGTCTCCTAATGCATTTACAATGATTAAATCAGTAAATTACAACATATTCAAATGAGAAATATTCTCATATAAGAATATCGGGCTAAAGAAAGGGTAACCATCAGTTAAAACTAATTATATAGACTGTTGTTATTTGTAAAACGTACACACCTGATCCAAGTTAATACTAGTTGAAAATCGCACAAATTTACATTTTGCACTCTTGGATCTAAGAAAATTCTTGGGAGAGTTTAAAAAGAAGAAATGGGAATGACAACCACAAAAAGTAGGCAATTTATTGTAAATAACAATTAAACCAAAATAGGCTGTTTATCACTAGATCAAAAGTTTAAGACCACAGCCTTTAAAAGCTTAAATCTGTATTTAATGTGGATTCAGTATCATTTTCTGTCAGGTATTCACACTTTCATGACCTCCTGTTGGCAAAGGCAAAAAAGTCTTTGAATGTGGTCGGATTGTTGAGCTGCATAAGCAAGGCCTCTCACAACGTATTATTGTTGCTGAGGTTGGACACAGTAAGTTTAAATTTCTTAAAAGATCCTGAGGGTTATAGTGCCGAGCCGGAGGATCCGATTGGCTGTCCGTCAAGAGATGGGACGAAACTAGTGCCAACTGCAGCCCTCCTTGAAGTCATCTTCTCCACATGGAGAAACAATCCCACTAGCCTCCTGGAAACACTCACATCAAACATGAAACAAATTTTTCCAGTGATCAACAAGAATGGTAGAGCTACTTATTACCGAGTTCTTTTTCTAAAACTTTCATTTTTTAATTTTTATTTATTTGTTTATTTATTTATTTTTTTTGCTACGGTCTGAATGACTGATGAACAGCCAATTACAGTTTAATAGTTGTTTGCAATAAATTGCTTACTTAGTTTTTGTTTGTCTCACTCTCTTTTCTTCTTTTTTTGCAAACTTAAAACATTTTTAAATAATAATGCAAAATGGATTTTTTTTTTCAATTTTTCAACCGGTCTTGAAATTTTGATCAGGTTTGTATATGTAAAAGAGGCTTGTTTTCTAAATGTAAATGAGAGTTTACATTATGTCATTTTATGAGGTCATTTATTCAACCAGTGTTACTTTAAAAAATACGAAAATCAAAACAATAAAATCTTTAAATTGTTTTTGTCACCAATATGTTAAAAGCAAAACATCACACAAATCTAACATGAGTGCTCTGGGCCTTCCTGGGGAGAAGCTCCTCATGCCAATTGGGTGTAATGCCTGCCTCATCTGCCTCATCATTTTTTAACCTCCAAATACTTCAGAAGTTATTGAAACTCAAGAATTCTGTGAACTATACACACACACACACACACACACACACACACACACACACACACACACACACACACACACACACAAACACACACACACACACACTCATACTCTCTCTCTCTCTATCACACACACACATCCTGTAATCATATTTCACTTCTTGTGACGTCCAGAATCTTTCTCCAGCATCTGCTCCGCTCACTGTAGGTAAGAGGAAAAATCCATCACCTTCCCCCTGGGTTTGCATAAGCCTCTCAAAGAGGTGAGTCACAACCATTGGGCTATTTGTTGCCACGTTGTGGGATTTGCCCTGCCTTTTTATATTTGATATCCAAAGCCCTCCACATGGCCGTCACTGCCACATGCTCAGATTCAACCTAAGGTAATGAAAGTGACTGAGTATTTGCATTAAAACACATTTCTTACTTTAAAAAGTTATGTGATATTTCCTTATTGTTTGATTGTAAGAGCAGTGGGAGTTATTTTATTACTAGAATGTTCTCTGTTTGACTTCAACACAACACATTGGTGGGCCTAAAACACAAAAAGAAAGCCAGTGTACTGTACATTATTCCATCCTCTTCTACCAAAGCAAAGCAATGATGTGTGCACTATTAAACCAACAACAACAACTCTTGACTGAAAACACACTTTAACTGGAGTACTCTCAGGGTGATCTCTCGACTGGAACACATTAAATTCGCTGTGATTAACAGCTTGCTCTGAGAGCCCGTTGTGAATGTTGATGTTTGATCTTTCATTTGTGATGTAGCACATGGGGCACTCTGTCTTCCTGTGCTGTTGTAGCCTGTGGGCACACTGTGCCGTGTGTGCTGGCACGGGCAGGGTTCCGAGTGGACAGAGATTTTTTTTTTTTTTCAAGTGACACACTGGGCCACTCTTTGTGGATGTACAATGTGAATTATATACTGTATATCAAGATTGAGTGGCGGCTTTAGTTTAGATCATGAAGAACCACACCCTTTCAACCAAAACCTGCCAATTTATCTTTAAGGATGTGATTTTCAACACCGTAACAATTAATCTTCAAATTTGACCTGGCGTAATCCAAAGTCTTTCATGTTTAAATGTGCCAATCCCATGGGTCAGCATGCTGTACAAACAGCAGGGGTGTGGTTTTCTGCCTGTGAAGCAGTAGTGTCTTTTCATAAATTTAGGCTATGGAGTATTCAGAACCCCTTCAGAGGCCTCCTTATCAGGCATTGTGTGTCAAAATAACTTAACAGAGATTATACAGTGAATCTGTGATGCTTAGTCATACTGGATGTCTACTTTAGATTAGTTATCCATGTTAAAAACTATGAGGCCCTTCCTTGACTTGTGCTATGTAAACCAATCAGAGGATGAGTTCCAAACTTTCCACCACAGACTCCCCCAACACATACCCCCCCTCCCACCAGCTCTGCAGGTGGTGCTTGATGTCGATATGTGATATCCTCGCCTAACCTTCCAGAGTTTGCACTGCATCTTATTTTTATTCTGGAAAGACCTCCTACACTTCCCAATCCATTAATGAGCCTCTCTTAGTTCTTGTTTGGGGTATAAAACCTCTGGCCTGTTGCCTCCTCTGGCCTGGCTACTCTCATTATATGTTTGTTAATATGGTCAACCATACAATACAATACAACCTGGGTTGGACACAGTTTGTTTTATTTTGAAAGCCACTGGGCGTTTTAGGTCGTTTCCATGCACAACTTCCTTTCCTGCTCAATCTGCTATTTTTGTACACTGACGTGTCACAGCTCCAGCATCCAGTCAAAATAGGATTGTTGCTATATGCTGCGGCCTGCTGCAGCAGCAGCACAACAGAGCGGATACAGTGTGAGTTGACATTGACTTGAACAGAAACCTGATCTGAAGCAGAGCAGGACCGCAGACGCATCTGGTATATTTTGGCCATAAAGTACAGGAAAACAATGTTGTTGGGTTTTTTTGGTTTGTTTTTTGTTTAAGTTGCATTAACTTTTAATTTTTTAGAATGTTAATGGCTATTTGACTATTCAAAAATCATTGCACATCCCTAATGCAAACTTTAGCTTAATTCATATTTTAAAAATTTCTTTTTTCTTTTTTTTTTTTTTGTCCTGAGAAGAGGTTGACAAGTGCTGTTTTGGCTGATGCCAATGATCAGAGAGCAACATGCCTAAACTGTATTGTTTGTCGTTGTTGTCATTTTGCATTTAATAAAATATAACAACTTCATTTCGTAAAGTTTCAATTTAAATTACTGAAAAAAGCACAAATTAAAGGGGCTGTGAGGAGCATCTAAGTGAGCTTGAAAAAGTCTCACTTCTAGATTTATGCCTGATCATAACCCACAACTTAAAATCAGTGCCAAAACTATTTCTTCTTTACTATTTCCCAGCTTCCCAATTGGGTTGGACAAG
Organism: Labroides dimidiatus; assembly: GCA_030710495.1. Lineage (NCBI taxonomy): Eukaryota > Metazoa > Chordata > Actinopteri > Labriformes > Labridae > Labroides > Labroides dimidiatus. Next base: position 17,698,513 of record CM061147.1, read on the forward strand.
ACCAGATTGATTTACAGCACATCAAAGTGCCCAAAACAACATCACACTGGCTGGCAAATTTAAGCAATGAGAAGAGAGATCTGTGTTTTTCTCTACTGAAAACAATTTCTGTGATTTATATAGTAGTAATGGCAGGCACTGGAGCTGCACTGGCAAAAAGAAAAAAGACATCAGAGCAGAAGAAAGCTAAACAGGAGAGTGATGGAGAACAGGCTAAAGGCTAAAACAAAAGCTTAAGGCCAAAACACAGGCTAAACTGATTGTGATAATGTTCATTTCAACCCACATGAAGCAGTTACACAGCAGTGATCTGTTCAAACTTGAGTCTAAAATAAAATTCAGAGTGTTTGTTTGCTCTGCTGGGTTGATGAGCACTGTTAGGACATAACCAGGATTTGCTAACAATACAAGTCATGGAGAGCACCATTCATGGCTGTGAGTAGCACTAAATATATGGGGGTTACTAAACTACAGCACAAACTGAGTTTACAAAGTTTGCTGTTACGCTACGCAACTGTTAATGTCCATTTGTTTGATCTGATCTCCAAAACAAACACACGCCCTAATGACAGTAGGTGCTAGTTCATGGGAAATGAATTCTTGATCCTGGAAAACACTAGTTTTTCCAAATAGTCTTAACAGCCCCTTTAAAAGAACATTTCATAAGATTAATGGTGTTTGCTCAGTAAAATATTGCTAGAAGGGAATCATAAATTTCTGTAACATTTTGTTCAAGTTTTTTTTTTCTCCTTTGTAATATGGACAGCTGAAGAGAGGATGGAAATGCAGCACTTGTCTGTGGCTGGGAGTTGAACCAGCTACCGCAGCAACAAGGACTATAGTCTCTGTATATGAAGAGCAAACTTAAACTCCTAGAGTAGCAGCATCACAATTTCTGTCCGAATTAGTGTAAAAAGCACTAGAAAAGATCTGAAATGCAGAATGGCAGAGTGGACACGAAGGGGATTGCAGACAGTCTCTGCAGACATTAGAAATTAAGAATTAATTATTTCTTAAAATCGTCTTGTGAGCTAAGATATTGGCCGATGCCTATAAATCGGCCCCATTAATTGGCAGACCAACTGAATTGTCTGTCTCCAGTCCTGAGCCAATAGGGCACTTCCATTGGAGCTTTGTCCCAGTCACCAATGGGTTACACAAAAAAAAAGCTTCTGAATATCACAAGATTTGAGCATTTTGCACATCTATTTTATTAAACAAAACTGTCCTTGACTCATCTTAAAAAACACAACACAAAAGGAAATGTGATTCAGTTCTAATGTTGTCACATCACATTTATGATGTAACACAAATATAATATATTTGGAAGTTTGTTTGTTGGGCTGTAGTGAATTCAATCATCAAATTAGAAGCATCTATTATGTCATTCATACATGGTTTTTGTGCCTTTGTTAAAGTGATGTGAAATACTGAGACAATGACTTCCTGCTGTCCGAGTTGGTGTGACAGGCATGTCTATGTAAAGATGCTCTGGTAATTATCGATCAAACTAAACAAACTGATGGAGCTGACTGAAAGTCACCTTGATATAATTCTGGCAATCAATCATTTGGAGTGCACTCTTAGTCATGGCTGGCAGTGCCATTAGCATCAGCATGGCATTGTTTGGTGAAGACGATGGGGCTGTTCCGCTGTGATTAACACAATGAAGAATCATATCCTCCTACTGTCCCGCTGCAGTGTCTATTGTTTCTCATTTAGCTCACTAATCTTCTCTGGATGCTTTGTCTCTGGATTTGAACTACCCCAAAAATGTATCAAATGTCACACAGAAAGTGTTTGTGTGAGAGATATAGTTTGTTCATATTTTAAGCCTTTGCTTTGTGGAGCGTTTGTATCACAATGAGGAAATCTACCATGGATAATTAGTTAAGAATAAGGTGCTAAGAAGCTATAAGATTACTTTGAGTTTTTTTTTTCCCAGACAGACTTTTAAATCTTTTCTTTTTGCTGTAGTGTACACACTGAATGTTCAATAGGCGCAATCTGGAAGTACTCCCAAAACGAATAGCCATGAATCTGTGCTTTATTTGAACAATTACCGTATTAAACCAGAGCTGCACTTAACTTTATATCTTGACTTCATTTCAGACCCATAGATCCACATCAGCAAAGAGAAGTGAACAGTGGAACAAAAATGCAAAAGAAAAAAAATCTAAGCAGTTCACTGGCCTATTGTGCCTAAATAAATGTAGACATCTGTAAAAGTACTAGATGAGTATCCCCTGTCACTAAGTTAGGACTGTTGTACAGTTATTATGTACACAGATTATCACAGATTTTCAAATAGCCCAAAAACAGAACTCTAACACACTGCCTTTCTTCTTTTACAGAGGGCAACCCAGGCCCTCTGAGACTGATTGGAACCCAGCAGGCCGAAAATAGACAAGAGCAAAAAAATATAAAAATTATGGTTGGGCTGAATCACATTAGCCAAACAAAAGTCTGTCTACAGTTTATCCTCAAATACTTATTAGGCCATCTACAGTTCATTTGAGTGATATTCATAGAAAGTTTCTGAATTAAATCCTTGGCTCCTGAAGCAAAATTTTTGGAACGTTCCATCGATTAGATTTTTTAATATTGAGAATCTGCCAGTACCAAATATTGATACAGTCCAAGTTTGTACTTTGTATTGAGTAATGAAGCCATTAACAGTGTCCACCACTTTGTGAAACCACATATTGGGTAGATGTCATTACCTGTCGTTGGAGAGACACTGTAAACTAATGCTGTCCTGATGTCAAAATCTTATATCGGGTCACCTGATGCTGGTTTTGTGTAGAAACAAAACATTGGATTGATGTTATGACCTAAGGTAGCTTTGATTTCTGAACCTTATGCTGAGGGGACATTAACATCTGAAATTGGACTGATTTTAAAGCCTGGATTGGAGTCACAGCATAACCCTCAGATTTTTTGATGTTCAAATTTGTTGGGTTTATATCAGAGCCTGAAACTGTCCTGATGCTAAAACCTGATAGCATTTTGACATCAAACCTGGTGTTGGAGTGACTTCCTAACCTGAGGCTGGTTTAAATTTAGACCCTGATATTTTCCTGATGTCAAAACTTGACAATGGAGTGACATCAAAACTTGAATTCAGTGTGCAAAACATGAGTGTCAAAACATGAGTTGAGCAATTGTTAATTTATTTTGGGGTGAGCAGATGTTGGTTTCATATTAAAGCCTAAACCTTGAAGTGACATCATACTCCAAACTTTGACAGACATCAGCTCATGGTTGGGTTGACATCATCCATTTTCATGATGTCAAATTCTGACTTAAGGTTAAATCCATGGTTGGAAGGGTTACTTTAAAAATGTATTCTGATACTGTTACAAGTTACCTGTTTAAAAATGTAATCAGTAACAGAACACAAGTACCATAGTATAAAAGTAGTGTCAATTGATTAGTTTCAGTTACTTTTGGATTAATCCAATACAAAATATGGTAATAAAGACAATAAAAACTAAATATTAATAAAGTTTTGTGTGTTCTGTAAGACAACTAACCAATGTAACCTTGTAAAAGAAATTGAGGAAACCAAGTTTAGGCAGTAGCTTATAGTCCTACAATGAAAGTGTTCAAGTCTTGACCACATAGTCCAGTAACTAGGCAAATATTAACACGGCTTCTTTTACATGGCAGACACAATATGCTCTGTCTTATTTCACATTATGAATTAAGAGCAGTCATGATATTGTTTTAAACACATCCAGTGTTCACCTGATAAATTTTGGAAAAAAAAATAGGCAAACAAATGTAAGATCATAAAAATCATAATGTCAATTTAGGCAGTGCGCTTGTGAATTCTAAATGAAAAGTATGGTCCTACAGAACAGTATACAAAACAGAAATAAAGACATTCTTATACAGTAAAGACAAAATTAAATTACTTTGGTCTTAGACAGCAGTTGGAAGGCAAAACTTACACTTCATTTGCATGCAGTTGTCTGCTCTGGCTGCTGCTGAGAGGGACTGCTGTGGGTAAGGAGGACTTAGCTCCAATCTTGTTGTACATTCTGTATAATGACAATAAAGGCCTCTGAGCTGCCTGTCTGAGTGTTTTAAATTGGGGAGGAGTTCACAGCAGCCTCCGCTACTCATTGAAAAGAGTAAGCTCAATACATACCTTTATGCTGGAGTTTCCAAACTACAGAAAAGTTGCCAGATTTGTCACTAGTTGCTCTTTTGAAAATGAGTCACTAGAGGAATTTGAAAAGTTGATAAATATAGCGACAAAGACACTAAATTGGCAACACTGCACAGGTCACTGTGCAGTGAGTCTCCTAAAATGTCATAGTCCTGTGTGCGCATGTGTGTGAGACATGTGCGCAACACCTCTCACCATCTCTCTTGTTTTGAATGAAAACTATATATTTATGTGATATCATAATATTCATTGAAATTATAACCATGGAGTTGATTTGATCAAAGGGTCAAAACATGAGGTTTCATTGGCATTAACACCTTGCATGAAGGGTTTAAGCTCCCTCAGTAGTTTTCAAAGGTTTTAATTAACAATCAGTGAAACTAAGGTAATAATTTTTACTATATCCATCAATAATTTGAGGCATTAGATTTTTCATGATCGATCTCACTGGTGGTAATCTAATGCATCTTATTTATCTCTATAAACAGATATTTGCAATCATGTGCAGCTTGCAATCTTGTCTGCTCAGCCTTATAGTATGCTAAAAAATGCCCTGTTTACAGACACACAATGTTTTCCCATCCTGCCGGCTAAGATTAAATTCTATATCATTTACAATTCTACAGTGCCCAAAGACCCCCCCCCCCCCCCCTTTTTTTTTTCGTATTCCATCTAAATAATTTAGCCACAACCAAAATTCAATATTGGCAATACTGTTCAACATTCAGCAACATTCAATATTCAGTGTTTTTATTTATTAAGAGCTCAGTCTGAAACCTTCTGATTCATTCAACCCCTGAGAACAAAGAGGGGAAGGGTCAGATTAAGTGCCTAAGTGTTCCCTGAACAGGTGAGTCTTCAGACCTCTCTTAAAAGTAGAAGGGGACTCTTCAGATCGTATGGAGTTGGGTAATTCATTCCACCATTTGGGAGCAACAGAGGAGAAGAGTCTGGCTAAAAATTTGGAGCCATGCTGGGCTGGGAGAACCAGGCGTCTCTCACAGGCAGAGCGTAGCGGGCAGGAGGGAGCATAGACCTGGATGAGGGACTCCAGGTAGGCGGTAGCCATTCTTGTCACTGTTTTGTAAGCCAGAAGAAGAGCTCTGAATTTGGTTGGAGCTGCCACTGGACACCAGTGAAGAGAGATTAACAGCTGGGTGACGTGTGCTGTTTTGGGCTGGTTAAAGACCAGACATGCTGCTGCATTCTGGATCATCTGCAGAGGTTTGAACGTACACACAGAGAAGCCTGCTAGCAGTGAGTTGCAGTAGTCAATGCGTGAAAGTGTGAACATATTGGCAGCTTAGGTGAGATTCTACATGAACCATTTCAAGCCACCTGAACCAACTTTAGACTGATAGTGGTGCACAAGAAGTAATGCAAAAATGGAAAAACTTAAGGTCGTTCGCTTTTACTTTTGCCTTACTTTTCCTGCACTACTAGCAGTCTGCATAAAGTCTGCCCTAAATCCATTTTTTGAAATACTGTCTATACTGAAATTTAGAATTTGAATCCCTTTATGTTGGCTCACAGAGTCCCCAACAGCTTACTGTGTTACATTTGGCCCTAAGCCTTAAATAAACAATAAAGATGTATATAATTATCTGTTTATGACTATTATTCATATTAGTACAACTATTTCCCAGAACACAGACCTGGCACTGTCTTCCGCTCATGATCATTGCTTTTATTATTCACCACCATGAAATTGTGAGCTGCTTTGCTGCCAGTTCCCACTACAGAAGCACAGGGATGCACCCTGCTCAACACCTGGTCTGGGATCAAGGAGCAAAAAGCTTTGCCCTCTGGTCTCACATGGACCACATTCAGAGACGAACTATGGGCATTAAAGGTTCAGTGTGGTTGGGAGACATATGGCTTAGGCTGGTGTTACGTAACCCTCAACCCTCACCATCTGCCTGCAGGCCCAGGTGTGCCAAGCCTGCCAGCTTCTGACCACTTCCAACAACCACTGGAGCTCTGTCGTTCATGGCTTTTTAATCACACCGCCACCCCTTTTCCTTGTTCCAATTACTAGACATACAAGTGTATGAATAAGCCACATTAATACCTGTGAAAGTCCTTCCCAATTTGGCTCAGCAGAAGGAGGGAAACACAGGAGAAGTTTCCATTGTGGACGTGGGAGGTAAGGTGTAGAGGGGATAGCCGAGCCTGGCATTTGTTGACAGGAGGGCCCAGTGCACAGAGCAGGCTGGGAGTTATTGGAAAATAAATCATAAATCATCTCACCTCACTGACAAGGAGAGGTTCCTCACAGAGCACATCTCCTGTGTGGCCGGTCTGACTCCACCTGATCGCCTGCTCCTGCTACACTCATGCTAATGCAGTCCTAACGAGTATTCACGCACCCCCACGGCAACACACCACGGATAGATCATTAACAAGAAAAACCAAGATCTGATTGAGGAAAAAAAATACAGAAATAACTTTGACCTCTCTATGAGCACCAATAAAAGCTCGTACCATAATACCCTCTCTTTTCCCATGATGCATCAGGGCTCATTTCCACCCCGAGGTGATTTAGCCAGCAACTTACCCCTTCAAAATATTGCAGTGTGGGGGAAAATCTATAGTGGGACTTGAAACAATGTGGGTGGCTTCATATCCAAAGCACTGACAGGCTTGTAGAGTGCAAATGCGGCAAAACCAACAAATGTATTTGCCTTTACAAACACAGAGCATCCAGTCAGGTGATGGAGCCTTTAGTAAATATTGAGCAGAGGGGTGTCCCAGCAGCATGGTCTGCAGGTTTTATCTGCAGAGAGAGGAGTACAAAGATGAGCCCCCATGAGGATTCAGGGGAGAGATGGCTGCTGTTTGATCACCCATCAGGTGTCAGCGATGTTTCGGCTGTTAAAAACACAGGAGAGGCTGCCGCTCTTGTTTGTGCCAAGCACATCTTTTCAAAGAGCTTCAGCAGCTCTGTAGATCCTCATTTAAATGGGAAAGTTTTCTTTCAGCTGATAGCAAACACTGGTGGATCTCCTGTTGACACAGGACATTTTTGTGTGTGTGAAAACACATCCCTGTTGTTTTTCTGCCTGCTGGTGAGAAGGTGATTAATGACCAATTTTGAGAGTCTATCAAAGCGACTGTGCTGCACTGCAAATTCCCCCCTAATTACTACATATTGTTACAAGTGTAGGAGAAACTGAATATCAAAGAAATGCTGAGAAAAGAGGAATGAAAGACTTTTCCTATTTGGAAAAATGTGTTTTTAAATTACTTTAAACAATGCTGAATCATTTCTACCTGGATAATCACTTATTTTTTCTCTCCAGAGAAGGTTTTTTTCCTGTTTTTAACAACCATCTCAGCTAAAATGCTGTACGCTTTCACCCTGCACACACTTGATCTGATTTAATTGCCACACTTCTCACCCCTACAATAAGAAAAAGAAAGTAAAAAGTTAAAGTAAGAAATGAAATGTATCCCAGCATACTATGATATGGTAAATGTTAGCGCCTGCTGCATTGCACTCCATATCACTTCGCTCCATATGAAAAATAGTTTGCTATTTTGGAACCCCCTGGCAGCCATAGTGGATCACCACAGACCCAGAGCTCATTTATCTTTTGTCAGAGATGAAGCCAAACTAACGCCATCTCCTGAAGCCGCTAAAGAATGAGGAGGGACGTAGGGAGGGTAAAAATAAACCTGGAGCCCAGGTAGCTACACAAAGAACTCACTCTACAAGTAATGGGCGGCTTCGGAAAGTGGAACTCTGTTTGGAACTGTCTCCACGCTCAGAAAAGGGGCTGTCGACTATCCAAGTTTACTCAAGTTTGATTTTCTGGATTTAATGGATGGGGACATAATGAGATCAGGTGAATGTAATAGTAATGTTACCTGACAAGATAACTGATCAATTACATTATAATTAAAGTCTCCTGAAGCCCCTGAAGGTATGAAAAGGTTATGAGCTAAAATAAGGGAAGCTTCTGTATGTCCACCTGAAATACCGGTAAATAAACTCCAGGATATTAATCATCAAGAGAGAATACAGCGCATCACACTATTAATGCCTCATTATAAGTTACTTCATGAAGGAGAACACAGTTTAAGTATCACCATCTATTTAGGTAAATGATACTAGGTTTTTGACTAAACAGGGGAAACGTAATTGAAAAAAAAAATAGCCTTGACAAAATTTTTAGGGCCATTTTTCCTCTAAATTTTAGTTTTCATGGTACTTTATTTATTTCAAGCTCTCTTTCAAAATACTAAAATGATTCATCAGTTTTTTTCCAAACTTGGTGTCAATTGATGTCAATGGGAGAAATATTTTAGGAAATGAAAAGAACTCCAACGTACAAATAGATAAAGTACTAAATCAATATATTTCCACTGAAACACCTCTCACTTGCACCCTATCCCCCTACCCCCTAACTCAAATCTGTTGACAACATTTTCATTTTGTCCTCCATCTGCCTCTTACTATCATCCTCTTACAACAGCAAGCCACAGGAGGTTACGATCATCTACTGCACAGCACAGTCAACACACAGGCAACTCAGCACATAAAAATGGTGTATACATTCCCAGAGTAGCCTGGCCATCAGCCACACACGGCTAAAAATCTTACTTGGCTTTAGCTGTTTACACAAACCTTTGATACCCAGCAAACATATACCCTGGTGCTGCCATGAATAAACCAGCTGACTGAATATTCCTTTACACCTGTGCGGCCCCAGATAGAATGGTTTGCCAGCAAAAAGACTTAGCCGCCAGCTACCGCCTCCCTCTTTGACTCAGCTCTTGTAGTATTCTTGTTTCAGGGAAAAAATAATAAAACTTGTAGGGTTTTTTCCTTTTTTTATTCCAACAACAACATGGTCCAGTAGAAAAATACATTTCTGTTCCAGTGGATAAAGTCAATTATTGGGGTATCACTGTTCTATCTGCTGATTTTGTCCTTCAGATGCTCAAGTGTTGTACAAAAAATAATCTCATTCTGCTTTCTTTAACTATTCTTATGATATTGTAAATATGAAAAAATAGTAATAGTGGTGTGTGAATGGGATTTCTACTGATGGATGATTTATATGGCAGCCTTTGCTCTTAGTGTATGAATGTGGTGTAAATATGGGAACGTGACGTAATGTTAAAAACAAAAAGAAAAACTAAAAAAAAAAAACCAGTGGTTTGGGGACTGGAGCAAACATAAAAAGACAATTTGAAGCAACAAAATTCCACTTTTATTACTTTTCCATACATCAAATCAGATCTCCTTTACTTTACAAGTCTCCACTCCACCTTTTAGCTAGCTAATAAAACCAGTGCCTCCACAATGTGACACTTAAACTACATCCAGACTGTAATGGTTTTCTTTGTAGTGAAAGTGATCAGGAAAACGCAAATAAACTTGTGGAGACGAGACTTTGAAAAAACGTTTGTGTCTCATCTTCTGCAACTCTCACATTTACAGGTTGTATGATTAGCAATCATGTGAATCTTGCCCACTCTTTACATGATTGAGCAGATCTGTGGCGCAGTAGCTTCACTATATCTCCCCAACGAAGCGATGATAGACCAGCTTGTGTCTTTTCAGAATGAGCCATCTGTGGGTCCTGTTTCGGTGCTGCCTTGCGGTTAGTATGACAGTCCTCAGGTATATCTCTCAGCATGGTGCAGGCTGATAGGGTACTGCACTGCTGTGATACACTGCTTGGCTACTGTTACAGATGAGTGACCCCAATGCCTGGGACTCATCGTCTATCTCCACCCCTGCCTGTATCTGTGTATACCTCAAAAAAGTTCCACAGCGGTGGGGAGGTACACAAACTCACCCAGGACCAACACACAGCCAGTGGGCTTGTCATTGGGAGAACACACCATGACTAAAAAAAAGGCCCAGCTGTGATTGCCTCTTCATGCCTGATGTGGTATGATGATGGCTCAGCCTTGGCCCGGAGATGAGGAGCTGATGAACTGTCAGCAGCCAAACAGCCTTAAATAAGAAATCAACAGACAAAGCTGCATATAGGGGATGTAATGGACACATTTGGATGCTTGGACATCTCCTTGCAGGTGGTAATATGATGACTTCTCCATCTCCTGCGAATCTACAGTACAAAGCTATATAACATCATCCTAAATCTTAACGCTGTCTGGTATCTTTGTTACTGAGATACACCAGTCGGCCATATTTCCACTGCAGTGTCTGGTTAATTATAAAACTGCTGAAACAGACCATGCATTGTTTCATGTTGCATAGCTATTATCAGAGAAACGTATTATTCTCCTTTCTCGCAGTAAAACAGATTTCATCACATCTGTAGCGCTCCAGAGCCGCTTGACTTTGATCTTAACGTGTCTTTTTAATCAACTTCCATAAAGAGACGTCTTCATTGTTGCAGGCCCTCGCTAGACAGCACTGGGAGACATGTGCTAAGTTTATCTTCAGCAAATAGATCAGCAGTGCTTTAATATTTTTGCGCTATAATGGTCTTCTTTTTCCATTGCACTAGGCCCATTTGGCTTTATTTGCTGCTGGGCATGACTTGTTAATAGAACAGGAATTCCAATTTGAGTCTCCTGCTTAAGAAGCCTAAATTTGAAGACAGGCTGTCCACAGCTTTTGGAAAGTGGAAAGCAGTAATATTAGCAGCCCCCCCCATAAAAGCATTATCACTGCTGCATGAAGCAGAATTTCTGGCTACATGTTCCTTTTCTTCTCCGAAAAACAAAAAAAACAAAAACAAACAAAAAAAAAAAAACACGTTTTGATTGTTTTCCCATCCATTCGGGGGAGTTCATTTGTTTGCTTGTCTCCCCCCTGCAGAGTGGTCAAGGTACGGGGTCAGCAATAAAAAAGCAGGGCTTGAATTGGTGGGGATTCAAACGTTTGTTCAAGGACACTTCAAAAAGGATGGATGTGATCTGTCAAAGGGGGGTTGAACTCAGACCCTCTTGATGAAGGACAGTCTACCAGATGATCAACATCTAACTTCAGTATATTGTAATTCACTTAGCAGAGAAAAGTCCAATAAGATTGTGCACCTAATAGCATCATCATCAATAATAAAATATTAGCTTAAAGGCAACAGACTCAAAGACGAGGCTAATTGAGTGTATAATTACCAGAACATGAAGGGAGGCAAAGTGGCTCATCAGCACACTAACAAGCATGTGACCAGTGCTTTCTTCTTTGCAAATCATTCCTTGCACTTGCCCTGGAAGTGACTGCCTCCTAATTGCATTTAAAGGGGAGCAAAACCATTACAATTAATGCACTATCATAAAAATTGCATTTGCACGTCTCACGAAAGAAGATAACAACTTCAGCTTGAGTGTCAGCCGGGAGGGCTACAGTTTTTTCCCCGTGCATTGCATCCTTGTTTTCCTCTAACTAACTGATCATTTAAGGATGGAAAACAAACATATTTAGACATAATTAACCAAGTCCATACAGTGTAATTCTAAATATTGTGCAATCAGTCGTTAATATCTAAAAAAGTGGCAGTCAGTGTGTGTAATGTGGGTGGATAAAGAGGGAGAGATGAAGAGCTAGATGGCTGCCCAGTCTGCTGGCACTCAGACCCAGCTGGGTTATGGGGGGATGCAGTGGCTGCCTAATGAGCCTCTCTTACCCCAGAGAGCTCACCCCTCTCCTCCCCCTAGAGTCCCTAATATAAGGATGAAGGACTGCACACTCTCCATCACTATCACATATGTTGCTTTTCCAACACACAGCAGGGGAGCTGATGAAAACACAATCCTTGTTAAAAAAAAAAAAAAATGGGGGGAAAAAAAAAACACTTGCTAGCTAGTTAGCGCTACATTTATGTTATCTTAAACCACCTGAGAAATGGCAACAGCTACAAATACTCCTATGGACTACTATGCTGTTTTTTGTCCCTAAACAGCTTCCACTAGACCTGAATGCATGAAACACACTCAGGGCAGGTATCCGTTTCACAATAAAAGTCCCATAATGTCATTACTAATGACCACCAGCGCCACAGTGGCAAAGGTGGATGTGTTTAACAGCACTGTGAACACATTTTCCTTGTCCGTTTTAAAATTCACAGCTTGTCCATGAGGTCCATCTAGCCTTTTTGAGCTTGTAAAAAAAAACTGTTTAATGGCCTTTGCTTTGTGGGGCCAAAGCCATAGTTCAACCGCTGCAGAGGAATACTCCCCAGACAGTTGTAAATTCCAATAAAAGGTTCATGCCAAAGTGAGCATGAGTGAGTTATTCTGTTAAGGAGGGTGGTGGGCAGAACTCCAGTGGGCCCTCTTTCCATTACAGCAGCTCCCCCAGCGTCCTAATGGTCAAGGCCTGTCTCCGCTGGGTAAATGTTTACCCTCGGATGAGAAAAGAAGGGGGCTCACCACAAACAGGAATACAGAGGCCAGCATGGGCACAGAGATAATGAGCTACTATCAGCCTCCCTGCCTCGACCACAGCCAAAGCTCATTAGAGGCCTCGATGATGGGCAGGAGAGTTGAATGCACTCAGTCAAGCTCGTCTGTGCTGCTCCACAGAGAAAACTGCCTTCGTATTCAAAAAGGAAAGAGAGAGAGAATCAACAGTAAAAATATTTGAACAATCTATTCAAACACCTTGTGGATTGTACTGGAGGCAGGCGGCCAGAGAGCAGTTGTTGAGAATGGGCAATGAAGAGATGGCGAAGACTCGCAGGCAGTTCAGTGAGGGTTTTTTTTTTGTCTTTGTCATGGGCTGCCAAAATGGCTTTGATTTACTGAGGGACCTATTGATAATTAATTGTATCATCTGTTTCCTCCTCGGCTCAAGCCAAGAAAAAGCGAACCCCCAACTCTTCATCAGAGGGCCCGAGCACAATTCATGCCATCAGAGAGGGTGATTGGACCGAAGCTGGCTGTGTGAGCTGTCAGCAGATGGCAGCTAAAAACTAAACAACTTCACTCTCAGCCTCGCAAGAGAGCACAGACTCATGGGAAAAGAAGTTTGCCAAGGTGTGGGGGGAAACAATTATTAGCCAACTTACCACCACCCTGGATACTGCTTAGCTAATTAAATAAACGTGAAGGAGGGTATGTTCTTCGTGGCTTAGCCTCACATTGAACTCCTTGGTCCTCCTGAAATGGTTTTCTGAAGACAGCTTTAAGCAATGATAGTTGTGATTATTCATATGTTTAATAGTTGCTGTCTGCCTTCTGCTTCACACAGACATAAATCTACCACACATCCACAGAGTCAGCGCTGTCTTCAGCAAGCTACAGTACATGGCTGTATACAGAACATACTTTAAGCTCAATAATTCATAATCTTAGAGGGATGCTGAATAATTGAAGTGAACTTGGAGGCCTTTCAGCTCAGTGGAGCTTTTGCATGTAGCTGATGGATCTGTGGGATGCAATGCACATTACAGGGAGAGAGGGGAAATATAGTGCTAAGCTGTGTTTCTGTTTTCACTGCACATTCATTGATCAATTATTCAGCTGGGCCCTCTGACTGTGACCCACAGTTCTGAGGAGAGGGCCCGAATCCTCTCAGCCTAAAAAGACAGGGTCTGTGACAGCCATTTGCCTCTCTCATTGTGCTGCATTTCATGCTCCAGCCAGCCAAGTGTATCTCGTACAGCACACTCCAAACTTCTCTTCTTCTTCTGTGGTGGCAGCTGCTTCAAATATTACAGTAGCTGTCTTTCATCTCCCGTAAGTGAGTCAAAGTGGTGAGACTGCTTATGAAATGAGTAGCATGGCCACTTCAGGCAACTCTGTTCTTTCCTTGTTCTGCTCTAGTCTGGGGAAAGAGGTGAAAAGAGAAGTGGAGGGGAGGGGGGGTTGCTTTAGCAGAGCTGGGGGGTCCCCCGGCTGAGCGTGGCTTCTTTATCACACAGGCCTTCTCATGAGTGCTGGGTCTTTTAATCAAAGACATTATTTCACAGTGAAAACCAGCCTCGCAGCCAACATGACTGGGAGTGTCTAATTAACACAAAAGAAAAACACAGTGCTCGGGCAGAGACCCTCATAACAGCGACTGCCATCACTGCATCTCAGATAGCCTTACATTCCCCAAGAACAGTTTTTTCACAGTCTGATGAATGTCTTTACTGTGGCCATTTTAGCATATTGAACATAATTCAGAGCTCTAAGTTATCCCATCCAAGACATAGTTTGTTAATAAATTAGTCACATGCTCATTTAAAATGCAAGAAAGAACCATTATATACACTGTACTACTTGAAAAATCGTGCCGCTAACTCTTGCTTTTCAGGTCTATCTGTAAAAAAAAGTACAGCAAGAGCCACTGCACAAACCTAGAGATGTTTGTTATGCAGAATCAGCCCTCTGGGATTATGTCTGCATTGTTCAAAGCTCAAATAAAGAAAGTGAACCTATTGAGGCCGAAAAGACATCCACAGTGAATCAGAATAGCCTGATATACAACCGTTTAGAGGTCAAGCTGAGCTTTGTCTGCTATGATTTATGATCCACTCGCTCACCTACAGCTGTAGGGGAGAATACATGTCATATAACATTGCTTTGTTAGAAAAACACAGTTTGATACCGTTTTGATAGATGGATTTGAAGTTGCTTGGGCTTTCTGACACGAGCAGTGTGTTTTAGACAGAGGTGTTTAATCTTCATCCTGACTGGTAGGCTCCTCATGTCCCCTGAGCTCCTTGTTTTCCTGTATTGATTAAAATCTGCCCTATCCACCTTCCTGGTGTAAGAACTCCTTCAAAGAAGGCTCAGAGGGATTATTCACAGAGAAAAACTTACCCCAGTCTTTGTTCTATTGGTTGCTCTACCTTGTTCAATGAGGCAAGTCTTTGGGCCAATAACAGAGCAGAAAACATTGTTTATAGGGAGATCTCTTATGTTCTGTAAATCAAGTTATTTATCAAAACGCTACACGAAGCTCATAGAGTGAAAAGATATGGAGCCAAAGATGACCTTCTTACAGCATGGAAGTCTTCCATGTTATTTCTTTTTGACCCTTGAAGCTGCGGTCTGCACAGAGCAAATGAAGCAGGGACTAAAACAAGAGATTAGTTTGGAAATGAGCCCTGCCCTATCTTTAAACACGGACTGGCTGAGGACTGTAAAGCTTACCTCTTATCTTTTTTTTTTCCCCCATTGTTGCCGGAGCTGAGAAAATAATTTGAACACACACATTCACAGGTCCGTGTCTGTGGGTATGTTCTACAGAGGTACGACGGCAACAACCACTTAATTCGTGATTAGGGCTTTATTCAAAGGCGTGTTTATTCTCCCAGGAATTCATTAGATGCAGAAGCTGCTTCGTTTTTCTCCTTTCCCTGCGACTCATTCCCCCAGTGAGGTGATTTAATGCAAGTCTCCTGGTGATAAAAAACTGAAGAGCATGACCACAAATACACTGAATACATTAGCTCTTTTTTCCCTACCAAACACAGGGAAGGTTATTCTATCATGCAAATTACCCAGCGCGCCAGCACATTTCTCTTGCGTCTCATCCCGCAGACATCAAATTATTTTAGGTTTAGTGCCAGGTGACTTACCTGTGTTGTTTAATGCTGCCAGTGAAATGAAGAAAATAGTGCTACTGTTGTTGTTGTTGCAGATAAAACTATTTCAAAAACATTGTGTGCCATGAACTTTTCAGTTAGAATTAATGTTAAATACAGGAGAAACAGGGAGGCTTTAAAATGAAGCTGATTCTAAGTCGATAAAATGTCCCATCAGAAGTTAAAAATAAATTTACTTGAGCTGATACCATCTCTTTTAACTTGTTCTCAGCTCTATTTTATCCCCCAATATAATGAATGTTTACCAAATAACGCTCTACAATGTCAAGTAGAACTGATTCCAAAAGTGTACTCTATTTTAGAAATATCTTAAACCTCGGATTACCACAGTCAGTGTATAATCTAGTATTATTGCGAATTCACTGGTGTTTACCATAGAAGTGGTCATATCAAAGAAATGCAAGTTGAAAAATGTTAATACTTCACTCCAAAACAGAATAAGGGAGTGACAGACCTGTCCTAAAACGTCAGATATTTAAATCAGAGATATAATCCCAAAGACAGCAGGAAGAAAAAACAAGTAAACAATGGGTGGAGAGAAGGTCAATGCCAGCTGACCAATCAGTGTCTCATAAAGATGTAAGAGTAATGTATAGTGAACAGTTAGTCATATACAGATAAAAGACAGTTGACATACAATTTAAGATAATGTAAAATAAGAAGCTCCTTTGAAGCTTCTGTAAACAAGCTGAAATAAAACATTCAGGCTTTGGGTCAGAGGGCTTAGCAGGATTCACTTTTATAATGGCATAGAAGTCCCAAATATGTATTTATAATAATAATAATAATAATAATAATAATAATAATAATAATAATAATAATAATAATAATAATAATAATAATAATAATAAAAAATACTAAACAGTTATATTTCCTCTAACTCTTGCCAAGATATCATCTCCATGAGAAAAGAAACTCATTAGGCCTTGGTGATCTTGACCTCTGACCTTTGACCACCAGAATCATTAAATCAGTTTAACCTTTGTGATAATATGACTCCTGGGCCATCTGGCTTGTCCTGAATTTCTGTTTATGAATGAGTATGTTACTATTTTAATTTATTTAATTTCTTATCTCTTCTGATTATTTTTGTTTAGCTGCATAGCACCCTGGAAAAGACCTTGGTCTGTAAGTCCATTCTGCTAAAGAGGCTGTGAGGACTGTCTGGTTGCAGTGGATTGCAGTGACACCTTTTGGCTGGAACCATGTGCAAACTGTCATGGTGACATGACTCTTAACAAGGTGTGTGTTTGTTTTGAAAATGAATGAAGATCAGATTGTCTCTTTAACACCACTTTTCTTTGTTCAAGACAACTTTTTACCAGACACAATGCAAAGAGGTAAGGTATTTATCGACAGTTGTCCCGCAATTAAGTAGCCGGCTATTTAAGTGCCTCTTGCAGCCCAGTGCTCTGAGATGTAGGGCTGAGTACCAATTTTTGGTTCTTTATGGCACCGACCGAAATGAGTATCGAATTACGCCTTGTTTTCTGGTGCCAAGTTTTGGTTCCCAAAGGGTTAATCACACGAACATGATCTGATAAAGCCACTGGTAATTGGCTGTAACGTTACATGTGGTTGCAGTATGCAGGAGTGTTGCCAACTTAGCGACACTGTGGCTATATTTAGTGACTTTCAGACCCCTCTAGTGACTTTTTTTTCCTTAAAAAAAGAAAAATCTAGTGACTTTTCTAGAGTTTGAGACGAAGTGAAAGCAAGTTTTGATCTTCAGCTGCATGTATTGATCTTCAACTGCTGCTTCTCAACAAGCAGCGGGCTCTGAGCCCCTCCCCTCTCCAAAACACTCCTCTGCTCACGGCAGTCCCTCAAAGCTGCAGCCCGAACAGACGACTATGTGCAAATGAATAGCGCTTATGTTTCTCTTTGAGGTCACTTTTGCCAGTCAAAAGCCTGGATAGAGGAGGAGGGTTTTTATTTTAACATAAAAAAACAAGAATTGACAGAAGAAAGTTCGTTTATAGTTTTAACACATTTACTGTGTACTCAGTATACACTAACCTGTCACTTGTTTGCAGCTGTTCTTTTGCACTGACAATTTTTTATGTAAGAAAACTGCTCAGAGCAGAAAATTAGATGTAGATATAACATAAAACTCAAGATTTGTATGAAATGTCTATCTGTAACATGTAATGAAAGTTTCTTTTTGTAAGAACTGATATAAAAATTGTTATAGAAAAAAATATGTTCGGGAACTGCAGTGAAGTTATCGGTATTGCTACTGGAATCAAAATTTTCTGATTGATACCCAGCCCTACTGAGACATATCTCAAGGCTTAAGAGTGACCTATGTCCTGTTCATCTGCTAAGCAGAGCTAACGTACCCTCACTCTTTATTTTATTGACAGACTCTCAAGTTTGATCAGATCACTGCAGTTTAACCCCTGCATGTGGGTTGGAATGAACATTATCACATTATCACAACATTATCACAAATAGTTTACCCCATGTTTTAGCCTTTAGCTTGTGGTTTAGCCTTTAGCCCATGCTATCCCTCTCCTGTTTAGCTTTCCTCTGCTCTTCTGTCCTTTTTCTGTCTGACAGCTCAGCTCCAGTGTCCACCATTATTACTAAATAAATCACAGAAATAGTTTTCGGCAGAGAAAAACACAGATCTCTCTTCTCGCTACTAAACTTTCTCAGCAGACGTGGTGTTGTCATAGAGACTTTGGGGTGCCGTAAATCAGTCTGGTCAACCCGGGCCAGATTGATCATCAGCTGATAAATCCAGTCCTGCTCAACCCAATCGAAATGAGGCAGGCTGTGAGTCTCCACAGTAAAAGCCATAGGGCCCCTGGCAGTCACATGAGCTGAGCTGTGCCTCTGATTGGACGAACTGGCGATCTTGCTATTGTGGAAACTGCCTAGTTAGAAAAGAATTCACCCCCCGTACAGTGCGTGCCGTAAGTGAAATTAGCGATTCAGACGGGAGACATTATTTGTACCAGGCTGTAAATATGCTTTTTTATGGCCGTGAATACAGCTTTTTTTGGCTCGGTGTGTATGTGACTTCCACTACTTCCGGAAAGAGTCTCAAGCGGACACTCGAGGAACAGCAGACTTTAGCACTTCCGCATTGTCTCATATTTTCAGACTGGTTTGGTTTGAGTGTTGCCCTCTGTGTGGGAAAAAACTGTTCATCTTTTTTCTTTGTAGTGTAAGAAATAAAGAAAACACAAGAACAAAAAAAAAAAAAAAAATAGAAACAGTTTCAGCAGCAGGCAGTTGATCGCAATAACTGGCACCTACCCCGTGCCAGTCTTTACAATGATGATCTAGTTTGCTTTTGTAGGTTATAAAGAAATCCAAATTTTAAATTCAGTCTATTTCATCTCCAGCTAAAAAAATCTACATATTTAGTCAAACAAGGATCATAGGGCAAAATAAGGGATTTTCTGAAGCAATGTCATCGCTAGCAGGTATTGGGTATGTCTTTTCCATATTATTTGAACAGAAAGGAAAAGAAAAAAAAATACTTCATTCTACAGTTGTGTAGTTTAACACCAGTTGAGACAGAATGCATTTTACCACTGCATATTATCAGAGCCTGCATTTAGAACAATATGATGTGTTCTATGAGGGCTGTATTTCCAGGCAACTTTGAGCTGAGTTGTAGCGCACCATCTGTAACAGCCAGAGGGACAACTGTTGCTCATTAAATTAGCCAGCTCCATCATCCTGATGCATCAGAGGAAGATCTGGGATCTCTGTGACCTTTCTCTCCCCCACAACCAAGCCCCTTCCTTCACTAATATAGATGCAAACTCAAGTAGGTCAAACACCAGGTATAAATCTTCCTTGGCAAGCTGCTGCAGCGTTCGCCAGGTATGCACTGCAGGCTGGCGTGACGGACCATGAGTGGAGGTGTGGCTCGCGAATAAAGTGGGCACGCTGTTGCTGCTGCCAGCAGGCTGGGACCAGCTTGCCGCTGGCCGAAGGGTTTGCCCCCTACATGGGGACCAGTTGGCTGCTACGGAGTGTTTCTGAAAACAGATATTTGTTATCAGCGTAAAGCTGACGGTGCATTTCTATGAGCAGTTGAGAAAAAAGGTGTTGCTGTTTATGGTTTCAGGGACACAACATCAAAACTTTCAGGAAGCAGGAAAAGTTTTCATCTGTGCAGAGTGTTAGAAAATATATACGGCTTCATTACTTTACATTTTACTTGACTTTTCCTCTGTGTTCAATCATGGAGACATACAAGTACAGCAACACCACTGAGACAAACAGACCCTGATTTACACAAACATAGTTTACTGATTTTCAAATAGGATTTTGGAAAAGAAAAGAAAATTAATCGGCTGATTCCTGGGCAAAAAAAGATGGAGTAATGACAGCATTAATAGAAATATATTGGCGTTAGATGTACAATGTTTGTCTTTCAAAAGTAGTGGAGTCATACATTTCTTTAAAAAATGATACTGAAGTAAATTGACTTTGTCCACCACTGCCTATGCTGGACTGCAACTTAAAGTCAAGGTTAAGACTTGGCTCCTTTCTTATGTATGACCCTAGATGACAGAAAATGAGTAACCTGCACAGCCATAAAGCTTTAATAGAGTCATAGTCTTTTTAGCTGCATCAATCCATTCTGACCTTTGAGTTTTACAGCACACAGAGAGGTCCTAACCTCACTGACTGATAATAAAACTCAGACGTGTCCATAAAATAATTGTAATGCACAGTGCTGCAGGAAGAAGTGAATGCAGAGAAGAGGTGAAGCTCCTACATGATTTTAAGTCTGAAAAAAAAGAATGTGAATTGAGGACACATTCGCAACAGCAAAATCTGTCTGAAGTATACAGTGCTGTTTTTTCCGCCATTTTCTTTGATTGACTAATTGTTTTTGAAGACATCAGCTTCTTCCATTTAGAAGAATACATCTTTCAATCAATTCTCGTCTTTTTTCATCCTCTGTATGTCTAATGTCTCAAAGTGATATGCACGCAAAGTCTATACAGTCAAAAATTTAGAAGCTCTCTGGAAAACTGTAACCTGTGTTCAGCTCATTCTGTCAGCTCTATTGCACTTACAAGAGGGGCTCAACAGGGCCCTCAGTCATATGATATGGACTTGAATTAAAAAAAAAACAAAACTAGAATAAATATTTGAGTATTATGGTTAATTCATGAATATTGGAACAGAAAATAAATAAATGAATGAATAAGAATTATATTCTGTATTTCTGCTGCACTGATACTGCTGGGCATAGTACATTTATAAACAAAATAATTAAAGAAATTGCCTCTCCCATATTTTTAGTGTCACTCTGCGGTTTATAGTTTAAATACACTGTGTAATGTATGTAGTGTAAGTAGTGTTTGTGATATCACTTGTTTCTGAAACAGAATTTTGAAGCCCATTGTTGACAGATGCCATGTTAGAAATGCTGAACTCAACTGAGCCTTATTTGAAGGGGTTGTCCCTTGGTTTAAATCACTGCATAGCAGCTTTCTCAAACATCACTCCAAATGTATTAAACCCTATACTGACATAGTTTGTGGTCACTAAAGAGGTTGTGCTTTTTTGGAAATCCATACAGACATTTTATTCTAATTCTTTTTTTTCCCAATTAAAAATTCTAATAAAACAAAGGATAAGCACTCAGCTCCTATCTTTTGCAGCTCTCCAAAAAGTTATGTAGTCTACAATAAGACACTTATTATTTTCATTATCAGAAAAGCCAGGCACCACATATGTTAATACTGCCTACCCTTCACTTGGCCCCTTATAGCCACCACACATTGACTGTGGAAATAGATGGGCAGTGTCAGTCAACACATCAATGGGGCTTTTAAGTCAGTACCTTCCTTTACTCTTGACTCGGAGGACACGTGTGCTCTAACAACTGACATTATTTAAGCTAAAATACATAATTTTTCATGGTGACGGTATGCTGCAGCTGCTGTTCTGTCCTGCCTTTACTAAGTGAAAAAACAGTACATTTAATCCTGTCTCATGACACCCTGCAGAACAGGTTTTAATGTTATAGTCTTTTTTTGGTTCATTTTTTACATATTCATTTAAACAAGGAATCCTTTAATTGTCCTCATTTATTTCTAATTTGTGCAACTCTCATGACAGGAAATACACAAGGGTTGAAAGATTCACCATAGTTTATTTACTAGAAAAGCAATAAATATTAATCCAAAATACACAAGTGGTATTCAATATAATTTTATACTCTACAAAGACCTAAAAAAGAGCTATGAATCTCAGAAGCTAAATATAAATTATGTTAATGATGGGATAAGGAGTGAGAATAAAGCATACAAAGAACTGTAAACGTGACTACTTCATCCTATCACAATCACAAACAATATGTAGTCCCTCAAAACTCAAACAAGAGATTTAGATTATTTTATGGTGCTGAGAGAAACAAAATAACAGGTTTATGTTATAATTATAAAGGCCAGTGTAATTACTCTAATCAAAATGCATGAACATGTGCTCCTTCTTAATCTCTTGCAGAATGATTTTACCATATGTAAACTGTGATCAATTTTCTTTCTTTTTTAAACCAATAAATCTGCATAATAGACCCATTAACATACTGACCTTTAGAAAGTACTTTGTCCTGAGCAGGGACTCATTTAGGAGTCGGTTAACTACACAGAACTAAATTTTAACCCTGGCTCCTTCTATCCAAGAGTTCCTCAAATGGTCCCTCGTTCCTGGGGAAAGTTCCTGCTGCTTAAAAGCACCTTTAGTGTCAGAACAGTTTTTTTTTTTAAAAAGCTGAGGTTCAAACAAGCAGTGAAAGTGTATTTAACATGGTCTCTTTTACCAGAAGCCTGTACTACGAAGCTGGTTCACTTCTTATTGGGATAAAATACTGTGGTAACCTAGGGTGAATGGCAAACCTGCTCCAAAGCAGGTTAAGATCTGGATAAGAGATCAACCTGTATAAAAGCACTACCTCCTGACCAATCAGGTCCCTTGGAAAATGGCCTGTCCATTTTTAGAAGATCCTGTCGATGTTGGTGCGCGGAACGCTTAGGAGAGAGAGTTTTTAGGGAGAAATGTGATCCTTTTGATGTCCACGATGATATCCTGTACAAGAGATTCAGATTTTCATCAAATGGACTGAACTACATTTGTTAACTGATGGATCCATAAATAAATCAATTTTGGTGATTTCATCCAAACATCAGAATCATTGTAAAGAAGTAAGGCCTTGTCACTGCTCCCTTTAAAGTCTGTTTTTGTACTTGTTCCCGAGTCCGTTTAGCTCCACTGTTTGCATCCTTGATAGTGATGTTAATAATAATGGTCACACATGACAGAACTGCAGAAACATGAATTTATGGAACGCTCAACTATGTGGGAGTTTAGGAATTAATATTAATTTTATTTATCAATATTCCAATACAAAACATGCTCACACAGGTTGCTGAGCCTCAAAACTCAATGGAAAATATAAACCAAAGGAAGGACACTGAGGAAGAGCTCTGCTCCAAACATCTGTGCCATAATAAAGTCAAACTGAATGATCAGAGTGCTGTCTGTTTATACTGTCCGATGAATTAATGTTGAAAAATCTCATGAATTTACGTATTAAAAGAGTCTGTAATTTTCTGCCAGCATTCCTTCCTGGCTTTTGCTGCAGCACCAGTGTCGCTCTTAGCCTGGATGATGTGTTTGAATTCTTCGTATTTCTAAAGAATAATTGTCTACTCCATTGTAAAGTAGGCTGCACCTCAGGGTCTCTCCGTTTCAACATGTTTGTGATTGGTCAGACGCTGCAAATACCACCTCTTTTAGGTCAGTGCGTGCCTTGATCAAGACTGGAAAATACTGGATTCACTGAGTGAGTTGATATCCAGCTACGTAGTACCGCTTATCAGGATTGCAAATTTCTCGTTAAATCAACCCAGGTAACGGAGAGAGAGCCTAGATGTGTTAATCCAGCTTCGTAGTACAGGCCACTGGTTAATTTCCAGCATTCTCAAACCAAACACGCCTTTCTTTGAGAGGAACTGGATGACATACCAACAACTTTTCCTTGCCTTATTAAGTCTTTATTATTTATTTATTTTTCTGGGATCCTGGAACTTTTTGCTGCCCAAACAACAATTGTCGGGGTCTTTGTCAATCATCCAACCCCTAGAATCATCCAAACTTTTTTTCCCCCCTTTTTTAACAAGTTCTTAAAAATTCTAATTTCGGGAACTAATATTGTACATTAGTGTACTAAGACAGCCTTCTTCTGTCATGTGATTAAGGCCACAAACATGAACTAATACTTACTACAAGACCTTAGATGTATGTCATCCTTCTTTTTTTTTAAATAAAAATTTCTAAAAGAGGCATTGAGAAAAAAAATACAAAATATTTTATGACAAAAATATGAGCTATGTTTTAAAAGAAGTCTCCCGGGAGGGTCTCCTCAAGGGAATTACGCTGACATACATGGACGAAAAATGTTATTAAAGGTTACTTAAAAAAGGTAGAAACTTCCAGATATGCAAAACAAAAAGAAACAAAAGCAAGTATTTTCTTCCTTAAGTTTCCCCAGCTGGCTTCAAAATGGAGCACTGACACAAATAAAACATGTCTGGAGGAGTGCACTCTGAGTTTCAGAGGTTGAGGAGAGTTAGCAGAGGTTGCTGTGCTTAGCTGGTATAAAAAATGGAGGTGCGTATTGAGTTTGTAGGCCTGCAGCTCCAGGCAGCGGTGATAAATCCACCTGTGAGAGAGCTTGTATCAGACAGGCCCAGGCCACTGGCAGATAAATCGACTGGCCCGTGCCCTGACTGGGAGACGCACCCCTGTGGGCTTTCCCCTGCCGCTGAGAGTTATATTTCCAGCTTCGTCCCTCGCAGGTTGGAGCAGCGCTTCAGGACACGAGCGAGCTAAATGAAACACTAATGCACCAAGTTTCCCATCAGAAATTTCCATAATTCATTTCCACACTTTTTCCTTGAGAGCACACTGTGGGATTTGAGGGAGGGGCTGGGAATCTAAATGTACCAGCTGTGTGAAAAGAGGAGTCTGATCAACAGCTCAGTGGCTGGGGCCTTATGTTGCCAGCCACCACCTGACCTTACAGGTGTATTCCCTATCTTTCTTACAAGAAGGGTTTTTTTTTCTTCTTTTCAGAGTACAAGCTGTGTTGCTCCAGTCAAAATGTGCTCTCCCCCTCTTTCTGCCTCTTTGGATTTAGAGTTTATACAGTTGAGAAAATCTATTATTTTATGCTGAGCATTTCAAAGCAATCCTCTTTCTCAGACGTTTCATTTTCATCAATAAATAAGCCAAATTCTGCTCTTTCATTCAGCGCTGGGATCTATGTTGAATGATTTGTGGAGCTTAAAACCGCTTCAGCATTTCTCTTTGTGTTCCTGGTTAAATGTTTCCCTCCAGTTTGTGTTTTTGTTGCTGTTAAACTACTTACTAAAACCATTTGTTCTCTGGAAAAATAATTCTCTCTTGGATTGCAACACAATAAAGATATTACTTTTGATGTTGTTCTCTCACACCAAAGGCTGTTTGTGTATGTTAGGGTATTGAACCAAAGCCTGTGATGTCCAATATTCCACTTGGCTCAGAAAGTTGAGAAATATTTCATACAGGGCCATTTCAAGTTTAGGATCGTTAAGAACTGTAGCTGTCCCTCACTCTTTGTTCATGGATTATTACTTTTTCATCTAGTATCCACTTTGAAATAATATTAAATAATGGCCAAAGTGAATCAACCTCTCTCTTCTTCTAAACGGCATGCAAATGGAAAACACAATAGTTTGCTCCATAATGATAAAAAATGTAAGATGGGGGCAAAATCCACCAAGAATAATGGTGCAGTAATGAGGCTTTCCGAGCATTGTTGGATGGAGAACAAATGGTTTGCACCGACAGTGTTTAGAACACAGAAATAGTCCGAACACCAGGTGCTGTAGAACAATATTCCCTGCAGTGTGATGAATTGGTTGACTAAAGAGGGTATTCATCCAAAAGCACCGGAGTCTGCAATATGTGATTGCTAAATCTGACAAAGTGGAGGAGAAATGGCAGCTTGTTAGAACTTGCAGTACATCAACCATGTTCTGAAAGGTTGTAATGATGCATGATTGGTGAAAGGTGAAAAAAATGATATTTTCCTCTTTTTTTTGTAATCTTTACTACCCTTATGTTTTTCACCATAAATGTTCAGTCATAAGAAACTAAACAATAGAAAACATCTCATCATCGTTATAAGAAGTGGGATGTCACGAGAGTGCCATTTCTTTCTCTTTTTGCGATGCTGTGCCACAAAGACAGGCTGTTTTGGTCAAATAACAACTTTACTCCCCTGTTCCATTGTCTGGGACACAATCCTAATCGTCTGTTTTCCAGGGTTGGTGAGAAACAAGAAAAAAAGCAATCCTCCAGGGTAAGATTTTGCCCGAGGTAAGACACAGGTGGATGGAGCCCAGAGCAGGGTCACAGTAAAGATTTATACTATGTACAAAGTAAAGAACAGAAGAAAAATGGCTGCTCATGGAGCGTCTCAGTGAAGCGAGTGAAACAGCTGTTCACAGAGAGAGGAAGTGGTCAGGTAAGACAGGCCCTGGAAATAATAATCACAGGCCCATCTGCTGACCTGGGACTGCGTGGCCCCCGGGCTCCCAGCACAGGCCCTCCGTATGGAGCGCAGCACAGCCCTCGCCCCGGGAAACCTGGCCACGCCGCACTAGGCTGCTGACACTGCCACATGCTCTCTCTTTCTGTGGCTGGTCGCTTGCCTGCAAGCCTGTGTACTCTGTCTGTAAGACACACTAAAGTTAAGGTGTCACTGCAGATACTATCTATAAAGTAAGTGACTGCTGGTAAATGTAGTACACTCTATTTTTTCTATTTATGTTTGTACCCAAGGGAGGATTCTTTAACATCAAGGAACAAAAGATCCCAAACATGTTACAGGAGATGATAGATTATTGTTTTAACACAAGTTCCTCTTCAAGAAATAGGTTCTTCATATAAAAGGACAAACTTTCAGAGCAGAATGACCAACAACAGAGGATCAAGGGCCAGTCTGGTTCCTTCCAGCTGCCAAATTTGTTAATTCTGATCATTAATTCAATGACTAATAGCAGCGTTAGATGGCATTTTAATGTAACATGGGATTAAAACACATTTATCATATTAAGAGAGCATATCAGTGATTTCCTGGTTGCGCATCCTTGATGGTTTCTCCAGGAGCAAATCAATATGGTGCTGTAATTGAGCGATGAGGAGGGTGAGGAGTGTGAACAGCCTAATCATAATTAAAGAGTGGGCTGCTCGACATGAGGGTGAACTGAGGCTCTGAAAGACAAACAGTGATGATGAGAGACGCCAGGGAATAAGGTAAGCTTGGTACAACTTTCCTGTGTTGGATGCTGAATCAATGCTAATTTAACAGGAAACAGAAAACAGTTGACCATGCTCCTAAAGCTGTGCAAAACTGTTAAGAAGTCAAGAGTATTGAGTTGTGAAAGTTGTTGTTGGATAGATCCTCGTAGACAAAACTGTCCTTAACAGTTTTGTCCATGTGTTACAAGTGTAGAGACATATGATATTATCCTGCTCTGATTTGATTCTGAGTGACATGTGACAAAGGCTGTACTCACACTTTGTAGCTGATCACTTGGACACCAACCCCATATCAAGGTTCAAGATACAAAAAACAAGTCAATAGATATTGTCACTTTTCTGAAATTAATATGGATGTCTCTCGATGACCCAAAAAAAGACTTATAAAATGAAAGTAAAACAATGGAATGCTATTGAATCAAAATTAATAACCGGAGATGGGTAATTAATCAGGGTTTCGAAAATAATACCACAACTAAACCTGTATAAGAAAAATATAGTTAACATGGTGACATTGTTACAAAATTTTCTGGCAGCATCTCTCCTAAAACCAAAGTAAATACAAAAAACATTTTGTTTCCAACCAATAACTCTGCACTAATTAATCTTAGGGTAGCTGACAACTTGCATGAGTATTAAAAGGGTTTGAGCATTGACACTATACGCAGGCCCCCATGCTTGAACTAAACAAGGAAGCATTGCTTCTGTAATTTCTGATATCCATCACATCAGCTCTGACTTTTATGAGGTACTCATTGTGATTGCTCTGATTGTAATAACTGCACCTCAGCAAAGACAGTGTTGCTATTTTATACGACTATAAACACAATATTAAAAGTAATCATAATGAATCCTTTCTCACTTTGTCTGAAATATGATGCATATGAACTTCAAAACTACATGAAGGAGGCAGATGCTTCCTCAAAATCCACCTGCTCACACTTAAAGCAAACACATAAAAACAAGCTCTGACTTAATCACTCTGCCTTTCTGTCTCTTTTCAAACAGGCACACATACACATCACACACATCACACACACACATATTCTTTGCTCTATGACATTCCGTCAAAGCATGGAACACAAAAGCACCTTTAATGTATTGGAAGGAAAGTGGTAAACAGATTTGCATCACTACCTCACATTATCTGCTGACACCCAGAAATGATTTGTTTTATGCACACTTGGCCCTTGAAGTTTGCCAGCAGGTTGTCACTGATGATAGAATTGAGGTAAATGGTGTAGACTGAGAAAACAACGACTTTGCTGAGGTCCCCACTTTGAGCTGGAAGAGCGAACTGCTTAACGCAAAAAGGCAATTTTAATTGTATCGATTCAGCTATACAAATGTAGAATTCTCTCCAAAAGTGTGCGAGTCAGCACAGTGTGTGTCTCCTAATGCAGCCAAAAGGAGCTGGTTTATTTTGTAAAGCCCCTCAACCCAGGAAGACAGCATGCAATAATAGGAGGGGGTTTTAGTTTTGCATGATCCAACACAATGCTCAAAAGTTATTTGACAGAAAGAAAGTGCAGATTGTTCAAAGAGCTGTTTAAATATGATCAACGGTGCAAAATGCAAACAGCAAGATAAATATGAATTCTTTGCACTAGCAAGTTTTGATGTCACTTGATGGGTGGAGGAAAGGCGAGGCGGCCTTTGTTGCTTTTTTAATAGCTGAAAAACACATTTTGTTGTGGTGAAAATAAAGAGGCTTCAAAGATGTGCAATCAGAAAGAAAACCATGCAAGTAATGACAAAAGCTGGAGAAATGAACTACAATATGAATTCAAGTCAAGAGCCTCTTCTGGAAAAGTTGAAAGGATTCTTGGGCTTTGAGTTGTAATTATGATTGTTTCAGTGAGACTCAATGATCTAAAGCTTTTGTTTCCATTCTATATCCTGTGTCATATGGACAATTATTGATGTTTATTTTTCCTAATAAAACTGCAACAAATTGATACCTAGCACATGAGGCTTCCAGGTAATAGACATATAACAAGCTATCAAACATTCAAGATGAGACTCAATCAAACTGGTATTAACCCTTAAACATCTGAACATCAAAATGTCTGCCTGGACTTTTTTTTGAATAAAATCATCATAAAATGTCCTGTGAGTAAAAGCTTTGGCCCATTTTTCTGGAAGACTTGGGACTTTCAATATCTAGGAGTTATTTACAATTTACTGCATGTTATGAGTAAACACTTTAAAAATGAAGAAAACACAAAAAAGAGAATTTCCTTTTAGAGGTCAAGGAAAAAACCATTGCAATCAAACAGCCAACAGATTTTACAATATGAACTTAAAATTTTAACAATATTAAACAAATTTACAAAAACATTTATGAGTCTCTTATTTTGCATAAGAATAAATAAATAATAAATAAACAAACAAACAAACAAACGGGTCTCTGACAGCATCCCCATGGTCTCTCCTTCTGCTAGCACACAAGCCACCTGAGGATGGCTGCTGCTCATCACAAGACAAATTGAAAATAGCGGAGAAAAATATTCAGCTGATCATGCACATGGTATAGTACAAACAGGGCATGACACATTGTTTTACAGACATTACCACACAATACAAGCCTCAAATCATGTTCACACAGTACAAAGAAGACTTGGTACACTAAAAATAGCACAAAAACTACATGTGCCATATTACGATGTGCAAATGTGTTGGCGCCAACACATCCAGTGCTAAAGGGTTAAAAATTCGCTAAAAAAGGATTTTTTTTTTTAAATTGAAGTTTTATTGTATTTTAGAGGGTTAATCAATACCTCACAGACAGTATCTCACAAACCTCTTACAAATTATATTTGAGTGACCGGCGAGAATTGACCTTTCACTCACAAACTTAACAACTGCAGAAAAAAATGACAAATACATTTTTACTAAGTAAGCAGTTAAAAAATCAGCTCCTTGCAAAATTATCAATCATCATTGCATATATTTAACTCAGACAAGATTTAAATGTTGAAATAGGCTAAAAATGACTACAAAAAAATTACGTCACAACTTCATGAAAATTAACATTTAAATCTAGTTGGTGAACTTTTCATGTCATTTTCCATCGATGCCTATGTCCTCACAACAATCAACTGGCATAAAATGCAGCAAGTGGTTACAGGCAGTGGGTCCATACTTCACAACTTTCAGTATTACCATTTTATTACCAGTGTTATCTTACGCTAAGCTCAACTACTTTTACCAATAGCTGGCAGGGTTTCAAACTCAACTTGGTGTAAACAGAGTGTATGACAGAGCTACACAGCTGCACAAAAACTGCACATTGTGGACTTGGCCAAACACAATGTTAAGAGAAAAAGAAAAAGAAAAGAATACATTCTATATACCACTGCAAGCTAAATTCCTAAATTCAGTCAAAGTTACTTCTTCCTTTCTTCTTCTTTCTTGGATATAATTATGCACAAATAGACAAAGGGAAACCTGTGCATAACTTTTTTCAACTGAATTCTTTACTTTGTGTTTATGTTTTGTGTGTGTGTTTGCTTCCGTGTGAGCATGCATACATTCCTCCACATGCAGAGATACTTTTGTGAGTGCATTCTTTTTCGTGTACAAGCAAGCAAGCCTCGGAATGTTTGTGTCTTTGTTCGCACAGCCAGCCTTTCGGACCGTATGAGGCTGCTATTCACTGACATGTAGTAGATGACAGGCACAGTCTGATGGGGATGGTCATTTCCCAGGTAGATCTGGGCACACCGTGAGGGATGAGTTCTGTGTGGCTGTCACAAGACATTACGAGGCAGAGCATACAGCTCCACACACACCGCAAGCCCATGAAGATGATCACATTTGATACACAGATGACATTCTATCCCTGCTGTGACAACACAGGCTCATTTTTCTGCTCTGACATCCGTTGCTGTGTGGGTGTTATTCAAGTCAAATCTATCATTTTAATGGAGAAGTAGTCAGACCTGAGGATTATTTGAGGGATAAATATATCATCGTCTGTGCATTCGCTATCGACCGAATGTCATTGTGCCCTGACTAACTCTTTCAAGACAAATGCCTTTTGATACCATAAAACATATATACTGTTGATGCAAAAGGCCTCGTGCTATAAAAACACCCGGTGAAGGAGAGAAGCAGGCTGAAGAACCATTTGCATAGGCTCTGATAAGCTCTTTAACATCACCACGGAGGGATAATGAACAGGGTAATTATGTTATCCTTAGTGAGTACAAAGAAACAATGGACCCATCAATTAAAAATCCTCAGGACTGCTCTTGTTTAGAGCCATGAGTGTAACAAAGTGAATTGTCCACCATGATTTCCGCTTTTTGTAAACGTCTTTAGCACAGTGGATCTGATGAAACTCCAATTTGCCAGTAACCAGTGCACAGGGGCACAATGAAGTATTCCAGCATATTGCTTAAACCACAGCCTCTGAAAGCACCACTAATTGCATCTGGGATTTGGTTAACCAATCCCACAGTGCATTGCAGCCGGAGGAGGAGCACGGGGGGTGGGGGTGGGGGGGTGAATTTGAGGCTGGTGGGGTGAAGCTCCTGCTTGCTGAAGCCTTGACAGTGCTTTGTACTGAATGATTGTTCTCCAGACAGCTGACGGAGGTAGCGGCGCACGCAGAGTTGTTTGAAAGCCCGAAAGGATATGCGGCTGCATCATCAAAGTCCAGCAAGTCTTCCATGTGTCAGGCAGAGATTAAGCTCTTCCAGAGAGGGCAACGCCTCTGATCACTCCATTCAATCGATAGGATTTGAATAAAGGAATAAAAGATCAGGCATTGTGTATCTGGGTGCCGTGCAACCGCTGGATGGGATTAAGGCATGTTGGAGCTGTAACAGTGACAGACGCCATCAATCACAAGTTCCCCACACTAGTTAGCTAAAGTTGATATTAGCCCTAAATAGGACACATCTGTTTGTTGCTGCACACTCTCTGACTTTAATTAATTCTCAAGTCATTTTATTTTTAGGCACGGGGGGTTTTATTTGTTGCTGCTCCTGTACATGTGCACAAAAATGTAAATTGCAGCCTTCCTTTGCTCACAGTCAGGGCTCACGTACACGGTGATACTGCAAATTAAGCATGCATAAATGCACAGCAAAACACACGCGTGTACACAAGCACAAACAATATGAAAGTCCCTCAGCAAACAAACTTGGGTCTGGTGGTCTGCTTCGGTCTCATATTCCTGGCCAGGTTCTCTATCGTTGCCCCAGTATCTCCTCTACTGGCTCTGTCAGATAATAGCTTCCTCTCTCCACTTTTCAACAGAGAATGAGTCTATTCCCTGGAAACTGAGTTCAAGGGCAGGTCTGTGTTACCTAGAGAGACAGACTCTTGCCAAGACCTTGGCTTCAGATCCCTGAAAATGGCCTAACACTTTTTATGCCGGATTTTGACATGTTGTGTGCACTGACCAGGAGAGCACTTCGACTCTCTCGCACCAGGCTGAGGAGTGCTGATCCAGTTCAGGTACTTGAGCTGTCCTTGCCATTTTAACCTCTAAGTCTAACCCACCACTAATTGATCTGGTTGACATCCTCTTGCATCAGGAAAAGTGGTAGTTACTTGAGTTGCAGTGTGTGATGCCAACTTGACTGATGCTCCCGCTTGCGCTGTTTATTCCCTCACAATTGTCTTCTCTCTTTTCACCCATCATGTCCCACAGTGGGGCATAATTACTAGAATCCTTTGCCTGGCTATGCTCTCCTATTATTAGCCTAGCGTTCAAGCCCTCTCCTTGGTCAGATGGTCAACGCTTGAGGGCAATGTGTCACACTACATGGGCACAAAAGGTAGCCAGACAATGCCTATTGAGGACCAGGTGCCATTGCAAAAATACCATTTGGCTGCCATTCACTATTGTGATGCACAACCCTTGTAGATACAGTACATTAATTGCTGGTGGTTTCAAGCACTGTCTTAATTAATGCAGCCATGGACAAGGTGTGTGCATCGTGACAGTTGTCTGGATTTCCTTGTTGGCATCCTTGAATGACTCATATTAAGACACAATGACAGAGGGAGGAAAACATGACTGCACTCTACATAAAAGAATACACAGTAACAAAGCTGTAGCATAATTACCATGGCTTTTCATCATTATACTGCATTAGAAAAAAGGACCATTTTTTGCAGAGATTCTTGGCGATCAAGCCAGCCTCTTTAATGATGTTTTGGAGCTTAGTGTTCACTGAAAAGAATGAATTTGATTGGTATTTTTGACATTTGGGCTCTCTTTCATTTTTAAGTGGATCTTTTATTTTTAACATGGTATGACTTTAAGCATCAAAATATACTGTGGTTGATGCTGTAACAGAATAATTGTTGCTCTAATGAGAATCCTGTTTCCAATCTAGTAACCCGACAGTAGTTGAGTTCAGTAGTTGATAGTCTGATGTCTATCTTGTTCATTTGTAACAAACAAATAATAATATTACAGCATGTATCTGATTATTTTCTTACATTTGTTCTG
Source organism: Labroides dimidiatus (assembly GCA_030710495.1). NCBI lineage: Eukaryota > Metazoa > Chordata > Actinopteri > Labriformes > Labridae > Labroides > Labroides dimidiatus. The sequence continues at coordinate 17,732,039 of CM061147.1, forward strand.
TTTGTTATTCTTTGATTTATTGATTTTTCTAAAATGTTATTGCTTGATCAAATAAAAATCCAGTACAGTGACAGTGAAATTGAATGCAGACAGTTTTTAGATAAATGACTTACAATAAATACAGATGCTTTGATCCTAAAAATCAGAGCTAATGACACTGATATTAAAATAACACCAACAGCCAATTCTGATGATTTTTTTAATTACTCTCCGTGTCTGTTTTTCAAATCAGCTATCAAAATGAAGTATTTAAATAACTGCTAGTAGTTGTTCCTCTTGACATATCATACAAACTGCATGTGGTTGATATTTTTTTAGAGACTATACAACATTTCCCCACTACAGAGGTCTTAAAGTTTCACCATGCAAACAAATCAGATTAAATCAAAATGTCAAAACTCTTGTACTCAATATAAATCATTATAAGCATAGATTATTTGCCAAAGGTTGAATTTCTGTTAATTTAACAAACATTGTCCAGAATCCCCAAAATGTATGTATCAAAGTTGTTACAGGTTAAATTTTGCATGAAAAAAAAAATTCTACAACCAAAAATGAGTCATAGTTGCAACCTTTTGGAGCAGAGTTTGAGAAATAATTGGAGACGGTTTTTACAAGCACTACTGCCTTCTTCTGTTGTTTTTTTGTTTCCGTTTTTGTTTTTGAATTTCAGCAGATTTGCTGTACCCTCCCTAGGCTCAAAAGGTAAAGGTGAGGGTGGTATGAAGAGGACGGAGGTCTCAGTAGGTCCAGGTCAGGCCTCCCTCAAAACAGCAGCTTGCCTCCTGGATAAGAGCAGCCAGCTCCAGTGTCTTTACTTACAGCCTGCTGGAGCAAGAGGTCGTTGCACACCTGAACCCTCCCCAGCACACAGCAGGGCTACGAGGCCCCAGCCAACACACAGGACAGCTGACCTCTTTTGACCTCTCCTCTGCTTGAGGCCCCCCTGGGACCCCAGCCAATAAGCTCAGGGACCGCTCACTACCTCCATGTTAGCACACTCTGCCCCGCTCAGCACCTCAGCCAGAGAGAGCGCTGCACTCTTCAAACACACGCACACGCCCACTCAGGCCTGTTCACTGTACACATAAACAAAGAGGCACACTCAAACAGCATACAGGCATCACATACTGCCTCATGCAAACACAATCTGTCACACACAGCCATGTAGTACATCGCTCTCTGTCTGTGTCTCTCTCTGTCCTCCTTCAGTCTGTTTGTTTCTTGTGCAGCCAGGTGGGAGCCAGGCTTTAAACTGGTGAATATCTCCATCTTGTGGACACTGTTTCAATACAAGAGATTTCACGAGTAAGACATGATCCGATTTAAAGCAGGGTCAGGGATTCGATTCTCCGTATTGATTTAGACCAATACAGCAGTTCGGTTTATACAGGTTCCAGGAACACATATGGCTGAGGTTGATCAATTATTTTCTTAAAATCAGCACAACAGCTAATTGTCTCTTTTGTAAACAAAGTATGGGTGAAAACAATTTGTCCACAGCCTTCCAGGGTCAAAGAGGCGGCAGGGTGACTTTATCTTGAATGTCACTTTGTTTTTGCTTGGTTAGACACTACCCTCTCTTGGATTGGCTTCTCGGATGAAGGCACAGGTGAGGCCCGCAGAGGAGCAGCCCTCCTCTCTCCACAGCTTTCTCCTCTGCTAAAACAGCCCTACATTTTAATATGCAACATCTGTGCCGGGAGAGCCTTCCAAAATGGCTGCTCCTTAGAGGATGACGGTAGAGTCTGCTCAAACTTCAGGGTTGGGGCATTTGGTACTGCAAGGTTCTGCACAGATGTTAGCAATCGCAATGTCACTGCGTCCTCTGCTTCAGTACCCAGGGAGGTCTATTTTAAGGGAGGGTGGTGTGTTTTCTTCCTTACTTTCCTGAGATCACTTTATCTGTAACTGTCACTGTTACAATTCTACACAGACCTGTTAAACTGAACCAGGACTGGAGTCTATGATCAGTAAGGTATGAAGGATCTTTCTGCTTGTTCATTTAGGATAAAGTCTGGTACTAAGAAAGGCTTGTTCCTTGTGGTCAGAAACACAACAGTGTTGTATTAAAATACCTCACATCAAAAGACTAAGAAGAGATAAGGTAAAGAGAATGTTAAAGGACGCCAAAACAAAGCCACTGTTGTCTCCCATGTCATCGTTGTCGCATTCACAGAGGAACATTAGCTCAGTCGCACAGAACTGTGTTTGTGCTGTGCTTTCACAAAGAATTGGGAATATTTTCTGAACAGAGATGCCATGACCTAAAGGCTTCTTGTCAGTCGGATTATTCAACTGATTCTCAAACAACACTCTCGACAAGTCTGCAAAAGAATCAGTAAGGGAAAGAAGGGACTAAAAGAGAGAAGAAAGGCAGAGGCAAGAAGAGGGATGTGTAGGCAGTCTAATGCATCGCTTACACAAAGAAGATGTTCATATTTAATGCTCATCATTAAGGCAGGGTTTGAGCATGGAAGACGCTTCTGCTATTTTCCCACACCCCTTGAGCCAAGTCCTTGTGACAGCCCTCCACTGCATCCCGGCAAATTATCCGCATGAGCTGCGGCGAACAAAAACAGCCCAGTGCGGGGGAAGTGAGGCCCAGCCTCAGCTCCACTCCTGTGATGGGGAGACACGTCACTTTGCATCAGCTCCAGCTCTCCAAACCACATCATCTGCAAGTGAGGAGAACAAGACCGCTCCGTGGGGAGAGGCTGACGGAGGAGAACAAGGTGGATGAGAATGAAAGGGTGAGGAAGTGGGGATGAAGAGAAGGGGGAGAAGAGAAGTGTAAAGGCTTTAGGTGAAGTTATTGCTAATCAGTAGAATTGAAACATTTACTAACAGAACCATAACACTGAATTCTGTACAATGTTTGGGCCAAATGATTCACTACAGCCCTGGGGTTTACACTGCATGACAAATGAATCATTTAGATTTGCTAAGTGAATACAGTATTCCCCTGAGCATGCATGTACTCTAGGTGTGAAAAAAATAATTAGACACACAACAAGTACTTGCAGTGCATCAATAAGCAAAATGCCTCTCATGTATTATTTATCTCCTTTTATTGCAGATATACATGCACATAATACAAATTTCACTCAGAACATACTCGTTTCACTCACTGGTGAAATGTAAGATGTGCCTGGTTAGCCTCAGCCAGAAGTTGATGCTAAGCTTCTGACAGTTAAACAGAGTCAGGGCACTCTCTGCTGGACACTGCTAAAGTTGCAGGACCCTGTACACTGTAAAGGAGATACAGCTTGAGTTTTCTGCCACTTGATTTCGGATGTTTACAAAAGTAGAGACGCCTGTGGCCTCTTTCTCAAGGATATACCCGACGGCCAAGGAGACTTGAGAAAAATTGAGTTACACTAAAATAAACCTGTCTTCCAAGATGCATGTGCTCTGAGCCTAAATTGGCCTATTTAAAGGCATAACCATAGACAGCCTTTGAATAATATTGACTTGCAAACTATGCTAAGGTCAAGGACAGCAAGATGGAACATGTTATTTGGTACAGGAGTGATGAAAGATAAACAAGATAGATTGAAAAGTGGTTCATAGTTAAAAGTCAAGTGCTCTCCCTTTTTTTTTTTTTTAACAAATAATGAATGATTGGATTTTTGTCCAAGGAAAAAACGAACATAATATAACTGTGTTTTACTGTTTTGTAGTAAAGTTCAATCAATATTTTTTTAAATACTATTAAGGATAAATTATATTTTGTACTTAACCACCAAGTTTCTCAAACTTGCAGTTCATTTCTGCATCACCAGTCTCACATTTATTGTGTGCTGGTGCTATTTTTACAAGCTCCAGTGATCACAAGATTTATATTCTTTAGAGGAGGATAAAAATATTTCAGCAAGCTACAAACCCCTAATAAGGCACCAACTGAGGAATCTGCTGTTTTATGTCTTCTTTGTTGTCCTGGGCAGGTTTCTCTCAATTTTTTTCCACTTCTTCAAAATTAAATATAAGTTAGTTTATAATTTATGGTTGGATTGTAATGCTGGATAAGTGGTCATTCAAAGAGCAAGTAATAAAAAGGGAATTTTACCAAACCATTTCAAATTACGAGTATGAGATAAATCCTGATTTCCACACTGCATATACAGTCATTATTCTTTCAAAAAAGAGAGACATGCTCAGTGTCCAGTACTCTGTTTCTCATTCCTTGAAAGCCTAACAATACTCCAGCACTAGTCCAGTATTTATTGAACACACACAGAGGACGTGCGGCCTGTCTGTCTGAATCATTGCTCTCTTGCTGCAAACCACTCTGTACAGCAGAGCACACTATCCATATTCATGTGATTTTTGCCGGAAGGCATTGGTGTCTACTAAAAATAGCTTGGTGAGAGAAAGGGTCTCACACAGAGTATCCTAACATTCATGAGCCCAGGCCCTGTGATTGGCTGTAAACGTGTTTTTTTTTAATGGAGCTTTTCTTCATCATGTAACTTAATAATTGCAAGGATGGAAAGATATTATATGTGATTGGTATAAACCCACAGTCATGCATTTCTTAGATTTATTTTAAATGTTCTTTTTTTTTAAAAAAAAAAAAAAAAAAAGAAAAGAAAGAAAGAAAAAGTGTTTTTGCTGCATTGTTTTAAAAGCTTTCACATATACTGTGGGTTTAAGTGTGTTTGAGCCTTTGTGTGAAGTATTTATATGTCAAACTTTTTGTATGCATGTGCGAAGGATTTTGCTGTTACACAAGTAAACTGAGTCCAGTAAAGTTGAGCAAAATGGATCATATCTAATTTTTTCTGTGAGCAGTACGAGTGTAGTCCCATCGCATGAGCTCTGTTTCCACCAGCTCATATCGGTTTTGGTCCAGACTGAGTTGAGGTAGATTTACCAGCAGATGGCAGCAGACATAAACCTTCTGATAGTATGGAAACTACCAGGTTCAGTTAAGAGGTGACCAAACTGATGAATAGAATTACCATGAATAACATACAGCAAGGTAAGATCAGGTTCCTCTTAAGTAGCTCCAAATACCAACTAAACAAACATAATTAGAATTTTAAATCCTCATAAATATACAGGCATGGGGATTGAAATTATATTTACCAGTCAACATGACAAAGTCTACTTTAAGATTGTTAAAAGTCCCTATCCTAACTAAAAGGCAAAGGATGATCACTGGTCAGGATGAGTAATGGAACATTCTGAGCCAGGCTGCTGGGAGCTTGTTATTCTAAAACAAATACTTGAGATTTTCTCAGACCAAAGGGGAGTGTGTTTAACATGTGTGCATGCATGCACTAATGTGACAAACATGCAGGTCACTTCCTTTCTGAAGAAATAGAAGGCAGTCGTGCCTGAGGCTACACTCTGACTTCACTGAAACCGGACATGGAAACTGTGACAGTGTGTGCATGCAAGCCTGGGAGAATAAGGAGCTGACTGACGGGGCTTGATGAGTTGATAAGACCAGTCAGACCAGCAAAGAACCAGATATTTCAGGATTTATCTCTGTTTAGTCTCATAATGAAACCAATCACATTAGTTTTGTTGTAACAGCAGATCTAGAGACCATATTCACCTGCTACAAAGAACGCCAATATATGTATTTTATATCTTCTTCACAGACCCTTTAATACTGGTCTTCACTATGGTTCAATTCAGATTGCACTTGATCTTTATTTCCACCAGACAGACAGCTGGACTTGACGTCACACAGTGTAATATCCGGCTGTCGAAGTCTCCTTAGTGTGAATCTTTAAATCTCTCTTGTTGATGCTGCATCATAAAAACACACACGTGCCACACGCTGTTGATGCACAATGGTGTGACCACTCTGCATGTCATCTGCATGTTAAAAGATCCAGACCTAACCCTCAATCTGTGAATGATGGACATTAAATACATCTGCGTCATATGTAAACAGCTATACATATGTTGCACTCAGTTTTTTGTAGAATAAAGCCTCAAATGACAAGAGGAAACTAGGTGAAGAATTAACTATAATGATGAATGAATGACTGATCATTTCACCTAACTTTGCAACTCCTCATAGCTTTGCAGAGCTTTATAGCATGATTTAGAGCTTTTCTGAGCTAAGCTGCAACTTAACACTTAAGGTTAACTCTCACTGCAGTGCTGCTTTAAGCTGTAATGGCTTAAGAATATAAAGCACCACCAGAAACATGTAGACCAAAAACATAACATGTAGAATGAGGAGTTTGGGGTTGCATTGGCCAAGTGGGTAGAAACCCAACTCCAAATAAAATATCGTATTTCTCTGCACATTCTCAGTCAAAGATGTGACAGTGTAAATAACACATTTTACCCCATGAGTTACAGTTGGTCTACTTGAAACAAGATTGAGAACATGTAGAATTTACAGGATTCAGATTAAGAAGACAACTAAGGTTTGCACAGTAGTCCAGTATGTTGCTTTTCAGCCTGTGGAACACTCTACACACCAAGAAATATATTACATCCAGCAATAATTCACTTCTTGCCACTGTGAGCCTTGCATGCACAACACCAAGATCTTAAAACCACAACACCTGAATAATAATAATACCTGAATCCATTTCATCCTCTACACCTGTTCTGTTTCTGATGACGTGACTAAATCACTGTTTCCTGTCCACATAGAAGTCTGCTCAGCTACTACCTCGACTGCTGCAGCTATGACACTACTTATTGTGCAAAATGGCCAAATGTCTTTGATTATAAAATCCAACACTAGCAGCATTATTATGCAAAGTATTTGTTTCACAAGATAAAAGCAAAGGTGTTATGGCCCTATTCCTGATGCATTGGTAGGTGCATAGGTTTATTTTTATCTCTTAATACTGTGTCTGAGCCTATACATGGGTGTATCTGAATACCAGTTAGAAACTAAACCCCACAGATAGTAACAAAAGATGACATCTTTTAGCACTGTTTTGTTAACTAACATAATTGTTTGACTTAAAATGTGTACAAACAAGTGACTTTAGCCCTTTCACCAGCAAACACCATACACACGCGCACACACTGTGGCCCCCTTACAACACCATAGATCTGACATGTGTACTAACACATGCAGCCTCACACGGTGAAAAACATGTGCCCTGCTGAGATCTGAGCCTGGTGGCCTTTGAAACTCTCGCTTTCAACCCACTGCATGAAGCAAAGAATGCCTGGCTGGTGAATACATGTAGTATTAGCTGGAAGCTAGAAGAAACTGGCAGCAATAATTCTCCAATTTAATCAATTTTAGTTCTGATCACAGAGGCAGGAAGTGATTCACTAAGCTTCCAGCAGATTAGCATGTCTGCATTGCTCATCAAAACACCTTTTTTCCCCACTGTGTTGTGACAGTGTGGCAGAACGGCAAATGAAGCAAATAATCATCGAACACGTCACAAATGCAGTGATAGTGTGGGAGGAAATGTGGTACAAAGACTTTTTTTGTACTGAATCAGTCAACAGCCAGAGCTGCGTCACATCCTCTGAATTATTCTTTTGCTATCAGCTGTTGCAATGTGAATATAAAAATATACCATGATGAGAATAAAACTTTCCTAATCTATCCCTGACCATAATTCAAATGAAAAAGCTCAAGGGTCAAACATAATAATAAAAAAAAGATTTGCTGTAAATAAAAACTTTGTTAGATTTATTTAAGGGAAGTGTTTAAATTGTTTAAGTATCCAATTAACACAGTGGGGAAAAAAAGAAAGGGACCCTCCTAAATTTCTAAGCTACAAAAACTCCAGACAGCCAACCTCAAGCCTAGTTTCTTATCAAGTCTACAGAAACTATGTACAGTTTGCTTTGCATCTCTGACTTCATCTCTCCATTAGTATACAGCAGGCGCAGCACATAAAACTCAAGTTGACACCAGCTACTATCATGCAGATAAGTGAGAGAAACTCTTTATATGTGGTATTAGGAATGACACATGCTGTGTCCCAAATCACGTGCTGCCATTACATGGAGTGCACTGTGTACACCTTGCACTTACTGGAACAGTGCACAATATTTTACAGGGTAGTGTTGTCCCAAATCAAACACTGCAGCTTCGCACTTACCAGAAACTACAATCACATTTGACAACTGTTCACAGGTGTTCCTCTGCAGGTGTTCCATTGATTAAATCCACCATCCATTGTTTGATCTGTTCCAACTGAAAAGATAAATTCATTGAGAAAAATGCACAGAATAAAATGAAATTTAATGTAATTGGAAAGCTAAGGCCTCAAATTGTTTTTCTTTACAGGTACATGTCCTACCTTAAGGGCTGATAATACTGATTATCACAAACATGACGTGGAAATGAAACGTGTAAGATCCGCATGAGAGACAACGTGTGGCTTTCATGCTTTTGCACATTCCAAGTAGCATCCGTTCCCAAACCGCAGAAGGCAGTGTATCGCAAACTAAACTAGAGAAAGAGAGGTTGTTCACACAGTTTACTTTATTTTTTCACAAGTTATTCTTCTCTGCCAAGTTTGGCTTCAATTTCACACCAGTAATTGTTCATCACACTGTTATCACAGTGATTTCTGTGTGGTAAATCTTATGAATGCCACTATTTTTGTACTTCAGAAATTTTTGGAGGTGCGTGACGTGGAAATTTTCCACGAAAAAAGGACTGCGCAAGGGGGCGAGGCTGCTAAAATGATGTCATTTGTCCACTTGTAGCCGCACAGACCTTGTGGAAGCGTCAAGCATAAACCAGAATGAGTGACAGAAAATGATAGTAAAGGCAACTGTGCTGCCAGATTTCAACAAAGGAGACACTTTTAACACATGCTGAATGTAACCATTGAATGCCATATATCACATGCTCATCACTTTATCACAGGTCACAGAATTCAAACTAAGCTTGTCCTTGGTGGAATACAGAAAGCAACACAGCTTTCTTTTAGGGCGCTTGTTGGTAAACTCTATATTACTTATCTTAGCTAAACAACCAAATCCTAAAGCTGGATTACCTTCATAATAACAAGGTGGGGAAAGATTGCTACTATATGCAAGTAGTATTGCTGCCACCTTACCATAGTGGAAGGGTTTGAGTGCTTCAGTGATCCTCGGAGCATGTTGTTGGGGGAAACTGCCCCTGGTAGGATCTTCTAAGGCAAAGTAGTCCTAGGTGAGGGGCCAGACAAAGTGTCGTCAAAGACTCCTAATGAAGAAGAAGAACAGGGACCAGTTCACCCTGGCTGGAGGCTCAATGGAGCCCTGTCCTGGAGCTAGGCCTGGGATTGGGGCCCATAGGTGAGTGCCTGGTGGCCAAGCCTTCACCAGTGGGGCCCGGTTTGGCCCAGCTCAAAAGGGCCCTTGGTTCATCGTGGATGCAGTGTGGATTGGATGACAGTCAAAGGTGAAGGCCTTTATGGCCTGATCCCCAGTTCCAGAAACTGGCTTGGGACATGGAACATCACCTCTCTGGTGGGGAAGGAGCCCGAGCTGGTGCAGATTGATGATTAACTTTGTGGTCATATCAGCTAATTTGTGGTCCTATGTTCTGGACACTCAGGTGAAGAGAGGAGCAGAGCTTTCAACAGGATTTGGAAAAGCCTTTTGGATGTGTCCCTTGAGGTATCTTGTGAGAGGTGCTCAGGGAATATGGAGTCAATGGCCTGTCGTTATGGGCTATTTCATCTCTGTATTTTCAACCAGTGCTGTGGCTCAGTTTACTGGCACTTAGAGTTAGAGTGTGACCGACAGTCTAAGCAGGATGTTACCCTGTTGTATTAGTACTGTGAAAAGTACTAGTTTCTGACTAAAGGGAAGTTCAGAGAAAAGGTGTTTGGTTTATGTCCAATTCATCAATTAATCAAAAAAAAAAAAAAAAAAAAAAAATCATCATCATATCAATCAGTTAACAAAATAACCGTCAGTAGAAGCCCTCGTCTTTTTTGATTACCGTTATCTTTAATATGTATTTACTACAAAACATTGCATTAGATTTCTACCACGTGCTTTAGTTCAAGTAAATTCCAACTGCCTGCAGTTAAGAGTAAGTGTGACCAAACAAAATAAATACAAGAGTCCCATGTTTATGTAGGTCCTTCTTAAAGCTGTATGTGCCTTCTGCAGTTTGTCCCTTTTTTTCTAGAGTCATTTATAGCTCTGCCCAGATGTGCTTTGTCTTACTGCAAAAATGAAGTGCATCTGGCTTGCAAATAAAGTCTACTATACTAGCACACCCCCGATTAATGCACACCCCTAGTAAAATACTGTATTTAGCTCACCAAACAGAAAACCAAAGACAATAACGACCTAAACAAAAGTTATCAGTACTATCATACTTTGACAAAAACACTTCTGAAAAGTAGAGTAAATGCGATTCCTTAAATCTTGTGAAAACATAACTTCACAACCTAGCTACCAGTTTGATGTATAGCTTGAATGTATGTACAGCAGACTCGTCCTTTAATTCCAAACAAAAATGCTAATTTACCTTACCTCTACCATTGTCGTCCTCGACCTAGCTTTTCTCCATCTGTGGCATGATGATGTCCTGTTTGCCGGCTTTATGCTGCCTTCAACAGTCTGGAGATGTTAGCTGATTATTCGCTAATTCATAGCTCTTATTATTCGCCAATTCACTGTGAACAAAACTAAATCGTTAGTAACCCTAGAAACTGCGAAAGTGATTAGCCTAATGATTACATATTGTATGCTACATTCATGTGCTCCCGGAAGCCATTCGTCTGACATTGATGTGTTCAGGTGCGTCGGATGCCCATAATGCCAGAGTTTCAGACATGTTCCGACTTCAGAAAGCGTTCACGTGTATTTTATTTTATTTATTTTTTCCAACAACGCATAAACAGTAGGGAAACACGTCCAATTGCAGTTGCAACAAAAGGGAACAAATGAATGAGATTTTTGTTCAAGAGAAGAGAAAAAACAGAAGAAACCACCTCTGCTGCTACCAGCAGATACCCAGGCTGACCAGGCACATAGTACACTAAAAGACGTACACGGATCGAAGGATTAAGTTTGCCAAGTGAAGTCCATACCTCCAGAATCATCATGTATGTAGTGGCGTTACCAAAAACCTATAGGTAAGTTCACTACTCCTGAGTCCCGTGTACAAACCAACAGTAACACTACATTATTATGCACCCTTCCATCATGACATGAAAGTACAACAAAACATTTGGCCTGAAATCGCATCATACTGAAAATATCTCTATCGCATATTAGTGACTAATAATATCATTTTGAGTGACAACACAACTGGAAAAAACTTGCTTCTTGAAATGTAAAACATGTAGCTGTAGAGAAGAAGTCATTATAGAGCCAGCATGATGATGCTAACATCACCAGTGTGAAATCTGCAGATTAAATGGACTGCTCTGCAGAAAATGCAACAAGTCAAGTATGTGAAATATTAATTTCAGACACTTGAGATTTACAGCTATGTCCATGTTATTTATTTTTAATAATGCATTTTTTTTCTTCCAATTCATTGTGAAATGTAGCAAGTCATATGTTTTTATCTTTTCTGGTGATAAAGAAAACACAGTATTGTCTGTTTGCTGTTGACACAAGGCAAAAATCTTTTTAGAGATCATATTTCACTTGCAATAGTTTGCAAAACTAAAAACAGCAGTAGCATGGGTATGTGCTTCACAGTCAGTAAAGATGATGTTAATTGGGTAAAAATGATATGAGTTTTGACAGCATTTATCAGCTCAAGTCATCACTTGTTGAAGTAATTCATCTCCAGATATGAAAGGCTGATCTATTCATAGACTGTACAAGACTTGATTTTATACTTTTGCACTAACAATGATCTGTTGTGAAAATACATTTCAAATTATAATTAAAGCAATGAAATTTAACACGAACTTGACATAGGCAAAAACTTCTCTTTCAATATGGCATATCTAGTTTAAAAGGAACCATTATTTTAGATGCATGTCTGAGTAGGGAATTTAGATTTGAAGGCTGTTAACTTTGTTAGTCCTTCGGGGCAAGACATACTGTAATTTTGACACTTTTTGACAAGAGTATACTCATAGATCCCTAATTGAAACAGAATTTGGATTATGGCGAAAAAGCAGCACTCACAAGCTCTCAGCTTTCATTTATATAACCTGCCTCAAGACACCTCAGTCTGTGCAATTTTAACATTAACAAACTGAGGTAACACCTTGCTTACAGCCTACAAGTTAAGACACTTAATAATGCTGTTTCAAAACCAACCTCCATGAGATTTATTTCAATGGTAGTCTTTTTTTCTGAATCCCATGGAAGATTAAACTTATGTTAAGTATGTTCTCAGAGCTTCAAGAGTGAATGTTTTAACCCAGCTATCTTTCCTTGGGTTGATTCTTACTTTGTGCAAAGGGGCACTGCTGTTTAGTGGAGTCTGTATCTGCTGGTTTCCCAGTAAACCAAAATGGCAAACAAAGACCCATCACCTAGCTTCCATGTTTACCCTCAGTTAAATAACACGACCACAGGTCATGCACCATTGTTATCTATAGTCCATGATGTGTTTTTATGTATTTACAGCTCTGTTATGAATCATATGATGGTACTGTGTACATGTTCAAAGCGTGATTGATTTTCAGGCTGTTTTCTTCAGATTACACAGTACTGAAAGTGTGAAAATAAGACAAAGCCTTGAACATATCTTGACACATGTAAATGAATAATCCAATCTGACTCCCAGGCTGAAGGAGAGGCCACCAGCTTTTGTAAGGTAGTTTTAAAATACTAAAGCACTGAAAATTATTATCAGGATTTACTGGAGTTTTCCCAGTCAAAGTGCAATTGATGCATCTCCATTTGTCCTAAAAGTTAAACTGTATCTGCAGATGGACTTGTTCCTCATTATTATAATAATTCTGTTTTCAATTATTGCCTTGGCATCAGTTGACACCCCCAAGTAAACAATCAGCTCAACAATCCAAAACTTTTATAGTGGACTCTAAGTCAAGGACAAACAAAGTCAAGGAAGTCAGGACTGTGAAACTCCTCTGTGGTCTGGATGTTGGTTGTGTAAGTGGAACATAGTAAGTAGGACATAGTAAGACCTAGATGTGTCTCATTACCTCTCCCTGCAAGGGAACCTGGTCAAGTCCCAAGACTGCATAAATAGACAAAGCATACAGGCTAAGGACAATAACCATATCAAAGAGCTCAAGTGAGGGTTCATCCAATTGAAATAATGCAACAGCATGATTAAATTTAGCTGTGTTAATGTGGACAAAGGTTAGATTAGTTCCCTGATTAGATAAATACAAACACACTAGAGTAAGTCAGAATGCTATTACCTGTTTTGTCTTCATAAAAATGTAATGATATATGTATATTCATGCATGTCTCAGAACAGCATGGAATATTCTTCAGTTTTGCTCTTTACTGCATTTCACATGCACAGGGATAATTTATTGATTCCTGGCTTTGGACTCAAGAAGCAGCATGAAGCTGATGCATCTGAATCAAACAGACAGGGACAGCCTTTATCAACCTATGTGTCAAAATAAAAGCATCTTCGACATGAAAGGCAGGATCTCCATGGTTTCCTCTGGAGCTGGGTCTCGTTGCCATGGGAGTGGAAGGTGCTATTGGAGGAGGAAAAACACAGAGAGAGAGTATCATCTTTCCATGAACAGAACCTAATCATACAGTTTATTTTGCCTTGAGTTTAGAATTGATAGTCACTTTAAGGCTTTTATATTCTGCCATTAAAAGGAACTGTTAAAAACAGTCATTACATTATTATATTATATATCTAAGCAGAATAATTATGCTTGTTCAAATAAGCTAAAGTTCAGTCAAACAAATCCAGCTATTTTGAATGTACCTCCCCGTTTGTATGACATGTACTGAAGCAGACTGTTTAACAGTCAAACAGTTTAATGGTTATTCAAATAATGTTGTGCAGGCCCTTTGCTGATTGTCCTAATGCATTTAACCACCCCAACAGCATGTGCCTGTCCAGGAGTGTGATCAGACCCCAGGGGCAACTGAGAAATTAACACAAACAAGTGACGTGTTCCACAAGGCCTCGTGGTGAGTTATTATTAGCCTTTATTTTATAATGACATGCAGTGGATATATCCAATAACCAGACAGCCATGCTGAGTAATTGTTTCCCAGAGGCAGAACAAACACACCTTGGTTCTGCTCATATAAATTTGATTTGATGTGAGGTAGTTCAACCTACATCACCGTGGTTGTTATGTACTGAACGGGTCACGCTTGGGCTCAGCTCCATACAGCTCCTGAGGTGATTGAGTGGGTGGTGTAATCACAGGGCAGGTGCACTGGCTAAGCGATGATATTGCTACGTGCAGATGAAGCATGGTTTGTTCTTGACCTTATCATAATCTCTGAATGTCTATACAGATAAGAGTGTGTGACAATTGTGTCAAGTTTATTTTGTACTGCTGTCAAATAGATGTTGTAACTGACAACACAAAGGCAGAGGAAGTGGATTGGGAGGCACTAGAAATGGGGTAAAGTAGGATACATAATTAGTCAAATCTAATATCTGGAATAAATCAATTCATTTCTTTTTTTCAATCAGTTCTTTAATTTATCTCAACATGAAATTTGTCTCATTAACCACATAACAGAAATCACACTAAATCATTAAACATACATGAACTCTTTGCAGATGGAAGTGATGCCATGTGCATTTTTCCTACATTTCACTCATTCAAACACTGCACACTGCAGTCTGGTTAGTGCATCATCAGATTGCCTATTTGTGCATGCTTGACTGCATGTCTGTTTCACTCAGCTCTGGTTTCGAGATGTGTCATTGTACCATCTAATGACGCAGCTTAAACGCAGCATACAGCCTGCTCATGGCCTTATCTAATGTGGTTCAAAATGAAAAGCAAAGGCAGTGTTTATTAACTTGAAGAGTGGCGCTGTGAACAGTGATGTCATTGCTTTGGAAAAAAAAATCAAAAAGACAATCACTCAGAGCATCACTGCTGACATCATGGAATATTTGGATCTCATTGAATAAGCTAATTTCATTATGGTTGTTCTATTTATAATTATTGATCAGATGTAGGATTTATCTTTCTTAAATTAAGTAAACATACAATGTCATATAACTGCATGAATGCAACCAGATTTATTAACTATTAAGTGGGTCTGTTGTTTGAAACCAGAAGGTTCTGTAATGACAGCATCCTGCTAATGCTTTCTTAATGCTGGTTCATTTGATAGATTGCAGTGGAAGCTAAGTGGTATATCACAACAGATGATCACTTGCCTTTTCCATTCCAATTCTAAAACAGGTTTTATCCTGGGAACTTAAGAAGTAGGGATAAGGGACATTCCAGTGATAAGACTGGTCAAACAATTACATCTAAAGGTGAACATTGTGTGTCTGGGAACAATATTTTAGCCTGGTAAAACAGAGAGCCAGATAAGGAAGCTGGTTTGGGTGGGCTTATTTGTGTAGGAAGCGCCAAATCAGACAAGTGATATAGGGCTGGGAAAGGGGATGGATTGGTATGAAAACATTTGTTTCCATTACAAGTACTAAGAGAACACTTAGGAGGATTTGAGGCAAACATAGCAGGAGCCACCTTCAAAATATCGAGTATACCTGATTATACTTAAACGCAGTTGTTGCCAATTCCAGCTCATTACTTTGAAACTGTGAATGTGCATTAGCTGGGCGAAAGGCATCCTTGTGAACGTTGGTAACTAGGCAACTGTTTTCAGACACTTAAGATTAAGCCAGTTCACTTCCCCTGTTTTGCGTTTGCGTTCATGATGCAAAGCTTTTAGAGAGACAGATGTTTCCTACTGATAATATGAAATCACTTTGAGTGATCAGTAATCAAGTTACAAACACTACAGATTCAGTACAAAGAGCCTCAACTCATTTCTTAATTCTGAGGGACACAGCCGCTTTATGTAGACTATATTCTTTATGAATAGCAAATTTGGAAAAGATGATTGAGATATTTTGCACCATTTTAAGAATAATCAATCAAATTGTATTTCTTATTAGGATCTTTTTCTGTTAAAGCACACTAGAGTTTACTTTATGAGGTATAATGGTGTTGCCTTTATTAGTTTGACCGACTGTGGTGCAGCGCAAGAATAACACTGACCTCACAACTTTCCAGGAAGTAGTTGTCATCCTGCAGTTTTAAGCACCTGTGTCATTAGATCTGAAATCTAATATGAAGAGATAATAAGTTTTTATTTTATGTTTTATATCTCTTCTTTATGGATAGAAAACATCTTTGTATAAGGCCACACCAGCTTATATTGAGGCTCTAAAGCTGCTGTAACCAAGGGCTTTATAAAAGCATTGAATGAAGACCGACCTGTGGTAATTTCCCCTGAATCCTATCAGTGGTTGAACAGCTCTGGAAATTTTAGGTAATTCCCATTTATTACAGGGTATTTCACAGCTGAGTCAACATTCAATACAAAACAGTGTCAGCCTCTTCACCACATCTGAAAACACACCCTGTCCAGAGAGGTATTGTTAAAAATATCCGTTGTCTATGTGGGTTGTTGTAAAGGTTTCTTTTACAAAAAGAAGATGTGGCTTTAACACAAAGGCTAAGGTGCATATTAAAGCAAGGCTAAACACTTATTATTTCCAATTGAGAAGGGATTGCAGGTCCTTATGGATATGTTGTATCTGTAGTTCAGATGTAAAGTGGATCATGAGCTATATTTGTCCAAAGGCTTTATCTCAGTGGCACAATCCAAACTGTAAAATCCAGTAAAATATTAGCTTTATAAAACATGCCCCATTATAGCCATTGAGCTCTAAAGCAGTCTCACAGCAGAGTATTATTATAGCTTTGGCTGCAATAGCTATTTATATGCATATCTTAATGCGTCTCATCTTCCACATTACCGTATGTTGTTTTGTCAAATACTGTATAACCAGTAGTTGTCAGTTCCCTTTCAGAGCTTTTCTCAGCCCTGTGAAACCTATTAATCTTTAACTAGGAGCTATAGTGGCAGGCAGTGCTTTTAAGCCTGATCTTTATTGCTGAAAGCAGCTGGATAAATTTGACTGAGGTCCACATTTAGAGTTGGCATTCTGTTCATCTGGGTAAACATGTATGTATATTGCATGAAGAGATGCTGTGTTCTTGCCTTAAGCATAAAAGAGTATGTTTTTCTCTACAGTTGTTTGTGTAGTTCATCCTGAAATCACTGTTTTATTCTCAATTTTTTCATTTCCGTTAATTTAAGGTGAAATTAGATCTGATAGTTTTATCAAAATCTGAGCTATTATGTACAAGTGTTTTTTTTTAAATAGCCAAAAAGAAAATCTTGAATGCACACAAACAAAGACAAATGGTCTCTATTATATGATAAAGACTTTGAGTGTAGAATGTTTTATAGAGTCATATAACAAGCATTGTCTAGTTGTGTTAAAAAATGAACAGAAGCACATTTCACTAAACTTGTAAGAATGTCATATTCTGCCAGAGCTTGAGCCGTTCAGTTTTTTTGTAATAAAACAAATGTTCTCTGTATCAAAGTGCAGAAAAAAAATCAGATAGGACTCTCTTGTATACTGAATAAAATTATGCATACTCAACAGTGAAAATTCCCCTCTAAGGTTTCCTGTTTCTGGTGATATTTTTAATCACGAGAAAGGTCAGGATGAAAACAACAGGCTTAGGAGAAACATGAGACGGCTGTCATCTCGAGCCTGCTGATGCTGCAGCTACTTTAACACACCAAGGGATAAAGTCTGTAAATAATTATATTCATGTTTTTTCTATTTGTTTTTATGTAGTTATTAGGTGGAAATTAACTTTGGATGATGGTTTGTGTGTGTGTATGTGTGTTTGTGTGTTTGTGTGTGTTTTTATGAGTTTATCTGTCTCCTGAGCCCTGAATGCTGAAAGTGCAGACTGATAAAGTGCTCAAACTGTTCACAGAAGTCTTTTTATGATACAGAAATGAAACTTGTTAGCTTATTTTGAAATGTATTAAAGACAGACAACTTTAGGGATTTACATAATTTAATCATTATAAAATCTACATTTACAATACAAAATGAAAATAAATAATTCAGTACATAAATAATCGGTTATAAAGTACTTTATAATGTCACAATGCTAGAAAGAGGCAAATCACAGTCACCCAGAAGATAGTCCCTCTTCAGTGTGGACATTTTGTTCACCACTTTGCAGCGAAGGGAGCGTTGGACAAGGTCCTCTTCAGAGATGGCGTCAAAGAAGAAATCCTCGTTGAAGATTGGGTTGCGGCTCTTTCTGATGACAGTACTGCGTTGTTTCTGGATTTTACCAGGAACCAGAGAGAGGCTAACACTACAGTTGATGATCTTGGGATCCACAGAGAGAGGATAAAGGCCCTCAACGCTGATCAGTCGAACCCGTAGTCTGTGGTTCTCCAGGCAGTACTCTGCTGACAGTCTGAGGCTGCCGTCTTTCCCTATGGGCACCATTCTCTCCTTCATTACTCGCTCTCGATGCAGAGTCAAGTCTACAGGGAAGATGGTGGGCGGCGCCAGGCTGTAGCTGTTAGGCAGGCCTTCGACTAAGCCCTCAGACGCCCTCCTCATGACATTGGGGCTATTATCTGTGGAGCTGCCTTCATCTGTGGACAGGGAATTATTCCTGGACACCATTGCCTTCCTCATGTTCCTTGACAACAGCAGTTCATGGCTCAGTGCTTTGAAGAGGGAAGACTTGGGAGGGCACCTGGTCAGCAGGGGCGAGCTGAAAGGTGAGGATTCAGTAGAGGAAGTGGTGTCACTGTCCAGAGTGGCCTGCCAGTTCAGAGTGTATCCTCTTGGGGAAAGTCTAGAGGTCAGGGAGTTGAGGCTGAAGGATGAAGGAGAGGAGGAGGGTGAAGTGGAAGGTGAGACTTTAGTGCACATGCTGGATCGACTCTTGGGAAGCAGGAGGGGAGTGGAGCTGGGATCAGAGTGGAAGAGCGACTCCTTCCTCCTGGTGTGGGGACTCTCAAGTAAGGTGCAGAAACCATAGCAGGTCTGAGCTTTAGCCAGGTGTGGAAGGGATAAGGCAGCTTGGCTCTGAGGGTCTGCGTTGGTAGTCCCTTCATCACTGCAGCCATCATAAGGGCTTTCATCCACACTCTCCACTTGAATGATGTGTGGGTTGATCGGCTCATAATGTGTCACCTCTATTTCAGGGCTCACCCTCTCACAGGAAAACCCCTTGATAGTGCGAGCAGCTCGACTCTGCTCTGTGTTCTTCTCCTGCAGGGACGGGATGGTTGGAGGGATGCAGAACTCTGGGATGTTGTCAGGGGTGATGACATTAGGACAGAGGGAAATCCTTTTGGCTTTGTCAGCTTTATCTCCGAACATGATGTGACCGATCTTGAAGCTGAGTTCAGCTGATGGAAAAGGCAGGTTAGATCTCTCCACAGACACACGGATCTTCTCCATCACCCACATGGGTTCTCTGGGAGGAAAAAGGAAACTGAAAAAAAAAAAAAAAAACGGATATCACTTTAAGTGTCTTTGTTGTGATTCTGAAATGACACAGTTTTTTCAAAAAATTAAAAAGGTGTGTTAATTCTATGACCATCAACTTTGCATTTTCTTACCTTATATTCTGAAGATCTGGATAATCCACAATGTGTTTCCTGTTCACAAGAGAAAAAAAGTTCAGGCTGTTAGGGAAAACACTGCTTAGTTCTCTTGGCAGCAGATGAAGGTTCCCTGTTGTCAAGACCAGCACATCTGTGACTGTTTGAGAGACGTAGACAATTTAAATCAAGCAGAAAACCAGTGAATCTAACACCCGCCCCCTGTGCTGCTCAAACAGGATCCTCCCTCTCTTCTTTGCTACTAGTTCCCATGGAAATATCCAAACCACAGCAGAGGTCTGAGCCCCAGTCGTAGTGCACTCTTAGAAATGATAAATTAATACTTTTTGTTAACAACTGTTCTTAGACCAACAAGCTTTAATGGGCCTTTATATTTTATTCACATTTTAACTCATTTTAATCACATGGTGAGTTTATGACCTGATTTTGTCCACTTAAACAAGATGCTATGAAAAAATATATGTAAATATAAAGATTTGTCTTGCATCATATTAAGAATTCTCAACAAAATGCTGCTCAGTATACAGCCATGTCTCCAAATGCAGCCAAGTATTTATGTTTATTTGCTGATATTTAACCATAACTTAAAGAGCTCTTGCGGCAGGGCAAATGATAATGTCTTAATCTACAGTTTCGCTTTTAGAAAGTCAGTATCAGTACTTAAAGGGACGCTAACACTAATCCGCAAGCGTGCACTAAACTGTGCTTTAAGGGGCTCAGGGGGCTCAAGCTCTATTTAAACACTGTCATGTTAGTACCACCCTCTTGTGGTGAAACGTGTAGCAGCTTTATTACAAATTATCACAAAAATGCATGTCATGAAGCTGGCATAGGGATGGGTCTGTGTGGTAACTGTGTATCATTTTTAAAAGCCTTTTACTCACCGAAATAGTGTCACTTAGTGAAACATATAGCCTGTAATAATGCACTCATAAATGGGTGACACAGGACTGTAGTGCGCATGCAGGGATGTAACGCTGATGATGTATAGTGTGCAGAAAAGACAAGCAATAGGGTATATACTGAGTTTGTGTTTAGGCTACCGAAGCTTTAAAGTCTTGAAATCCTTCTTTTGTTTATTTGTTTGCACAAAGATTTTAACTAGTCAAGGAAAGTCCCTTTAGTTTTTTTTTTCCCTTAGCTCTTCACTGAAGAGTGGTAAGGCCATGAAGTGCTCTTCTTAAACAGCTCCACCCCAACCTGGACAAGGTTCAAGTGGAGTAACTTAGTTACCATGTGTCACCAGGCATTTAAGGACATAATGATATCATTGCTAACATAGTTCTGGGAAAGTGTCCTAAGTGGGGGGAACTTCTCAGAAATGTTATCTAAAGTGTTCATATATTCCTGCCAAACTTTCAAACACGTTGTACCCAACACACGAAATGTTAGCTATGATCCTGAGGTGAGCAATTGAATGGATGGATGGGATGTATTCTGTGGGGGAAAAAAAGTATTTCTCTGAAAGTGTAGCTGATGAGACCTCACGCAGACATATATTTTAGCAATGGGTCTGTGTGTGTGTGTGTGAGCATGTTGTATTTTTGTACCAACCAGAAAAAGCACAAGAATTGTTTTATCACATTTGACACAACATGTGTTCCTGTTGGCAGGAGATACCTGACATTGTTATGGTCTTCAACAACAAACTTGGAAAAAATGGCTGGTGTTTGGAAGAGGGGAGGTACAAACAAAAAATATTCTTGGAGACCAAAAAGACATGGCCAGTTTTCTTAAAATACTGTAAGATGATATAAAGGCAGGTACATTACATACGTAAGTGTTAATGTGTAATGACGTGCACATCATGTCTTAAGGAGTGTCTTCTTTTCAGTTTTGTGGATCAAGCTTTGTATGGTTCGCCATAAGGGGGCAGTACATGCTCAATTTAAAAATCATGACAGCACACCAACAGAGATGATAAACCCAGAGAAATATAAATGTCATATAAATATAAATATAATATGCTCTTCCTTTAAACGAATAACTGCACAGAAGTAAGATCAACTATACTGATCTACATTGGGTTGTTGTTTTTTTTTTTTTGTTTTTTTTTTTTTTACATTTTGATGTTGAAAGTGTGCTCCACTACACCCGTGCAACCTTTTCAAAATCACTGAAGGATAGCTCCATGTTCTTCCAGATGCCATCACTTTGATAACATACTAGTGGATATGGTGTAATAGTTTCAGCGGTAGACAGAATGCCAGTTGTAACGTAATCTTCCATGTGTTATTGATTTTATGTCAAAGTGGAATAAACCACGGGAATACGGAGGGTCTTGCTCTGCTGACACGCTTTCGGCAGGTGTATTTTACTGCACAAATTCAAAGCCTTTTCAAAATAAGAGCAGCCAGTCATTCAAACATTTCGTGAGAGCATTTTAATACAAGAATAAATGGCATGGTCTATAACATCACGCGGGACTGCTACCTTTGACAGTTTTTCTGCTCCTTAATCTGAACATATATGACAACCCAAAATCCATGGGAGAGCGTGACGCTGCTTCCTTTTTCGGCGCATAGATATGCGGTCGTTTTTTTTTCCTCCCATCTCTCTCCACTGTACGATAAACGAGGAGGGGCTTGATGCCGTGGAGGAGGCAGGCAGGCTGAGCTGAGCTGAGCTGACCCGCTTATGGTGTGTGTCTCCTAGCCTACATCCAAGCCAGGTCGTATGCATTAAGGAGTGACACTCATCAGGTAGGATTTCACTTTTATTTTTCAAACGTTGTGTGCTTTTCAAACCCTGGCGCTCATTTTAACGGTGCTGTTCCTCCCAAACGGGCTCACTTCAGGGAGGCGGACCGCTCGGTGTTGGCTCAGCAAAAGCGCTGAAAACGTTTCATGTTAACAGCCCGCAGACGACCTTTTCACATGATGTGAGATATTTTAGGTCTCCACCTTCTTCCTTGCTTCTTTGTAGATTTAAACATCAGTCGATTTTGCTTCATCCGGGGCGTATTAAGAAGCCTGTCAAATCCTTGTCTTCGCCCCAAATGTCACCTCAGTGCTTTTGACATTGAGAGATAAGAGAATATATCATTGACCTACTTGTTCGGTGATGCTGCTTCTTGTGAAATGTTTAGGTTTGCCGATTTTCGCGCTAAAAATGTGTTAAATTGACAACTAATACTGTCCAGTTCCAGCATCCGAGAAAATGTGCTGTACAGTAACTTGGACTTGACCTGAATGATATCCTGATGGGCTCAACATCAAAGCTGTAGGGGCGACACGAGACTGCTGCGCGTGCAGGGATGTAACCGCTGATGGTGTACAGTGGGCAGACAAAAATGTGGGCAGAAAAGGCAAGGCTAGGGTAAATACTGAGTTTTGGCTGCAGAAGCTTTAAAGTCTTAAAAATCCTTGTTTATGCTACCCCCCCCCCCCCCCCCCCCACACACACACACACACACACGCACACACATTTATTTATTTATTTATTTATTTATTTATTTATTTAACACCTGTATGTTTGCAGAGGTCAGAGTACACGCTCACCTCGACCTTCCTATCCTACCCCCACCAGTAAGGAGTATGCCAATCAGAGAACATGTCTCCTTTGCTTCACATGGATGTGTACATGTTCAGTACACTTATGAAGCAATATTTTATGAGCTGTAACCTGGGGTTGTTTCAAGCAGGTATGGGGCACAGTTAGGGTCCATACTGTGTACAAAAGCCTATATATATATATATATATATATATATATATATATATATATATATATATGTGTGTGTGTGTGTGTGTATGTATATATATATATATATATATATATATATATATATATATATATATATATATATATATATATATATATATATATATACATACATACATACATACATATATATATATATATATATATATATATATATATATATATATATATATATATATATATATATATATCCACCCACCCACCTACAGTTAAGTGTTTCTATGAGTGGCATCTTGGATATTAAGGGTCAATTGAAGGATACTTGTGGTCTGAAAGGGGTTTCAGACTGATGACATGTACTCCTTGAGTGATGTAACTAAAAAAAAAAAGTCAAGCTGCATCAGCACAGTGTAGACAGCTGTGATTCTGGATGGCTTTATACAGTAAGGCACATGTGAGGGAGGGCGCTTTGGGCTTGATTCCAACTGGGAGTACTCACACTAAAAATGTACTCCCTAGTGGTACTGTAAGGCACCAGTTAGTGAGGGATAAAAGCATCCTTCAATTACGCTGTTGGAAACAGTATGTGTGCACAGAAGCACTAGTAATGTTGCATCTACTTTAGTGTTATCTCTATTGAGGATCTTAAAGTCTAACCTTGATGCATACAAACTTAAAGGCTTGATGGCTGCACAGTGGTTTGTTTGATTCTGCTTGGAGTGTCCCACAAATAGATGGGTTGGATGTTAGTATTTGGAGGTGTCAAGCATCACCAATTCTGTATTTGAGCTGAGGTCTGCTTCCTATTTGGTGGTAAAGTAGTGTTGACAAACTGCCACTTTAAACCTCACTGCTCACATGTTCTGGTTTATGTCTTCATTGCTTTATCTATAATCTATGTAGTGATTAAAATTATATATATATATGGAATTTTAATAAACATATACCTCATATATCTCTGAAGTATGTCAACATCTATTAAAGGGTAAGCCATGAGATCAAATGTGCACAAGTTATAGTGTATAAAGAAGATCTGCTGAATGGTAGAAAATGTGCCAATAGAGACTAATCTCCAGATTACATATTGCTGTAATGGCTTCATGAATAGTGAATATCATTTTCTTGTTATAGAATTGAGCAGGATTGTCTGTCGGATTAATGTGTTTATGTTTAGACTGGCCATGACAGATTTGCTTATGTGTGTGCAAGTATGCTCTCTCTCTCTCTCTCTCTCTCTCTCTCTCTCTCTCTCTCTCTCTCTCTCTCTCTCTCTCTCTCTCTTTCTCTCTTTGTGAAGGTAGGATGCAGTATTTGCTGTAATAAGAGCAAATATGAATTCAGGTATCTCATTTTGTGGGAGCTCTTCAATCTCAGTTGTTGGTTTATGATGTGATTGTTAGCTTGGCTTTTTTGAATAAAGAAGTGGGGGGCTTCTTTCAGGCATAGCATTCACAACCAAAACCATAAATTACCATACTTCAGAGCACACAGATATTATTAGAATAGAGCAACACAATGTAATGAGCTCATAGTGTGCATCTGCCAGCAGCAACTGATAAAGGCTAACTTCTCCGTCAAACAAAATACTTTACACTGTCCACAGGAGCCAAGATTATTAAGGTGATGTTCGCTTGTTTGAAAGATAACACAAAATAATTCAAGTTTTAATCTGCAAGGTAGTGGAAATCCATACAGATAGTCTAAACATTTCCTCCCATCCAAGCTTTTAAAGCCATTGAATCCTGCAACTTTTGCTTTTCTGTGGTAATTAAAACCAAGCACTATTTAAATGGTGCCTTTTTCCCATTCATTGCCAGCTACTGAAGAGGCCATTACCGCAATAATTCTGTATTATGGGAAGCTATTAAGGCTGTCTCTGTTGCAGCACATCTAGTACGCACCTTTAACAGAGCACCTAATCTGGATTCACAAGTTCCAAACATTGTCATAAAAGTGGTCTGCTTTTTTGTCCTTGATTGCTGTTAATCAGTATTCAGTCAAACCTAAGCAACTCAGAGAGAAACTTGTGATCTTCAGTCACTTCCACTAATAGAAAAAACAAAGTTATGGATTTCAACTTAAGTTTTTCTGTCCACTGAGCATGTGGGATAAGCAGTTTTGAAGACAAAGCCTCATAATTTCCATGCACTTCATTAGAAAGTGCTTTTCCTCTCAGCTGTTGTAGCTGCTCCGTCATCAAGATTATACATTCCTGGTCGGAATTCCCCAGGAAATGTTCAGCTGGAGGTTGGGAAGTAAGGGGTTTAAGAGTCATCGGAGGGTGTGATTGTTGAACCATATTTAATGCTTGAGTGCGTAGGTGGTGGAAACTAAAACACACCCCATGCTGTGGGCTGTGACCCAGTCTTTGTGTTCCATGTTTACAAGAGAATTAGCCCTCTCTAATGCATTTTCTTTTACACCGCTGTCTTTGTGATCACAGCTTTATTTAGGTGCCTGGCTCACTTCCAAATCTTTTTCTGGTGAAAAAAGAGGTGGATGTATAAACTGACTGCCATTCACTCTCCTCTACTGGAGCATCAATGTGAATACATAATCTCCTGTATTTATCCCAACAGATGATGAATGTGGCAGGAAGTCGATTTGTGAAGGGTACAATACCTATGGGTCGTCTTTTCATTGTTAGCAAACACTGGACTACATTCCCAGTGTGCTTTCAGATTTTAAGTAAGGTTGAGCTCACTCATAATTAAAGATTGTTGTCGCATGAGATGAGACTGGTTGCATGCTTAATTCTTAATGGTATTTCCTCTCATGTGCTATATCAGTTTATCCATGATCACCCTGTCAATGTTCCAGGACTGTGTCGGAGTGACATTAAAACAATGTATTTGAGTTTTTTTTTTTTTTTTTTTGTTAGTGAAAGAAGAAAGTATTTAACTCTTGTTTTATTCTGTGGTCAAAAAGCTGAGGATGAATCGAGTGAGTAGGACACTGCATCACTGACCGTAATGACAAGCATGAGCCTATCATGAACTTTGACCCAGATAGGACACAAACGCAAAATCAGACTCAGATTTAAAAGGCAAGAAGAGTTTAATAAAACAAGCAGGGTTCGGTACACAAACGTGGCAGTCAGACAGTCCAAGTTAGGTTCACAGATGATCAGTCTAAGAAAGGCAAAGTTATCCGACAAATGTGGGGCAAAAGACTTACAACAAAAACAGGCAAGGTTCAAAAAGGGCTATGAGAAATATGAGAACAAGGCTGGAACGAAGGCGATGAAGTACGACAAACTGGTGACGAGACAGTGAGACACATGAGATCAAATACAAGAGGTAATGAGGGGTAATGACACACAGCTGGGAAGGACAATCAGGGATCAGGTGTGACAGACGGGGGCACGGCAGACAGGAACAAATGTAGGAGACAGAGACAAGGGTTAGACATTTCAAAATAAAACAGGAAACCAAAAACATGAAACATGAACGTGCAAAATGATGAGAACTCTACAGACATGACATAGCTGAGACTATCTTTTGAAATCTGGCCTGAAGTGGGTGACACAGTGATTGAGTATTTACTGTACATGTGGACTAAACCGCCGTGGCTGTTAGTGATGCTTAAGCAGACTCAGGAAGTAGGTCAGTTGATGCCGGCGTGGAGCGCTTTAGGTCAGAGGCTCAGCCTGAGGTGCGCCTCATCAGAAGTTTAAATGAGATACCAGTTTGAAGAAGCAGGCAACAGGGCAGGCTTCATGACACGTCTCATCCGAAAACTGGGTTTGTGGCACAAAAAGGAAAGATGTTTGAGCTGAGGTTTCCCTAAGCACCAGCTGTCAGCTTAAGTAAATATCTGTCTGTTTACCTTTGGCTGCCTGGCTGCTTTCAAAGATGAGTGTTTGTGAATTAACGCACATTTGGTCACTCGTGCTTCATTCATTTCAATTATTTCATCTTGTTTATGTCCGTGTCTTTTACTGTGTGCCCAATTGTTGAAGTTTGATTTAGCTGTGGGTATTATGGGCTAAAGTAGTTTAACTTGTAAAATGAAGTTACTCTGATGCAGAAAAGGTCTTTGTAGTTGTAAGTGAAATGTGTCTGTTGTGCTGTGACACTGGAATGATCAGGCCCATGACCCACTCTGCCTGGAGCCAACTGATTATCAGTGCTACAGATCATGTGATGCATGTGCTAAAGACCATGTGATATATAGCTCTGAAAAGAGGAGAGTGGCTGCATTCATCATTGCTGGTCTCAGACATGTCTCTCTCCATATAACAGGTTCATGTGAAAACATCTAAGTTTATCTGAAACAGACTTGACAAGGAGCCTGGATGCATTACTCTGTAAAAGCCAAGATTTTCTCTTCTTCTCGTCTTCTTGGTTGTTGCTGTGAGGTCACTGAACCCATAGAACACAGTTTCTCACCTGATAGTCTTTGTTCACTTATAATAGCTGCATGTGTTGAGTGAATAGTCACATTGTCACAACATGCCCAGCTTCTTTTACACTATTGAAGAATGTCTCTTTCTTAAAGGATGCATTTCAACTTGCAGTCTGGGACTGAAAGGCAAGTGTGCGTTCATGTGATGTCACAATCTCCGTGTTCTTACACCCACTCCATCTCAATTTCTGCGTTGTTTACTTTATGCTTTTTGTTCCATTGTGTTCTTTTGTGTGAGCTTTTGTGGCTTTCCTGGGGTCTCCCAGGAACACAACAGGATCCAGAGGTCGAAGACAATGAGGGCAGAGATCTTCGTGCTGCAGTCACTTGCCATTGATCCTCATCAGTGATTTGTCAATACAAAATATAGCTGAGTGGTAGGTGTCTCGCACACAGTTAAGACATGATTTACTTGATAAGATCACGATCTGTGCTCTTTACCTTTATGACATCATTGCTACTGAAATAAATGGCACAGCAGAGCTTGAATTTACCATTCTGTAAATTGGCTGTAACAGAAGATGTCCCGAGGTTTAGAGGTTTAAACACTTTCCAGACAGATGGAGCAAAGGCTAGCTGCAAAGAGACACAAACGAAATCAAATAACAGATAAACTAAGGTACGAAACAATATTGCCGTTGAATGGTGCTGTTGATCTTGTTTAGGTAGAATTGACAAAGCTGTAGTTTCACGTCAAGGTTAATTGCAGGCTATCGGCTGTTGTGTACAACAACTGTCAGTGTGTTTTTATGAGGGATAGGGACCCTCCTGTCTCAACAGCAGCACTAAAATTATTGCTGTCCACTGCTCTGATCCTCCTCAGGCTGCAAGGGTTGCTGACCAAGTGCGATCTCTCTCTCTCTCTCTCTCTCTCTCTCTCTATTTGTCTCTCTGTCTCTCTGTCTCTCTCTCTCTGCTCAGGGCTCTGTAGTGTCAGCACCTTGCATCTCAAAAGAAGAACTGTGGACTGCTCTCACATACTGTTGTCTAAAGGATTGGGTTTTAGTGTGGCGGAAGTACATTTAGCAGCTGGAGGCTGAACTGTTGGAGTGATTGTGTTTCTTTAGCCTTGTATATCTAGCTCATCAGCAGTGCACTGACCTTGTGTAAGGGCAGAGGGACTCTCTGGTTACTCTCAGCAGAAGGCAATGTCTCAGATTATATTGCTCCGTTTTTCGAAATGGAAAGATAAAGTTTACTAAGGTGATCATGGCATGAGTGTACCGATTGACTTAATGACGTTTTTTATTATACTTACTATTTTGAACAAATTAGCTCACTCTTTAAAGGAGCTATAAGGACTATCTGTTTGAACTGGATTGCAGCGACACCTTTGGTCAGAATTGCAAGCACACTGTCGTGATGACATGACTTGTCACAAGGTGTGTGTTTGTTTTGGAAATGAATGAAGATTGGATATTCTTTTTAACACTACCCTTTTTTGTTCAAGACAACTTTTTACTGGATACAGTGTGACGAGGTAATGTATTTATCAACAGTTACGTAGAGCTGCTGTTTGGAATGTGACAACTAGCAACTAGCTTGTAAGTTTGTACCATAGTTTAATAGCCACCTATATTTAGCATTAGGCCTGTGACGATAACAAATTTTGCCAAATGATATATTGACCCGCAAATTATTGCCAGTAAACGATATTATTGTCAACAATATTTTGAGACCATATTAGCCACTTATATGTAAAAACAATATATCATAATAATGCAAGTGCACTTTTGCAAATGCAATAAACTTCTTATTTTTAACCATTGTAATTAGAATTTCAAGAACTTTTAAATATCATCCAGGTCATAGTCATTTAGTTCTTGAACTAATGAAGCTGATGAAGCCTCTTGGATGAGATGTGAAATGTCTTATCAAACTCTAAACAGTCTAGTTGCCTCGGAGTACACTTTCTGTGAACACACACTTTTCTCTGCTGTTCCTTTTGTATTTACTTAGTCAACCAAACGCCTTAGTGAGCGTTGACTTTCAGGACAAAGGCTCTGCATCTCGACGTACATTTTTTTCCCAGTTGGAAAAACGGAGTTGGGTGGTTATGCTTTACTTCCCAAATCCAATGAAGTTGGGACGTTGTGAAAAACAGAATACGATGATTTGCAAATCCTTTATAACCCATATTCACTTGAACATTGTATTATTGTTCAAACTGATAGACTTCATTGTTTTTTTGAAAATATTCACTCATTTTGAATTTGATGCCTGCAACATGTTCCAAAAAAGCTGGAACGGGGTCATGTTTCCCACTGTGTTCCATCACCTTTCCTTTAACAACATTCAATAAGCGTTTGTGAACTGAGGACACTAATTGTTGAAGCTTTGTAGGTGGAATTTTCTCCCATTTTTGCTTGATGTACAACTTCAGTTGCTCAACAGTCTGGGGTCTCTGTTGTTGTATTTTGCTCTTCATTATGTGCCACACATTTTCAATGAGTCTGGACTACAGGCAGGCCAGTCAAGTATCCGCACTCTTTTACTACAAAGCCATACTGTTGTAACACGTGCAGAATGTGACTTGGCATTGTCTTGCTGAAATAAGCAGGGACATCCCTGAAAAACGTCCCTTGGATGGCAGCACATGTTGCTCCTGTTTCCAATTAACCTGTTCACCTGTGGAATGCTCCAGACAGGTGAGGTTTTTCTTTTCTAGCATTCCTCAACTTTCCCAGTCGTTTGTTGCCCCTGTCCCAACTTTTTTAGAACATGCTGCATTAAATTCAAAACGAGTGAATATTTGCAAAAAAAAAGTTTATCAGTTTAAACAATAAATATCTTGTCTTTTTACTGTATTCAGTTGAATATAGGTTAAAGGCATGGTTGCTAGTCACAGAAAACTGACTAAGGACTCCATTTAGCCCCCACACCCAAAGATCCTCCAAAATGATGCCCCCGCCACTGATTCGCAATCATATGATCGTGACTGATTCAAAACCACAGTCTCGAACTTGTCCTCAGCACATAGTTTTTTGTTTATGGATTACTTTCCCAGGCCAATCCTCTCACAGCCTAGTGCTCTGGGACGTAACCATAGGCTAATGTGTAACATTAACGAGTCCTTGTTATGTCCTGCTAGTGTTCATCTACCAAGCAGAGCTAACTTAACCTCACTCTTCATTTTACTGATAGACTTTTAGTAGACTTTCAGTACAAGCCAAAAAAAAATTGCTATTAGATTTTTTTTTTTTTTGTGAATCGTTCAGCTCTACTCAGCAGTCATAAAAAGAAGGAGAGGTCGTGCTAAAATAATCAGATAAAGCTCAAACATATTTACGTCAGTACAAGTCTTTATCTCATATTATAAAAAACAGGTAACTGTTTGCTAACAGGTTGGTGTTAATGTGTTTGATGAGTGATGCATTCTTGTAGGCTAACTTGTAAATTAGTGAAAAGCTAATGGGAGTTTAGCGTTGATTTTTTAAATTACTGCAGGAAATGAACTGCAAAAGCCAGAAGTTTGATGCTTGTAGTTTAGTTCAGAAAGAAAATATTCACAAGTAACATTTTTATCATTTTCAAAGCTTTAATGGAATAACCAAAGCAAAAAACAATGATAAGATACAAATGGACTACACCAGGGCTGTACGGCGGTGCATTAGTTGGCTTTGTTGCCTCATAGCAAGGTCACCAGTTCGAATCCCAGTTCGGGCAAGGTGTGCCTTTCTGTGTGGAGTTTGCACGTTCTCCCCATGCATGCGCGGGTTCTTGGTAAGTACACCAGCTTCCTCCCACAGTCTGTGCTTATCAGGTTTATTGGTGATTCTAAATTGCCCGGGTGTGTGTGTGTGTGCATGAGAGGTTGTCTGTCTCTGTGGATCAGCCCTATGATTGACTGGTCACCAGTCCAGGGTGTACCCTGCCTCTCGTCCTAAGACAGTTCAGATGGACTCCAGCCGTCTCCGACCCTGAACCATGGTTGTTTGACCTTAACCTCACCGCAACTAAGCTTCCTGTTACTCAGAGTCCAGAGTTCTGACACTGTAAAGGGTGGATAAACGTAATAAACCCAACAAAACATTTAAAGACAAATTATAAGAATTTTGATTGAATTAATGCCAGTATGGTGCTCCTGACTGGTTTGTCGGCTGCTGTTTCTAGAGTCAGTAGCATATTAGGCAAGAGGCAAGATGGTGGGGCTATTGAGGGGCACAGATTATGTTTATTTTATAGAGAACTGTTGCTTGTTCTCACGGCTGTTACATTAGCTTTTTAATAGTAAAATAAATGTTTTTTACAACTGTTACGACCACTTTTTTAACCAAACTGTTCATTTACTGAACTAAAGAAGCCTTAATTTACATGTGGAACATTGCAAACTCAATACTAGCTCTTTATCCCTGGGTTGTCTAGTTGAGTGGCCTATTATATAAGGCCTCAAATGAAATAAAAGGGCTTTTTAAAACTTGAAATGAATAAGAACGGACACTGACTTTAGAGACCTGAACCAATTGTCATACAGGACTGTTAGTTTTTCTTGTTGTGCCGTAAAGGTTGGCTTTGTAACCCTAGGTCAAATGGATATGTGCCTGTTTTTTGGGTCAGCCTCAAGCCACAGCTTGGTGAACTGTAGCCACTGTAGTTGCTGCTTTGATCAGATTTATCTGTATCATTGAGTGTTAAATAGGAAAACTCAAAATATGTAGAAGAAGTTTTATATAAACCTGGAGTGTCAGTTTACTGGAAGCATTGGGAAGTATTTAATATATCAGCACTGCTATAAAAAAATTCATACAATACTCAGCTGCTCTGAACAATTACTAGATTATTTCAGTGTGCAATAGCACAGAGTACAGACTATTTTGCCAGGTTTTTATGGAGAACTAAAGCTCTCTAGTTCATTATGTAACATATGTTAATTTTATAACTGTGGCCTGGCCTCATAAATGCATCGACTCAGCCTGTTCAGTTGTTGTGCTGATTCTGTGGGTCAAGTAGACATAGATTCTAAATGCTCGTCTTGGGAATAAGGTCACCTGGCCTGATGGCACAAAATCATTAGAGAGGAGACATTTTAAATCAAGTCAGGCATTAATTATACAAAATTCAGATGTTTCATGCTGTAACCTTGTTTGTTGGTAGGCTGTTTTTCCTCAGAGCAGAATGAGAGCTGAATATAAATGTTGACTTTCTCCAGAACATGCATTGTCTGGAAAATCAGATTCGGGAGCTGACTCGTGTTTGTGCTCAATTTCGTTTAACTGCGTCAGCAGCCACTAAAGAGAGGAAGAATTCAACATTCTCCCAAGACAGATTCCTGTGTAATCTCCTCTCTTAGCATGTTTTCTTACCTTCATTTCATCCATACATATTGGCCACTTAGTGACATCTCATGACATGCTTGATCATTTTAACCTGTCAAAAATGGATTAATCCTTTGTTTCTCTGGAAGACCTTGGAGAATTTGAGAGAGCTTTATATAATTCAGCTAATAAAAATCAGTGCAGTTTTTATAGGACAGAAAAGATAAAATTTGTTTATCATCTGTGGAAAAAAAAGATAAGTCATGAGATCATCTCACCTCTTCAAGAAGGGGATAAAAGAGACAGCAGGCTTTATGAGCTGGTGACACAATCATCAAAATATCACACACATTACCTATTTGATTGTGTCCCCTCAACTATGCTCTCTAATTTCTTCCCTGAGGCTTCTCCTCTGTGACTCTGGTTCTACCAGTTTGTCAAATCATGCAGTGCAGTGAGCTAGTCATTCAATACAATGATCATGTTATTAATAGAAGTATTGTTCAACTTAATCCACTGTTCTCAATCATATTGTAAAAGCCAGTCAATCATTAATGGTCATTGTTTTGATGATGGTCTGTCAATGCAACACCCAGCATAAAGGCACAGGGTTTTATTTAAAACAAGGCATTATCATGAAAATGCTCTAAATAGGGCAGCCATTATTTCCCTGCTTTATGCTTGTGCCTGCACTCTGTCACAGCCCGCTTCCTCAGCACTCAAGCTGTAAGAACAGCTCCCTTTCATTCAGTGAAAGCACAATATCTGGACTGCTAATAGCTGTGTGCAATATTAATTGGCTAAAACAAGGGCTATTTGAACAAAGTAATGGCTGAGTAGCTTTGATTTTCAAACCCTTAATGAGTCTTGCTCTATGGGCAGACAGCAGCTCCGCCATGAAAAAAAAGCAATGTGCTTCCAATATTGTTGATGTTCAAACTATGAGAAATATTCTGGACTAATTACAAAAGTTGATGTTATGCATATTTAAGATTTAGTATAAGGAGCGTTAAATTTAGCACCCAGTATGACTTTGGTGTTTCATGGCATTGCTTCTTAAAGTTTTTCCTGTTTTCCCCAGTGAGGACAGTAAACATTTTCTGATTTGACTGCATAAGCCAGAGTTCTGTTGGTACATGTTAACTTAACACCTCCATGAAATTCAGAGGCATGTTGTCATATTTCTGTCAGTTCACATGGCATAGATGTAGATCTGGATTACTGAGGAGAGCACTGTGCAGTCACATTGTACCTGATTCAGTTAAAAATGAATTGAAAGCCTAGCACACAAGGATCAGAGCATTACATTGTCAAACAATACTCATTCACATTTTTCTTTCTGCCTCCTATTTATTCTGTGATTACAGTTATAGTGATAATAAAAGTATGATGAGCATTGGAGTACAAAAAATGCAGCCACATTCGGCTAATTTACTCCCTCATTTTTTAAATTAGAATGATTACATTTTATTGATTGCACCAGGGCTGCACGATATATCGTTCAATATTGTCATTGAGATGTGCACATGGACAATATTCGTATCACGAGTTATGCAATATAATTGAGCCTTTTAATTGAGTTTATGTAGCCTGTCTACCCCTATTCACATTTCTAGTAGATCTAAATGAGCATCCATTGCAACAACTGGCACAGTTAGAGCACCTTCTCAGCACTCTGTCATCTCACCTACTGTTATTAGGGCCGGGCAGAGCAACGTGCAGCGTAGGGCTGAACAATTTTGGAAAATAATGTAATTGCGATTTTGTTGGACCAATATTGCAATGTGACTTAGAATGCTTATTTATTTATATTATTTGTATTATCTATCTATCTATCTATCTATCTATCTATCTATCTATCTATCTATCTATCTATCTATCTATCTATCTATCTATCTATCTATCTATCTATCTATCTATCTATCTATCTATCTATCTATGGGGGGGGGGGGGGGGGGGGTATCTTCTGCATTATTCACTAAACACAAGCAATGACCAACATGACAAAGGATGTTGTCAACATATAAACAGTTTTTTCCTTGGTGGTCGGGGTTTTTGCAATGCAATTGTCATACGTGGTCTTGTGGTGCTTTCTTCAATGCTGGAACAGGTTTGTAGTGTTGCCCCTTGTTGTAGCTACGGTAGCCAGGCATGTTTTGCACATTACCTTACGCTGTGCCGCATCTTCTTTCCTAAATCCGAAATAGGTCAAGACAACCGACGTATTCCTCTTTGACATCAAAGTCTCCTCTTCTGTGTCCTCTCTCGGTTCTTCAGCTGAGGCCGTTTTCAAAGTTGTCAACAACAAAACAACAAATTTGCCGTTAGCAACCAGATGAAATGTGCATTAATGCCACCTACTGCATGCATGTCACATAAGGTTGCATCTGTGTACAAGAAACTTTTTTTGTTTGTTTTAATTGCAGCCTTTGCGATTTGATAACTGCATTCTATTAGATTTCGATTTCGGTTTAAATTTGATTAATCTGTCAGCGCTAGTGCAGCATGAGTGGTTGAGTGACTGAGGGGAAGAGTGGTGAATGTGAGCAAAGCATAGCAGGGATTTTGTCAGTCTGATAGTTTGCTTATAGTTAATATCACATAAGGGGCTTTATTTAACACTTTCAAGGTTAAAGACAGCGGCTTCCAGATCTGTGCATTTAATTTTGTCTTCAGTCAGAAAAGGATCTCAGTTTGTTTTTTAGGTCAAAGTTTGGGTCTTCTGATTGCCCATTTTATTGATTATTTCACCTCCTCCTTTCAATGAGGCAGAGAGACAGAGGCAATTAGGAAGAGTCTGCTGTCATCATCTCAGGGGGAGTCAGGGAGAATTCAGCTGAACAGACTGAAGCAGTTAAGTTTAAAAATATATCGCAGTATGTATTGCAGGAAACAAAAATATTGCAGTGTCATTTTTTCCCAATATTGTGCAGGCCTAGATTGCACACTAGCTAGTGTTACTGCTAGAAGGCTCTTGTACAATTGGTTGCATGAATGCTCTTTTATCAAGAAAACATCAAAGCATTTTTAAACAGTCGAGGGGGCAAGCAGCTTTCACGTCCAGATTTTTCTTGAGGAATACATCATGCAGAAGAAAACATATCAATCAACCAAAAAAGTCTAATTTTTTAAACTCTAATGTGATGTAACTAGAAATATCTGATATGTATCTGTTCTCTTCACAAACAGATGCCATGTATAGGATTAAAATGATGCGGTGTTAATTTCTTGCCACCAGTACCATCTGTTCAGTCCACTATGTGGCAGCTGCTTGCTCCTCTCTCTGTCAAGTTTTCAGTTTCCTCACACAGGAGATTGATAAACCTGCAGCCAATGAGGGGTAGCTGCCCACCCACAGTGGACACTCTACTCCTACGAGGCTATGCCCCAGAGATCACACCCTCTTACTCCAGTCTGCCGGGTATGGAGTCGTATAACGTGTGCCAGGTGTAAGTGCCAGCCTGAGGTCAAGGATCAGTCTAGAACTAATGACCCCAACTGGTGATCCTGTGTCTGATACACAGCTTGCAATTCCTCACTTTTTCTAAAGTGTTCCTACTCAGTCTCATTTATTGTCTATACTTTCTCCCCTTTTCATAATCCAAAATCAAATGTAGTGCAGCCTCATGAGGGATCAGTGACAGTGTTATTTAATGGCTGTCAGGATTTGTGCCATTTATCCCTGATGTACAGTCTGTGTATGTGCAGGGCCCATACTGGGGGAAAAAAAAATTTGCTCTATATTTACAGTTTGATTCGATTTTTCTGGCCCTGGGAAAAAGGCCATCGTAAATTACAGGAATCTCATGGAGTGAGGCTCTGTGAAGCTTTATAAATTCCCCTCTGGGGGGAGGGACCGGAGCATCTGAGGAAGCTGCACTCTGAAAGGGCGATCTGTATGCAACTTCAGTGGGTGACAGCATCCTCGGCACATGGCACAGGCTCAGAGGCATTGCTGGGAACGTGGCTGGCTGGCTCACTTTGCAATCTCACCTCATTTAGCCCTCTTCTATGTAGAAACAGTAGTTTTTTTAAAAAACATTTTTGTTGCTAACGCCAAGATTCCTATAGCAGTCTTTCAGTTGGTGGGACTGTCCTTTTTTAATTTAAAGCAACAGCACTAATGATGCACTGCCAATATCTTGTGTGCGTAGGTACTAGGCCTACACATCCCGGATGTCTCAGTGAGATGGATCTCCCTTCCTCTCTCTCTGTTGTGCAGAGCTGTGGGACTAATTGAATTACACATCCCCCTCTTTAGCCTCTCAGTCTCATGGGAGTGCACAACTAATCATTTGGATCTCTATTTTTTTTCAGGAATTGTGAAGGGCGGTGTATATCAATTTTTTCTCCTCTGAGCAGCTGAATGTAGTGTGCCTGTCTTTAACTGCTCCAAAGATACCATACAGGGAAGTAGACGTCATCATTCTAGACAGTGCACAACCTTTGACTTCTTGAGGCTGTGTTGCTGCGACAGCTGGTGCTCAGATGTACTCAAAAAGGAGAAGATGCTTGCTAATGAAAGGAGAGTTCAATTAAGGAAATTGGCTGATGAGTTTCTCCAGAGTGCAGTATTTTAATTTGATTAACCGGACTTCATTATGATGATGCAAGGCTTAAATATTTCATCTGTCTTTTTGTATTCTTAAAAATGTTCTAACCTTCTGAGGACATTTTACAGTAATGGACTCTACCAGGTAAAGATGTTTGCCCCTTTTTTTCCATTCAAACGTGCAGGAATTCCAAACCTAACAGCTTTTTATTATGTTAAGGATGTGGAAGATTAACATTAGCTTCAGGTAAATACGGTTTGTTTAACTGTGCTTATGTAAAGCATTAATACTATCATTAACTGTGGACAACTCACAGCGCTCAGTATGAACCTGGTAAGAAAAAGTGTTTACACAATTTACACACCTAGTGCAAAGGACATAAAGGCTCTGAAATGATAATTGATTTTTGTGTAATGTTTGCCTCATGATTATCACCGAAGGCTCTGCTTTCAGTATGCAGGCAATTGATTTTCTAAATGCTTCACTTTCTATCTTAATATGCAGATAATAATAATAAATTACTAATTGAACTAGACGCTTTATATCTAAAGTCAGGACAGTATGTGTAAGTAAGTAATAGCA
Organism: Labroides dimidiatus; assembly: GCA_030710495.1. Lineage (NCBI taxonomy): Eukaryota > Metazoa > Chordata > Actinopteri > Labriformes > Labridae > Labroides > Labroides dimidiatus. Next base: position 17,770,042 of record CM061147.1, read on the forward strand.
TTTTCCACTTTTTGCCCTCTGTCATACATCAGTAAAGCTTTGGCATAACACAGGACATGGAGTGTCCTTCTTTCCTGCTGTTATGAATCCCTCCTCTTGCCTGTAATGGTTTCATTGTCCCTTTCATAAATCAGATTTACTGCTACATCTGTAGTGCCCATGCTAATGAAGTAACACCCAGCACAGAGACACAGCATTGATTTCATTTCCTGTCTCTCTTGCTGCTCTCTCGGTAGCTAGATGGAGATTACATGTCGATGTCATATAAAAGGAGAGATTAAAGAATCAGTTTCCTACTCGAGAGTCACAGCTGTGTGCTCAGCCTCACAATTAGATGTACAAGTTTAAAGACAGCAGCAGAGATGGCACTTAGTAGTTGGCTTCCTCTCTTTTTCTACAGATCTCTGGAGCGTAACTTTTTGTCTTGTTAACCCTGAGCTAGAAGTGGAGGTTGACAGGTTCTTTCATTCCCTCACTTACAGATGATACTCCCTCCTGTCAGGGATCTGTGGAGAGGCAACAATAAAATGGATGGGTTGTCCAGTTATTATAGACCAGAGGAGGGCACGTTTCATTGCCTGCCCGCGTGCTTGCCTCCCTTTATGCTCATGTGCTCACCCAGTGCCTGCAGTCCACCTGTCTGTCCTTTCCTCTCTCAGTGATAGACGTACAGAACAAGGCAAGAAAGAGTAACTATACAAGTCTTAAATTCTCTTAGCCTTTGTGGAAGTGTAATAAATTTTTGGTTGTTTCTTCTGTCAAGAAGGCTTTAATATCAGATCAGCTTTTACTAGGGTTGGGTACCGAACTTCGGTTCTTTTGTGGCACTGACCAAAATGCTTCGGTAGTACTGAGTATTGAATTATGCCTTGTTTTTTGGTGCTATGTTGTGGTACTTAAAGGGTTTATCATGTGATCGAGATCTGATAATGTCACCAGTAGGGGTTGCACAGGCTAGTCGACCCCGCTAACCCTAGCTGAAGAACAGTCAATTAGCGACTTCACCAAATGCGCTGCTTTAAAAGAGAAAAGATGGCAACAAATCACCAATTTGCTGGTGCATTTCTTTTGTCAAAGACATTCGACCTTTGGCTGCAGTTCATGGAAAGGGTTAGAAAGTCCCATCTTGTAACACACTATGGAGCACTATTAAACATCGACAATCGACATCAACAGTACGACAGCCTGCGTGAAAGCATCTTAAGAGAAATGGAAGACCAGAGTGTGTCCCTAACAACCGATCTATGGACATCTCCCACCATGGACCCGCACATCTATGATGTCAGAAAGGCACACAGCTGCCAATATTGCCGACCGTCTTGCCGAGATAATCAAGGAATGGGAGATTAAGGTGTTTTGCACAGTCCACAATAATGCCAGTAACGTCAGTAAAGTCAGGTTTAGTCTTACCTGATGTAGTGAAGGCTATCGATGCAGCATGGAGAGTTGTCAGTCACTTTTGCCACTCCGCACTGGCCACCTGCGCCCTGAAGAGATGGCAAGAACAGCTTGGCATAAGAGCCAACAAACTCCAGAATGACTGCCCAGTCTGGTGGAATTCCACAGTCGTCATGCTCCAGCGGCTTTTTAAGCAAAGAATTGCGATGCAATCCATGCTTTCAGAAGCGGTCACAAAACCAAAGGTCTAGAAATCACCCGCGTCACAGTGGGAGCTGGTGGAGCAGCTTATTCCAGTATGTAGCCCTTGGCCAAGGCTAGTGAAATAACGTGTGGTGAACTGCATGTTGGGTTATCTTTCATCTATGCGGTGATTTTCAACATGATCAACATCACTGTGTGTTCAATCATCTGACCTGGCTGCCGTGCGCACTTACAAAACCACAGTCCGAGAGCAGTTAAAAAACGGTTCAGGCTGAAGTCAGATGACTTGGTGGAATCCATCCCTGTTGTGGCCTGTGTGCTTGATGCCTGGTTCAAGCATCTTCAGTTCATCCTGGAGAGTAAAAGGGAGGCCGCTCAGACCCACCTCAATGCCCTGCTGGAAGAGGAGAGAGAGCCGGTGAGAGAGAGTGACAGGTGAGTGCGCTGAATGAAATGAATCCACCTTTGTTCTAAATTGTTTATTGCTGAATGCGCAGCCTTGGTAAACTAGTTTATTAATTTTATTATAGGCCAGAGTGTCCAAAGTGAGGAGGTGGACGACAGGGAGGAAGGGCCTGTAAATGGGAAGAAAGCCAGACTTGAGCAGGATTTTGAACAACTTTTTGGCCGGCACTATCAAAGTGGAAGCAGAGCCGGTAATTACTGTACTGCAGATGAAGAGGTCCGTGAATATTTGCAAGCACTTCAAATTTCCACCATGCAAAACCTGCTACAGTGGTGGGCCCAGAACGAAGACAGATTTCCCCATTTGGCGAAGTTGGGCAGGACTTTTCTCTGGCTGGAAATACCACCACGCGACAGCGGGCGAGCCTTCACCATGCCCACGTCAATGCCCTTGTGTCTTTACACGCAAACGGGGATTGAAAAGAAAAAACTGTGACTGAGCTGGACTTTGATACCAGTGACTAGGCTTGCAGGCTCTTGCCTGTCTGTTTCTTCTCCAATTATTTACCGTATCCCTTTTTTTAATCATTTTTTGCACTGATATGGGAAAAGAAGCTTTTTATGTTAAGTTAATGTTAAAGCTGATTTACAGCTTGTTTTTGATATACCTGCTGTTCTATGTGATTCCTGTGCATAAGTTTTCTGATGTCAGTGAATACAGATTGTTGTATAGCATTCCCTCCTTCTGTTTTTTTATTTATGAAAGGGAAAAATATGAATGACATCATCAGCAACTAGTCGACATCAACTTGACTTTCATCAGTCGACTTTAAAAAATCTAAAGTTATGCAACCACTAGCCATCAGTGATTTGCTGTAACGTTACATGTGGTTGCAGTATGCAGGACAGTGTTGCCAACTTAGTGACTCTGTTGCTACATTTAGTGACTTTCAGACCCTTCTAGCCACAAATCTAGCAACTTTTCTGGAGTTTGAAAGCAAGTTTTGATCTTCAACCGCTGCTTCTCAATAAGCAGTAGGCACTGAGCCCCTCCCCTCACCAAAACAGACTCCTCCACTCACAGCAGTCCCTCCAAGCTGCAGCCATAGCAGATGACTGCGTGCAAATTAATCGCGCTTATGTTTCTTTTTTAGGTCACTTTATCCGGGCAAAAGCCTGGACAGAGGAGGAGGGTTTTTATTTTAACATAAAAAACAAGAATAGACAGAAGAAAGTTCATTTATAGTGATAAACACATTTACTGTGTACTCAGTGTCTGATCTGTCACTTGTTTGCAACTGTTCTTTTGCACTGGCAATTATTGTTTATTTTTTATGTTCGAAAAGTGCTCAGAGTAAAAATTAGATGTAGAATTAGATGTAAAATTCTGAGCAAAGGAGTCAATTTAAACCAATGCTGGAGCTCTGTTCCTTGTTTTAAGCGCTATCATTATTGATCTCCAACAGGGTAAAAAAAAAATCATGCCTGTGAAGTGATAGGTTGAAAATATCCAGATGTTCTTTAGAAGAGATAAAGAGACAAGCAATTGTAAGGCTTTTTAATGAGGGCATTCACTGATCCGAGGAAAGATAGTGTGCACAGGTTACGAGCTAATGATTGACCTTAACTCCTTGATGTTCCTTGTATGTAGAGGGTTTTTTATTTTTTATTTTTTATTTTTTTTGCATTTGATGTCTTATTCTTAGATGTCGCCTGGTCTTGTCTTGGAAATCAAACCCACATGCCCATTCTGTAGCAGATGATTTCCATGTTCTGATGTCAGCTCTCACTTAATTTGTGTATGATAAAAGGCATAAAGCTGTCATTAAGCCAGTAACATACAGTTTGTTGGTCTTTTATGCACTGATGACAATAAAAAGCAGAAACAACAAGTATTCAAGTCATCAGCTGCCTCAGTGTCCCTCTTATCCTATTAAAAGGCCCTGTCAGCGTTAATGAGTTGTGTCTTATGGTTGTTAATTTCATCGAGGCAATTAGTGAATCTATGAAACCGTGAAACTTCACAGCAAATCGCTGAGCTAAACACTAGTGAGGTCACTCAAAAGTGACAACCATCAGCAGTATGGCGCTCTGAATGACCTCCGGTGTTCCAACAGTCACAATCAACCACACGATGACGTTAAACTATCCATCATGCTGTTACACCGTGTTGTCACACTGTGTGAAATGATATCATGAGAGTGTAAAGTCTGTTTTCTGCATGTGTGGTGGGAAAGTCTGTTCAGCTGAGTGCGCTATTAAGTCGGTGTAGCCAGAAATCAGGAGCAGATGATGAGAATATGTTATGAAAGAGCCTTTTGTGGTGCTAAACATCAAAGTCAGAGTCAGTTATCTGAAGTGTTTGGACCTTTGCACGAGCTGTTCAGAACATGGGGCTAAAAGTTCAACTGCTGAGCCAGATGGTTTTGTGCAGCTGAATGAAACTGTTGATTAAACAGTTTATTTTGTCAAAATACAGATTTTATCCAGGCTTATCCAAAAGAATGTAACAATACAAGGAGTCTACAGACCTATTCACTGTTTAGGGTTAAACCTGGGCATGGTGCTAATTTAAACAATTACAACACAAACATGCTTGCAATTTGACTTAAAGGTGATATATTCATTTTCAGTCGTTAAATACTGTCACCTGTTGTTTAAATGAAACATCCCTCTCATGTTTTAGTCAAAACGCTTCAAGAATAAAGAGCTGGGGAAGGTTTAGACCAGCTTGAAACAGGCTTTCTCGAAACAGTTGGTTATAGTGTGCATCGTTTCCTTCTCACTCGGCCCCTTCTTCGGCGTGGCGTGATAACATGAACAGAGTGGCCTCCTACCGTAACTACTCATGACTGTGCTCCAAAATATGGTTGCACAAAGCAGCACAATCTAGCCATATATGTTTGAACCAGAGAAAAACATTGATGCACTAGGAAGAATTGCCTCAACAAAGAAAGTAATAAGACATCTCTGAATTCTCAGTTATTGACAGTGTTTTTGTGACACTGGTTTCGTTTGTCAGCTTGTCATCATGAAGGAGTTGGAGATCAACCATATGTAAATCAGAGTGTGTGTAAAGGCCTTTATCGCAGTTATCTAGCCTTTTAAATGATAAGAAAGTGATGGTATTGCATTTTAGATTACTGCAGGGAACATAATTTAAGCAGAAATGTTGGAAATAACTTCCATGTAAGCAAAAGATCTCCACATTTTATTTTTTACAAGGCGTCACCCCTGAGGTGTGGCCCTTAATGTGATGGTGGAGACACCAGGTGGGGGGGACAGGTAAAAATATGATTCTTCACCTTGTGACCTCTCAAGGTAAGAAGCAATATGACTCTCTTGAGTCAGATAAATAAGAATGTGGCTCTGTGCATGGACTACTAGCTTATTAGCTTGCAAATGAATTAGTCAGAGGCACAGACCATCAAAAAGCCTCTCCTTGTTTAAAGACATCAGTCAGACCCATAGGCATCTTCGGTTGACTGCACACACTGTTCTAACATTTAAATAGTAAATTGGATTCCCTAAATTTAAGTCAGATAATCACAAAAAAAGTTAAGATTCAGCATGTTGAGAGACCAAAGATGTTAAAAGGCTGTGTAGTGTGTTGGTAAAAATATTGTGTTGATCTTCCAGTGTGGAGCACAGAGAAGATCTGACTCCCTATCAATCCCTTTTGCTGAGTGGCTAGCATGACTAATGGTAGAAGTGTGCTGTATGTACTTTAAATGTCATGCTGTATTGTCAGTGTGATTAAGGTCCTCTCTAAAGCACGTACATAGGTTCAAATTTGGGTCGCAGACAGAAGTGATAAGATTGTCTCTTTCTGAATTCAATTGCTCTGGCTGAATAGCATTAGTTAGAGAGAGCTAACCGGTATGTACAAAGGCAAGGCCTGGTAAGGCAAGCTGCTCTGTCATGGTCTTGATATACTGAAGAAGTCATGAGTGAGACGATTGTAAGGTACATTTCAGGGTTATACAGGTCTTTGAATTACATAGAGAGTATACTGCATATGCATTCAGGATAGAAACTTGATGAAACAAGGGGACACTGTGGTATGAGTGCGTACTGTGATGCTAAGTCTAATTTGACAGCATATGTAGACAGTGTTTATTTACCCAATCTAAAGTCTAGATTTTAGAGGTTAATATAATCACTGCAAACTTGAATGCACACGATCCTGGTATGGATAATGTTTTATTTCACCAGAGTAAATCAAAGATAGAACTGTAGAACTGTAAAAATAGGGAATAATTTGACTCAAGAGATAAAGCATACCCTGGAGGTGGAGAGATTTGTAGATACAGTTGGTAACAAATTCTCTTTTTGCTTGTCAGACTGAACCAAACTACATCAAACCGTGTTAGACCCTCCAGGATGTAAAGCTATCATCATGTGTCTTTATATCACTCATATTAAAACTGACTGGGCACCATGGTTTCATGGATTTTAAATCAGGACAGTGTAAGCTATGGAAATGTATTTCTCAAGGACACAATACTCTCACAGTTTCTGGGGATTACAAAGACAGAACTGTTTTTACATTTATCTTGTCCTTCAGCAAATGCCGTCTTTGACAGCTACAGTTACAGACATAATTACACTGGAACTGCAAAGAGGAAAATAACCACTCTGGAGTACTTTGGTCTGTAAACCATTTCAATACTTAACTCAGGTCCTCAGGAGGTTGTTGAAACTTTGTTTTTGTGGCTCGGGTTGTGTAAAAGCCTTGATACAAGGGTCACTTGGTTCAAGAAGTGAACAGTGTTGCTAAAATGTGAGCTAGAATGGTATGAAAGGCATGAATAATATTAAGGATGTATCTCACCTCACATGCCATCGTTTGAATCATTTTTGGAAAGATGAAGATGATATGCATGACTCAAAATGACTCGCAGTCCTTTTAAAAACCAGCCTTAGTACTTTTCTTGTGTTGTGAATGTGTTCCTGCTGGAGTATTGCATTTAAATATGTACATTTTATTCCGTTTTCAAAGAAAGTGTAGAAAGTGTGCTTGAACAATCGACAGGCTATTGTGCATTTACATATGCAATAATGAATTCAAAATCAAACAAACACTGGACCATAAGAAACCTCCAGTTATATTGTCATCAAATCTTTTTCAAGCACAAGATGAATTTTTTTGTGAGAGCTGTTCTCAGCAACTCCTGAAAGTCCTTACATACCTCATTGGTAGTGAAGTATTTTCTTATTCCACCAGGATAACCTCACTGTCATTTCACTTTAAGAGGCTCGAATCAAAATTCTTTATCATTAATAACCCATTTAGATGTGTCCTCTTGTTTTTCTTGAAAATGTAGAGCAACTGTTTGTTTTCGTTAAGTCATACCCTTGCTGTTTAGCCAAAATCTGGATGTGCTGAATTTATTCATATAATTAAAATTTAGAGATGCACTCACAGAAAGGTGCAAGCAACAACAATGCCAACAACTCATCACGTTGTTTCTGGCAGAGTCACTTTCTCTTGGCTTGGCTTCATGTCCACGGAATTATTAAACCTCTATATTTCAATACCTGCGCTGGCTTCAGCAGGGAAATTATGAGTTGAAAATAGTGAGTTGAGTACAGTTGAAAGTACACATTAAAGGGATGCTGATTTAGCTCAGGTAGTATAGCAGATGTCCCATGTATAGAAGTTCTCTGTCTCTCTCACATTGCCCTAAATAAAAGACAGCAAAAGATCTTTTTAAAAAAGTACACATTAAATTTGAATCCATGAAGAAATACTGAATGCACATGGTATTTCTTGATCTCAGCATTTGGAATTAGGTTGTACTCTTGTGTTGAGGTAACTATTTGCTTTAATTCCCTCTATTTGAACATGTAGGGCTGTGTACATTTTAGTGACTTAAAGGGGTGACACAATTACTCAAACAACTGGAAAAGAAATTAATTTTAAAATTATCAAGGTGAATACATAAATGTTTATCATCCAGTCGAACACACTCAAAGCTTAATTATTTAGGCCTCTTGATAAGATAACAAGGACATTTGCATTGTTATAAGACTTATGATTTTATAATAATAATGAACTAATAATCGCCTGAATAATCTACATAATACTCCAGTTCCATTAATAGTTTCTTGATTTTTGAGGGTTTTTTTTAGACATCTTTAAACACAGTTCAACTATTTATAGACCCAAACATGCTGAAATCATTACAACTTCTGTGATTTAATGATATATCCATAACATCTATAAGAGTCAGAATCTGTGCAATACATTCTGGAGAAGTGGACAGACCTTAAGTAAGGCATGCCCTGCTTGTTTATAAGAGCACATCATGAATAGAGTTGGCTGCAGAATTTCTGGTGCTTAAGTTAAAGTCTGAAGGTTAGAAGTATTTCCTTCAAGGACAACTATGAGGTTTCATGTATACATTTCCACTTAGTCTCATGTATTACTGAGTTTGATATTTGGCTTGCATGATTCCCTGGGCAATGTTTCTTTAAGCAACCCCTTAAACCTGCTTCATCGGGAACAAAATTGCAATTTCCTGTTCTCGTCTATTGCATTAATGATTTTCATGCCAAATGAGCCATTTAAGCTATGCTGGGTTTGAGCCTGATGATGCGCTGTGCATACAGTTGCCAGTGAGAGTGCACAGAGAGAGTAAGTGCAATGTGTTTATCTACATCAACATTAGATGTTGTGCATCCAGCGGTCTCTAAGATCATTACAGTAATCAGGTTAAAAAGAAGGGAACTGGGGAGCACTTGGCCCACGGCACGTTGCCTCTGGACTTCCCCGAATGAGACAGAAAACCTCCCCCACAGGCTCCGGATGAGCTAGTAAGACCCAGCCCTGCACACGCCTGCTCCTAATGATTGGCTCCCGCTGCTAGTGTTTGGATGAAACCCACACTGGGGTATTCAGCAGCACCCATGCTGTCATAATGACCAGTTTGTAATTGTGAATCCTAGTTAATACACGGCCATTCAGTTGGAAGTTTCTGATCCATTTATCAGGGGTCACACAAACACATTTAGAGAATGGCAAACTCTGCTTTCTGAATACACATCAACAAGAGGCAGCAATGACAAACAGCTGAGTGAGTCTTTTCATTTATCTTCATGCAACTGCAGAGGAAGCACAGTGAATTGCACTGAGAAGTGACTGTATTTACAATTGTAGCATGATGGAAGAGTTCTGTTTGTTTCTCTTGGTTTTGGGGTTGAAGCTTATATTTTGCTGAGTCACAAAAGATGTGATACAGTCATAATAATACTGTTGTATTTGCACAAGACTTTTGTTTTTGCCTTGGTTTTATTTTGTATTTCAAGTTTCAAATATCCTCTGAATTCTTTGAATACTCACAGCAGAGTTTTTTAGGTTTTTTATCTTCGCTGACAAGAAACTGGAGTACAAGTCAGTTAAAGTGTTTCAGTCACACTTAGGTGATGTTCATTGTAGTTGTGACAGTTCGTCAGCTTTTGAAGAAGCCTCAGTGACTGTCGGAAGATGCGCTAATGAATGTCAGAGCTTTTCATTCGTTGGCTTCTTTTTTGCAAACTGTTTTGCTTTCCATTGGCGCTGACAGAAGCCACCTGACCAAGGAATTGCCCCAAAACCAAGTCACTATGGTAACCAGCAGATGTGGAGCATGAAATATACTGAGCCTGCAAGTCTTAAACGAAGCATGACGGTATCCCATACATGCTCTGCTCTGTATCATGTGGCTTTTCTGTCTCAGTAGGGCTACATTTACAATGAGAAGTGTCCAGAGGTGTCTGAGCTGGAGACGTGTGCAAGAAGACTTTAAAGCAGTTGACGTGTTTGTTGTTGGTTGACCCTGTTGCACAATATACTTAGGTTATGCATGCTGAGTGTGGGTGGGTGGTTGGTAGACCAGATGTTTGTGAGACGGATTTAAGCCAGAGATGTTTAGTTTCTTGTAATCAGGAACACTTTGGCTGCATTGAGAGATGAAAATACAGCAAGAAGATGGGAACTAATGGAAGAAATCAATGCCATAGGAAGAATTTTACACTTCATTGTCATGCTTCTATTTTTGTGTTTCACTGGTTTTAACCAGTCAAGGGGAGCAGTCAGCAGATAACAAACTGCTGTTACTGTAATTGTGTCAACATGACACCTTTTTATCCCAAGTGTATTGTGACAAATTCCAAACAGTAATGTTTGCACTATTCTTTTTTCCATTCTTTCAGTATTTGCTGTCTTAAAGGTCAGTTTTTTGTACTGCTAGGACTGTATTCTTTTTCTTATAGGCTGTCTTGCAAGACAGGAATGCTCCAAAGTAATACTTGTATTTTATGTAGTACCTCTCCTCACCTCAGGAGCATTGCTGTAGGATATACCAGAAAAGCTGTCTTGTTAAAGCCACATATATGCCTTTGAAACTCTGTTCAGAAAAGACTCCCAATTTGTTGGCTTGCCCTCCTGCACACACCCCACTTCAAGAACTTTCTGTACTTTCTTGTCTGCAGGAAAGTTCTTGTATACCCCTTTTTAAGCCAATTTAAACATTTGATTCTCTAGCACCTTTAGTAGGCACTGAGAGGGAAAACAAAGCTGCAAACAGGTTTGCAGTGATACTGTGCTTGGAATGTATTCCCATGTCAACTGAATAATGGAGTTTTTTGTTTGCTTTGGCCGTACACGTTTGTTTTCTATTTTTGTCTTTTGCTCAAGATGTTGACCAGATCTTTCATCGTTTGGATAATTGAGTGGAGCCAGGAGGTTCTTGCTTAAATGCCTCCTCTGTACAAACTGTGCCTGTTTTTCTCCAGGTACATCATCTTCACAACACTGTGAGGATCAATACACCAGGACACCACAGACATTTTTTCATTTTCACAGTGCAGGTCTCCACTTGGAATGGTACTTTTTGTTTCTGTGCAGATTCTTCACCAAAGTAGACGAGTGACACTTTCACAGAGTTTTTTTTTTTGTTCCTCATTTTTTAGACTCTATCAAAGCCAACTCCCTCAACCTCCATTTTTCTACTCAACCTTTCCATGTACTTGTCACAGGAGAGGTAAGAGGCCTCTCTGTATATTCATGTACACAGATAAAGCAGCCTTTAACATTGTCAGGGATGTCTCTCCGACCTTGTCTGCTTGACATTTAAAAGCTGACTTTTGCTGAAACCACAGCCGAGTGAACCTTAATGCAGATGACCCTGGAAGCGGTCCGACCCGGGGTAGAGTGGATGTGACTGCTGCTGCCCAACCTTATATGTCCAGGAAAAGGTGGGTACAGCGGCAGCCATGACAACTGTGGGTAGAGTCACTGATCTGGAAACAATGGGCCAACAACATGGCCTCTTCCTGAACCTCCTCTCATTCAGTGGCATGGTTTGAATCACTTTTAGTGTGAGGAGGTTACTTTGATATAGTTTAGATTCACATGTTGGCCAGTGTTGCCTAAATTAAGTGTCTAAATTTACTAAGGCACATTCTGCTTTAACTTACTTAATGACACCCAAAAAATAAATAAATAAAAAAAAATCAACACCTTTCTACTTGTGAAAAATGGTTTATAGATGTTTGTAATGTGCTAATGATGGGTGGTGTATTAATGATGTCTTATAACAATATGATGTTTTTGTTGTGACCTGACAAGGGACTGCAGATGTAAATTAGTTTAAAGCTAACTCTGACACAGTGTATGGTAATATTTATTTTTAATATTGTACGTGATCTCTATGAATAAGACAAATGAAGTTGTAAGAAATCCAAGGATAAATAGCACTATAAGTAGTGATTTAAAAGGAGATATGCCTTTGCAAAGTAAAATATCCAAAAGCAGATCTTCCACACTCAGATTGAACTCTCAGACCCTTGAGTGTAAACCAGTCTTTAGACCTGGTCTGATGTGTTCCAGAGGACCAGACTTGCAGGGAGGAAAAATGTGGAGGTAGCATCCCTGTAAGTGCTTTATAAATAAGCAAATACTTGTGCAAATCTTGCCTCTCAGAGAACGAGAGAAAGTACCATTCAGCTCTCTGGTACATGATGTAGTGATGTGTAGTGTTATTATTAGCAGTGATGAATCTGGGTGTGGAATGAAAAACCTCAAGTGGTTTCAGAGTTGTAGATGAAGAATGCCTGTACAAACTGTCTCCATAACCTAACACTGACAAAAAAAGTTGCCTCAGCCAGGGTCTAAAGTGTAGAGGAAAGAAAAATTGAATTTCTTTAGAAAACGACAATTTTTTTGTGAAAGCTCACCAGCACAACAGACCTTATAAAAGCAGCAGTGCAATACAAAATCATCATTATCACACAGGTGAATTTTACAACCTGAAACAGCTGACATAATATCATAAAGAGTGAAAAGAACAGGACCATGGACATAACCTTGTGGATCACCATCTGTATTTTCAACCGGTTTTGATTTCATAGTTTAAAGGGCTACCCACTGCTGTCTGCCTATGAGATAGCTCTTGATTTAGTCAGATGTATTTTTATTGAAACCAGCATTTTCTAGCTTTTTTTGTAAAGCGTTGTGCGAATAATTGTGTTAAAAGCTGTGAAAGATCATCAAAGACAGCTGCACAGTGTTTCCTAAGGCTGTACTTATGTCATTTAAAACAAGAATAGGCTGTGAGTCTTTCTCTTCTTAACCAAATAACAATAGATGTGATCACAATGTTGTATTTTTTCACCACCTCTGAATCTGGCAAAACAATCTGAGCGAAACAGATGGTTGCACTGACAAGGGTTGAGACCTTCGGTTTGGTGGGAGAGATTGCTGAGTGATATGAGGTAGCAGAGGAGGATGTGGAGAGTTTTGTCCCCTTGAATCTTCATGCTGCACACTGACACTTCAAAAAAAAAACTTTAAAGTTAAGAATTAGTGCTAAATCTGAGTGTATTTCACAGGCTCAAACCACACAGTCTGTTAATCTGTCATTAGTTGTCAAGTCTTTCAGTGAGTAGAATCCCCAATGTCCCCATGCTCTTCAAAAAAACTATGGCTTTCACATCTTTTCATAAGATTCGTTCTGTGCTTGTTTGCTTTTTTCCATTGACAAACACTGAGCCATCTTTTTCTATAACCTTCACAATTAAACTGCAATGTGCTCTGCTATTGTTCTTAGCTAAATGCTTGGTTTCACTTGAAGCCAGAACAGACTTTGTGTGTCAAGAGTTTCTTCCTTTACAGCTTGCTAGAGGATATAAAATGCTGATTGAGCCCCCCCCCCCCTTGGTGTCTCACACTTTTGGAGAGAAGCCAGTGTATGTTCCAGTCCACTGCTCCTGATACTATAATCAGCATGCAAGTGGTAGTCAGCACAAGGCAGTGGAGAGAGACTCAGTACTGGGGAAGCAACACGGGCTGGAGATTGGTGTCACCCTGGTTTTCAGGTGATGACACACCAGACAGAATGAATACTGATGATTGGAGACAGGTGTGTGAGAATATCAATCAATTTAAACATCAAGCCTAAAGCCTGTTTGTGGGAATAGCAACACACACATGCAAACTATACTCCCACATGATGCTCACCCTGTACCAGATCGTATTTGCTTTTACTACAGTATACAGGCATCAACTCCCAAGTGATGTCTTCATCCAGCTGATAGAATTTTTTCATGTTTTGTGAAGCTCTGCTGAAGTGGCTGCATCAGTTTTCATTTTGTTGAAATGTGCAGGGAGACAGATTGACTTTGAGATCCTTGAAGCGAGGTTAGCATCTTAATTGTGACCTTTGGTAATTGTGATGCAATGATTTCATGAACAGACTCTGCTTTGTTCCTGCATATTCTTCCACTCATTACTGTCACATCTGTACAGCCTTTTCTTGATACCCCTTAATCTCACTGTTCCTGTTTGTCTTCATTTGATGAGATTCATTTCCTTTTACTTCATTGCTTGCACATTCTGGAGCCCTGCTATCATTTTGTGACATGTGGGCTCCCTGTTGGTTTGGGTTGCAAAGCTGAAGAAATCTGTGGGTGTAGATTGTGTTGAACTTTAAAGCTTCAATCCGGTGACACCTTTTCTGTTTTGGTTGTGTTGTTAAATTTGCCTCAACTGGAAAACAAAAAATGCAAGCACCTAGCAGTATAAGGATTTAGCACTCTTGTTTTTTTTTATCAAAAGCTATAGCCTTCCACACATCTTTTTTTGCATGCAGGAAAGAACAAAGTGACATATGTTGTAGATCACCGTGCTTTTTGGAATCTGAAAAATTCAGAGGATGAGAGGCTCAAAAGATTTTGGTTAGATTGATAAGAAGTCATTTTAGTAGCACAGAGGACTTTGCGTTTGTCCAGTTGTACAGATAATAATCATGATAATGATCAGGTTTATTTATGTTTTGTTTCTCATGTATACATTAATATTCAGGGTTAAGGTAAAATAGAAAAATGTTCAATCTTCTGAAAACACAGGAGGATGGAAGGATAACTTATAACAAGGTTTAGGCCAAAAAAGTTAACACCTTTATTAAAGTTGTGTTCTAAGCAATTTCAAGTCGAGGGATTTTTTGAAACAAATTATTTCCATGTTTATTTGACAGAAAGTTAAATTCTGACAAGAGATTCGTCTACAGGTTTGAAAACACTTTGAAAACAGTCAAAGTTGTTACACAGCTAAACACAGTCACAGACACTTTTGTCAAATTGAATGTAGTTAACACTAGCAGAGCTAGCACCAACAGCCATCAGTCTTCTTTTAAGGCATAATCCACATCTGTCTCCTGTGGTCACACATTATTGGGGTTGAGTCATTATCAACCACTTAAACCAGACATAGCCTATAAATAGCTTTACCTTCATGTGCAACAAGTGAGGGCGAGGACATTAAATTCCTTAGTTGACTTATTCTGCACACCCCCTGTTATGTTTTTTATATGTTTAAATAAGATTCATCAGATGTTATGTGTAATTATTACCAGCTTGTTGGTGTTTTCAGAATGTATATTCATCAATGCACAGATGTGCTCCTGTTTTTAAGATCTGTGTTCACTTCATTAAAATAAACAAGTAACAATAATCCTGTTTAATTGAGTAAACCCCAGTAAATACAGCTGATAGTTAATTATCAGTGTCTCAGCACACACACATTCATGTGATTAACGGTAACCAGCTGTATCACTAATTGCACCAAATACACTTGAATAATTTCATCTCAGTTGCCGGTCAAACTGTGCTATCAGGTTGTTTTTATCTTCTTGCTGGCATGTCCATGGGTTACAGAATGTACTTGAGAAAAGGCTGGATAAATCATTTCAAGTGTGCCAAGTGTCTAAACCCTTAATCACTCAGACTGGTCGGGGGGTTGTATGAAATACGCTTCAAATGAAGCTGTCCTTTCTTTTGACAAAGAGTGAATGAAAGCCAGTTGTGCCTTCTGTCATTAAAACACCTTTGTCGGGGGATTCTGGTCCCTGAGGCATCACTGATGGAACCTGTAGTGGCCAAATGCAATGCATGCAGCTAGTGTTGAAATTGTGAGACAGGATTTACTGTGAGCATTAACCTAAATGATAGTTCAGCTGCAAAAAAAAAATCAACATTTAGTAGCCCTAACAGTAATAAATGGAGCACTTATCCTCTGAGATTTTGGTTTAGGTCTGGCTGCAGTGGGAGTGCTGGTTCGATTTTAGTAGACAGATGTTAGGCTGCCTTTTTTGCCCTTTGTACTGGACTCATTATGTGCACGATATTTATTAAATGTGAAGCGTTTATCATTTGATTGGAATTTGAAATATGCTGCATTTCTGCTGTTAAGAAAATGAATTCTGGGGGTAATGATGGGGAAAAAGGCTTTTGGTGGAATGTACATCTAAGTATGTTGAACCCAAACGCTCAATATGGGCCAGATGGTCTGCAGTGAACAGCACATTATAAGCAAACCCTTGTGGACTAAGTGGTTGAATCACCTGTTAAGCTTCTAAATAAAGACATTAATACGGTAGAATTTAACTGAAATGGTTTGTTGTATGAAGTATACTTGTGAATAGTTCATGGAAAGAAATGACAATCAGGAGAAGTTTAATTTGCTGTGATTTAGCTACATGAAAAGCTTAATACACTTTGCGTATTCATTTTTGTTTTATTAGTTTTGGTATGTGATGCGTCTTCATTTTCAAGCCAACACATCTTTGAATCCAAATTACATTCAAAACACTGAACTTTTGACTCCAAACATGGTCCCTGTTTCATATCATTACATCACCTTGTTCTGGTGTAGTTATCAGTCAAACACCAGATGTAGGCTAGTGGACCAGAGAGGCAGCATATTGTTCATGCTCTCAGAGAGATTTATGGTCAGAAATATGGTTAATAATAATAATGAAATCATCATGGGCTGTGTACTTTGTTGTCTTAGGCTGAGCCACATCCATCAGTGTATGTAATTAAATAAAAATGTTTGGGCAACATCTGTCAGGGTGAACACTAACCACTCCCACACTGATGGTCTGCCTTAGACACCGGGTCAGCCCCACAGTCTGTAGAGTGGCTGAATGAAAGACAAGCTCATTGGTTGACTGACTGCAGCTGCTGGGTGGATTTCTCCTCCTCTAGTAGCTCTTTCTGTCTTCATTTATTAGGCAGCCCATTCTTCACATCCTTACCTTGTGACTGTTTGACAGTCCAAACAAATGATATCTCAATCTTAGCATTTAAGTATCCATACTTATTATTTCTCTATTCCCTTTGATCTGCTGTCTAATCCTCAAGATTTACAGTTTTACTATTAATAGAATGTCTCTTTATCTACTGCTGTATGTGTAGGTATTTGTGAAATATAGTGCATTTTTTGAATAGGAGGAAACATAATGTGCATTGCCTCTGCAGTTATTCTTTTGAAACACTGCTGCTGGAGGACGTTCTTCTTCACAGGATATTTTTAGTGTAAGAGAAACTGCTCCCTCTCTCTCTCTCTCTCCCTGTGACAAGGGCAAGATTCATAATTTCTGTCAGTACCCATACCCTCAAAACAGCTTTCCAGCAGAGTGTGTAGCCTGGAAGCAGAGCCTATAGCCCCAGGAGTGGGTCAGAGCAGTGAGGCTCATTTTAAAAAGCTGCTAAAAAAAGAAAAGCTCAGTGAAACTGAGAAACTCATATGATATTATATTTACAGGATGGGTTGGATGCCTTTTTGTTTTATCTGAATCCACAACCGCTGCTTGTCTAACACTCTGCTAAGTGAAATAATACAGTGCAAGCCATTTAAAATGTGAGGCTTGTTCATAGTTAGCCTGCTGAACTCAAAATAGCAAAGGTCAGTTCTGCTCACTATAATGTCCGGTGATGGCTACGTTCCGCTGAAGCAAGGTCTAATTAATTTATGAAACGAATGGAGGAAGTTATAATGGCAGAGGTGAAAGCCTTTGACTTATTAATTATTTGAATTATATTCAGGTAGACTCCAGATTCAGTGGGAGCACAAGGACATCTTGCTAAAACTGAAACAGAATATGTTCCCTATAGAAACAAAGGAAAAGGACAATTGTAACATAATTCTTTTGTGCCTGGACGGATGCTATACTTACTTAGGATCAGTGCACAACAAACACATTCTCCTTATCTCAGTGAAGTAGAGGTAATCTGACAGCATGGTGTCTCTGTGGCCTCATATGCTACTTAGATGACACTCTTGGGATGTTAAAAAATATGTAATAATAAATCAAACATATCTTGTACACTGTAACAAAGTGTATTTACGGTTGATTAACGTGCTCCATTGAAGCTCTCTTTATTCTGTTTTTTTATTTAACTTTAAGATATGAAGTACTTTAAGATAGACAAGCAATCATTGTAAATAGAAACAGCTTTCACACTGGTCGAAGATAACACACTTGACCTTGACACGTCCCTCATGTACTACTATACATGTATTTAGTCCTTATTTTGGAGGGACTTAAACAGATTTGGATCCAAAGTGATCATAACAAATTCCCTTGTTTGTTGTAATGTGAAACCGCCATCAGACTGTTTGTGTGTGTTCCAGGAAAACGTAATGGTCTCCAGAGACATGCTTTGGTCCTGCAGGAGACTGACCTTGCTTTCATTCAGACCAGGATAAAAGGCTAATGCCGTGCTCAGAGTGTCAGTGTGGGGATGTAAAAGAGGAGAGGAAAAACAGTGTGGTGTGGAGCAGTTTAGCCAATTAGTATTTCCTCAATGCACACATGCTTTAATCCTGCTGTTCTCAACAGTCCTGAGAACTGCTGACTGTGGTATTACCGTCAGCCCTCCATTCAATGCCACTGACATACTACATGCTGAAATTAAACAACAATTAATGTCCACCAGGCTCAAGATAATATGCTATATTAAATGCCAATTCAGTATATTTGTGAGGTTAGTGAAGGCTGCAGCCACAGTATTTTTCTGCAGCTTAACGGGCTATTACTTTTGAGCTTTTAGTTTTTTTCAATTGCATCACCGCTTGTTAAAATCTAAATGTCATTCTTTATGGCAGGTGTGCTTGCTTTGGAGTCATAATACTAATCTGCCCTTTATCCCAGCATGGATGTTTTATACTCAGTGTTAACCACTGCTGTTTTGTTGAAGGAAGTCAAAAAGGTGTTTGTATCTGCTTCTACATTTTTCTTTTCTTTAGAAAATGCAACCAAAGCACCTTGTTTACCAGAAAATCATTACAGTTCCTCCCCTGATCTCACACTTTAATTGGCTGACCTTGAAAGTGCAGCCTGTGTGGGAATTGTAAAGACTTGGTCCTTACACTCACACACACACACACATACACACACACACACACACACACACACACACACACACTCTATATATATATATATATATATATATATATATATATATATATATATATATATATATATATATATATATATATATATATATTTCCCCTGGATTAATTAATAAGTAATAGCTTTGGAGTATAATGACTAAAATTTATGCCATTTAAAATTTGTGTCAGTCACATGGCAGATATCTTGTGCAGTGTGGGCAATGCAGTCAGATCAGTTATTACATTTTTTAGTGTGACATTTTCCTAGATATTAAGGTGAGAAGCTGAAATACTTTTATAATGCTAAGCTGACTTGTTCCACATTCTAAGTTCTTTAAAAGTAGCATATTTTTTTGATAATATCTGTTCTTTGGTTAAAATTCTGATCAGATTTTAACAAAAGATCTGTGAAAATAACTTGGACGACAGCTAATGCTACCATCAGGTACATCCTAGCAAACATTACATTAGCTGGTAAGTACATTGAAAGTTGTTTCGTATAAAACATGGACATTGTCTCAGTGGAGTCACACGTGAGTTCCCAAAGTCAAACAATGGTGGCCGTCGTTTTGGAGAACTTGCTGAAGCTGAAGCAAACAAATGACTACAGTGTATAGTTTCTTGTATAAATTGAGTCCTGTTGAGTTGCCTCCTGGTTGTCGTGTGACAAGCTGGTGCAGTAATCATGGCAGTTCTTCCTCTCTGAGCTGCTGCTAGTATCACAGTCAATCATCAGAGCTCTATCCTCTCCAGATGGCTCCTCCTTTCTGTGGTCTCTATTGAATTGTCCATGTTTAGACTCCTCAGCAAGCTGCTCTTTGGCCAATTTCATCTCCTAATATTTAGAGTAGGGACCAAGATTAACTCAAACCAGGGCTTTTTTTCTGATCATGATCAGGGAAGGCTGTTTCAGAATGACATTGTAAGCCCACCTAGTGACCCAAGAAGGGTAATAAAACATTAGATTCAGTAGATAATCACACATGCAAGTCATACCTCATTACTTTCCTCTCAGAATTGAATCAATCTATGTTTGAGAGCAGAGCTCCTGAAGAGTTTACTGCATTAAAGTGTTTGCATGAGGATTGTAATGAAAAATGTGCTCTCACACTACTTAAAGCTCAGGGATTATCATTATCCTCCGGGGTTTCATCATGTGGTCTCTGCTGTACTTACAGTCTGAAGTGACTGATGTTCCCCGTGACAAATACTTAAGTGACTAACAACAGGTCTACACTTATCTTTAGCAAATACCTGTTGTCTTTGGTAGAGATGCACTTGTCTGAGAAGACATCAGACAACCTCACCAGAATCCAAACAATCTATTCTCTCTCTGTCTCTGTCTCTGTCTCTGTCTCTGTCTCTCTCTCTCTCTCTCTCTCTCTCTCTTACTTTGTGTGTGTGTGTGTGTGTGTGTGTGGTTATTGTGAGCCTGCATATGTGCCCCTGTTTTGCCTGCCATGTTGTCTATCTGGTGTCTCAAGCTGCTTCACTACAAGAGAGTATCTGCACAAGAACCTCTCAACAAAAACTCAGTGGGGCTCCTTGATAAGCCTGCATTCAGGAGAGCTCGTGCAGCGCCATTACCTCTTCCTCTTTCTGCCGCTCTTCCTTACTTTTTGCAATGCAACTACAGTGGGGAGAGCGAGGACTTGGAGGGGAACACATGGCCATGACAGAGACGCAGTCACAGGAGGGCTCATTCACAACTTCATCATTATAAAGAATTTAGATTTTCTCTGCTCTGGTTCAAAAGAGGGCCTGTGGATGAGCGGTGAATCCTAGCCACAAAAAAACTCTTTGTCTCCAAGCGAGCTCAGATCTGAATCGTGTCAGTGTGACAGCTTGAACTTTTGCCTTTTTATCCAGCTGTGGGAGGAAACACCAAAATTCCTCATGTTTTAAAGCAGAATTTGGGTTGTAATTCAGCAGGAAGGATAATAGATCAAAGCAGAAGTTGACAGCAAAAACAAAACAAAAAGTTTAAATATATGATTTTAAAACTATTATGTTTACAGCTGAGTCAGTTTTATGCTTAAGTACTAAAAAACTCATTGCTGTTGTAAAAGTGATATTACTCAAAAGATCTTTGGGTTTTGGACACCATTACTCCAGTAAAACAAAAGCAGTGTGAATATGCATAGCTTGAAAATGAAAACAATCATTTTTCTATGCTTTGAATACAGTTATATCTCCATTACTTCACACGAGTGTACTGGGGTTGACCAATTATCAGGTCTGATATTCTCCATTTGGTAGATAATTTGTATAATTGTTTTATTTAACTGGTCACTGATAAAAAATAATAATAATAATAATAATAATTGGTTGAAAATCCAATACTTAAGCTTTTCATGAACCCTTCGATGATGGTTTTTAAGAAGTGACATAGTTATCTTTGAAGCTCTTCATGCACTCTTTCTTAAACAAAGCCATCATTAGATTTTCCTCTCTGATGTTGTAAAGTAAGAGGCAAAAGCCACAAGGATATAGATATATTGATGTCCCAGTTCATCATGTTCAGCTCTCCAACCATTCAAGCCAAGGTCAAGAAGAGGAGAAACCCAATGCAGTCTCTCTCCTCTTCTTGCACGTACTCGGCCCAGAATACCTGAATTGATTCACTCTAATTGCAACATGTGACAAAGGAAAAAGAAACACCCACTGATTTATTTCACGGTGAAGCCTGCTTCTAGGGGAGAGAGTAAGCTAGGGGATGAGCGGATAATGATACAGAGCTGGAATGTCATTTTCTGTGTTTTGACTCAGCTCCTGTTATTCTTGATGATTAGAGGGATTTGCACTTGTGT
This sequence comes from Labroides dimidiatus, assembly GCA_030710495.1. NCBI lineage: Eukaryota > Metazoa > Chordata > Actinopteri > Labriformes > Labridae > Labroides > Labroides dimidiatus. The sequence goes on from CM061147.1 coordinate 17,791,579, forward strand.
CTTTTTTTCTGCTCAAAGGTTATGTCTTTTGCCTTGGTTCAGCTAATGCTACACACACTGCAGTCAGGCAGGCGATGTCGACTCTGTACATTTAACCCTTTCACATCAGGATGGAGATAATAACCAGTAGCTGCTGGCTTCTACGTCCAATTCTACAGATAGAAATTTCCCAAAAGAGTTAAATGGGAAGACATTTTCAAACCTTTCTGCCCTTGACACTTTGCTGTCACGCTCAAACTCAACTAATCTAACTCCAAACTGAATAGGTTTTCTTTTTTCATGTCTTCCAGGTGCGTAGGTCGTGAGGCCATTACACTACCCACCAAGATGGTTGCTTTGTCGCTCAAGATCTGCGTACGTCAGTGCAATGTAGTGAAGACGATGCAGTTTGAGCCCTCCACGCCTGTGTATGATGCATGCAGAATCATCAGAGAGCGAGTCCCAGAGGCCCAGACAGGCCAAGGTTTGTGGATGACTGATAAATGTAAATCACAACAAGGAAATCCATAGGAAACTACATTTGCACGCTGTGTTTTTGCTCCAGCATCAGATTACGGCCTCTTCCTGTCTGACGACGACCCCCGGAAAGGAATCTGGCTGGAGTCTGGAAGAACCCTGGACTACTACATGCTGCGAAACGGAGTAAGATTAAGTCATGTAGTGTGGGGTGGAGAGCTGTCACTGTGGGTTATCATCTTTTGAAGTGATTTACATTTCAGAGTGGGTCCTGAGGTATTTTTGCCTCACTGCTTGTTGGGTAGTTTTCTATCCTTGACTGTTCAGCTGGTTGTGAATGTCACTGCTCTCCCTCTCTTGTTTTCTCAGGATGTCTTAGAGTATAAGAAGAAGCAAAGGCCTCAAAAGATCAAAATGCTGGATGGTGCAGTCAAAACCATCATGGTGGATGACTCCAAAACAGTTGGGGAGCTGCTTGTCACTATATGCAGTAGAATAGGTATGATTGTTCTGCTTATTGCTTTAACCTCTTCATTTTATGAAATGTCCTGTGATCCCTTAATTTTAATCCCATTTGCTGCTTTCATTTTCCCTAACCCTATTTATATCAGCTCTGTTATTGCCTGTACCTCAGCACTACCGCAGTGTTTTTGAGTGTTGGAATAAGGGAATAGAATGGACGATGAAGTTTGTCAAGACAGTTGTCCGAGGCTTTAATTATTCAACCTCAGTGTTATTTTTAGTGTGAGTCATGCCACTTGACCTCTTACTGAGCTGCACTGTTACTTTGTTTTTCTGTAATCCTGTTTCTGTAAAGCACATTGGATAATTAATGTAAGCTTGATAAAGTCCTAATCTTTTTTGTGTAGAGCACACTGGGCATGATTTATCAAGCTCAAACAAGCTTGTTTGGGATAAACACTAAAGAGTTCTTCCTAATGCCTCTCCTGTCACAGACGTGTTCCCTAAGCGGTACATTTCAATTATAATGGACCACTATCAAGCTCAATTGGGTGAGGAGAAGAGGGATGTGTGCCTGGCAGATAAATTTATTGGAAAATGTTTGTTTGGAGTAGCTCTTTTCTGCTTGGCTTCTTCCCCTCCTCTTCTGCCATTTTTGTTTGTTGGCTCCTCTCCAGCTTTGCTCGACTACTGCTTCAAAGCCGAGTGAAAGAGATAAAAAGGGAGTGCGAGAGAATTGCAGAAAGAATTTCTCTATCTCAGCCATAAGTCATTGTGCTGGTGTGAGGTCTCTCCTCCTCTCGAGAGTTCCCTGGCTAACTTTTTCCCTTTTCAGGAATCACCAACTATGAAGAATACTCACTGATTCAAGAGGTGACGGAAGAAAAAAAGGAGGATGGGATGGGGACGTTGAAAAAAGACAGAACACTGTTGCTGCGAGATGAGAGGAAGATGGAAAAGCTCAAAGCCAAACTACACACGGATGATGACTGTGAGTGTGGGCTTGAAAAACCTCTAGAAATTTGGTTAAGTTCTTGATAACTTAATGCTTTTTTTTCTTGTTTTCTCATTGACAAGCCTTACTCTACTTCATCAAGAGAAAGTGTCATATCACTAAAGTTTAATTTACTCCAAGGAAATATCAATTTAATGGAATTAGCACAGTCATCTTTTCCCCTGAGGACACCAATTTAATCTAGAAACGTTTCCTCCCGCTTTGGCTAAAAACCTATTTTTTCCTCTCAGAATAAAGAAATGCAAACGACATGTTTAGAACCTGTTTAGATTTTGTCTTCTCTGCGATTAATTTGTTAGATTATTGTCTGAGCTGATCTATCTGCCAGAAGGTTCAATCACTGGTTTATCTTATCATCAGTATCTACTTCTGCTACCATCTTTTCAAAGTGAAAGTCTATTCATTTGACTACATGTGATAACACAGTGTGTGCGTGTGTGTGTGTGTGTGTGTGTGTGTGTATTGATTGGACAGTGAACTGGCTTGACCACAGCAGGACCTTCAGAGAGCAGGGGGTGGAGGAAAGCGAGACTCTGCTGCTCAGAAGAAAGTTCTTCTATTCAGACCAGAATGTGGACTCGAGGGACCCTGTCCAGCTAAACCTCCTCTATGTTCAGGTACACCAGATATACACAAGCATACCTTTGTGCTGGTGCAGCAATAAACAGAGAGACAATGACCTTCTGTTCTCTCATATTTTTTGCTGCCATGGTTTGCAGTTTTTTTGTGAGTAGTGTGTTGTTGTTTGGGGTTTTTTTATGAAGAGGAAAAACAACATTTGGTTCTCTGTTTATTTTGTACATGTGGTCTGTTCCAAACAAACTAAACTGGCTGTAATGTCATGTCAAAACCTTTAGTTAACAATGCCTTGTGATTCTCAAAAGTTACTTACTTTTTGCAATCTAACAGATAATAAACAGAGATCTATAAAAGAAAACAGTGTTCCATTAAAACATTAAAAAGCTCTAATAGTCAGTTAAAAAGGAGCTGAAAGAAGCTTCAATGTCTTGCAGAGCCAAGTGGAACTTAATTGTGGCTTGCTTATTTAAGTTTTTAATTCACCAAAAACATTTTCACTTTAAATAAGGTCATTTGATTCAGAGTAAATTTAAAGATAGGGATGCACAGAAATGAAAATGAATAAAATGAAGAAACCAAGGCAGAAACACTGGAAGAAATTATTATGCCAATTATTAGCACCAATGCATAAATTAATATGATTAAAAAGAAAAAATGAAGACGAATAAAAAGAATAATGCAGTCTTCACAGAGATGCCCTGGGAGAGCTTTAAAAAAAGGCATTATACTGACATTATTTTCAGTGCTCGTCTGTGTGTGTGTACACTCCTCAGTCTGTGTGCATCAGGGTGGAACTCTGCCGTACGCGATACAGAGAGCAGAGGAGAGTTGTTATTGCATGACCATCCCATCATGTAAATGAGATAAACAACATAAGGCTGAAATTTTTCGGTGGCCGAAATTTTAAGTGCATCCCTAGTTTTATGAATTTGTTCACTACAGATACGCATCTCCTCCCTACTAGCACATATCAATGCTGTTTGTTGGGCCATTTGCCTGACTTTGACTTTAATATTGCAAAATGTTTTAGTAAGTATATTCAAGGATAGTTAAGAATAGTCTGTGGGTATACTATGCTAGCTTAGTAAGTTGTTATGTTAGCTTTGTAACATCACATTGTTATTAGACTTTTGTTTAGACACACTGCAAGAATGAAAATCTAAGCAAGTGTTTGTCTTATTTTTAATGAAAATTGCCTCGTTGCACTGAATGTGAGCCACATTCGACTGACAGGTCCAGGAAAATATCGCATTTCAACATATTAAAGAAAAAAAAAAAGACATATTGCTTGAAAGAGTAAAAAAATCTGTGGGATACTTGTTTAGTTTCTTGTATTGAGACATTAATTGTATTTCAAAGGTTTTCTGAGGTTCTGTTTGCAAATGACAGTATCCTTTTCCAATAAAACTGTATATAAAAAATCTGCTGATCAGCAAGATCGTGGATTTTATTTTTAAATCTGGGGTTTCCTTTTGCAAAATGTAAATACAAATCTGTAAGAATTTCCTGTATTTTACCTATTAGTAGTTATAAATGTAGGTAACCTGCTTTCTCCACAGATTTTTCTGATTTAGTCCATTTAAAAACACAAGCAGGTTTGTAGATTTATACTTATAATTTGTCTTGGTTTAGTATCATCCGGATGAGGCACTGTGTGTTTAGTCAGTATCTATGTGATTCTTTATATGAGCATGTCAGGGCTTCGCTCAGCAGGGCCTTCTCACACAGTTTTGTAAACCAAAGGAGCCCTGCTGGCAGCAGAGAGCTCCCCGGGGGGGGGTCAACTCAGTCTGGTACGGCACTAGTCAAGGTTGGTTGCTCCACACATCACGACATTCAAATGAGTCCCTTTAGCCTGGGGAGAAGAACTCCCCACTGACAGATTAACTCAAACAGGGAGTGTGTGGAGTTTCTGAAAACACACTTGGCATGGAAAATAATCAGGGTATTGATACGTTACTAACATGAATGTTGCATGCCTTCCCACGCAAATGCTGTGCAGAAACAGCACTCACAGATAAATATCTATATATATAAATGTATATACCCTGCTTGAAATATGTATAGCTGTTCAGCACTGACTTCTCCGCTGCTGCTGATGCTTTGGGAGTTCCTGAATATGTTCATAAAAGACATCCAGCCACCCACCCTCTCAGCTGCTCTCCTCCCTTCTATCTGTCTATTCTTGTTTTTATCACTTTTTTTTCACCCTCTGTTTCCTTCCCTTTCAGCTTGCCTGTCTCCACTCCCTCTCCATCTCCTACACATTCTGACATAATCGCACACATCCCCACCCTGTTACCCTGGCACACATCACAGCACAGTGCACATCATGCTCTCCTCTCGACACACACTCATATTTCCTTTCACAATAACAACCCCGCCCCCTGCCCCTGCCTCTTTTTGCCTTTTCTTTTTTTTTTTTACTGCCCTTCCTCATCCATCTCTCCCTCGTTTTCTCCCTGACAAACACTGGGATTGTTACTCAGGCAGATTTGTTTGAAAAGGCCAAAGAGAGCCAGAGGAGGGATCTTTAAAAGAGTGGAATGATCCCCATTTCTGTCTTTTTTTCACTGCTTGTTACGCCCTTATTTTCCTCTCTTGCATCCTTCATCATTTACAATTCCAGTAATTCTGAGAAACTCTGCAGCATTGAGTAATTGGTTTCAGATTTTGCAGATGATGACATTATAGTTGACATTTCTTTGACAGAGGATCCCTGTCAATCAAGGATGACCTCAAATGTTTATCAATGAGTTGTTGATTTCATGAATTCAGACCTACCCACCCAACCACACACACACACACAACCACACACACATACACACACACTGTCTAATGAAAGCTTTGCCAATAACAGACACTAATCTCTTTTTTTTTTCTTTTACTATGCTGCCACTCCCCCTGTCATGTATTTGTGCTAAGACGCGGATAAACCAACACAGCAGCAGCATCACTGTGTGCTGTTTCAAAAGTATACTATTTATAACATAAAGGAGTGACAGAAGGAGAGATTTTCTTCAAAGTATTCTGTATCTATTTTCTAACTATTTAGGCTGAGACCTGCCGTCCTGAGGACTGTGATCATTAACACCGATTTTTGTTTTTCTTAGTTATGCAGGGTTTTTAAGTAGTCTTAGCCCTTCAAGTGTTTGTGAAGCTTTTTTGCCTTATGGGAAAACGATAGCAAAGAGAAATAGACAAGAAAAAAGTTTAAAGGTTGCATTTGACATTGTAGCTTCCAGAGCTGACAGTATATCTGTAATTCATTCTTTAATCTCTTGATGACAGTTGTAGCGAATTTGTGACATATGCATCCCAGTAATGCTTATTGATATATACACACACACACACACACACACACACACACACATATATATGTATATATATATATATATATATATATATATATATATATATATATATATATATATATATATATATATATATATATATATATATACACACACTCACCATATAAAATACATAATTTACATAATTGTAAATTAATTCAGGCAGTAAGTGGTTAAACTGGAATATTTGTCTCCACAATGAAACTTTATCATCTTAGCTATTTGAATTCATTTAGTTGTTAAATACCTCTCTTTATTTATTGATTTATACACAACCCTCCCAATTGAACACTGGTGATTAGTGAGTTGGATCCCTTTGTCAGCATTTTTTTAAAGGCTGTTACACTCAGTGTGCTCTGTTGGGCCATGGTGGACTGGTTGACCTCAGTGTTTTCAGCCTCTGGGAGTATGTGTCACAGCTTCTGATGTCTTGTGATTTGCTCCCACTCATGCAACACTGAAGCTATTTATATGTCCTAGTACCAGTGCTTGTATCATTGGCTAATTCAGCTATGAGAGATTGTAAGTATGTTAGTGGTTGAATTAAAAGGCCATTTTGACAGAATAGAAACATGTACCTGTGACCAGGTAGCACTACCCATATGATTTTCTGTTTTGTATTATGTAAAACATATATGTTTGTGCCCTTTAAATGAAACTCTGAATTGATTATGGTTGTGATGTGTTGTTAATGAGTACGGCTTGTTGCATTTAGCTGTTTAATTGTACAGCTGTGTTGCTTTCTTCTTTTATCATAACCTTTATGACCGGGTTAAATATTTGATAAGGCTTGGTCAAAATTCAACACAATGGATTTATTCTCAACTGCAGGTACAACCTGATGAGATCCTTTATATCAAATCAACCTTAAAAAAGGAATCTGGCACTATTAATCTCTTTCTGTTAGATCTGTGGCAAAAATATTAAGTTAAGTATTAAGTTATTGAACACTTTGGCAAAGCCATTAGCGTTTGTCATCAGCTGGTCTTGAGAGTTAGGAATAATGACAGGTATGGTAGCAGATTTGAAGCTAGTGGGTCACAACCAACTTTGATAAGTGGGAAAAAGAGCTAGATCCTGTCCTTCAGTTCATACAAGCACAGCAGAGCTGGAGAGTGGGGAGTGTAGCTGATTGCTACAAGAAAATTTGAATTACTGGAACACTTTGTGAAACATGCTGCTGCATACCTTTGGCCAGGACACTCTTGTAAAAGAGATTTTTAATCTCAAATGGCTTCATTCACAACATCTTCTTCAGATTTTTCTTAAATGTATCCTTAAGAGAGTTTATGTCAGAGTAATAAAGGGTTCTGAAACAGCAGAATTTTTATCATTCATGTCTTAAACTGATGTCTTCGTTAGTTTAAATCCATGTTCTCAGTTAGCATAGGTATACACCCCTCAAATGCCCATACAAGAACATGAGACTGCAGTGCAATGTGCCCACATAGAACTCAGATGGGTTAGAGAGGAGAAGTGAGGAGACATATGGAATGCACAAAATGAATTTTAAGTTGACTGAGCACAGGACTCCAAGTAAATGCAAGATAATTAAGTTGTTTTAAAATGGAGGTAGAGCTGCTGGAAGTGAAACAACCGGATTTACTCTTTTACTATGTAATCTGGTTTCGGGAGAGAGTATCGGAAAATGTATTTAATAATATCACTTATTCAGAGAACACTATCATCGGAATAGCTGAGATGTAACCAGAAAAGGATGAAGTGAAATGAAAAGTTTGATCTTAAATATGAAGGGAGAAGGGGTGCAGACGGTCTAGTGGTCTAGGTTACACCCCATGAAGTTTGCCGAGAGGGTGTCAGTGTCATTCCGTGTCATTCCCCACTCTCATCCTCTTTCCTGCTCTATCCACTTTTCTCTCCTATTTTATAAAAGCCATGAGAACCCCATTAAAAATAACTTTAAAAATCTGAAGGCGAAGCTGCTTGAGACAGAAGAGACGTTTCCACATTTTCTCTGTAATCAACACAATTTTAAAGGGATTTTATTTTAAAAGCTGTCACTGCAAAATTATTTTAACTTTTTAGATTAGTAAACACCTGTGTGTGAAGGCCATCAACTTTTTTTTAGCTGTATAAATAAATTATTTTGAATTAGTGAGATGTTCTTCATTCATTCCTCAATTGGGTAAAAAGAAAGATAGCGATGCTAGATAAGTAAACATTATCCCTTAGTTATCAGTGCCTGACATGTCAATAGTCATGATCCTGACCAACTACAATCTGTATGCTTGTAATTATTCCACATATGATCATTTCCAGCTAAGTAAGAAATCAAACATTCTGTGTTTTCAACATTTGCAGTTTTAGGGTTCAGATCATTATTTCTGTCATCTGAATAATTATATTTTACTGGGATCTGAAGTTGAGGACACATCTAAACCTGCATAAAGTTAATATCTTACATTACACAAATCCTGTAATGGAGAGAGTGTACCAGTTTATAATGGGATGCTATGAAAATAAATTTTCCTGTAGTGTTGAAACCATACGTAGATATGCAAACACACCATCAGACCACACCTTGACTGTCATAACAACATGCTACCTTACTTTGATATTTTACTCACTACATCTCTGCAGGACAGATTGTAAACTCATTGTAAACCCTCTTGCAGCCCAGAGCCTTTTTCCATTTTCCTAAGTTGGGCCTTTTTGATGAAATCATAACCCTTTACGACAACTCTGCAGCCACCAAACAGTACTGACTGTAAAATTTAAACTTTAACATCTTGTCCTCCCGTTATTCCCAGTATCTCACACAATAACACAATCTTGTGAACAGAGTGTACCACAGTGAATGGCATGTGTGAGGGCTAATTTTAGAGCACCTTCTTGTATTCTATGAGAGCTCCACTGTGAATAGCACTGGGGAAAGGACTTGATTGTGAGTGGAGGAGATTGTTGTCCTCATTACAGCAGTAAGCTGCTGCTTAGTTTTTCATTGATGTAATGGGACGGAAGAATGAGCCGGGGTCCACGCCGTACACTGATATGCTAATGCTAAAAGCAATGATGGGGCCATTCTCACTGATAGCTAGGCCTCTCAGCTTTTGGAGCCATTAATTTTGCAGCAGTGAACTAGAAAGAGGAAGTGAGAGAGGGCAGAGAGACACCGAGGCAGATCTGACTGCCCCCTGGAGAAAACAGCAGACACTGACATCCATTTGAAAGATGTCAACAATGGCTTCTCCTTTTCCATCCAGCTAAATGCTGAAGATAATGTAGACAGTCTGAAAATGCATCGAAACATAAGTGATGTCTCAGCACCAGCAACAGAAAAACACATGCCTTCCATTTCTCCACATCGTATTTGGGGCCCACTCTGTAATGCAAATTGGATTTTGTGAAAGTCTGATGCATTTCTCTAATGAGTTCTCTGTTTTAATGACACATAATGGAGCTGTGATGACAAACTGTAAGAGCTGCTACATCTGAAAGCAAGCAGAATAACTTCTGTGTCACAAACAAATCTTTTTTGTCTCCCCTGCGTGGATAAGTCCCTGCTCTAGAAATATACTTCATCATTTAGTTAGATGATATCCTCTCTGAAGCCAGGCTGCATTCAGAGCACACAGTAAAATGCTCATTATGGAGCTGTGTAGGCTAAAGTTAGGATAACTCATGCCTTTGTAGTCCCTTGCTTCAAACTCACTCCACCCCACCACTTTCCCCCCAACCCTCTCATCATGTCTCCTTCAGGCGAGGGATGATATATTGAACGGATCCCACCCCGTCTCCTTTGATAAAGCCTGTGAGTTTGCAGGGATCCAGGCTCAGATCCAGTTTGGACCCCACGCTGAGCACAAACACAAACCTGGGTTCCTTGAGTAAGTATTTTTTTTCCTCAAACATGCATTAACAAACACATTTGTAATAAAACGATACTCTGTTTGTGGTTTCATATGCTACTACCGCAGCTGTGCATACACAGTGGTTATCTCCAGGCTGTTGCTTCAGGGATTTCCTTCAGTGGAAAGCTCAGGGGTGATGTCAGCTGTTACAACTGTTTTCTGATATGTAGGCAGTAGGGCAAGAATGACCTCATATGTTGAGGTATGTTAACAGAAAAGGAAATGCCTGTAGCTGAAAAGGGTAACCGTGTTAAATTGTCATTTTTTTCCTCTAGCCTGAAGGAGTTCCTGCCTAAAGAGTACATAAAGCAAAGAGGGTCAGAGAAGAAAATATTTCAGGTATGTCCATGGCATAGCTTATATGTTGCATTTAAAGAAAATGATGTGTTTGAAACTTTGGACTGTGCCTGTGGGAATTATAGTAATCTGTTCCCTGTTGAGGTATAAATTGGCATAATGCAAAACATGTAGATCACAGATCACATAGCATCTGTAATGATCAGCTTCGGTGGAGAAATAACCGTTGTTCTTTGTCCAGGATCATAAAAACTGCGGGGAAATGACGGAAATTGAGGCAAAAGTAAAATATGTGAAGCTCGCCAGGTCGCTGCAGACATATGGAGTGTCCTTCTTCCTGGTCAAGGTAAGAACTGAAACCAGAAAGTTCAAACATATTACATGAACTGGATTTATGAGTACATCAAACCATATGATCAAAGACAATCTGCAGGGTCTAGTGGTTAGGTTGTGCGCTCCATGCACAAAGGCTGTAGCCTACGAGCAGGCGACATGGGTTGTATCCAACCTGTGGCCTCTCTTCTACATTTCATTGTTTTCTGATCCATCCATGGTCCTGCCTTGAACGAACAATGACATAAAAGCCCCCCAAAAAATTCATCATAGCACAAATTATTCGCATTAATACATGAGATCTTAAAATGCAATGACGTCCCTGACACAGTCAGCTGCAATCAAATGATCTTACAGGTGGTCAGCAAACCCCAAACCCTGCCAAATTTATCAACATTCTGCTCTAATGGTTTTAGCACTTTCAAACTTTCTTTTTAAATATTTTTTGGGGCATTTATGCCTTTATTTAGAGGACAGGACAGTGGATAGAGGGGGAAACAGGGTGAGAGAGAGTGGGGAGTGACATGCAGGAAAGTAGCCACAGGTCAGACTCGGAACCCGGGCCGTCTGCGTATATGGAGCGCGACCTTAACCACTGCGCTCCGCACTTTCAAACTTTCTGAATGCTTGTTGAAAACACAAAAAAACCCATTGTCCCAGAAATTAGAGGTTTCTGACATATTTGCTCTCTCTGAAAAACCTCACTTCTGTCCTGTTATAGTTTAGAGGAAAAGAGGAATAAAATTGCAGCATATAAGCAGAATAAAGTCTCACCATCAGGTTATAAAAGCTGACCGACAGAAGCCCATTTAGTAACTCACATGCGAGGGGGGGGCACTCTGAGAGAGGGGGGAAAGAGGAGGAGAGCAGGGTTAAGATTTTCTCTGTGTGCCAGCATGTGAACAGAAGTGTGTGTGTGTGTACAGGAACTGTCTGTGTGTGATGAAGAGTACAGTGATGGAGATTTCGAGACTCTGTTAAATAATTTACTCCAGCTGCACTCTCTGTTTGATGCTAGCAAAGCAACAGCACAGACCTGACTGTAGAAGCAAATCTCAGTTTATTGTTACATTCCATTTTCCATCTGCCAGACTTTAATTACTGTATGTCTAAGGTTGAAAGCTCTTCTTCCTGCAAACTTTACAGATATGGAAATAACTAACGTGGGAAATCAATAACTTTGTGTGTATGTGTGTGTGTGTGTGTGTGTGTGTGTGTGTTTCCTGCAGCCATGCATGTAAGTGTGCACAATATACAGCCCCCTTTCTATTGTGATCCCCTGCACATGAAAATTTTCTCCATGAATGATCAAGGTTAAGCAAATTGAAATAATTTGATACGCCAGCTGCACACTTCAGATTAGAAAATCAAACTTCCTGCTTCTGTAGAGCCTTGATTACTGTGACGTTCAAGCAGCACAACCTAAAACAATGTGGGTTTTTAATAAACCTTTGTATAAGGCTATCATGATCACTCACATAATGTTATCTGTCCTTGTGTTTAAGAGCCCTGAACCTCGAAGCAGCTCCACTTTTTGGCCTTTGTTTGATACTGAGAGCTCTCCATTTAGACCTGCTGATAAAAACAGGAAAACAAAAAAAATAGCCTTGAGACAGAAATGTACATGAACTCACCTGTCTCTTCAAACAGCTAATTTTTGTGTCATCCTCTGCGCCCATGGAGGGGAGCCAAGTGTGGGCTCAGTCTCTGAAGTGAGCAGTAATAGTTTTCCAGAGTGGAGTGCACTGGAGCCGGTCAGGCAGAGCGCTGGGTGGAAGCACCATGCTGGTGTGCTGACAGTGTCTAAAGCCTGTGGAGACCCTGTTCAATAAAGCAGCCGTTAAACAAGGCTGAACTCTGCTGGGTCACTTCACAGCTGCCCTTCTCCGCCTCCATTTGGGGCTTAAAGCCACGGACACAGCATGTGTATTACCATCACACCAGCAGTATGGCACAACGATTTTGCATTTGCACCTTCAATGAATCATCTGTGTAGGTGTTTCACACCGACTTAATGTTGTCTGATGTTTTTTCTATTCGACAGGAAAAGATGAAGGGTAAAAATAAGCTGGTCCCGCGGCTGCTCGGGATAACCAAAGAGTCAGTGATGCGAGTGGATGAGAAGACGAAGGATGTGGTGCAGGAGTGGCCGCTGACAACAGTGAAGAGATGGGCTGCTTCCCCCAAGAGCTTCACCCTGGTACTGTGCAACTCTCTGCCTCAGTCCCACGTTGCACACTCCTAATCCTGCACACATATTCACGTATTCTGTGCACGCTTGGATTTACACAGCACTGTATCACCTATTCAATCTTCTTCTAGTTTTCATTTTCCAGCACAAACAGAGTCCTTCAAAAAATGCGGAGACCTCAGACTCCATGATTGAATGTTTTCAAAATTCCAGCTGGCTATTTCATCCGAGTTAACAATAGATGCCCAGGGAAAATGTGCAACATTTGGATGTTTTATTTATCTGAAAGCATTTTCAATGTTCTTAACCAGCTGTTGGCAGCAGTGCTGTCTGTTTTCACTTTTATATCAGAGAAGAGCGCTACATTTAAAGATTAATAGATTATGCAGATTGGAGAAAATACTCTACGGTTTATTTGCCAACATTGATTTAAGCTAAAATTATTCACCCTTACATTTCTGCATAAAGCTTTGAAGTGAGTTATGAGATCCACTACATCTTACTTTTAATCAGCTCTTTAGAGGAATAGCATGCACTGTAGAGGCCAGTCTGTTTTTCTTCTTTATTAAGGGAAGAAATAAGAAAGGTTCGCCAAGTGTATTCCAAACTTCAACCTAGCAAGGCATTTTTGTTTTATCTGTGTGCAGAATATAAGACTTGGATTTGGTATGGGATGTTAAATCATTTCTAAAGACATGCGATAAAGTGCTGGCCTGAATCTCTACTGTTTTCAATGCCTCATTAAGGATTTTGGCGAGTACCAGGAAAGTTACTACTCGGTCCAGACGACAGAAGGAGAGCAGATATCCCAACTTATCGCTGGATACATTGATATTATTCTTAAGAAGGCAAGTACTGAAATATTCAGTGTGAAAGCACCAATTAATACAATGCACAGCACATCTACTTCTCCATACATGTACCCTGCATAACTGACTGTGATGCCTGTTATTCTTCTCCTAACAGAAGCAGAGTAAGGATCGCTTTGGCCTTGAGGGAGATGAGGAATCCACCATGCTGGAGGAATCTGTATCCCCTAAGAAGTGAGTAATATGAGATGTATTTTTTTATATACCATATTTCCCGCTCAGTTTTAGAGTGAGTGCTTGAGACTGAGCTGACTATTTTCGTTCACCGAGCACAGTTTAAATATTTCTCGTGAATTTAAACCTCACGGTTTAACTGTGCATGTAATTACATTTCTGCCAGCTGGTTTTAGTGCCCTGAACAAAATTGATATTAGAATTAAACCACAAAACCGCATTTTGAATTTAAAACATTCACACCAATAGTCTTGATATACTCCAGGCTACAATTTATTGAATTACCGCCTTGTCTTTTCTTTATTTGGGAAGCAGAACCCAAAACCAGCCTCAGGGTAAGGCCACCAAATAATCAATTTCCTACCTACTAGAAAGTTGCACCATTTGGAAATTAAGACATCATGCAGGTCATGATATCAACTCATTTGGAGCTGTTATATTCAGTAGTTTTAATCTCTCAGTTGGCTTCCATCCCTCCTAAGTTTCATAATGTAATTAAGTAACTGATGCAAATAAAGGTAATGCTGACGCTTCCATCACACAGAGCTCAAAAATTGAATGCCACTGGAGATCCACATGGCTCAGAGCAAGCCATTCGCTAGCAGAATGGGGCATCATATTCCCGCTGCTTATGGGCCAATTGACTCATGTTGTGGTTCCTCAGCACAAAAACATAATTGCTGCCTCTCAAAACAAGCCATAATTAACCATTAGAGTCAGGAGCATCTGTTGAGCTGGGCAGGAAGACATCTTTCCGTGCAGTATTTTCTCTGACAATGCCCGCTCACTGTGGGAACATTTGTTAGCATGACAATTGTTTTAACGATAATTTTGTGACAGTTGCATTATCAGCTGGAGAAAATCAGAATTTAAAAAGCCACATCACTGCAAATCACATCGCTGTTGTAAGACTAGTGTTTAAAAAGGTTTGTTTATGATACATGTGTTTGTCTCAAGAGTAATGAATTAGATTACCTCTGTTCTCTGAAGTTCAGCATCTATTTTGTTTCTCTTTCTACCATTTTAGGTCCACAATTTTGCAGCAGCAGTTTAACCGAGTGGGTCGTGTGGAGCACGGCTCAGTAGCACTCCCAGGTATAATTCGTTCTGGGTCCGTAGGAGGCCCTGACACCTTCAATGTGGGCACGATGCCCTCTGCACAGCAGCAGATCACCACAGGGCAGATGCACAGAGGACACATGCCCCCACTGGTGAGTAAAAATTCACATCTCTTGCAAGAAAACACATTGTCCTGGACAATATTTCATCAAACCTGCGTCAGCAGTTTTTAACATTACATCTTCCATCCAGTTCTGGGCTAATCTGAGCCATTAAAGTAAGACATGAGGACAAAACTGAGCTGAAAAGATTCTACTTTGTTTTTTTTTTTTAAAGTAGCATTTAGGTTTATTGTTCTCACATTTTTATTCAAAGATGATATGAAGCCTTTGAAATATTACTTTTTGTTGCTGCTGTCATCAGTAGAACGTACTAAGAGGACTGTTGGTAAAAAAGGGAATAACTGATTTCCTTACACCAGACGCCCATACGTCTCCTGCTGCTTACAGACATTAGACTGCAAGGAGAGTGTCTCAGTTCAGTGCCCTCTTCAAATACTCATTGATTATTTAGATTGCTTTTGTTGACTCATCTGCACACTGTGTGTCTCTGTGGTTATCAGAGTCTCGCCCAGCAAGCCCTGATGGGGACCATCAACAGCAGTATGCAGGCTGTGCAGCAGGCACAGGCCGACCTGGGACATGTAGATAATCTGCCTCCACTCGGCCATGACTTGGTATGTCTCCTTTCTGACTGCTACACAGTTTTTAAGAATATATTTTGGGACCAATAGCAGCATGGATGGAGAAACAGCACTCCTCAGAAGCTAACCATTTATGACAACTGCTGAGTTTTTTCATTGCTCTCTGATAGTACAGCCTCTAGTTTTGTACGACAGAGAGAGATTACATAGAAATAAGCACTTAAAGTGCATCCAAGTCCACCATATTTCTCAGATATAATTAGGATGTAGTTCTGATGGTAAATATGGGGGCTGCACTTTATGCTTGAGTGTATCCAAAGCTGGAGGTGTTGTTCAGGCCTAGGCCTTTAATCCTGCATGAGAAAGTTTATAAGAGCTGAAAATCACCCACTGTGATGAAAGCCAATAGCTCTGCTTTTCCTCCCTCTCCAAAAGGCATCCAGAGTTTGGGTTCAGAACAAAGTGGATGAATCCAAACATGAAATCCACTCTCAGGTTGATGCCATCACCGCTGGTACAGCATCTGTCGTCAATCTCACTGCAGGTGAGTGCCCAAGAGAATTTAAGAACAACACAGTCCGTTTATAACTTTCATTAAATTTTCCCCAGCATTCCTGTTAATGAAGTCTACGCTGGATCAAGCTCTGAAGGAAATGGCCCTGTTTCAGAAATCATTGTTTGTCTTTGCATTTTTGTAGCCCTAAGATGGGAATCAAAGAGAATGTTTTCTAACCAGCTGTTAGGCACCCACTGATAATGAGCTCCTATAAGTATTTCAACTGATGAAGAAAATCTTGAATTTGTTTTCTTAAGGTTTAACTTGCTGCTGGTGTTTTTCTCTGTGTTCTGTGTTGGCACAATGCCAGGGAACTTCCTGCAAGCCTTTTGCAGGGTATAATTTTATTTAGCCATCTGTTTGGATGCATTCACACTCCTTTCACCAACTAATATAAAGTTGTTCTTTTTGATAACAACTTGTGTGATTGTGCTCATCTCACTGGAGCCATTTCCAAAAGGCTCTAACTGTGACACTAACACTGATTTGTATTTTACAGTTTGCGACCTTCAATCTGTGCATTAGATAATGCAATCTAGGAAATTGAGATGAACAGCAGAGGTTAATTTTGTAATGAAAAAAATCTATTTTTCACAGGTGAGCCCACAGACACAGACTATACAGCAGTGGGCTGCGCAATCACCACCATTTCCTCCAACCTGACGGAAATGTCGAAGGGTGTCAAGCTGCTTGCGGCACTAATGGAAGACGAGGTGGGCAGTGGACACAAGCTCATGGGTGCTGCCAGGATGCTGGCAGGAGCTGTGTCAGATCTGCTCAGATCTGTTGAGCCTGCAGCTGCTGAGGTGAGACTCCTACTGATTAATCTACTGACTTGGACTCCATCCTTCTTTGTAATCCCCGGTAGCCACAAAGCCCCATACTGTACTGAACCTCCTTCTTTCCTTTTCATCCATATCCCAGTAAAGACAGGTTGGGATTCAGGAGTCTGTTTTAGATAATTCATGGAGGCCTCTGTGTGAGAACAGGCCAAGTGTAATGAATGTGATGATGTCATCCTCTTTTAGCCCAGACAGACTGTGCTGACTGCAGCAGGAAGCATTGGACAGGCCAGCGGGGACCTGCTCCGTCACATGGGGGAGGGCGAGACCGACGAGAAGTTCCAGGTTGGAAGCCGCCTACTCCCTGTTTCTATGACACTGCTGGTCAAACAGGAAGACACACGCTGACTCTCGGGCCTTTAAAAATGTCAATACATGCTAAAGTAATCATCTCAGGCTCCAATATTAGACTGATTCTTTATTTGTCTGAATGAAAACCATGAGAAGAAGAATGACAATATGATGCCTCAGACACATCTTTTTAGGCCTTCCCTATGTATTGATTTTTACAGACTTAAAGCCAATAGTTCTTACAATATGACAATCAATGATGTTTATAGTCAACCTGTCTATTTAACATAGATGTAATTTATTTTTCAGCCCCTAAGATTCCTCATGATCTTCTACCTCTTGGTTAAATAACTTATCTTTTTACACTGCGGTTATTCCTTGTGAATTTTATGTGCAAGTATTCCCACTTCATCATCAAAACAAATTGAGCTAAAAACACTTACTCTCATGCTCCCTCAGTCGCATGTGCACAGCTGTGCTGTTTCAGTGAAGGACATTGATTAATTTGTTGCAGGACACCCTTATGAATCTTGCCAAAGCAGTGGCCAATGCAGCTGCTATGCTGGTCCTGAAGGCCAAGAACGTGGCCCAGGTGGCCGAGGACACTGTTCTGCAGAACCGGGTGATCGCAGCTGCTACTCAGTGTGCCCTGTCCACCTCACAGCTGGTGGCGTGCACCAAGGTACTGGTCTAAAATTTTGTTATCTCAAATGCTAAACAGGTGAAGGACATACCATCCGGCAGGAAATCTCCAGGACAGATTTATTGATGGTAGACAATGTAGTTTTGATTAATTTCAAATGCAATTTTTCTGATATATATATATATATATATATATATATATATATATATATATATATATATATATATATATATATATATATATATATATATATATATGTATATATATATGTATATATATAAGCTGTTAACATAACTATAATGTCTTTATCAAAAAACGGTGTTTTGTTATATTTTGCAGGTAGCATTGTTGTACTTTAACCTTATCAAGAATAAATGTATGCATATTTTTCTGTTTGATGGAATTTAACTCCACAGCCTGTCTGACTGTTTGCCAATGATTCTGTGTAACACAGGTGGTGAGCCCAACCATCAGCTCCCCGGTGTGTCAGGAGCAGCTTGTTGAGGCGGGGAAGCTGGTGGACCGCTCTGTTGAAACCTGTGTCAAGGCTTGCCGCTCGGCCAGCGACGACGGCGAGCTGCTGAAGCAAGTCGGGGCGGCAGCTGGTGTGGTGAGCCAGGCCCTCAGCGACCTGCTGCAGCACGTCCGCCACTACGCCAGCTGTGGCGAGCCCATCGGACGATACGACCAGGCCACGGACACCATTATGAATGTGACAGAAAACATTTTTACCTCCATGGGTGATGCTGGTGAGTACAGACAGAGAGCAAGGAATGTTTCTGCTTCAATGAAGTTTTGTGTCTTTTCAGCTCATTTGACGTTTTCCATCAAAGGGGAATGTAAACGTAAAAAAAAAGAAATCAGGTGTTCTTTAATGAATACCTGCTTTCACTTCATGTTTTGACAGCACAAAAGTGCCTTAAGATATTTTTGTCCATGTGAAGTGATCTAAAAAATCTACAGAGACATTTTCAAAGCTCATGCTGTTTGTTATGGTTCAAGCCATGAGGTTGAGGAATTTCCAAACCACGCCAGTTCTCATGGGGTCATAGGAAACATGTCATCCAAAACCACTACAGTGCTCTCAATCTGGTCTCAATTAGAATCAGGGAGGCTTTGAAACTTAAAAGAAAGCACATGGCCTGTGCACTTTTAGAGGGACAAACATATTACCTGCCATAAATCAACAAGAAAAAAAAAGAAAATCAGTAGCAAAAACTCAGTTAGACTCTTCCTACAGAGAGTGCATTGGTTGAATCCCAAGGTCCTTGGATGTAGGTTGTAAAGCACCTGTATGTCTTGTCTCTCTTATTCTTCTCTGGGTGAGTTATTTCAAGCTGCAGGTGGGTGTTTGGGAAACACAGCTTTTTATAGCAGGTGTGTGGGTAGATGTTACATATATTTCAAAGACTTTTTTATTTGTGTGAGAGAGGATGACTCACTGGAAACCTTCAGCTGTGAAAGTCATGAGGGTAAAAACAATGAGACGCTCCAGGACAAGGACAAGTACAGGATTTTAAGTGATGAACAAATGTATGTTTTGTGACACCATAGTATGAGAATATTTCAAGGATTTTTTATTTTTAATACTGGAGGCAGAGGATTTGGAAACTGTATTTCCATTATCTTCACTATTTTTTTTTAAGTAAATTAAATGTACTGTTTTAAAATAATCATACTGGTGCAGCTCAAAAACCAAAATATGTAGATTTTCTTTATTTTTGATTATTTTGATTTGCAAAAGTAAACTTTCATATATAAAATCTATATTTAACAATGTAAGTGAAAAATATAAAGCTTTTTCATTGGAATTTTGATGATTATAGCTTTTTAAAAAAGCTAATTAAAATCAGAATATCTCATATTGTCAGAATATTTTTTGAGATCAGTTAATTAAAGGATTCAAAATTACAGAAATGTTCAATTTGAGAGTGTCATTATTTATACCCTTACTTGGTAGAGGCTCTTTTACCACTGATTACTGCATCAATGCTGTATGGCTCATACCTGACAGATTTTCTGTGGGCTCAGGTTCGAAGAGTTGGCTTGCCAGTCAAGCACAGTAACATCATGGTAGGCAAACTGTTCAGTTGAAGTTTTGGCACTGTGGGCAGGTGCTCAGTCCTTCTTGAAAAGGAAATCAGCATCTCCACAAAACTTTTTAGCAGATGGAAGCATGGAGATCTCTTAAACTTCCTGGTAGACTTCACAATGGACTTCAGACACCTTGGGCTCTTTGCTGGTCCACTCTTCCTCCTGACTCTGACTTTGGGTCCTTGATTTCCAAATGAGGTGTAAATTTAATTTCATCTCAAAAAGACTTAAGACCAATTAAGACAACACTGATATGTTTCAGTACAGCACTCTGCTATTGAGCAAGGACCTTCTGCGGCTTATCCCCCTTGTGGAGGGTGTTGGATGATCATCTTCTGAACAGCTGTCTAGTCAGCAGCTTGCCCCATGATTGCGGTTGTGTGATCCGAATTAGACTGAGAAAAACAGGGTATAAAACAGTAACTGTGATTTTCTCAAGCTTAAATAAAATATTTTGGTATTTTGAGAGATGTGTAATTATTTTAAATGAAGGCCTTCATTATCAAAATTTAAATGATTTTTTGGAGACCCCCCCCCCCCCCACCTCTATATCAGTATTGCACAATATAATGAAAAATAATCTGTTCTGTGTGAGTACTTGTAAGGTGTAAATGGTCAAATACTGAACATGTGCAGGGTGGGGGCCATTGACTTAATAAGTGTTTAAAGCCTCTGGGTTTAAAAAGTGAATTTAATGCAGATGTGTATTAAACCTGCATTATTTCTTATTGACAACTCCACCGACTTCTGTATTGAAGTTGATAAGTAGCAGCCCTCTTCTCTGAGGTCTTCTTTTGCTCCACAAACATGCTCAGTTTTTAAGATATACTTCTTTCTGTATTAAAGCTTACACTGTAGTTTTTTAAGACTGTAGATTTGCTAAATCAGCTTTGTGGCACAAACTGATTTACTGCTGCAGCATTGGCTCGTTTCTGTACGGTTTTACTGTTTGCTTGATGTTTTGTGGCATCACTTAAATAACTTGCACCTGTATTGTTGGACAGGTGAGATGGTGCGCCAGGCTAGGGTGTTAGCCCAGGCAACCTCTGACTTGGTCAATGCCATGAGATCGGATGCAGAGGCTGAAGTTGACGTTGACAACTCCAAAAAACTGCTGGCTGCAGCCAAACTCCTGGCTGATGCCACAGCTCGGATGGTGGAGGCTGCAAAGGTAGGAGTGTGTAACATGTTCACTTAATGCAGTGCAACACTTGTCAATGATTCTTTGCTTAGCATTAAACTAGATGTGTAACTGATACAGACCCTAACATTGATTGAAATGCCTCCCATCATTTGTATATCGCCTTTTCTTCATCTTAATTAGCTCTTTGTTAAAAATTGTTGCAGGTGACAATTTTCATTAGTTAGACAGCATCACAAACAACCAGACTGATCCAGGACTGTTGAGAGAATTCATTCTCTTTATTTTTTTTTCTCTCTTTCTATCACCACTGCTGTGATTTTCTTGTGTCACGATGAAAGTACAGTTAATAGGATGAGCTGAACTGAGTCGCTTTCATTTGATAGAGTACAGTTTTGGCATTGCTGCATGTGCTAGCAACCAGCATGATTTCACATCTAAAATAAAAGGGTGCAGCATCAGTGGCTCTTAATAAGCCCTTGGCACCGTTGAGCGGTATATTATCAGTGTGAGATACACAGGAAAGTGAAACGCTACTTATGGCACATCAGATGTTTTTTTCATCCTGGATGCATTAATCACCGCATCACTGTCATTATCAAAGAGGAAGTGGGAATCTAGCCCCGATGGTTTCCCTGGAAACTGTCAGAAAGCAGAGCAAGCTAAATTCCTATTTGCATCAATTGTAGCACATTTATAAACAGAGCTGTTCATCTTGTAGTGCTGTTGTCTGGTGGCTATTGTAGCGTGGTGATGTGAATGCATGTTTTTTAATGTGGGCTCAGGGGGCGGCTGCTTACCCAGAGAATGAGGACCAGCAGCAGAGGCTCAGAGAGGCAGCTGAAGGACTACGTGTCGCCACAAATGCTGCAGCTCAAAACGCAATAAAGAAAAAACTTGTTAACAGGCTGGAGGTGAGTCAGAAGAGTCAACATCTTCTCTCTGGTGTGTTTTTCTACCTTATCTAAACACAATGGTCCGTTTTGTTTCTTCTGTCCGGCAGAGATGTCACCTTAATTTTCCCTTCCTCACTGGTTTGTCTCTGTTGTTTATATTATTGGAACCTCGAAGAAATAAAAGGACACTTTAGACATTAAGCTGCCAGAGTACCGATACTAAAATTCCTCAACATCCATTTTTACAAACAGCCTATTTAGACTGTTATTTTTCTTTACCTTTAAATCCAGCAAGCTTTAAATCCTTTTAACACTGAGTGAACTATCAAAGTGTAAAGATCTGTTTTTAGCCTTTGGTATCAGATTGCCCCTAATGACTGGCCTCTCTCTTCCCAGTGTTTAATGTCCTTAGTGCATTAACTATGCATTACCCAGGACTGGGATCATCCTTTCTCAGACTTTTTTTCTGCTTGCTGCCTTGCTTCATATGGCTACAGTAAAGGCACTAATGGCTGCTTCCATCACAGTACAGAGTGATGCGATAAAGGTTGAAGTGTCACAGATCTGTTAGTCTGCGTGTCTTAACAATTCTTACCTGTTATGTCCTCTCACACTGCTACATAGACATGCCTTTATTATAAGGTCAAGTCAATATTCTGTGACTAAGTGCACCAAAGAGTTTGAAATACCACTCACGCCTTTAATGTCACTTCTCCATGCAGTTCTGACCTGTTTTAGTTCAGGTCTTGTGATATCATGAGTTTTGGCTATTTTTTCATCCTCCCCTCATCATCCACTCAAAAAGGAATGTCTTTTCTCCCCCTCTGTTTTCAATCCTGCCATGACTTCAAAGCTAGCTTTGTGTCTGTGAATTACTGCGAGCAGATTAGTATATATTCAGTCATGTAGTTTCAGGAGCATAGCAAAAAGAAAGCAGCATTCTTATGAAATAAAGATTGAGCTGTACAATCCCACCCACTCCCCTCTTCTTCACAAAACATTTAGTTTGTGACCCTTCTGACATTGATTAGAACAACTCTGCTTGAGTCCAGAACAAGACAGCATAATACTGCACAGGACATATCTGAGGTTTCTCAAAGCCAGTCTTTCTTCTTTAATCCTAAAAGATTCCCATTTGTGTCTCTTGAACAGATAGCTGCTAAGCAGGCAGCGGCTGCTGCTACTCAGACCATCGCAGCTGCCCAAAATGCTGCTGCTTCAAACAAAAATACAGTCTCACACCAGCAGCTAGTGCACAGCTGCAAGGTATGATCAGTCTTTCTTATATTCATCTTTTACTTTAATTTTTAAAATATGAAGCAGATATGACCATATAAGGTGTGTTTAAATGCAGGCTGTAGCAGACAGTATCCCCCAGTTGGTGCAGGGAATGAGGAGCAGCCAGGCCCAGCCTGAGGAGCTTTGTGCCCAGCTTACCCTCATCATGGCCAGCCAGAGCTTCTTACAGGTTGGACCTTTCACCACCACACAGATATCGCCTTTCAAATTATGATGAAAGCACACAACAATGAAAATACTTTTCTTTTTTTTTCCTGCAACAATCTTCCAGCCTGGAAGTAAGATGGTGACATCAGCAAAGTCAGCAGTCCCGACGGTGGCTGACCAGGCTGCTGCCATGCAACTTGGCCAGTGTGCCAAAAACTTGGCTACCTGCCTGGCTGAGCTCAGGACTGCTACCCAGAAGGTACCTAAACATTACTGTTAGCAGAATACATCCTACTCGTACAGGAAATTTATTCCTATCTGAAATGTGTTTGCTGTGAGGCCAAGTTCCTTGATCTCAGTCACAGATACCAAGCACAGCGTACAGGCTGGCATACTGCCCTGGATGAAAACGGCCATGTGCTTGTGAGTAACATTTATTTCTTTTTACATTTTATTTGAAGGCCCATGAAGCCTGTGGTCCTCTGGAGATAGATTCAGCCCTTAAAACTGTACAGACTCTGAAGAGTGAGCTTCAGGATGCCAAGATGTCAGTCATTGATGGCCAGTTGAAACCTCTTCCTGGGGAAACGGTCAGTACACAGCTATTTCTACAGTAGAAACATAAAACTGTAAAGAGGGTGAGGAGCTGGTGTCTTTAAAATGAATGGGTAATGTGTGTTGTCTGTTGTCCAAACAGCTGGAGAAATGTGCTCAAGATTTAGGAAGTACATCTAAGGCTGTGGGTTCCTCTATGGCCCAGCTACTGACATGTGCTGCACAGGGCAACGAGCATTACACAGGTAAGAAAAGTAAAGAGTAATAGCTCTGTTTAGTGAATGTATATAAAACGAAAGCTGACTTTAATTTTGTGGGGAGAAAGAGTCATTTATTTCGCCACTCTGCAAGTTGGGAGTGTGAGGAAAGAGCGGAGAATATGATGAACCCATTTGTGCCGTCACTACCGCCTGAAATCGAACCCCTTGAATAAAGCATGGCTTGGCTGTTTTGGCTAAATTTATGATCTCAGGGGAGGCGAGATGAAGACTGATAAGAAAAGGCTTTTCTAACAATGAACACTCCAAGACAGAGCCCCATGCTGTGGCCCAGGGTGCTGCTCGCTGCTCATTAATCTTATTTTCACTAGATTTAACATTCCATCAGTAAATGGCTCCACTTGGCTGCTTAATGTAATTTGATGTGATTTGCTTCTTTTTCTTCTTGGCTCTATGTATAATATGTTAAGGGCACCTCCCATGTGGAGCAATCTCGTTTATTTGAACAGTGAGGATATTTCTATATCACAGTTTGTTCTCAGTGTGAGCTCCTGCCAGCTGATTTAAACAAAGCTATCATAACTGTGCTTAAGACTGTAAATACACATACCTATCTGTGTGTGTGTGCGTGTGTCCTTCATCATGTATGGTAATATTTCACATTTTGTACTGATTTGTATGGCAGTCTGTGTCTTTATTTCACAACAAAGGAAATCTCCATGATGCCCACCCATACACACACACCCTTTGCTGGTTGTTTGCAGGCGTGGCTGCCAGAGAAACAGCACAAGCTTTACGGACATTGGCTCAAGCAGCAAGAGGAGTTGCAGCCAGCACCAAAGAGCCTCAGGCTGCAGCTGCGATGCTGGACTCAGCTCAGAACGTCATGGAAGGCTCGGCCATGCTGATCCACGAAGCCCATCAGGCCCTGGTTCATCCAGGAGATGCTGAGAGTCAGCAGAGACTGGCACAGGTAGCATTGGTCCTGAGGCAGTGAGATTCACGCCATCATCATATTATTCCTGTGTGCCCACCCCATCACCCCCCTACTGATTTGTAAACATTTCTTGTTTCCATAACGGTCTCCTCTAAGCGCTGCTATTTTCTCTGTACTTTGCCTTTCACTTGGTTTTCCTCTCTCAGGAGAGCCAGAGGAAAACTGCTCATTCTCCAGCAGCCCTTTCAGGGAAAAACATATTGTTTGGCATGTATCTGTGACAGCAGCATAAATTAGTGACACAAATCATTGTGCACTGTTGTTGGTCCAATTTGAATCTGATATGCTTGTCTCCTTATAGCTTTGTGCTAGACCTTCATGTTTAGTAGTACATTGTTAGAAAGACTAATGACAGTCTGTTGACAGTGTGTTGTGCTGGGTTTCAGGTGGCCAAAGCAGTGTCACACTCCCTGAATAATTGTGTGAATTGCCTGCCAGGCCAGAAGGATGTTGACATGGCACTCAGAAGCATCGGAGAGGCCAGCAAGAAGCTGCTGGTGGACATGGTGAGAGTCCTCCTCAGGCTTTTCTTGTTTTGTTGTTATTTAGGCATATATGGGTTTTTAATATAACATCTGTGCTGAAGACATAAATTTACATCACCAAGTGACTGCTCAGGTTATTTCCATCTGATTTTTTTAAAGTGCACCAAGTCTGCCCTGAATGATGTATCTTTTGTCTTTGAAGCTCCCTCCCTGCAGTAAAACATTCCAGGAGGCCCAGACTGATCTGAACCACACTGCAGCTGAACTCAACCACTCTGCAGGCGAGGTCGTCCACTCCTCTCGCGGTACTAGCAGCCAGCTGGCTGCAGCCTCAGGGAAGTTCAGCCAAGACTTTGATGAGTTCCTGGATGCTGGCATTGAAATGGCAGGACACACCCAAGTAGGTTTCACGACCATACGAACCCTCTCTACACTACATCAGCTCAGCTCAGCGTTAAACCACTGAGACCAGTTTTCTTTTACATCATGGAGAAACATTCAAACTTTTTATGGACGAACGTAAAAGTCCTGAATGCTGAGTGGACAAGCTCATTTTGAGTCAATTTGTTACCTAAGCTATTTAAGTCATTTGTTAATTAGACTTTTTGATCTAATTCACTTAGGCAAATGATTGTCCCCAAGAGCTCTAACACAGTCAGATGTAATGAGATCTTGTGATGTTCTTGTTCTGGTTATTTTGCTCATTAATTTGGAAAGATCGTCTGGGATTGGAGTTGATGTAGCGTGACACCTGAGCTTTAATCAGGCTCAACGAGGCCTGCTGAGTGAGGAAGGAAATGTAGATGGTGGAGACACATCCAGTACCTTCTCTTCAGATAATGCTGTTCTGATACAGTAACTACAGTGTCTGTATACAACAGTTCTGAAATCCATATTGGAAAAATTTCTCCATATTTATTCTCCTTTTCTTTTTAGAGCAAGGACGACCAGATCCAAGTCATTGGTAATCTGAAAAACATCTCTATGGCGTCCAGTAAGCTGCTGCTAGCTGCCAAGTCGCTGTCTGTGGATCCAGGTGCAGCCAACGCTAAGAATCTTCTAGCTGTAGCAGCAAGGTGGGATAAGATGCCGTTGCACTTGATATGTATCTGATTTTCTCCTCTTTTCTTTTCTGATAAGAAATATATGTGAATATCACTTATCTGAACCACCATGCCTTTCTGCCTCTGTATGCCTATCTTATATCTAAGATGTCACAAACTTCTCCCTGCAGCATCTATATGCCTCTCCTAAGCTCTGTCTCTTTGGCATTGCTAGAGGGAGTATGAATCCTCATCTTAGTGAGAAGCCAAGCAGCTGGTCCCGCTGGGCTTTAGGCTTGACTGACTTCTCTCTGTCTAATTAGGAAGATGGAAGCCTTGGCTTGAGCCTGTATGTGCTCAGCAAGGCTGAACACAAACTCAAGACAATCTCGGCTCTCCTGTGCGAGTGTGTTAGCCCACCGCGGTGAGGGGCCAGCAGTGCCATGCTTGAATGGTGGAGCTAAAAGCATGTACGAGAGTGAGTGAACCCAGGCTGTGTGTGCATGCAGAGGACATTTGTGAGAGCTAAAAGAGCCTGTGTGGCTTTCTGTGTGTTTCAGGGCAGTGACAGAGAGTATTAACCAGCTGATCACCATCTGTACGCAGCAGGCAGCAGGACAAAAAGAGTGTGACAACGCCTTGAGGGAGTTGGAGGTAGCTTCCCTCACATACACTGGACCACACAGATTTCCATTAAGCCTTTTATTGTAGACGCATATTCAACTGTATGTTGTAACTACAGAAACAACATAGGGTACATACTGTTCTGCAAAACTATTATAGAATTAGAAATTGTTTTAAATCTTTGTACATTTAAGGCTCATCTCTCATGTTTTACATTTTTAGTGTGTCCTTTTTGAAATTATAAGTTAGCAGCTCCTACTTGTTGTTAAAAACTGACATTTCTGTCTTTGCACAGGCTGTCAGAGGACTCTTAGAGAATCCAAATGAGCCAGTCAATGAACTCTCCTACTTCGATTGCATCGAGAGTGTCATGGAGAATTCAAAGGTATAGCCTAGTAAAAATATCTGCATGAGCATTTTACTCAGGAAGCAGCTGAAGGTAACATGTTCTCCTTTTAATGAAGGTCCTGGGAGAGTCAATGGCAGGCATTTCTCAGCACTGCAAGACAGGAGATGTGTTAGCCTTCGGGGAGAGCGTGGGTGTAGCATCCAAAGCTCTGTGCGGGCTGACGGAGGCTGCAGGACAGGTGAGATCACAGTGTGACTGTGAGTCACTTTGAGGTAGCGTGCTTTTACTCTCACACTGGCTCTTCTCTTTATTTTCTAATAAGCCTTAATTTAGGTGGGGAAAAAACATGTTATTAAATGATAGAGGCCCTTAAACATTATGCTAGATCAAATTGAAGTATTTTTATGATGTGGGTTATTTTCATTAAAAGAATTTTAGACCTTAGAGAATTTTTTTCCATTAAAAACCCTGGCAGTGAATCCATGTATCATTCGTTCAGTTGATATTCAATTATGAATAAAAAAAAGAACATTGAAAAACGGTTTGTTCTCCATTTTTTTTCTTTTTGAAATGAAAACGAAATGAAAATTTGTTCATTTTTCAAAATCCTGTTTATTAATATAGATCAAATAAAGGAAAGTTGAATTACAGGCCACAGGCTGATTTTGATTTTATCTTTTGATTTGTCCGATCATTGTGACCTGGAGGTTGTAGATGGAGTAGTTTCTCTGTCAACAGATCGTAGACAAGGCCAGTTTGATGGTAGTTGCACACGTGAAATGATGAATGAAGATTTGTGTATGTCTGTGTGGGTGTGTCTGTGTGCCTCCATATGTGTGTTTGGTGGGCGCCTACCTCAAATATGAGTGTGTGTATGTGTGTTTGTGTGTGTGTGTGTGCTCACGCACGTACCTTCCTCAGATATACTGACAGCCACTGCTCAGGATCAGTTGCTTGATCACTGCTCAATGATCCCATTCTTATCAATTAACTGAGAGATAAACACATCGGATTCAGTGTGTGGATTCAGTTCTTTGACTTTTCAATATCAATTGAACAAATGATAAACAGGTTGCAGTGTTGCAGGGTGAGCAAGTTTTTATTTAAGGTTTAATAGACTCCAAGCTCTTAAAGCTGCATCATCTGCACTGCCATACATTAGGTGTTTCTATCTGTAAGGAAAAAAGCTGACTCTGACAGATCTATTGTTCCCTCTGTTTATCCTCTTTCAGAAGGTTCCACTGTTATTCATCATATATAAAATATAAATCCTTGTTTATATCTATTTTTGTCAAAGAAGGTGGACTGCATGTGAGGGGTGTGTTTACTTGTCCATGAAAATAAATTAATGGTCCTGGAGAATGATAAACCTATTTGCAAACTAATATTGTTAAAACTCTGTTTTTGTTTCCCCCCTGTAGGCCTCTTATCTTGTGGGTGTATCTGACCCTAATAGCCAGTCTGGCCATGAAGGCCTGGTGGATCCCATCCAGTTTGCAAGGGCTCATCAGGCCATACAGATGGCTTGTCAAAACTTAGTGGACCCAGCAAGTAGTCCTTCACAGGTAAGAGAGTCCATGTGGGGATTTAAACAATAAAGGGCCATTCCCTGCCATATGGGAACAGCAGCGAATATAGATCTCTTGTGAGTGAAATTAACTGGCTCATTAAATCTGCGACCTGACTGTCGCAAATACTTAATTGTAAACATTTCCAAAGAAATTACTCATTTTATAAAACTCTGCCTTCTGTTTTTTCATTTGTTTGATTTTCTTTCTCAGGTTTTGTCTGCAGCAACAATAGTAGCCAAACACACATCAGCTCTCTGTAATGCTTGCCGCCTGGCTTCCTCTAAGACCTCAAATCCTGTTGCGAGGAGACAGTTTGTCCAGTCAGCCAAAGAGGTGGCCAACACCACAGCCAACCTTGTCAAAACCATCAAGGTTAACTCCCCAACTGATCAAAACGTTGAGTGTAAATTTGTTACTGCATTCTTTCATCATGTGGGAAGCAGCTGTGTACGTGTGTATGATTCAGTCACTTACAGACATAAATCATGTATTACTGTGAACATGTTTTTCTGCTTGTTTCAGGCCTTAGATGGAGATTTTTCAGACGAGAACAGAAACAGGTGCCGTGTTGCTACGACCCCTCTCCTTGAAGCTGTAGAAAACCTGTCAACCTTCGCAAACAACCCAGAATTTGCCAGCATCCCAGCTCAGATCAGCAATGAGGTATCCATCCATTCTGAAACTGATTTGTGATGCCCTGATAATTATTCTCCCTACTTCTAATCGTGCTTTATCTGAATGAGAATTTATTGCTATCTTCCATCAGGTCCTCTGTTCTGAGAGACACCCACTTAGTAATTATTTTCACTCATCCTACATAGGATCTTGAGGCTTTTTTTTTCACAGAGAGACTTAATGAATATGTTTGTGACATCTGCACTCAATTTCAGTTTTATGTGCACCAACACAAAAAAAGATTTGTACAGCGAATACTGTGGGGATTGGATTTGGTTCCAATTTATGTTTTTCTGTTAATGTCATGAAAAGAATCGAGAGGAAAGATGATTTTTTTCAATCTTTGTATAACAGTAACTGCACAGTTCTCTAAAAGCTTTATGGCTGTAATCTTTCTGAGGGCAGTGTTTAACTGCACTTTCTCTCAGCACAGCTGCTCTAATCTTCAGCTTGTTAATCTAATTGTCGAGGGAGGCTTTGGCTCGGATCATAAAGACTGAAGGTGTTTCTTCCTGCTTGTGTGTAAATCTGCCTTTCTAATCTCATCCCTGCTTCGAATGCACCTTTGATCTCTCCAAGGTAGTCAAGTGATATTAACACTTCTGTCATAGCAATTTGGCTACCTCTACCACTGTTGAGCTGTTACCTGGGCTGTTGTTTCACCTGCGCTGTCTTTTTGATTTGGACAGGGATCTGCAGCACAGGAGCCTATCGTGCGTTCAGCCCGCTCTATGCTCGACAGCTCAACTTACCTTCTAGAAACCGCCCGGTCACTGGTCCTCAATCCCAAAGACCCTCCCACATGGTCCATACTGGCTGGCCACTCCAGGACTGTTTCTGACTCCATCAAGAGTCTCATCACCTCCATCAGGTCGGCATTATCTCCACCTGCTGCCACATCTGTCCCTGCAGGATTATCCTGAATCAAAGTTTAGACTGGTTTGCTCACAGCTGGGGGAAGAAATTGTTTCTGAAAGCAGAGGGCTTATTCTGTGATTTCTGTTCAGCTGAGCAATAAATTGCCACATTAGTTTGTATCTACTGAGATTCCCACTGCCTTGTAATGGATTAGAGAATGTTATAGAGCAGAGATGAGATGATAAGCTGCTGTGAATCTGAAACATAATTTATCAAAGGGAAGGCCCCACCCACTTTTATCTTCATCATCATCTTCTAAAGCATATACAAACTCTACGATCCAAGAAAGATAATAACAGAGCCCATGTGTTGAAATTGATAACAGTTTTCTAAGCTAACAAGCTGTAATACTTTTATCTGTGAGCTTTTCAACTGCTAGAAAGTGGAGTGTGTTTTTTACCTGGCTGTTTACACACTTTCTTTTATTATTTTAAGCAAAGCTAATCAGCTTCTGGCCCTGACAGATTTTCTGTACAGATGTCTCCTTTTCTCTTGACAAGAAAGTGGAAAAGCAACCACAAAGTCCAAATATACCTTTGGAGCTAATGTGTATTAGCATTATTTATTCTTAAAAACATATTACGGGTACTTCTAGAGTAATGTAGAGATATATTTGACATATGTGCTTACCCTTTAACATTTCTGATGGTAGGGACAAGGCACCAGGACAGAGAGAGTGCGATTACTCCATCGATAATATCAATAAGTGCATCCGGGACATTGAGCAAGCGTCTCTCGCTGCAGTTGGACAGACCTTGCCCTGCAGAGATGATATCTCCATGGAAGTGAGTTCATGTACCCCATCAGTTTTATCTTGTCTGAGAAAGAGAACCTAATGGGATCCTAAGTCTTTCAGACTCAGAGCATAACTTTCTGCTGTTGTAACTCACCAGGCACTCCAGGAGCAGCTCACTTCCTCTGTCCAGGAGATTGGGCATTTGATTGATCCTGTCTCCACAGCAGCTCGAGGTGAAGCTGCCCAACTAGGACACAAGGTGCTGTTCTGACCATATATCCTCCAATCCTCCCTGGATTTAGGAAGAGAAACCTTTTTTTCTCAGCTGTCTCTCATTTTGTGGTGCAATCCTTCCTCAAACAGTTTTCTTACACTTGTTCACACAGGTGACGCAGCTCGCCAGTTATTTTGACCCGCTCATTGTGGCTTCAGTCGGCCTGGCGTCTAAGCTGCATGACCACCAACAGCAAATGACCATCCTGGATCAGACCAAAACCCTCTCTGAGTCTGCACTACAGATGCTGTACGCTGCCAAGGAAGGCGGGGGAAACCCAAAGGTACTAATTATTACCTTTGTGTCATTCGTGAGCTGAGAGTTAAGGATGTTTCACTGAGGTGGTTTCATGTTTTCAGCATTTCTTTAAGAGAATTTTCAGCTTGAGGAAGAAGACTTTCCTTGTGCTTTAGTTTCAGGTTTATATTAATTTAATTTCTTCTTTTAGCTCATATTATGCTTCTTACAGAACAGAGCTTCAGGAGTTCTTAAATAGTTTTATTTATTTCTGTCAGCATTTGATTTGAACTGAGGATTGAGATCATTTCAGTTAACTCTTTATCCCATTCTCAGGTGATTCTGCTGTCCCTCACACTGATTTCTTATAAGCAGACTCACAAAATAATAAATGTCTCATGGTGTCACGCTGCCTGTCTATCCCTTGCCTTTGCATAATAATATTGTTTAACAAGTGAATTTTGTTCAAATTGCACCCAAAGTTGAATTAATTACGAATTAAGTGACACACATCCTTGCAGCAGCGGGAATTTAGTAAGTGTAATGTACTGACAAGCAGTAGGTAGGGACCCTCTGGAGCTGTTGTCAAGCTAATAAATTTACCTCCAGCTAAACCAAGTCAGTGTCACAGAGGCGTTAATCAGCCGACTGTGTCCTCAGGCCTCCCACACCCACGATGCCATCTCTGAGGCCGCCCAGCTGATGAAAGAGGCTGTGGACGACATCATGGTGACTTTGAATGAAGCAGCCAGTGAAGTGGGCTTGGTCGGGGGCATGGTGGAGTCCATCGCCGAGGCCATGGGCAGGGTGAGTAAAGAAGGGTTTTATGTGTATATGATGGATAGAGATTACATGTATGTGTGATAGCATCTCGTGAGACGTCTGCTCAGGTGGTGTTTTTTTTTACGGGTTTTAGGTTGACACTTATTCCCCGTCTCATTTGTCTGAAAGCAAAATGAGCTTTTCCTCTGAGACTAATTCCTCAGTGGGTGTGCTCAGAGTGTGTCTCTCATTAGTCCAGAAGATGACAAGTTTTAAATCCACAGCTCACTGCTGATGTTGGCTGTCACTCATCCTGCCTGGGGACATGTCACTGTGTTGACAGGGTGGTTAATAAATGCTGATGATGTGCTCGTATGCAGACGTGCACTCCTATCTAAAATCTAAGCCCTCACTGTTGTATCTCTTCTTTGTGTGTTTTTATTATTTCATTCTTACCTTAAACACATCAGAATGACATCAACTCCATTAGCATATATTAAGTAGAGTCGATTAGATCACTGCATGCATGAACCAGGTTTATATGTTCTTGCTAATGGGTTTTTGATTGTTATAAAATTATGTAGCACTTATCAAGTTGTAATATTAAAAAGGACTTTACTTTGGCAAATGATGTGCATCCATTGTTGAAAATTGCCAGCAGAGCTCAATTTATCCTCGCAGGGGTCTGTTAATTTAATCATTCAACATTTGGACTCTGAAATAATGTACCTGCAAGAGAGAGACACACGTTTCAAAGATGAAGTTTATACCTGCATTTGAACGCTTACGGCTGTAGACTTGAAAGTTAATTGGAATATAAATATCCACTACTGCCACAAGGTTGCTGTCATAAATTAATTACCTTCATGCTCAGTCCATAGCCTGATTAGTTTTAGTTTCAAGAAATTCTTACCTTAGTTTGGTCTGTGGTACTTCTTCCAGTTGTTAAATGTCTGAAAAAGCCTCTTGAGGAACTCTGTGAATGTTTCCCTGTACTTATTCATCAGCAGGGGATCAAACAAGGTGATGAGTCACTGTATTTGAAACTACAACCTCTTAATGAGTATATTAACAACTTCTTAATCTAGCAAGCGCTCATAAGCATATTTCATATTTTTAGTGTCTTTTTCTTAAAAATCTTTTTTATATTATTTTTATCATATTTTTATATTTTTTACTTCAGTATTTATACTAAGTGATGCATGCACCTTATTTTATTTTTTTATTTTTAATTTTATTCTTATTCTCATTTTTAATTACGTTTGTATTTTTGCACCAAGAACACCAGAACAAATTCCTTGTATGTGTGAAAACTTACTTGGCAATAAACGTGATTCTGATTCTGATTTTGATTCTGATTCTGATAAGCACAAATCCACAGAATGGCTAAACTGACCTTAAATGTGTCCATGATTATACTTTTCACAGGTGGATGAAGGAACACCTCCTGAACCCGAAGGCTCCTTTGTGGACTACCAGACCACCATGGTGAAGTTCTCCAAGGCCATCGCTATCACTGCACAGGAGATGGTGAGTGCACTAATGCACTGGAGTCCACGCCTGTCTCTGTGTGCTTTTCATTATATTTCCAATCTCCAGTGACAATATTTGTGAGCAGGGCTCCCAGAAACATTAATCAGCCTCTGCACATGATGTATGTTCTCTCTGCTGCCAGATGACTAAGTCAGTAACCTGCCCTGAAGAGCTCGGTGGCCTTGCCTCTCAGGTGACGATGGACTACGGACAGCTAGCACACCAAGGATCTCTTGCTGCTGCCACTGCAGAGCCAGAGGAGGTGAGAAGCTGTGCGCTCTGTTCTAAGAAATGTGTGAATTAAATACTTTAATGAAATATTAAACTCTTATGACCCTGAAATGTCAGACTAAAACACCAGCTTAATATTCTGTTTCCAACGGAAAATTAGCTTTGAGATGTATTTACTCACACACAGATTGGAGTAGATGTTATTGATACAACACGTCAAAGTACAAGCTTCCTCGGACTCTGGGAGATCAAACACACACATCCCCCTCAGGCATCATTTAACCTTCAAAGCTCACATTGTCTGTCTGTACAGGTTTTTTTGTGTAGTCCAGATGACAGGAATACAGTAAACATTGCACTAATAAGCATATAGGTCTTACTATATCTTGTATATAACTGGTTGCTGGAGGTCCTGCTGGTTACCATAGCAACATTTTTGCCTCCACATGTCTAAAAGCCTATAGTTATATTAGTAGTGCCAGCATTTCCTCTGTGAGGGTGCTTGAAATTGTTTTTCATTCACCTGCCGGATACCAGAGATGCCAGTTTAGGGCATGATTGTAAGTGTGTGGTACAGTGACGCAAATGAGAAGATTGATGCAGTGTAAGTAGATGCCTGCTTGTGCTTCCAGGTTGGTTACCAGATAAAGACACGGGTGCAAGAGCTGGGCCATGGCTGTATCTTCTTGGTCCAGAAGGCTGGAGCCCTGCAGCTCAGCCCGACTGACAGCTTCTCCAAACGGGAGCTCATTGAGTGTGCCCGCGCAGTCACAGAGAAGGTAAGCTCAGCACACACAGAGAGAAACTGCATCGTTAACTCTTGTGCATGAAAGCTTAATACTTACTGCATATGACTTTTTGAAATAAGTCCATTTTTGCTATCCCATTTTGCCATCTGTGCTGTTGGAGGGTTAGAAGCAGTTTTCTGCTCAGCATTAGCATTTTTATAAAAATATATTTCATGAATTGCTCGGTACAGTTGCTGTATATAATTATCTGTTTAAATAAAGTGCTACAGAGCAGAGTGAGTGCAACAGCAAGATTTTAAAAAAGCAGCTCAGGTGTGAATAATTACACTGTGGCTGCAGGGAATGTTTTCTGCTTAATTATTTTTAGGGTTTAGCTTTAGCCTAAAGGTTCAGCTACAATGAAGTGAAATCAATAAAGATTTTAATGAATGTTATTTAAGATAGGAATAACTGAGACTTTACACCTTTTTTTATTAGCAGTTATGCAGGTCATGCTCCTCTGACCACCCTCACACTGTGCAGTAAAAAATACTAATGCCTGCCTGCTGTGACCCTGGCAGCAGCCTGCACATTAAGATTTCTCTCAGTTCTCAGGCTATGATTTGATTCAGCAACTCATATCAGACTTGAATAATTTGAGGTCTCCTACTTGCTGATAGGGAAAGCTTACACCTCTTCAGGCTTTCCATTTGTCTGTGAGGGACGAATAGACAACAGCTTTCATGGTTTGTAAAGGCTCTTCTGCCACATGCGAGAAATTTTAAACCCTGCTGTTCCATCATTAAACATGTGCAATGCATACTAGTCACTAGGGATATATTCATCTCTAAAAGCAGCATTTTTAAGCAACTCACTTACACTTAATGTATGCTTTCCACGGTCCAGGTGTCCTTGGTACTTTCGGCACTTCAGGCGGGAAACAAAGGCACCCAGGCCTGTATCACAGCAGCCAGCGCTGTTTCTGGCATCCTCGCTGACCTGGACACGACCATCATGTTCGCCTCAGCTGGAACACTTAACCCTGAGAATGAAGAGTCTTTTGCAGACCACAGGTGCGGTAACCTTAATCTGAGAAAAGTCAAACAAAGCAAGACTTTAGGTGAAATGAAACCCTGAGCATCTAATCATGTTAAAAATGGGAAATGGATTTTTTTCAGCTGCCAAGTTTGTGCACCCAAACACCACCATCCCGTATTTCTTTGGTGACTCACTCAGGAAATGTGCAGTTTGACAGTCAAGCTGGATAATCAGATGTATTTCACGTAACAAATTGAATCGGAAATTTGTCATTCTAAACAATCTGTCAGGAAAACAACAGCTTTCTTTCGTATTGCTGGTACTTGAGTGCGGCTGTGGAGCAGATTGTGACACAATGTGTCCCCGTTCATCAGGGAGAGCATCTTGAAGACAGCCAAGACTCTGGTGGAGGACACCAAGCTGCTGGTTGCTGGAGCTGCATCCAGCCAGGAGAAACTGGCCCAGGCTGCCCAGTCTTCAGCTAAGACCATCACCCAGCTCACTGAGGTGGTCAAACTAGGAGCGACTAGTATGGGCTCTGAGGACCCAGAGACACAGGTGAGGGAAACCATGAACGCATATACACTAGAGATTGCTCATTAAAACCAGATGTTTGGGCCACTTGTGGCTACAGCTGTTTGTCTTTAATGTGTTTCATTTTCATCTTCATTTTTATTTGCATCATTACAGAATGGGTGATAAAACATCTGTCTTCTTTATTGCAGTCTTTTTTGTTTGTTTCTTTCTTTAAATCTTGTCTTTATAATTATTATATACTCAGAGTCACATTCTTATTTTTTCTCTTTTTGTACTCTTATCTTTATTTATGTTTAATGTGCTTTTTTTCCCCCTTTAAAAGTTCACTGAGCTTCATTTATTTTAACAGTGCCATACAAACAAAGACTGTTTTTAGCCAAATTGTTTCAATTTTTACTCAGCTTCACATAGTAAGCGGCTAATAAAAAATAAATTATCACTACAGTTTTGTTTTTTTTGTTATTTATCTACAGCGATTGTTTTCAATCTCCTCTACACCCACTGTTTGATTTTCTTTGTAATTATATTTTCATCAGATAAACACTGTCTTCTCTCTCCCCTGTGTGTACACCTCAATCTCTGCCCTCCACTGAGTCTTTACTATCATGACGAGGTGGGAGTGATAAGGGCCACGGTGTTAAATCCTCTCCCCGGGGTGCTACAGATAGAACGATACTCTGACCATTGTGCCATGTTGATATCAGCTCTGTCTCCTCAGGTGGTTCTGATTAACGCCGTGCGGGATGTGGCCAAGGCTCTTGCCGAACTCATCGGTGCCACCAAATGTGCTGCAGGAAAGGCAGCCGACGACCCGTCCATGTATCAGCTGAAGGGCGCTGCAAAGGTAGAGAAACACATTGCTTGGACTTATCTGGTTAAAGCTTTGTGGTTATCAGCACCACAGTCTTCAATTTATTATTCAGTCTATGCTCCTGTTGGAGATATGTTTTCTACAAATGCTCTCTTTGTATCAGTCCTATGTTTAGTTTGACATGTCTTGCAGGCTGAGTGATTTGACAGCTCTTATCAGCATTTCTGGGGTATTCTTTTCACTGGCTGTCATATCTGTACGTAGGACAAAACCCGTCACTGTGATGTACATCGTGTGCATTTGACTGTATGTGTGTGTGAGAGGGTTGGCGTGCCTTACTGAGAACTATCTTTAGGACTTTCTCTATTGTGACCGTTAAAGCAAAAACAGAGCAGGATTTTTGACTGATCAGAGTGAAGCTTGGGTACAGCTCGGCTGAACAATTCTTTTTGACACACCAAGTCGTTTGTATTTTTATCGCTGGAAAACAAAGGATTTCGTTTCTGCAAGAAAAACTTTTTTTTTCCCACAGAAACAACTTTAGAGGTGAAAAATATTTGCAGTAGGAACATGTGGGATTCTCTTTCAGAACAACCTGACTGCAAGAACTGTGTCCTTGTCGGCTGCACAGAATGAGGAAACAGAAATAAGACTGATGAGGAACAAAGCGTTAATTAAAGTTACAGGATAGAAAGATGAACAAAATCAGTTTTAATGTAATGTAAGTATTAAGCTTAGTAAGTGCTATGAGTGATAAGTGTGTCACTTTTTTATAGTTGAAAAATCTTTATACCTGCAAACTGCTGAAGACTTAACATTTTGGTTCCAAGTTCAAACCTTTATTTCAGTGACATCAAGTCTGATGTATGTCTTTTTCAACCATCCTTCCAGATCCATTATATCCATTTAGTTACCCGCTCCCATCATCCCGAACTCAGCTTCTCACTCTTCCTGTCACATGGGGGTCTCTCATGTTGTCTCATCTAAATGGAATTAGGGCCACCCATGGACCTGGTTGTGATGACAGATTGTTTCTGCTCCTCTAACATATGGTGACCTCCAAATGGGACCCTCTCAGACTCCTGGCGATCATGTTGCTTAAATTCCTAACCTAATAATGTACACTTTCCCAAAGGCAGCACACAGAGAGCTGAATGTATCATCATGAATAAAACTTTAATGTTTTTTTCCGTCCTCTCTGCAGGTGAAAAAAACTGTTCGAGGAAGCATATCGCCCTCATCAGTTTGAAACTCATCTGTCCGTCTAGTCCTCCTTCAGCGGCTAATATCTGTCATTTTAATTAGATGGGCAGCGTTTACACATTTGACTATTCAGTGTAATGAAATCAGTGAAGGAGACAGGAATGATTTTGTAATCTTGGAATAGAAGAGAAAGAGCTCCACCTTCTGGTTTGGCTGTGAGCCTCATCATACTCATTTTATCTGACAGGTCATGGTGACCAACGTGACGTCTCTGCTAAAAACAGTGAAGGCAGTTGAGGATGAGGCGACTCGTGGGACCCGGGCACTGGAGGCCACCATTGAGTGCATCAAGCAGGAGCTGACAGTAAGGAAGAATCTCTTCTTTATGAGCGTTTGGGAGACATTTGATGAGACACACCCTCTTTGCAGAGCTGACTCAAAGAGAGTCAGGGATATCTATGTCCATTATACCGGACAAAACACTGGAGCTTTTGTTTTTTTTTTCCTTTATTATTTCCTGTTCCTTTTCTCTCAGCACCTGCAGGTTTCACACAGCTCTTATCAGGGTCTCGTAGAAGGAGCAGGTTGAAAGAGCTAGAAGGAAGATTTTAAGAGCTTATATTTTGTACTGTGCTGTTAATCCTTATTGAAAAACCTCCAGCCATTTCTTCTCTGAGTCTACAAAAATATGTCTGAGGGTCTGTCATGTTTGTGTCTAACTGCTTGTGTCTGTGGGACCTCATCCTGTCAGGTATTCCAGTCCAAGGACGTCCCAGACAAGCCCACCACACCTGAGGAGTTCATCCGCATGACAAAGGGCATCACTTTAGCAACAGCCAAAGCAGTGGCTGCAGG
The DNA here is from genome assembly GCA_030710495.1 of Labroides dimidiatus. Classification (NCBI taxonomy): domain Eukaryota; kingdom Metazoa; phylum Chordata; class Actinopteri; order Labriformes; family Labridae; genus Labroides; species Labroides dimidiatus. The sequence goes on from CM061147.1 coordinate 17,831,231, forward strand.
CAACTCTGCCCAGCAGGAGGACGTGATCGCCACTGCCAACCTGAGCCGCAAAGCCATCACTGATATGCTGACTACCTGCAAGGTGCTAATCCACACCGCCCTGCCGGAGCGGGCCTCACACAGACATCACAGGCATCACAGGCTGCCAGGGAACATGTGAGGCCAGCACCACTGAGAGCAGTGAGGGCATTACAGTCCACTCAACTTTATGGCTGCTCCTGTTGGCTGGTAGTGACTCAGTCACTTTTCAAAGTCGTGCAGCAGAGCATCAGGATGTACTGTGGCAACTGTCGAGCACTTTTAACAAGATAGGAAGTGAGGAAACAGAGATCTGCAGGCTTAAGTCAGTCAAAACAGATGAATGTGTAAAGAATTCATACTAGTACTGGCTATAAATAATGGTTAATGTTAGAGTACATACACAGAAAGTTAGAGTTTTTCCAGGCCTACATTTACACTCTGCACTGAAGTCTCGAGAAAGCTGTTTAAATCTTTTTTTATTATTCTAAAGGATTTTCTGTCCTCCTGAGAATGTTTAAAATTTACCAATCACCTTTTTCCCTCACCCTTTCAGCAAGCAGCTCACCACCCAGAGGTGAGCGATGAGTTAAGGAGTAAGGCCCTGCAGTATGGTACTGAGTGCACCACTGGATACATCAGCCTTTTGGAGCAAGTCCTGCAGGTTAGAAAATGACATTAACATGTCCCATAAATGAAGGATGGAGGTGGCATGTGTGTGTAGTTGTGTGTGTGTGTGTGTGTGTGTGTGTGTGTGTGTGTGTGTGTGTGTGTGTGTGTGTGTGTGTGTGTGTGTGTGTGTGTGCCATAATTTTATGGAAGCCAGCATCCTGATATTTACTCATCCAAGATGAGTTTTTACACGCCTTATCTGTAGGATTTAATCCTCCGATGATTAAAAAACTTTCTCGGATTCCTGTCAGTCATGCTTAAAGGTCTTAGGCTTGTGCTAATCCATGTATTTTATCATTGTAAAAAAAATGACAAAAACACTAAAATAATGAGCTCTTATTATAATTTGTATTGGATTACAAATGTACTGTTTGTCTTGTTGGCATGTTTGAAAACTTTTTTGTCGGTCTGTGCATCAATTTCACATTAAGTCAAGTTTATAAACTGGACACCACACTGCATAGAATCTGATTCATTTTCTGATACTCTTGTTGCATGACTCTGCATATTATTCAGCCAAACTTATTTTGATTCCCTTTAATAGCTCATCATAACACCACTTGTTTCCTGAAGTTCTAACAACTTCTGATGAATATGTTTGGAAGCTTAATTTCATTTTTGTGTTTGCTTTGTAAATTTCTGCTGCTTCAGTTTGACTTGGACAGGAACTCTGCCACCTATCACACCTTGTTTTATCATTTCTGCTCTTATATAAGGGGTACACTGTCAGTGCTCTGTAGTCTGTTAGTTACTCAAAATATTAAAAGAACTGAATGAGAAAATTAAGTATTTCTAGCTGGGTGTCCCATCCACTCACTGTCTCGTTAAGTTTCTTTTAAAGAGCTCCCTTGTCCACGCTCTAGCTTTTATGTTTTACTTTACTTTTTCCATCCACTCTTCTTCTTGTGTTTGAACGTACGTCAACATGTGTTTGGCTCTTGTATCGTCAGGTGTTACAGAAACCTGTGCCAGAGCAGAAGCAGCAGCTGGCCACACACTCAAAGCATGTGGCAGCGTGTGTGACGGAGCTCGTCCAGACAGCCGAGTCCATGAAAGGTGAGACCTCACACGTGGCTGATACTCAACATCACACACTCTTCAGTGATGAACGCAAGATTGACGACCTAAAATTAGTGGTTGCCCTGTCTGACTGACCTCTAGATTGTATAGATTAATTTACAAAAATCAAAAGTGCACACACTTGGTGTTCTAAACATTTCTCGTACTTTAAAAACAAAAAAAAGAAGAAGAAGAAATTATCTTAACACTTCCTTGTATGCTGTCGTTTAGCAGCAGCTTTTAGTTTTAGAAATAACAGAAGAGAGATGTTACAGCCACTGCAGGGGAAAAGGAGGTAAGCTGATATTACAGAATGAGTTTAGAGCAGAGGGCTTCCCATCGGGGGCCAAGTCAATCTGATAAAACATAAAAAATGACAGGATTGCAGAGATGGTAGAGATTAGTCAAAGGAGTCCTAATCCTCTGGAATGAATAATGTGATGTTATTGAGTCAAGCCACCAAACCTGTCTGCGTCAGTATTAAAGATAGGTCAGGAAAATCGCTTTGAAATATTGAAATAGTTCTACAGAGTGATTGCTGTGCAAATTGTTCCAAATGAAGTGCTCTCACATGGTTATGACGCAAACAAAGCAGCACAATTCCTCCAGAAGAAGCACTGCTTCATCTGACAAGAGTAATAAATTGTGTTTAGATGATAATTAGATTCCAGTGTATAGACTGTGACCCAGCGGGGCTATCCACTTCACCTCTCTAATGTCCCGTATACTCTCTCTCCTTCTCTCCCCTGTTTTTCCTTGCTGCCTCAGATGGAGGTAAGTGGGACGTGATTGGGCTTTTTTTTTTTTTTTTTCATTCCAGATCACCTTTCATAAGAGTCGGAGGGGGGTTGAATCGAAGAGGCGTTGGGATGGGGGGGGGCAGAACAGATTTCCCCAGAGCTCAACATAATCTATGAAAACATGGTTCCATCTGTTTTAGCAAGCTGTTCCCAAAGAGCTCAGTTTTACAGGCACTTAAAAACCTATAAAAAGACAATGATCCATCAAATGTGCGTTTCTTCTAACTTTGAGTTTATCTTATTTAACTTTGAAGGATTATATTCTTTTGAGCATTGCAGTTGAAGCAGGCTGAGATCGTGTTGAAAAGTGCATGAAAATGGAAAAAGCATGACATTAACCTCTTGTTACACAAGATAAAATAAGATTGTATCACCAAAATTATTATGCTGGCGTATTTCTGAGCCTGTTGTGGAAAGTATGAGATAACTGTATTCTGTTCTGTTCACTTTCAGGATTAGAGTATGTAGACCCTGAGGACCCCACTGTCATCGCAGAGACCGAGCTCCTCGGAGCAGCGGCGTCCATTGAAGCTGCAGCCAAGAAACTGGAGCAACTAAAACCCAGAGCCAAACCTAAGGTATAAGTGCCCCTCTCAACCCTTTCCACCCACACAAACCCACGCACAGCTTTTTGCCATTGATCAGCGGGGAGACCATGTGGGCCAGAGGTAGGAAAAGGTGACACCGACTTTGAAGTGGAGTCATCTTTTTCAGTGACTAAGCTGCTATTACATTATCATTAGAGGAGGAAAAAAACTTCATACCATGTTGACTCAGACAGCTGGTCCAGTGAGCTAACATATGATGCGCTGGAAAACTTTCTTCAAAGGCACTTTTGAACATTATTTTGAGTCGTGTTGCCAGGAGACGCAATTACACCGCTGGGTCCTCAAGCTTATGTTGGAACAAGTTCAAATGAGTGATGAACTGTTGTGACCCTTTCAGAGAAAGAGCGCCTCTGCCTTATTGAACATACATCCTTTGTTTTATTGCAGTGTTTCTCATTGCTAAACTAAACTGAGGGGGAGGCAAGTTAGTCATCACCCCCTACGCTGCAGTGTTGCCTCAAAAAACAAAATAACTTGACCACATCATGTGCAGAGGAAATGGGATAAATATGGGAGATGGCAGTGATAGTGCCTTTGGAGGGAGAACTTAGTTTGATGTTGTTCTGTATGCGACACAGGGTTGTGTTTTTGGTGTTTGGTGTACTGCATGATTGTGTTGTGTTTGTGTGTCTCTGGAGACTGGATAGTTGGATCCTGGTGCTCTTCCCTCTGTGTCTGTAGTGCTTCCCTCCCTTTTCTATACCTTTTTTTCCTGTGAACAGTGACTGTCAGACAGATCTGTGTGAGAGGAAAGCATGTTTAGTTTACTCAAGTTTTAATAAAAACAGAATGAAGCTCTGTCTCATACTTTAATGCCACAACTACTGACTACATTTATGAGGCCCCTTTTGGTTTTGAGTGTGGATTAGTGAGTGAGAGACTCATCCTTTTTTAAATGTCAGTGTCTCCCTCTAGTGAAAAATAAGAAACACAACAGTCTTTAGAGGAGGGCGTAATGTTGCATTTTACTGTTGCTAGGATTATGCCTTTCATTTTCCTACATTTAGAAACTGAATGCAGTATTTGCCGGTCCGTTATTGTGTTTAGAACCAGATGGAGAGGAAAAAGATGAAATACAGAAAGCTGACTGCACATCTGATGACTTGTTTTTTTGTCCAGACAGAGACACCAGCAGCAATTTTTTAAAGTCATAAAGCCACCTGTAGTTTTTTTGTTTGTCAAGCCCAGAGTTTTATTTATTTGTCCAAAACAGGTTGGATACTCTGTCTTCCTCCTTGTTTCTCCCCCACCTCTTCTCCTTCGTCCCTCCCACCCTTTAAGGAAGGAGGGCCCTGCAGCTCCCAGCATGCTTCTTTGCCCTTCCTCCTTCCCTTCCTCTCTGAGCCGTTGTAGACCTGGAAGCCTTCTCTGCAGGGCTCTGTCTGATATGTTTGATATATTAGGTTGTTATTCAGTCCAACTATATATCAAACATATTCCTACAGTGTCCCGCCCTGTCTCCAGCCACGTGTGCCTTTTGTTGTCTATGGAGCTCTGGGGTCAATCGGCAGAGATGGCGATTTGTTAACTGTCTCTAAGCTGATGAAGTGTGATTTTAGTATTGGGTTTTTAGGTCAGGTTTAAGAAGTGGCACATTGTAACTAGTCATCACTGAGAAATAGTCATTCATGTTTGCATTTTAAAAGATCCATTTGAATGCTCTGAGTCATGTTCTTGGCAGCAGCTACTGGTGGTTGCATGTTTACGAGATGGATTCCAACAGATTTCATCTCTTCATTTAAATTTTACTTTTTATTGCAGATAAAAATAGCAGTGAGTTTAAATTCATGTCTTTACTTTCAGCAGGCAGACGAGACACTGGATTTCGAAGAGCAGATCTTAGAAGCAGCAAAGTCCATCGCTGCAGCAACTAGCGCTCTCGTAAAATCTGCGTCAGCCGCTCAGAGAGAGCTGGTGGCTCAAGGCAAGGTCCGTCAACTCTGCGAACTTTTACATCACTGCTCATGTTAAACTACGTAGACCTAATGTTTCTATTCAATGCTTGACTCAGGTGGGATCCAATCTAGCCAATGCAGTGGATGACGGTCAGTGGTCTCAGGGTCTCATATCAGCTGTAAGTGGCCTTTCAAACACTTTTGCAGTCATACAAAATGTGTTCTGTAATTTAAAGCAAGTGAACAATGTTACTCTCTATAGGCTCGTATGGTCGCAGCAGCCACCAGTAACCTGTGTGAGGCAGCTAATGCCTCAGTGCAGGGCCATGCCAGCGAGGAGAAGCTCATCTGTTCAGCCAAACAGGTCGCTGCCTCCACAGCTCAGCTGCTGGTCGCCTGCAAGGTGAAGGCTGACCAGGACTCTGAAGCCATGAGGAGACTACAGGTGGCTGAAAAACACATTAAATGTGACTGTAACATTAATTTAAGGCAGCTACTTTTCGTGAATGGTTTGCGTTGGTGCTAAATTGAACATGATCTTTTTGAAGGGTGCTGGAAATGCAGTGAAGCGAGCGTCAGACAACCTGGTGAAGGCGGCCCAGAAAGCAGCATTTGACAAGACTGAAGATGACAGCGTGGTAGTGAAGACCAAATTTGTCGGCGGCATCGCTCAGGTGAGATAAAATCACCAAAGGTATTATGTGAAACCGGGAGGAGAAATTCTTCTTATTGTGCTGCTTGCCCTTTTCACTGCATGTTTGCACCTCTCGCTGATGTGTAAAAATGCCATGGCAGTACATCTGAAGTGATGATGAGCTGCTGTGGGTGAACAGCACATCAGCTTCATTTCAAAGCTGTGGAACAGTTTAACCAGACGCCCACAGCTGCAAAACATCACATCTCATAAAGACTTGAGAACTGGCTTCCTTTTTATCTTTGCGAAGATTTGACAGCAAGTGTGGTGCGAGTGTGTCATTTTTTCAGAAGTTGATGGTGCTACAGGAAGCTCTGCTTTTCATCTTGATTGATTGAGTTCCTGCTTTAGTCAGTGGTGAACTCCAGCTGGGCATCAGCTTGTCAGTTTTCTATCCCACCAGAGACGCTTGCAGTTTATTGATATCTAGTGATTGTCGCACTGAGAGGAGCCTTGGACAGTATTGTTCCCTTAAACACATTAGTCTGATTGACTACTTATTTTATTTATTTTAAAGAAAGAGCTTAATTAAGTTCCACCCACCTCTGAGGAGGAATGATTCACCTTTCTGCATGTAGTTCATATTGCATGAAGGTGCCTCCTTATTTTGTATCCTAAAACCTAAACAAAAAAGCCGCTGTGTTGAAGTGCTAATTAAAAAGTAAATAACAGAAAAAAGTTTTTAAGCCTTGAGTTAGAAAAGAAAGGGCTGTTTGATGGTGTGCAAACCCTGGTTTTGAGCTTTATTTGGTCGAATAGTACCGTTTTATGGCTCTTTTTTATTCGAGCTTCGAATATGAGGTGAAAAGTTCATATTTGAACTCTAATTATTCATTCGAATGTCTGCTGCATCCTTGAGATGTCAGCCTATGTGAAGGGAACGCCTCTGTCTGCAGACAACAACCCGCTGCTTCACGTCCAAACCAAACGCCACTCCTCCGCTGGTCTGTCCGTGGACACTACTCCAATATAAAGCAGACTTCGGGCAAACGCGCGGCCCACCTACATCACCATGAAGCGTCTGTTTACATGCAGCGCGGTCCCATCAGAGTCACCAGTGTGAGACACAAAGAACTGGATTACAACTTTAGAGACTTTTTGGCTCATATTAAGTTGATCATTTCCGCGTGCTCGTGCATGAAGTGTACTGTACAGGTAATACTGTAAACAAAAAGAGAGTCACACTTGATCCCGATCAAGTTGATAGATTTGTGTTTCTGTCAAATAATAACAGAAATTAAGACGGGCTGTTCGGCTTGAGTATCAGTTATATGTTTTACCTTACCTTCTTATTCAAAGCTGTCGGAGCTTTTTCCTGTTAAGGAAACTGTTAAGGAGAGCGCGCGCAGGGGGTATTCGAATATATTCGAACAAATAACGGGTCATTTTACGGGTCACTTGACCTTTAATGTCAAGTTTAAGATATGTGCTCCACCTTTATGCATCAGCTGACAGACAAGTCACACGACATCATGGGACCCTTCGAGGAAGACTGCAGCAAGTTTGTCCTTAAAACATGTAAAGTTACGAGAACTTTTAAATCAAATTGACACCATGAAGTTTGTCAGTGTACAGTTTCCTCTCTGGTGGACATGGAATGTTAACACAGTTTTCTTACTGACTGATAACTTGTGGTTGTGGTTAACCACTGGCATTTTGTTAATGTTTCAGCAGTTGGCAAGATATTATGTAAGAGATTTTTGTGGTGTTAACAGAGAAGGATGCATACTATACTAGCTTGATTGTTAGTTATTTCTTTATGCTGTAGCTTAATTTGTTCTTTCCTGAAGTCACTGATAGCTGAGTAAGGGATAGATTACAGTGAAGGGGTGGTTGTGCAAGTTACAATCCCAACATGATGAGCAGCACCCTTGAAGCAAAGCATAGGGATCTTGTCTTGCTCTGCTGCTGTTGCTTCGATTGCGGGACAGGAACAAGCTCGCTTTTTTTATTAGAAATAAAAATAGGATCAAGTATCTCCTAAGGCTGCTCTCACAACTGTGCCATCTCAGACTCTCAAAAATGAGATGGGCAGAAGTGAAGTGTGCTAGACTAAAAATGATTTGATATTATATGTCTGATCGTGTCTTTAGAGTCACTTTTGCTGCAGCAGATTAATCACTGTTGACCAATCAGGATCAAGTACACTTCTCAAAAAAATAAGGGGAACACTAAAACAACACATCCTAGATCTGAATGAATGAAATATTCTTATTAAATAGTTTGTTCTTCACATAGCTGAATGTGCTGACAACAAAATCACACAAAAATTATCAGTGGAAATAAAATTTGTTAACCCACGGAGGTCTGGATTTGGAGTCACACTCAAAATTAAAGTGGAAAAACACACTACAGGCTGATCCAGCTTTGATGTAAAGTCCTTTAAACAAGTCAAAATGAGGCTCAGTAGAGTATGTGACCTCCACGTGCCTGTATGACCGCCCTACAAAGCCTGGGCATGCTCCTGATGAGGTGGTGGATGGTCTCCTGAGGGATCTCCTCCCAGACCTGGACTAAAGCATCCGCCAACTCCTGGACAGTTTGTGGTGCAACGTGTCATTGGTGGATGGAGCGAGACATGATGTCCCAGATGTGCTCAATTGTGCTCAAACGTCCTGCATGGTGCTGGGCTGTAAGCACAACCCCCACCTGTGGAAGTCGGGCCCTCATACCGCCCTCATGGAGTCTGTTTCTGACCGTTTGAGCAGATACGTGCACATTTGTGGCCTGCTGGAGGTCATTTTGCAAGGCTCTGGCAGTGCTCCTCCCATTCCTCCCTGCATTAAGGGGGAGGTAGGGGTCCTGTTGCTGTTTTTTTGCCCTCCTACAGCCTCCTCCATGTCTCCTGATGCACTGGCCTGTCTCCTGGTGCTCCTTCATGCTCTGGACACTACGCTGACAGACACAGCAAACCTTCTTGCCACAGCTCGCATTGATGTGCCATCCTGGATGGGAGAAAGCAAGAGAGAACGCACCGCCAGCACTCAAAAGTGACCAAAACATCAGCTAGAAAACATAGGAACTGAGAAGTGGTCTGTGGTCACCACCTGCAGAACCACTCCTTTATTGGGGGTGTCTTGCTAATTGCCTATAATTTCCACCTGTTGTCTATTCCATTTGCACAGCAGCATGTGAAACTGATCATCAATCAGTGTTGCTTCCTAAGTGGACAGTTTGATTTCACAGAAGTATGATTGACTTGGAGTTACACTGTTGTTTAAGTGTTCCCTTTATTTTTTTGAGCAGTCTGTTTAACTCAGCAGAAGGAGTTATGAGATAATCAGTTACAACAGATCACAATCATATGCAATTTTAAGTTTCACTTAGGGATCATAAACATAGATGTTTTCAGACGATATTGCAGATAAGATGTCCTCCTGACAAATAGGCATCCTTTCCTCGCTGTAATTGTTGTCACATTTTGGGTTTAATTTAACATATGACATGCCAGATTCTGTCTTGTGATTTTTTTTTCCTCTCCTCTGTATTGTTCTCTGAGTTTTTAGAGTATACTGTGCAGCCATAGGTTTGTCATATCCAGCTACTCACGGGGATTAGGATGAGTGGAAGCTACATTTTCTGTCAGCTGTTCCCCTCTCTCTCCTCAGATCATTGCAGCTCAGGAGGAGATGCTGAGGAAGGAGCGAGAGCTGGAGGAAGCACGAAAAAAGCTGGCTCAGATCCGACAGCAGCAGTACAAGTTCCTGCCCAGCGAGTTGAGAGAGGACGAGGGCTGATTGGCGGAGTGAACGGGATGTGCTGTGCCGCGTGGCGCCGATGAGACCCTCCTGTCATGGAGAGACGTTGCCGATGTGTGATTGGCTGCTTTACTCTCATATATAACCGAAGAATATACAGCACTTGAAACAGGCCTGCTTGGTGAGAAAAACAAGTGCCTGTGCTCTGTAATGTATACGTGAGAGTGTGTGTGTGCATGCGTGTGTGTGTGTGTGAGTGAGAGGTGTGTGTAGCTGTCAGTGAGTTGCACTGGCACTCAGAAGTTCAGTATGAAGGACAGTAAAGATGTGTGATAAACGTACTGGTGCTTTGAGTGTTTCTGCATCATGAGCATTACTGACTGTTACAATCATGAATCGAAGATGTTGCAGGAGTAGAAATCCTTGATTATCATTGAATGTTTTATAAATGTTGAAGGATTTGGAGCAAATATAAATGAACTGATGAGATGTCTGCCAGAGTAAACCAAGGGTTTCTTGCTAGTACCCTTCGTATAAAACCTCTAGGGGAGATAACAGAGCAGGAGGGAGGGGGTGCTTTCATTTCACCACTGGCTTGCATGCACCATAATGTCTATACATATCAATGAAGCTACTAACCAATAGAGTAGTGTAAAGTGGAAGGCACTTGTATTTTACTAATAAAATGTGAAGTTGGGGTTTGCTTTTAACTATCAAATCCCTCTTATTAAACTATCAGCCAAAAATAAAGAGGCTCTGATTGGGGTAGCTGAACAGACCACTAGCCAACATTAGCGCTAAATATATTTATTCTTGACTGACATTTTTAAAGAAACTACTCGTTCTTAAGGAGCAAACTGGTGTAATCTGACTGAGAATCTGGACTCCTCTCTGTGACCAAATATTTCATGCTGCTTGTACATTGTGTCATTTCCTGTAACTCCTCCAGTCCTTCCCTTATGTATACAGCGTTGTGTGAGGACTATATGTTTACATTATTTGTCATGTTATTATTTCTTGTCGTTGTTCCTCTCCCATTAACACTGGCCAGATTTAGTTTGGGTACCCACTGTACTGTTCACACACACACACACACACACGGATGCAGTTTTTCTCCACCAGTCACTGCCCTGCCGTGGTAAAGACATTCTCACTTTAGGCTGACAGTCTATAGCAATACATTACACTGAATATTCTAACAGGATAATTATGAGACTCTGCGCTGTTGTAAAACTGGTTGTGTGAAATAATATTTGGGTGTATGTTATGCACTGAAGTCGAGCACTAAAGAAGGCAATATAAAGCTTCCATTATATTAAATGTTGGATTTTCCTTAAAGTAAAAAAAATCAAAGGAAAGAAGATTACACTTTAACAAAGGAATCTAATTCAAGGATTTGTTTTTGTCCTTTGGTATTTTAATGTGTGATATATTGGATATTTTACGCACTTCATCTCCTCAGTCTGTCCTTGCCAGTGTCTTGGACTGCATCGTGTACTAGTGCCTTACTCAAGTCTGCCCTGCGAGCAGCTGAAGATCAGGCTGGCTGGGAGCCTGAGCCTTGTCCTCTCTGGATCAGAACATTATGCCAGTCTAATCCTCACAGGGGTCTTAATGAACCGTCACCTAGTCCTTTGCCATACAATACAATGCCTTGTGGCTGGTGGCCTACTTGCCTATTATGTTATACTGCTGATATTAAAGGGCATGTGTGGACACCTTAGGATTTAAAGACCATATCGGACGACTAACACTAGACTGCATTCCATGAGCATGTGGCAATTTGTGTGTGAGGAAATTGTTAAAATCATTATGCCAAGTCCTCCTTAAAAGCAGGACATCCTTGTCTAACCACTACATTTAGTTTTTATCCGTAAATATAAGAATTACCCTTAAGTATATTGTCCAACTGAGTTGTGCGAGTACTAACGGAAATAGAAAAAAAAGTTACTAGCTCTGTTCTGAATAGGTGTTGTGCTTTTCTTTAACAGGCTGCATTAGTTTTATGATTTTATGCTGTATGTATTATATTTATCTGGTCACAAAAGTATTTTTTGTATTCACCAAAAATAAAGAGTTTCAAACAACCCTTACTTTACTTCGTCATTTTTCAAATCACTTCATGCTGGTAAAGAGATGTGATGGATGAAAGTCATCCTGCATTCTTGCCAGCAGATGTCAGTGTAGGCCTTCGTAGTGAAGTCAGAGGGGTCAGAGGATGTTTGGAGAAAATGTTCTTGTAGAAGGATTGGCAAAGGTAGACTGACCAAATATGGACATAGTGGATGGGCTTTTTTTCCTGCTGCTGGTTCACAGACCAGACCTTGAAGTATGCAGCAATTCCCATTCAGATCTTTTGGTTCACTTGTTCACATTAACAGTAACGCAGCCAAAATCTGTTAAGTCGCCTCACACTGACTTTAGCTGCTCTGCTACTGGCAACGAATCAGACTTGAGCTTGTGTTGTTGTTTTTCCCTCTAAAGCTGATCTTCTCCATCTGCAGCATTAGCAGGGAGAGTGTGTAAAGGATGGTGAGAGGTGGCCGGCACAAAACACTGAGTCCTTCTAATGAACACCATATTTGGTTGCTTGAGTGTTTTGGTCTCATGCAAGGCCAGGCCACACAGTGTAGAGGGAGAAACTGAAGCCATGTGTTTAACTGGGAGTGTCCATCTATTTCTCAGCTTTTCTCTCCATTCAAAGCTGGAGGAAGTTTGTCTGGTTAGCTTTGGCACTTGTATAGAGCTATCAAAACCTCTGCAGATGAATGATGCAAAGCAGAGGCAAGGTCAGGTTGGGTTTATTCCCTTATTGTCTTTCACTTCTAGTTTTCAGTCTATTTTCTTCTCTCAGCTGGGATATTTCATCAGTATTGATGTTTCTTTTCCCCTAAAATTTCCATAGAAAAGCATCACTGTCAAGATGATGGATGGGACACATCAATCTCTTTTCTTTTCGTCTGTATAAAAAACTCTTGTCACATTTTGTTTTTCTACTTCAGATCTCAAGTTGGATGTCTGATTTATCCCAGTGCCATCTTATTAACCTCCTCAATTAAGACACTTTTTATTGCTTTTTTTAGTCACATAACATGTATCATCATTAATATAAACCGTGAACATCCCTGGCACCCTGCTGTCTTACATTTGATTTGTTTGAACGTTTGTTTTGTGGTCACAGTGACTTGTGCTATAATCCAAACAGTCTGGCAGCCATTAAGTCCAGGCTTTGTTCCAGGCTCAGGTTCAGTAAAATGAGGCTGTGTTATCCTGGGGCTAAACTGATTGATACTGGGTCAGCTCTGTGCTTGCATCTCTTCAGCATTAACCCACAGTATGCTATATCAGCTAACAACAGACTGCACTTCACTGATTTTCATTTTTCAACTGCATTAGTTAGTGTATTTCCTGTTTCTGTAGACTTAGAAGTGATGCTAAAACAGATTCAGCGAAATAGAAAGTTGTCACACTTGTAAACTATGTCACCAGTTTTAGAAAGTTAATGGTACCCAAATATCAGCAATTTCTTTTTTAATTATTTTTAATGGGGGGGTTTTTGGAGGCTGTTTTTTTGGCTGACTTCATTCATGCAATGCGTGCTTTTTTTCTTAGAACCTGGGTTTTGATCTGTGAAAAATGTAAAACTGTCTGAGAGTATCATGAGCTTTTACAGCAAAGAAACAGCCCTAAGACATTTTTCAGCATTTCTAGGGAAAACCTATGGAAGAGGAAGTGAGATTTGGTAAAAAAAAAAAAAAAAAAAAAATGCACATCAGGAAAGGCTTCAGGGTTTAGGCTGGGTCATTTGTCCAGTGCATGCTACTGTAATGCTTATTTTTCAACATCTCAGTAAAATAGTGTTTCCTTCTCTCAGATAAAAGTCTCTGTGATGGAAATGGTTTAGTTTTAAACTTTTGGTAATTTTGGCATGCTTTAAATCCTTGTCCATTTGCTTTTCACTTTCAGTCTCCATGGTAAAACACATTTCACTACAGTGCAGCTAAGCTGAAGCAATAGATTACTGGTTTTTACACTAACTGTTGTTCATTTACAGTCACACATACCAGCTCTGCCTGCTCTGAGTAACACCACCGGACAACATAAACATGAGAGACAGCAGCTGATGGATCCAAGAAAGTGTTTTACTCTGGTCTGGATCACATGACCATTTTAGGTCATCATTTGGGATCTCCCATCAAGTTGGCTCCCTAACCCATCCGCAGTGAAGCCCCTGTTCAAAGAGAATAGTAAACAGAGTCTGCAGAGTTGACTACTGTGCTTTATAGCTCTGAACTCATTGCTGTCAAATTTTCTGTTGACATTGCCTTCATTGTGTACAGTATACAAGTGAAAGCAGTATCTGAGTCTGAGAGGTGCAGCCAATGTTGAGGAGCCTTCAACCTGCATTCTTTCTTCTGACCTGTTAAAGAAAAGGACCTTGCTTCTCATCCAATTCATAACCTCAGTAAGCATTTCATTCCACTCATTTTGGATTTAATGGTCCCAATGGCTTATTTCAAGTCCTTGAGCTTTGTATAGCTAAATTTGGTGCATGTTTTGGTTTGCATTGCAGCTGTGACATCATTGTCATGACACTTTCAGCCACTCTGCTCTGACAGTATAATAACCTTTGGGCCTCCCATCCTGAGCATTGTGCCATAGAAAAAACTGGCTGCCCTGTGAACAAGACCTTTGATTCTCAAAATTTACAAATAACTTCCCAATGTCGCCATTGCTAAGTCAATCTCTTATACACAGTCTATAGCAAAACAATAAATAAATTTGGTTCACATACTCTCAGGCTTTCACCTCTAAGGCAAATGACAGAAGATTGATATCTAAAGAGTTGTATTACAGGAAGTGTTTCACATTCTGGTCTTATGTAACTGTACAGAAAAAAAAGACAGAATTAATCCATTTTCATGAGGGAACAGGTGTGTTCCTGTGAAGTATGTGGATTAGTTGCAGTCACCTTTAGAGTGTCATCCTCTGCTGAGTGACAATATTTTCTATCTATTTCTTTCATGACAGAAGAGCGTCCCTCATGTAAGGACGGCTCAGTATTTCTCAGTCAGCACTGACAGCCGGGCTAAATCGGGTCTCAGCTGAGACTTAAACCTTGGGGGCTAATTTTGGACTGCTCTACAAGTAACATCAGGAATATCTATTCAGTCACATCATCTGACTTTCTTAACACATGCTCCTCCAAAGCCAGTTTTCCCAGAGTTTTTAGATGATTTTCTTTCCCTTTGCTCCTGCCTGAAACCTGGTTGAGAGTGAGCTGAAGGACAGGAGGAGTCGTCTGTCCCAGACTGTGCCGCCGACTGGAACTGATCTGCAGTGTCTCCTGGGATTTAAGCTGTCCAGAGTGAAATGTAACACTCTTCCATCTAGACCCTCTGTCTTAATAAGGAAACTTTGCTCAACACTCATAAGATGACAGGGAACATTTCTGAAGAGGGAAAGAGACTCCTCGGGTGCTTTTCTTCTCTCGTTCTTGCGGCCTCCCCGCCCTGTGTTAAAGCTGAATAAACACCCCTCTCAGAGCTCAGCAGATTTTTCTCAACACTGACGCCAAATTTCTGGAGAGGATTTCATATGGGAATAGCCAGTTAAAAAACTACTGTAATTTAATCTCACTATTGTGTGTTATATGGACAGGTTGCCTTCTGCTCTTCTTCTGATGAACCTTGGCTGATTACCTCTGATGGAGCCAAAGGGTGACAAAAAGCTCCACAACATTTTCAACCACTGACAGAAAGTAAAAAATCTCAAGAACTTTAGTGCAATTAAGGTATAAATGCCAAATTCTGTTTTTTTAATTATTATTATTATTTACAGGTTAAGATTTAACATATTTAGATAAAGCTACTTCCCATTTGCAGGGAGTCTTTTTAAATATAAAATGTTTTGCTGGTTATAGCCCCAAAGGGTCATTTCTTCCTGTAATTATTAGACGATTAACTTTAAAAGCAGGATCAAGAGTAGTCCATATATGTAAAGTAATAACGTTCTGAAGACGTTTTTGGTCACTCATATAGAAACGTCAATTTTGAAGAGTCTAAAGTCTAAAGGTAAGAAAATACTCTGAAGGCAGGTAACTGAGCACAAGTTATTAAACTATGCTAAACACAGGATCTCATTGTCTGTACATAAATGATGGCAGATTGGTTTGCAGAGTCTAGTGAACAATAGCAGAGCTTGCACCACCAGCCTTTGGTCTGCTTTGTAGGTTATGCATATGTGGCTGTGATGGTTACACATTACTGTAGCATTTGTGGTTATAAACCAATTCAATATGACACAGCCTCAAGATCTTTGCTGTGATACAAGCTGCCATCTGTCTGCTGTACCTGTCTACATCCAGGTAGTGGAGCATAGTAGCATTATGAGTAACAACTGGCAAGAGCCACAGTTTCAGCTAGTGGCAAGGAGCTGCGCTTCAGCTTTGCACAACATAGGACCAGCATTTTGAATCCAACCATAAGAAAATGTTAAGCTAACCCTCTGGATCCAAAGTTTTTTTTTCTTCTGTCACATTTTTACTCACTGTGGTCTCATTTTTCTCAGCAAAGTGAAGTCCTGCACCTCTATAAATTCAGTACAACCATGGCTATAGGCTATGTCTTCATGCAGTGCAACAAAATTTAAATTGATATTAAATCTTTTTTCTTTTATTAAAAACCCTGAAATTTATTTGGTGACTCATCAAAGGGGTCTTGAACCCTTGTTTGCATAACTAACCAATCTACCATACTGTTATGTGTGTGTGAACCTGTTGTTTTTGTCATTACATAGACAGTTTTGTAAACTGGAATCAAATATCTTGTACATTTACACATACTTGCCACATAAAGCTGATAACTTTTCTATACTTCATACAAATGTAGCTAAAAAATTCAAACCCATGTGCATTTTTCGAAGTGCTTGTGTATGTTTTTATGAGTTAAGGGATTTAGATAATTTTTCCATCTTTGGATTTTCATTCATTGGTCAGCCTTGTAGCATAACAACCATTCTTGTACCATTTGTTGTCATATCAGATATGTAAGGTGTCAAGGCACTCACACAGGCGAGTACATATTTTTTCTTGCATCAGTGCTCTCAGACAATTGTGTTATCACTGACTATGCTCAACTGTTTTATCCAACTCTCAGTCAGGCTCAGACTCATCTCCAGCTGTGAGGTGAGTCTGTGCCTGACTGGGAGTCAGTCACGGCCTCTGATCAAACACGGGGTTGCAGACATCCAGGCTTTGCTGTAAGAATGCAGGTGGCGCGGAGCTGTGGGTTCCTGAGGCATTCCTTACTGCAGAGCAACCGCTGTGACCCAGTCACAGTGAACGCAGCTTTCAAACAGTCCCTCCAAACCACAGTGGAATGTCTCATCACTGTAGATTCTCACACGCTCCACATTATGGCTTCTCTACAGCCAAAGGCATGGTCATCTTGTGGTTTGAAGTTCACTCACTTATAAACTTGGTGTAAACCTCCACTCTCTCTTTCAAACTTAGAGAAGTAGATTTTTGTTCACCAAAAATTGAGGCTGTAAAGGTTTTGATGATCATTATCCCTCCCGAGGGAAAGCTTAGAAGGATCTTGTTATTTGGTGGGAAACTACCACACTCCCATAGAAGTGAAGCATCTTCCTCTTTCCCCGTCGTTTCTATCCTCTCTACAAACAGCCTCTGACAGACAGGACTGTAACAGGGAGAACAGTAGCTAAGCCTGAAGTGCATACCAAGAAGTTTTATAGGCCTGTGGAATGGAAAGAAATATCAAGTACGTCTTTGGACCTCACAAAAAGCCCCCACAACTTTGCCCTCTCCTCTGTCTCCTCTACCTCGCTTACACCAGAGAGCCCTTATATGGACACATGTATGAAAGATTCTCCCTCCGTGTGCAAACACGGAAACTTTAGCCCTGTGACATAAGGGGCTAAAGACTGAAGGCAAATATTTGAGGAGGGTGATCAACAAGATGCTTGGCTGCTGTGGGCTTGGACACAAAACCAGAGATGCAAGAAACAATTATTACAAACAGGGAGCATTTAAAGAGAAGATTGAAAGAGATCTTTCAGCAGCCTCTGATCCCAAAGGAGAGAATTTCTGAGCAGGACGCAACTCTGATGGTTTGGAAGGAATCCCTTATCTGGAGCTGGAAGAAGTTCAAGCTGCCTGTAAACAATCATTTACTCCTTACTTCCCTCTCAGCATGCCCTTCACTGTGTAAAAATAAACATGGCCAAAGTGCAAAAATAGTTGTTCTCCTAAATTCAGGACAGTTTTGTATTGCAGAATGTCCCACTGATGTACTTTTTCTTCCCTGTATTTGGGCTATGACATGTTTGAGAATTTAATTTTACACTAGGATTCTGGTGTGGCATCCTGTATGAATTTCAAATGAATCGTGACAGTTCCCCCCGAGTGCTTTCCTCTTCCTCCCCTCTTTTTCAGTCTGAGCTGACCGAGCGGCATCAGATATGGCTGACATTCTTTGCCTTTCTGCGTCCCCATCTGTAGAGGGGGAATACAAACAAACAGTCTGGGAGGAGTCTTGCTGAGGCCACAAATATTCCTCCATTATCCCACATTTGTGTTTCCAGTGCTGGAAGCCTTCACTTTTGGTATTTTTACTCCACAGCTCAGCTTGTTTTCTCCCAATATAAGTCAGAGCAGCCTGGTCTGTGTATTTGCAGTCTTTCTTGTCTTTAATTTGGATTTATGCGTAACTCATCTTTGACCATTTAAACGATAAGAATGATGGACTTTTTTCCATTACTCATTCACTTTTAAAACATCATGCGCTTCAGGAGAAGGATTTCTATGAGACCAAATCAGACTGAAATATTTGTGCCCTGTTCCTGGCCTGTGTTAGATTATTACAGGCATTATAGCCTGAGAGATGATGGATCCTTTCATTTAACAGCTGCTACTTGTACTGCAGCAAAACTTGGCACACAAGAAGAGCTGCCCATCTTCAGTGAAGCACCTGCAGCTGAAAAATGTGACCTTTGTGCCCCTGGAATTTCCTTCTATGAAATACTAATGTGGTGAAAACTCTTATTTTTTTAGAGGCTTGTGATGCTTCCTTCTTTCCAGTATCTGAAAAGGAAATATAAATGTTTAGACAGCTCACTGACCAACACTTTTTGTATGAGTTACACTCTTAACGACAGATTTATCTTCACCCTGGACTGTGAGAGTCAAGGTGTCACAGTCTTATTGCAACTAACCATCAATAAAAATGCTGGCTGACTCAGTGTGCGGTGGACACGGTTTATGTCCACCTGTGTTCACTTTTACACCACTTTGAGTCTAACGACTGCCTGTATGTGCCAGTGGAACATTACAGTAAATAAAGTCAGCGGCAGTAGGCCATTGCCCAAGCTTGGGTTACAGTTTGGGTTCCATAACCCCTCCCCCTTGCTGTACCCCCTCTCCGTTTTTGCAATGCTAAATGATTATGCCCCTGCATGGAGCTATCTAATCCCATGGGTGCTGCCTGAAGGAGCCAGGGAGTTCTCTCTATATATATCTGGTTGATGTCTGCAGAAATCTTCAGATGGTATTTGACATGGAGCATGTCAGTGTGGCTTCCCAGAGTTTTACTCAGTAGCTGTGCGCTTAACATTAAGAGGGTCCTACCCTTTAACGTTCCCTCGCTGCTCTGTGTCGGTTACAATCATCAGAAACTAACCACAAATTTGTCAGGACAGTTCCCTCACAAACTTAATTTTAACTTGATTTTGGCTAAATTTGTCCCATCTCTGTGTGTGATCGTCATTGTTACAGATGTAACAGATGCCATGAGAGAACCTTAAATGTCCCTCCCAGGGGTCTTCCGATGCAAACATGATTTCAGGCTCTACTTGCGATCAGCCCCGCCCTCAGCAGTGAGTGAGGATAACTGGACATTCCTTATACATAGTGGGTTGTCAGTATAGGCCTAACACATTAACTAATAGTGTTTTAGCATTAGTGCTAAAGCCTCTGTAAAGTCAGCTGTGAAAATTCATTTGGAAAGAGAACAAACTGCCAACTTCAGTTAACGAGTGACAGTGAGTTCAGGGGTTTAATTTCCTAAGGATCCATTGGAAATCAAATCAGCTTTTCCCACCCTTTCACATTTCTATCCATAAATACATTTGTGGCCCCCAGGTTACCTCGTGTCTTAATATGATTCCATAAACCATCATTTTTTACAACCTTGTTTATAACTTGCTGCCATATAAAACTCAACCTAAGATAATGATAGCATAGTTAATGTGAGAATAATTTCTGCTCACTTTTGCACCTGTCTCACTCAGCTGTCACCTCATGGACAACTGATTTAGGAGAGAGAAGGGACTGAGATCCCGACATGTTAGAGAATCTCTGATCCAGCCTGGAAATGGGCAACAGTTGTTTTTCTTAAGCAGTGAATGAAACGCTCAGCCAAGTTGAACTACATCCTCTCAGCTGTTTGGAGATGAATACTGAGATGATTCTTGGCCTGTCCTAATGAAAATAACTTCTTCTCTAATGTGACTGTTTGCAAACACTTGGACAGAAATCAGGGTTTTAGTTGCTTTCATCAGTTATTTAGTTGCATTCATCAGTTGTTTTTTTGGTTGGAGGCTTTAGAGGCTTTGAGAAGCGGATTATTTTCCAAAGAGCATAAAATTATATGTCTCAAGTAGTCTTGAAAAAGAAACTTTTGGTTGCAGCGTCAGATCACCACAGCCTAAAACTGGTCTCCAGTATTTAAAGAGTTGACCTCTTCTTTGCTTTAAGCACACAAAGTATAGCAAAGAAAAGAAGAAGTTATTGCTCCATGTCTGTGAATTCACTCTTATTGTATGCCTTTAATTTTCCCTTCGGATGTGCATGTGAGTGCGGGAGCTTTCGGGACTGTGTGGTCAGAGAGATTTGTGACTACTTTCATCAAAGTGAGTGCAATGGGCCCTGAGCTATTTTTACTGTGCCAATATGTTGAAGGAAAACATCATAATGGAGCTTCCTGTATTTTCATTCCCAGCATGCCACAGCAAATCCAGTGTGCCATCATAAACCTCCCTTGAGTCCTTTATGCTGCTTGAGATAATTAGGATCAAATCACAAACGAAGATTAAAACCATGCTCTACTGTCAGAGGTAAGAACATAATGAAGTGGAGAATTTGTTGATGAATATTCAGAATAGATTACTGTGTCTGGGTCTAGAGTCCATACCATATAAAATACATTTAAGAATAACACATTTAAAGCCAAAGGGGGACCTCTTATGCTTTGAAATTCAGTAAAGCAAATGAGTTCATCAATAGAATCTATCCATATTGGGTCTTTACTCAAATGAAAGCTGAGAAAAAGTAAGGCAACACTTTTCAAGATTTGTGATCCTAAAATTAAAGATATTGCCCGGGACATGTTCTAAGAGTACAAACTAGTGAGGCACAGCCTGTGAAGAGTATTTTTTATGCCAATCATAATTATATACATGCCAGTCTTTAAGAGCACGGGGTGGCCTGAGACTACAAAAACATGTTTCTATTATTGCACCTGTCAGTCAAAGTCTAAAACAAGGCTGCTGCCTGAAAATGTCTTATGTTTATTTATCACCGAAAAGAAATGGTGACCACCACTTAATGTTAGGATTCTTTGATCATCACTTTTTACTTCTGATCTTGATAGAAAGAAGACTTCAGACAGGGTGTGTTAATAAATCTACCAAGTGCAGCGGCAATAATTTATAAAACAGGCCAAAGCCATGGCAAGACCAGGATTATTTTGGGGACATATCTAATAGCATTGGAGCTTGGATTCTTGGCACAGAGCCTCGGATCTATATTACAGACCAAGGCAGGTGCATGAAAGAGAAGGAGATCCTAAAAATATCCTTGAGAATCTTTGGAAAGACACTTGGTGTGTCCTCGGTTGATGTAGTCTGTGTGCTATAGCAGTCTATTTGATCAGAACATTTATTTAAATGTTTTGTTGGGAACAAATAAATTTTGTCTGTTTTAAAGCTTCTTATAAATGTGTTTATAAAGTTATGCTTTCAAATTAGTTTGACAGGCTGTCAACATTTCTGAAATTCCAAGTCAATCAGCAGCTTGGCTGCAGTAATTAAGGTATTAAAGCATACTCTGCCTGGCCTGTGCTGGACCCCTTGCTGCCTCAGTCACATCACACATCAACAGTTTACTGGGAGGATATCTGATACATTATCAGGTAAACACTTCCCTGCTTGAGCCTCTGGACTGTGAACAATGCCTCAAGGGCTTGTTTGGCTTACCAAAAACATCTCCTCTCGTGCGGTACACTTGGTTTGAGCTTCTTCAACTTCTCCCAGAGGCTCTCACACTCATCTACTCACTTGAACAGACTGGAAAACACCCACAGACACGACACATAAGGGGCTACAAAATGACGAAAGGAGGCTCATAGTGTAATTGCAGCTGTTTGCGGTCCCAACTCCCAACCTGTCACAGGTTGGAAAGGAGACATAAGAAGACTGTCTCAGGAGGAAAAAAGAAAGTATCTCTTATACACAAAGGTGCCAGATCTGTATGACATAGACAGCTGGTAAAACTCGATATAAATTTTTGTAAAGATGTTAAATGATGAAATGGTCGCTTTTGTATGACTTCTGTTACTTTAGCGTGAAAAAGCCTTCCAGTGGGAGCTGCCTGCTTGTCCATCACAGCCCATATACAGGCGTATCAAAAGTCAAATGTCTGGGAGCGACGAATCACTGAGCAGATTCTTAAAAAACGCCCGGGCAGCCGCACACGCCTCCCTCCAAAAAAGTATTGGGTGTCCAAAGGAATCCGGTCTCCCCCCTCTTGAAAGTACATATTTGACAGGGCACAGGAAGGCAGAGTCTGCACTCCAGCTTAGCCTCAGTTAGGCACAGACGCCCTAAGCCCTTCTCCTCTCCTCTCCTTGATTCTCATTTGGACGTTTTGTCGGTGCAGCCGATCACCAAGAAGCAGCCATGGATGCCATCAAGAAGAAGATGCAGATGCTCAAGCTCGACAAGGAGAATGCCTTGGACAGAGCTGAGCAGGCCGAGTCAGACAAGAAAGCAGCAGAGGACAGAAGCAAACAGGTCGGCTGAGCTTTTTCTTCTTCTACTTCTACTTCTTCTTCTTCTTCTTCTTTTGGAAAAACCCAAAGATAGAAATGCAGGAATTCCAGAAGCAGATTAAATCTGCTCTTTTCTATGGATCACCTCCTGTTTGTGGATTAATTACTTTCATGGATAATCTCGAAAAAGGATTAACTGATTTTTTTTGGATGTTTAAAATCCACCTCTCAGTTGTGCTTTTGGTGATGTAAATATAGCATAACGTTAATGTGGCTGATAGGATTGTTGATAAGATCAGATGTTTGATCATGACATAAATAATTGCATGTTTATTTTATATTGTGTTTAACTGTGAATATCTTCTACATGCACGTGTAGTTAGAGGACGAAATGAGAGAGTTGGAAAAGAAATTGCGTGTTACTGAAGACGAAAGAGATAAAGTGTTTGAGGAGTTCCAAACTGCTGAGGAAAAGTTGCTGACTGCTGAGGAGTCTGCCACCAAGGTACCTCATCCTTCCGTACACGAACTTCCCTAACTTTATCTCCCTTTTCTCTCTTTCTCTCTTCCCTCTGTCCTGTCCTGTCCTCTCCTGTCCTTTGTGTCTCTGTCTCTGTACGCGCTTTTGCGCCTTTGCGCACCCCACGCACCTCCATCTCCTCACCACGCTGATCACCTCCTGAAACCTTCTGCGCACTGAAACTCACCTCAGCTTGAGGACGATTTGGTAGCTCTGCAGAAGAAGCTCAAGGGAACTGAAGATGAGCTGGACAAGTAC